>OY856410.1:532715905-533915905 GCA_963693085.1 Alisma plantago-aquatica
GCTATGGCATTCATTCAACCTGCAAGGTTAGAATCATACAAGTAGGAGAGAGAAAATGTAATCACATTCCATTCATCCAATAGACTCAAAAAGCATAGGATATCCTAGGATTAGGGTTTCACACATATAGCTAATTAGGGTCTCATAGAATTATTTAATCACCAAACCCTAGTCTCATCACCTACCACTTTCTTAGATCATACTAGGATTGGAACATCATTATTATCTTGATTAATCAACTATTTAAACAACATTAGGTATCAACTAACATTTACATGTACATAAGTAACAACCTTACTATATCTCACATATGTTACGACCATGTACTCATGTGAGTTCATTGATCAACCCTCAAACATGTGTCTCGACCACTATCAAAACAAGTGTCTCGGCCACCACAAAAGCATGTGTTTTGACCACCACCAAAACAAGTGTCTCAACCATCAAAAAAGGATGTGTCTCGACCATGATAAAACATATGTCTCAACCACCACAAAAGCATGTGTCTCGACCATCAAAGCATAAGTGACTAGTGTTTCAATCAAAAGAAAACCACACATCACAACCAATACTCAAGACATGTGTTGCGACTGAAACAAAATCAAGGTATAGCGACCACTAAGGTCAAGCTACCACAAAGGGGCATACCCATCCTTAAAGTAGAGATAAACCATGATCAAATAGAAGATAAAAATCAAGATACTAATCATAACCAAGGAGCGAAAAACTCCATGAAAAATGTATATCAAAACTCTAAAACCAAACTTTAACATGATCCATCAAGAAACCAAACTAGGATAAAGAAGACCAAGCTTTGAACCTCAAGAAAACCAACTGAAAACCTCAAGAAAACACAAGGGCCAAACTATCTCATCATGAGAAAACCAAGGTTCATGGTGCATGCAAGATCATCTCCTCATCACCACATAACATATCGGGTGTAAGAAAGAGAGCAATCTACATGAGAACACTACAAAGTCTTAAACCCTAGATCATGATAACCTCATCTAGCACATTAGCATCAAGTTTAGATACCAAAATAGTATCATGCAAGAAATATTATGGTGCAAGTAATAAAAGAAGGTATTGAGTTATATAACTCACCTTATGTAGAGATCCAAGCTCCAAGATAAAAGGCTCTAAGAGAGAATAAGATACTACAACTTGGATAAACAATTCGGCCAAAAGATCACCTCAAAAGAGAAGAACACCATGGTCAAGAGAATGCTCACAAAAGAGGGTGAAAAACCCTAGGCCAAACCAAGAAGAAAGAAGAACGAATGGATCTCCTTCTCACTTGGGTATCACCATGTCAAAAAATAGTCTATGACCTTTTTGAGGAGAAGATCTTAAAGGTATCCACCATGTCAAACATGGTCTATTTGCCAAGAAGGAGAAGATGGAAGGTAGGGTTCCAAAGAAGAAACGTGATCAAGAAGGTAGAACCACTTACCAAGAAGAGAAACCACCAAGAATCACCACAAGGAAGGAGATTAAGCTCCAAATTACCACATGCAAGGTTGATCGACCGCCAAAGCACCCAAGATCAACCCTTCTTTGCTCGTCAAAATTCCAAGTTCAAACACAAGAAAGGGAATAAGGAGGGCCAAAAGGATCACTTGCATCAAGGAGAAAAGGGTTATATACTCAAATGAGGAGGGAAGTAAGGTAGGTGTGAGGTTTTAACACAAGAGAGAACCAAAGGGACACTTGTCCATCAAGAAAATAGCCATACAAACACTAAACACGTGTATATAACCTATGGTGATAAAGTATAGGTAGGGTGTTGACCACATGGTTCACTACCACCTGAGAGGTCATAACAAACATCAAGGTACCTTGTCTCCACCACTACCAAAAGGTCACCAACCAACAGGGTCAAAACACATCACATGAAGGCCAACCATCTCGACCAAACCACACCAAGACCTCCATGGTCGAAACAAACATCAACCAAGGCAAGTGTTGTGGTCACAACACACCTCTAAGTGGGGTGTTGGGGTTGCAACACACCCTACATGAGCTCAAGGTTGATGCACCACACAAAGGTCAAAATCTTAGAAACCTAAGCATCACCATATGATGCCACCTCATCAACCAATTCCAACAAGGTGCCCCATAACATTATTCTCTCTCTCATGATGTTAAAACACTAAGTGCACACTCAACATATAACAAATTGTAAGATAGCCCCTCAATTTGGGTAAATTGCAACTTGGTCCAAAATAAGGATACACAGCTCAAACATCATCCAAATAGGTCCACACTGATAACAAAATCTTGTCACATGTTAACCAAGAATATCAAAGGATTAGATTAAGTTCTAAGCATCTCACCAAGCAAAAGTCACAAGGTTAGCCCAAAATCTAGGCCAGGGTTCTTACAGTATGGTCGAGATGATTACTGGTACCCTAATTAGAGCGGTTTGGTATATGTGATAATATTTTATAATTTTAGGAGTTGTAGACTAGATTAATGTTGCAATTACATCTCTACATCATATTTGTAACTTGTTGGATTCAACTAATATACAAATATTTGGCTTAATTAATTAAGTATAACCCTAATCATGTAGTTCCCTGAGTCCGTAGACCTATTTCTCTGGGTCCTTGGGGGAAATCATGAAATGAGTGTCCTTATAGGAACCTGAGGGTTGTGAGAAGGTGCTCGGATTTTTATACTAAGTAGTATATATGGGTGCAAGGGGTGTACACCTCTGTCATCTTGATTCCAAGGTTGAATGAGTATTGTTGAAGTTGTATCCCTAGCAATATGTGATATGTGATGTGTGATAAGTGACATGTGAAAACTAATATATGATATATGATTGATATGGGTTTCATGCCCTGGTGATAGGTTCCATGGCTTGTGTACCCAGGACAGATATGGTTGTTGTGGACTCACTTTTGATCTCTCGACTAGTAGTTTGGTCTTTGTGCCACTATTTTGTTTAGCCTCACTTTGACTGATATGTGGGAGATCTTTAGGAGTTCAGAAATGCTAAGATGTTATACGGGGCTGTTTGTGACTTTGCAGTGGTCATCTAGTAGTTTTAGTGGTACGCTGCAAACTACCTAGGACAATCATACTGTTGATTCAAGGTCAATGTTGACTCAAGGTCTAAATTGACTAAACCCTTGTTTTGATGATGACTAACCATTCCACTTATTTGTGTCTAATATGCTTCTACTTGAGTGATTTTAGATTAGGTATAGACACACTCCAAATGGCCTAACTTGTGCATCCTAACTTGGAGAGAAGATAAGTCAAAATCAATGCAAGTGCACTTTTGTGGAGATGTATCTCTATTAGAATCATGTTGTAAATCACTTGTAATGATTGTATGACTTGTAACTAAGCTTAGAAAAAATCAAGATCACTTAAAATGAACATTTAAGAACTCTAATGACAATTTCTAAAATTCATCATAGAGTGACTGTACGATCGAGTTTCATTCTTAATAAACCCTACTGACACCCTTGATGGATTTTGGGAATTGCCATGTTTGACCAAATTTGTCCCAGATCAAACTCAACTGACACCGTGCATAGCCAAAACAAATTTAAGCTATTGGCTGAGTTTCATCAAGGATAAACTCGAATGATGCTTCAAATTTGCTTTGTCGCTTAGTTTTGTTGGATCAATGGGCTCTAGGGGGTAAATAGAGCTAAAAGCACTTAAACAAGATTCATTAGACCTTCAAGTTACTTCAAGATATGGGATTGCAAATATTGAATTTGTAGTGTAACTAAGCACACATAGCAAGGATGAGAGAGAATGAACAAACACAATAACAAGCTATGCAGAGTGGGTCCAATCTTCAAACTAGGAGAAAGTCAGTCCACTACCTAGAGAGGTCAAACTCTAGGATTTTGCAACACATGTATACTTATATTCCATTATAAGACATACAAGATGACCTTTGTTTTCTAGGCCAAGGATACCCAACCTTCTTTTTTAGGACAAAAAAGGAGCCAATAAACCAACCAAGGATTTATCATCCTCTGATCTAGAGTCTTCTACTTCTACCAGGTCATTCCCACTCTTGTAAGCAGCTGGATACCTTTGCCAAGGAGAACCCCTTCTTAAACTGAGTTTTTTGCATTGAAGTATCTACCCACTCTACTCCATAATCTTCAGCCTTGATGTTATCCTTCACCTCAAAGAAGCTTTTGCACCTTCTCCTTCCATTTGAAGAAGCTGTGCACCATCTCCTTTACTTGGAGAAGCTTTCACCAACTTGATCTCAAGAAAGGGGTTGGGGAAGGGGAAACTTTGAGAGGTTTACAAAACTACAACGAGTAGCTCTCTCACACATATTGTATCTCACACTTATGGACATTTTGATTTGTGAACAAGAGAGAGAAAGGGTCTCAAGTGGACTTGTCACACCCGCATACCATGATTACCACTAATCATGAGATGTAGACATGACTTTGAGGATACACTTAATAAAAAGTTCACTCCCATCCATTTTTCCTTTGTTTTGTTTCAAACTCTTTGTTTCATTTCATTCAATCACATAAACAAACTTTAAAAGAGAATTAAACTTTTATTAATCTAATATGATCTCAACATTAATGATACACATCCATACATTCATTCTGTTTCGCACACATCCATGTACATACAACATGACAATCAGAGACATTCTCTCTTATCAAGGAAACAAAGATACAAAACATCATTTACAACTCTCTCACATCTATACAAGGACCTAGAGTGAAAGGGACTGACTGAACTTAACTAATCTGATACTTAACTCATGTGGTAGATCTATTCTGATGCTTTGAACATCTTCAAGTCCAAGTGGTTTCCCTAAAAATTGTGAGTAGAGGGGTGAGCCTACTCACTTAGTGAATGAGTACTTCAAAGAAACATTCTAAAGAACTAATATAATTACAGATATACCTTTGAGAAACTGATATCAATTATAACGACAGTAGGCTTCAAAGAGTCTAATCATTGACAATCTTAAATATGGCAGGATACTCTAGATATCTACAAGAGTGAATCAATATATGAACATGCTTGATTAATCTCAAAGAGATCTAATAACTCAAAAACAACAAAAAATAATTGAATAACTGTGCACACTTGTTTAACCTCTCATTCATCTTATTCTTCCCTGAACCCACATGAGGTGTACCACAACATGTAAAAGAATCGCAGCAAGCTACGATTTCACTGTACAAGGCTTAGCAGCATGCCCAGGTTCCTAAGCCTATCTCTTGAGTAAGACCCCATCTGCAGCAGACCTCGACACGTCTGCCTCTTGGAAGCTAATGGGAGCGGACAGATATATCAGATTCCACCTCTCAACCTGGGTACTCAGGTAGTGAGTCAAAGCCCTCATGCTTATTGTACATCAGTGGACCTACTGACCATTGATCACTCAACATGTAACACAGGTACCACCGACATCCTTGGTTGGTGTTGGATACCACACAACTATAAGGAGTCTTCCCTACTGGTCAAGACCCATGCACCCTACTGGTGCGCTCCGGCTTACCTCGATCTAGACTACCTCCAGTCGAGAAATTATTTCCTCCTCACAGTGCATGCCTCATCCTGTGAGGATTCTAAAGTGTTCAGGGCATCTACATGTCTAATTCACTCTTTAAATTCACAATTCAATCATCACATCAACATATCTTTGTTCAGCTTTGTAAACCATTCATTTCATAAACCATCAGATAACATATACCACAACTAAACTATTAAGCATCACCACATCTCAAGCTAAGAAACATTGAAATCACAATACTTGTTTCACTAAACACCCTATCATTAGGGTTTTATTTACCTCGTTCACTTATCACATAACTCGCATAAGGATTGAATACATCATTACATAATTCAATAAGAATTGCTCTCAGTAGTTCACATATAATTGAATATATATATAAAACCATATAATAAACTGAACTAGGGTTTCCATGCCAAATGAATGCAAGATCTTATCTGACATATATGTAATACACATACAAATAAAACAATCATTCATAACTAAGGAGATTCAACTAGGAAACTTCTTTATTCAATTATACAACAATTTCACTCATTGCTGAAAATCTTAGATTTCAGTACATTCATGTAGCATCTACAATTACTTTAAAATTTCTCATTTAGATGGATTGCAATCATTTCTAATGTAATTTCATAATCTGAAATTCATCACAAAAGAGAAATAATCCATTTCATATCATCTTGCAAAATTTAGATAAAAAAGGCAACTTATGGTTTGTACTCGCATACTAAGCAATTGAAGATATTTGATGATTTAACTCATTTCCATGCAATCTACTGTTTATAGGAAGTACCCACTCACCCAAAGGTGTGAAAACACCCTAAAAACATAGCCCATCTCTAAAGATCTCAAATCCATATCAAATCTCTAGCAAAATCTGTAGTTTCTTCTTCCTTTGAACCCTAAATGGGGTCTGCTGAAGGTAGAAGACAAAGATCAGAAGTTAAACTAAACCTCAAATTCGTTGGATTAGGGATTCCGATCAAGGGAATCAAGGAGAAGGAGGAATCGACGGTTAAAACTACTTACCAAATTGAATCTATAACAATCTTTTTGGATTTCTATCATTCTTCACCTTCTTGTCCAAACATCACCCCATAAATTGCCCTCCAAGTAGCCTTCTCATAGAGCAAGTTGTCTGGGATGATAGAGGATCAAATCATGGTTCCAACACACTTCGTTTCGTTGAAAATAGATAAGTATTGCTTGAGCTATGATCATTTTACGATTCGCTATTTTGGGCGGCGTCGGTCACGATCACGTTGTCAACGCAACGTCACCGTGTCGACGTAGCATCGCGGTTACATTGTCGACACAGCATCGGTCACGGTCCTAGTATCGCGGGTCGCGGTGTCGACGCAACGTCGGTCATGGTCCTAACATCGGGTGTCGCGATGCTCTGTATATGTTTACTAAAAAGGACATAACTCTCTCATTTTAACTCTGATTTAATTCATTCTTGTTTTGTTAGATTAATAATTGAATTCTCTAAAATTCTACAGTATTATTTTGGTAACATTATCAAAAGAAAATTCATTTATTAATTATTTCCTCTATTAGCATTAACTATCTTCTTGCATACATGTATGGGTTAATGTCGTATTAACTCAAACTCGAATCTTGATAGTATGCTTAAGTTATGATTATGAGTTTCCCAAGAAAGTATTTAAGGTCACTAAGGTTAAGAAAAAGCAAAACATATAATATTACTAACATAACATGATAAGCATTAAGATTATCTTAAATCTCTAGGATTACCAACAAAGCTAGGAACAGGTTGTAACAATTCTCCCCCTCTAATAAAAATTTTGTCTCAAAATTTCTAAAAGAGGAAAAGACACTTTTTAAACATCTTTGTATCCACCTCCCAGGTAGCTTCTTCTAAACCATGATTCCTCCGAAGAATATTTACTAGGGGCATCTCTCTCCTTTTAATCTTTCAAATACTATAGTCTAGAATTTTATTTTCAGCATTGAGTCATTTGTTCCTATTCAAATCACAACTTTTAAAAGAAATAAAACGTGTGAAACATAATTTCCCATCTCATCATCACATGGTACTATTCACTTGCCATTCATGAGACCACACTAGTCATCATACTATCACAAGATATAAATCCCTTTCACAATATCACATGGTATCAACCCTTATCAGCACAAGAGGATTATACCTCATTCAGGACTCAACCATGCCCAAAGGTCATTAAGACCATCATATTATTCCTTGTAAGATCATCATTATCTTTCCATGTCTTATAACAAGGTTCAACAACAACACTTAATATAATACACTGGATCAACACAATATTGCATTAATGAGCTAGGAGATATTCATTAACAATCATAGCAGGGTTATATTAACATCAAGAACATTCCTTTATTACATCAACTTGCAAGGAATCTAGATATGATTAACCCTCATCATATTCATAATGCACATGTTTAGCATAAGAAAGTATTAACCATGTGGCTATGATAACCACCAATTAACATATTAAGGTTATGATCATATTAAGGAGGTTATTCTACCATCATTCCATCATATAAGAATGTTAAACATGAATACTCATCTTTATCTATTTGTATTAGAGTTAGGTTCAACATGATAAATTATATCAATGTTACTAATCAGCACTTATACCAAAACCCTTACTCATGGCATCCCCATTGGATCATGGATGCATAAGGTGAATCATCACCATCACATTCCACACTATTCTCAAGTATGAACCCACACATAATTCAAGGTGTAACAATTGGGTTATAGCATACTTGGGTTTCAACAACATTAACAGAGTACTCCATGATTGTATTAGTCATTCAAGGACTATTCATACCCAATTACCATCACTTAGTTGTATTAAAGCTAGGTATAACGAGCTATAACTCATTAGGGTTACATATCAATACAATATGATTATCATCCCTTCTATTCATATGAGTGAATAGGTAAGACTACCTTATTCAGGGTAACCCTCCATTTGTTCCATCATCATTCAACCGATATCACCATACCACAATTATACAATACTAAGATGGATTACTGGTATGAATGACTATAACTATTAGACACCTTTAATTAACATATTACTTGCACATGTACACTAAAATCATACATAAAATAAATTTACATCCCTTAATATATCTTCAACAAATTATGTTTTTAAAAACAAATTCACGTATAACTAAAAGCCATTGTTTTCTTTTATTTCTCACCTCAATCATTACTATTACTTTGTTTCTTATCCTTCTCATTTTTATCATATAGAATAAACATCCCTAACATTGAAATGTTCAAGGTAAGAATAGATTATTCATTATTCTTGACATCACTACAAGAATTTGTTTTAGATTACACTTTGCTCATTTGTGCTTCTCCTTTTGTTCAAATTACACCTCTTATATTTCAAATATATTTCTTATCCTTTGCTCTAAATCATTTCCATATTGTTTATTTACCTTTTGGATTAGCTACATTTAAACCCTGGATTACTATCAGTGCTAGTTTACTTCTCATAGTACAAATTTTATGATCTTATTTTATAGAGATGCTAGTATTCAAGGTCAAATCACTAGTGACATCCCTTGAACTACTACAACTCTAAACATTCTAGGGTTTGGTCCTTATCAGTAGCATGACGTTATTGTGATGTGACTTTACTCTCTTAATTTGAAATTCAAACTTTGGATCTCATAAATTTCACAAGTCTTCCTTATCTTATCACTTGAATTTCCTTTCTCTTACTTGGTCATTTATATAGATTACTTTCTTAATTTACCCTATTAGGGTTTCATCATCATATTATGTGTCAATAACACATTCAATAGATGTCTCTACAATGGTGGGTATGCATCATATATGATTCATTTTCTTATTACTTCATCCCCACATTCCTCTCATTAAGGAAGATATAAAATAGAAGATGATTCTGAGACTTAGAATTCTTATCTTCAAACATTCTCTTAATACATTTCTTGTATGTAGGTTTAATTAGTTATCAACAAGGATACTTGACTAATTAGCACTTTCTTGAATCTCCTAACCTCTTTCTTTTATAATCTATATCACTCCATCATGTTTCAAACTCTTCCTTCTTTTCCACAATCCTCTTACCATATACTACTCTTCCACCTGTCATCTTTAACTTCTACTTTTCTCTTATGATCATGTTACTTATTCATGTGTATGATCATGTATACCATGTTACATATATTTCTTTTTTATCCTTCTACTAATGTGAAGTTGAGATTCTAAATTAATAATCTCTCTACTAGTTTCACCTCATGTTTAATACATTACATATCCTTCATTTTAAATCAAACAGCTCATGCACGGGTCAAACTTAGTTTCTCTTTCAACTAAGGTTTTTTTCTTGCATATAGTTTACCTTTGTATGACTTATTCATTTGTTTAGCTACACTTTTGTTCTTCTTTTAGAAACTAGTTTGTTGTTCTATAGAGACGTGGAATCCAAAGGTAGCGAGGATGAATGTATTAAAATTCATAATAAAGGTATACATTCCATGCTCTCAATTATATCATAACCCTCATTCCTTAATCAAGATCATCATTTCTAACATTTCTCTTTGTTTCAACTAAGTTTGTTATCCTAGTCTTATGATTTACATGTTCATCTAATTTTGTTCACTTTCATTCTTCTGAACTTCACTTCTATGTACTTATCGTATACTTAACTCTTTTCTGCTATTTTCCCTTTGGAGTACATAAAAACATTGTACTCGATTATGTAATCCATTCCTCATGATTGATTCTTACTATCTTGGCCCTTACAAACTTTTCTCATAACTTTTCCATATTTCATATTTAGATTTCATATAACACTAATAATTAAACTTAATCTGAACCTTATGTTATGTTCCTTTATTCCCAATTAAGGGTTTCTCATATGAGTCTCCAAAGTTGGATCTCAGATATCATTTCCAACTGATTATTAGCTATTCTAATCTTTACCATATGTTTCAACATCTTAGTGTATGCACATTCTCACTATGATGTGTGCCTAATTTATCCAGAGTCTACTCTTATTATATTTTTAATAGGAGTCATTTGATCCCAATAACACACCCTACCTGTCGGACCAGGCCAAACCTGCAGTCCTAAAGCTAAGAGCTACTCAGGATTAACCAACTCCCACTTATTTCAAATGTGTGGAAAGAATATCCACTTAGGGCAAACTCATTTTAAACATAACTTCTGGTCGACTTGATACAAAGAATATAAATAATAAATGAAATCACTTCATGATACACAACAATATAAAAGAACCATATATATATTATACAAACTGATAATATGAATTCATATATATAAGATCATTTCTATTGATCTCTAATCAAATAAGAAATATAAAGCAAGAGTTGTATCACATTCTATGTTTAATCTCTTACTCCTTCATTACTTTTACGGTCTCCTAACACTAATATTTCTAGGGTTTTTCTCTAGCCCATCCTTCCACTACATACTTGTCCAGGTCAATCTGAGAAGAATAGACAGAGTAGCTTGATACTAGTCAACCTAAGTATTTAGATACCGGGCCAAGGTATCTAAATACTCAGACCTCCCAGATCTATAGACACATCACCTCCTAACTGTCACACTTATAACGCTGACTTTCTATCCTAATGGTCCCTGATGACTCAGCCTAAGCTCTGATACCAAAAGATTTTCATGCTCGCATACCATGATTACCACTAATCATGAGATGTGGACATGAGTTTGAGGATTATACTTAATACAAAGTTCACTCCCATCCTTTTTTTCCTTTGTTTTGTTTCAATCTCTTTGTTTCCTTGCATTCAATCACATAAACAAACTTTATAAGAGAATTAAACTTTTATTACTCTAATATGATCTCAACATTAATGATACAAATCCATACATTCATTTGGTTTCCCACACATCCATGTACATATGACATGACAATCAGATACATTCTCTCTTATCAATGAAATAAAGTTACAAAACATCATTTACAACTCTCTCACATCTATACAAGGACCTAGAGTGACAGGGACCAACTGAACTTAACTAATATCATACATAACTCATGTGGTAGATCTACTTTGATGCTATTCCTTCTTCAACTCCACGTGGTTTCCCAAAAAATTGTGAGTAGAGGGGTGAGCCTACTCACTCAGTGAATGAGTACTTCAAAGAAACAGTCTAAAGCACTGATATAATTACATATATACCTTTGAGCAACTGATATCAATTATAACAACAGTAAGCTTAAAGAGTCTAATCATTGACAATCATAAATATGGCATGATACTCTAGATATCTACAAGAGTGAATCAATATATTAACATGCTTGATTAATCTCAAAGAGATCTAATAACTCAGAAACAACAAAGAATAATTGAATAATTGTGCACACTTGTTTAACCTCCCATTCATCTTATTATGCCATGAACCCACATGAGTTGTACCACAACATGTGAAAGAATCAAAACAAGCTATGATTTCACTATACAAGGCTTAGAAGCATGCTCGGGTTCCTAAGCCTATCTCTTGAGTAAGACCCCGTCTGCAGCGGGCCTCAGCACGTCTGCCTCTTGGTGGCTAATGGGAGCATCCGCATATCTCAGACTCTACCTCTCAACCTGGGTACTCAGGCTTCCTGGAGTCACCTCTCATGGTTCCCATTATTCATGCAATATCATAAGGCCACCTTCTCTATCCTGAGCTTGGTGCCTAGGGTCACCTCTCATGGTGCCCATGGGTCTTCCCTCTTGGGCTTGACCTCATTGCATCTTACATCATGGTGGCATGTAGGTGCGAGAATACACACATATCTTAATTGTGATAAACATATTGACTTTATGATTTGCATATATGAACATCCAAATAGATAGGTTGCATTCAATTTGATTAAACACCTGAGAAATATCTGTGAAACTAAAGCGGTTAACCATAAATAACCACATACCTGATTCAGAGCAACTTGATGTCCAAGCAATAATATTCAAGAATAATCACACAAGTAATCAACAATATCCTGAAATTAATGCATAACATCCAAGTGTCATTGTTTTATCCAAATCATTCTCAAGATAGACTTGGATTCCACCTTAGGATTTCTAGGCCAACTTTAGGGTTTTATTAGGGTTTTAGCCTCCATAAAGCTTTTATCATGTTTAATGCTCTTTTAGTCCACACACCCTAATTTTAACATCATAGGCATACTTGAATGTCAATTAAGTCTAATATATCTCTTTTACCCTAAAACTACCATCTTTATCCTTTTAAGTCATGTCAAGATAATTAAGCCCAATTATCATCTTTGGTTTCTTTCAAATTGACAACTCATATTTCATTATAGTTCAACTCACATATATGAATCCTATTTATCATTAATTCTACATTTATCCACTAGGAAATCCTTAATTACCCAATTAAGGGTATTTATCCACAATTATAAACATTTATACCCAAAATAGCTTAGAATCATCATATCTCAGTTTTATTCATGGATTTGAACAAATAAAGCCATTAAGAGTCATAATTACCAAGATTAGGGTTTCAAGGCCCATTAAAGCATATTTGTGTACAAGGAACCTTAAATTAATCAAACTATGCATAAAGATCATCCTTTCAGATCTAATGTGTCCTTTTATAATCAACATGTTAATATCAACTTTAAACATCCATATAACCCTTCCCAATTCATTAATCATCATAGATTAGGGTTTCTTAAGCATTAATGCATTAAAGTTGATAACTTCATCTACTTTTCGAATTTCAAGAGGAAATAGGCTCTAAAACTATTTTTAGTGGATTCCTCACATTTTTCTAAGCAAATTACATATATTATATGTACCAATCCGATCTACTAATAATTAGATATCAATTTTATAAGAATCCACTTACTTGGACCAATGGGATGCTGACACGTCAGCAATCCCATGCAGCGTAGCTCAACCGGTTGAAAACATAACCAATTGATGTTTTTGCCCCCGCATAACCCGCTATCTCCTCATACCCCGGAGGGGAATATTCATCCAATGGCACCTAGGTTGTCTTCAACCTCCCGACGTCGTTGCTGCCGCCGAGCGCAACTCTTTGCAAGGCCGCCCCCTGCTCCCCATGGTTCGAGGGCCACCGATGACCTCAACCCTACCTTTGCCACCCTTCGTTGCACATGGGGCTCCTCCAATTCGTGGTCAATGCAGCTGGTTCGGGCTGGGCAAGTCTGCAACTCGCAGCCAACCTTGCAGTCATGTTGTTGTTGTTGCGCATAGGCTAGGGTGAAGGGATGGCCACCGAGCATCCCCTTGGTGTTGTGGGAGCAGCACGCCTCAATCGTAACACTTCCATAGGGTTTGAACTACTCCCTATGCTAGGGTTTGAACTACTCCCTATGCTAGGGTTTGAATGAAAACAAGAAAGAAGGAGAGAGAGGGATGCATGGAATTCTCTTGGGCTCGGGGCTAAGCGTTCAACCCTTATATAGGGGAGGGTAGCCATGCCCTAACATGCTTGCCCATGAAGAAAACAAAGCCTTTCCTCATTAGAAAACCTATTTTTCTTAATTAGGTATAATATCTCTCTTTTTAATAATTCCTTTATTATCCATATTCCTTAGTTATTAGGAACTCCAAAAATGATATCTCTTATCTTCTTTGTGCTTGGCTTTTAATCCATTGGCCACGAGATTTTACTTCCTGTTAGTAAAAGGTATCTCTTTTTGATAATACCAACAAGTCATTAACTATGTAGCACATTATCCTCATATTTTTGTATTATTTATATTTTCTCTTTCTTCTTATCCATTGGGACTCCTTGGCCCCCAAGAAATTAAGATTTCAAAATCCTTTTTGAAGGATGCTTATTATCCTTCTAGATGCATCTACATTCTTCAATTCTCATTATCTTACTTATTTCTTTATTAAGAGATTTTTTTTTCAAGGATTTCTCTTTATCTTTTATTTCCTTTCCCTCTTTTCCTATTTCTTTCATTAGAAATCACATATAAATGAAATTTACTCAATTGTGTCCATTAATGCCACTTTCTAGAGATTTCTATGTAAGTCTCATAAATACTTTGCTTAATATTCATTATCTTGTATCTTTTTCTAATATTTGGACTTTTCTTCTTTTCCTCTCTTTGATATCCATTATTGGATTAATCTAATAATAGGAATCACAAGATTACTACCAAAAGGGAGATTTTCAAAGAAATCCATCCTTTTCAATTAAGTCCATATTCATAAAATCATTACATTTCAATTATGAAAACATATTAAAATTGAGGTTGTAACATCCTTCCCCTTTTATAGGAATTTTGCCCTCAAAATTCCATCAAACATACAAACAAGTAGGATAAGACTTCCTCATGTCCGTCATTGCTCCCATGTGGCTTTACCCTCTCCATGGTGCTTCCCAAGAACCTTCATCATCTCATATTCTTACATCTAAGCTCTCTCTCACCTTGGTATCTTGTACCCTCATAGGTGACTTAGGAAATTATCTTCTCTCAAAGTTAAATAGGTTCATGGCTTCGAACATGGCTTGGAAACCTCACATAGTGCATTAGTTCGGACTCGTGGAACACATCATACATTACATTATCCTGAGGGGTAAGGCTAAACATAACCATCTCCACCAATCCATCTCAAATGGACTCATGTATCGGGATCTCAACTTTCTCAGCTATAGCTTAGAGGGGTCGGATTTTCACATCACATATTCTCCCACAGTGAACTGCATGTCAGTCTGCTTTGTATCAGCTCATGACTCATGTCACCCCTGGGCTTTCTCAGCCATCGCATGATCAAAGTGACTTCATCTGCACACATTGTGAACTTTCTGACCTTCATAAGATCTTTCCACCGACATCATGTTCATGAAGCGGTGACTGACACAGCCTCCCTTACAGAGCTTCTTACATCCTGATAGAGGCTATGGTGGTTAACATCACATCTTTCATAGGAAAAAATTGTCTCCATGTATCATCCTGAACGAGCACACATGCTCTCATCAGACCCTCTAGTTTGGATCTACTAGCCATCCGTTAGGGGTGATAAGCTATACTAACATTGAGTTCTTCATGTATCTACTTCTACCTCATGGAAGTGAATCTTTAGGTCATACTCAAGAACCTTTAAACTCGCATCATGGTGTAGTTGAACCATCTCTCTCTTCCATGTAGTTCAACTAGATCTGTCCCTTGACAGTACTCTCTCTTTCTTTTAGATTATGTCATCTAGGTAAGGCGATCTACCATAACCCATAATGCAGTATGACCTTCCTCGGTCTAGGGGAGACTTACCACCACAACTATAGTGATGAACTCCCATTCCCTCTCAGGGACTTTTATCCTATATATCAACTCATGGGGTTACTGGTATTCGTCCTTCACCTCCTAGAATGCATGGAGACAAGTCACATGCAACTTCATCTTAGGCATCCAAAGTACTACTACAACTTACTATCTTAGTAGTACCATGGTGTATGATGAACTTAAAATCATGATCTCATGTAGGTTGATTCCTCAGAAACCCTAAAACACTCTAGTCATGGGTTTCATCACCTTCGTTTCTAGATAAGTGCATCTGAGGTTCTACAACCATCCTTCTATCACAACAAGCCCTAGGATGGCTAACTAAGAAACCACTAACTCAATCAATAGATCTCATTATATCTAAGTGGTATCCAGTCATATCTCACCACTTAGGGTTCACCTAACTACCTAGACTAGGCAGCTGCATCACAACAAGAGCATCCATTACCACCTTTCATCTTTATGTGTAAGGTAATGTTGAATACATACACCTCCATGTATTCTAGTTATTATCTCATCTCAGACTCTAAGTCTATCTTATGGGCTCATCCTCTTGGTTATCGAACTCAACCTTGTATAACTCATAAATTCCATACAGCTTAAGATAAGAACATCCTTATGAGACGACTACCTTAGTTCTCTTGGTGTTGGTAAACCATCCACATATCGTACTCTCCATAAGGGTACACTACTGTCTCTATTCATACATCATAGAAACATTTCCACTCACATCATCTTTATCATTGGTGTATGGCATGCATATTTCCCTATCTCTCACTCCCATAACAAGAGGAAATAAGCATTTGGCTGCAGTCCAAATACAAAGTTCTTCTCATTCTAAGAGTAGAGATGGTACATCCCACATTGCCAGTACACCTTCAAATCTAGGTTTAAACGTGCATCACATGTCTCTACATCATGAACATCTCAATATCAGGGTTACTTCCATGGAAAACTGGTCTCGAACCCACTTGGGTCATCATACCATCCTTGGTCATCTCCTCTAGGTCTGTAGGGTGTCAGTACTTTTGGGGTCATCCCTCTTCCCTTATGCATCAGAGAGTGCCCTCTTCATTTTCCCTTTCGGTCCCATGAGTTCATGAAGGTGATCAATCTCCTAACCCATGGCCCTCAGACAATGATAGTTGTTACCTCCCGACCATGTGGTCATGTGCAACTACAGAATTAGGCAACTCCTACTCCCATCGGTCTCATCCCTACCCGACCCTAGGACAGGCTTAGGATTCTAACATAGTACATATTCAACTTGAAACCTTTCCCAAGTCTCCATCATCTCTCTCATCATTTGTGGTCTGACTTACATCCTTTCATAGGGATCATGGCAACCTACCTACCTCAGTCAGGCCCCATCCACATGCACTTAGAGATGATTATCTATGGGTCTGTAGGTTCATTCTCATACTATGTACTCTCCACTTAGTTTCTCAAGACTCTATGAGACCTCTTAAGGTTACCTCAAACCCAAAAAAAGCTGATCCATACCCTACAAAAGGGTCCCTCTCCCAGGATGGGAGAAAACTATCTCTTTATAGCATCAAAGGTCACAAACATCCTTATGTCTAGGGTTTGAATCCCCATGAGCATGCTTAGCCTTAACAAGCTATTGAGGCACATTGCTAACAAACAGACCACTACTAGACCATGCTAGGTCTCCATGGTAGGTCATACTTGTCCTCATTCCTCAACATTGGACCATCATCATACATGCCCATGTCACCAACCTATATGTAGGAGGTTCATCAAACATAGATCTTAGTCTCAGGGATCATCTCCTTTTACTCTAAACATGAGGAGTGCCATGCTCAATTCTATAGAAACTAAAATCTCTTCATGAGCATCATGTGCACCAGGTACTACTACTTCCCCTCTTATAGGTATAGGAACCCTAGTTTCACTTTTAAGCATCAGCCATCTAACTACATGCTCAACCTTCTAACAACAAACCAAGCATGTACGAGGTGCATCATGCACGTCCTATAATCCTTCCACTTGAACAATACCTCAGAGTCGAGTCTTCCTCAAGCACAACCAACTAGGTATAAGACCTCATGACTTATTACTATGCCTCCTCAGGGTCTAAGGAACTCTTCTTCCTATCCATAGAAGGTAAGCACCAATATCATCTACACATAGGTACCAGTAGCCTCATCCTTCTTCTAGGGTTTGGTTCCTCTAAAGGCAACTAAGAAACCACAAGGATCATGCATGAGTCAACCACAACCATCCACTTAGGTCGTAACATATTCAACTTCTCAGGCTTCCTCCTATCATGGAGTCTAAGATTCCAACCTTCTTGCTCGAGTGTTGCTCTCGTTCTCTCTAGAGCTAACCCCACTACTGGAGGTTCTCTCTTTAAGGTGGATCAATCTCACATGCATACACCTACAGGGTGAAACGTATGATTAAACCTATGCTCGCTCAAGATTTTCCATAGCTCTTTTATGCCTAGCTCATAAGCTATCCAACATGCCCTTCTGGCCTAGGTTTTATCCAACTGCCAGCACTACTAATGTACTATGGGTGCATACTATGCCATGCTCATATAATCCCATAGGGTTTCTATATGTTCATTACTAACCTCATCAATGAAGGAGTTATCCTTCACCCTAACATACACGACCCTTCCCAACACTACTACAGATCTGTTCTTTGGCGTCGGTTATTTAAGCCCTTTTAGCGACGCCTATGTGGGCACTGCTAAAATTTGAACCCTTTCGGAGTTGGTTTTCCAACCTATGCCAAAACGCTTCACGCCATAGAAAATGAGCCAGCAGGGTCCCCATCGACGTTGGTTATATGTAACTAAACTGACGCTATAATCATCTATACCACAAAAACGATGCCATCTAGGACACTATCGGCGTCAGTTTTCTACTAATAACGGACGCCATATCACCTGTCGCCACGGCCGTGCTATCTAGCAACATTAGGTTGAAGGTTTTTTCTATTAACCGATGATGTAAGCCTCAGCTACCGCCACGTCCATACTGGCCAGCATGGTCATGCTATCTGGCAACATTTGGCGGTGGTTTTTTGCTATTAACTGATGTTGTAAGCCTTTGTTGTCAGTTTTAGACAGATAACCGACGTCTATGGTTTGATTTTTTTTGTATTAGTTTGCAGGCCTGCTGTGGCTGGTCAATAGTATGTATAAACCTAAATTCAGTTCTAAACTATAGGTTTACGACATCCATTGATATCAGCCAACAAACAGGCCACAAACCTACAAAATCAACAAATATTATTTTCATACATTCACACATAGGTAGATACATTCAGACATTAATTCAATTTTCACATTCACACATGTAGAAACATTAAAATACATGTCGAAACACATGTATAAACATTCATTTACAAAATATCATTCATCATCACTATCAGCATCCCAATTATATCTTACAGTCCCCACTGCTTGTATGGCTCTTGCCCATTCTTCTCTTACGTCATTTAATACTTCCATCGTATATGGAGCATGTACATCTTTTAAGGCTTTACCTATAGTGGGGTCAGTTTTAAACACCTACAAAGAGAATGATGTATATATAAATAATAATATATAAATAAGATTGATATATTTCATACTATCCAATGAGACTATATATAATACCTTAGGTATGGCATTGATTTCATCTACATGTTTGATAATCATGTCCATAAACTGATTCACATAGTATGCACATGCTCATCCGTTGTCTTGTGTAGCACACTATAAAATGGATACAAAATATTAAAAAATACAAATAAGCACAGTTCACATAAATAACATATAAATTGGAGTCGGGAACTTACTTTCATGTTCTCCCAAATTATTGGTTGGTTCTTTTTACTAGGGACCTTTCTTCCAGCCTTTTTGAATGCATCTAAATCCCTACATGTTAATGTAACACAGTAAATTTCATAATTAAATAGTAATGTAATAACATATGTTAACATATATAAAAATGAAATATTTCTCACTAGAATAATGCCATTCTCATTATGTGTCCAATTTTTAGATTCAATGTACTCCCTACAGGATCTAGATAATAGACAGTGAACATATCGAGGAGAATAACTAGTAACTCCCAATGCTTAGCTCTATAGGTAAAAAAGTTACAAACTAATAACTCAAAATCCACAATAAAAATGTAATTTTCTTAAGTCCAAATTATAAGCAAAGTAAACTTACTTCACATTGAATGGAGCTATTACTATCGTCTTCTTTTTTTGACTGAAAATTGTAAAAGCATCACAACAGTATTGTTGAATGCTATCAGGGTCTTTATCTACCAGACTAATCAATGTTGGAATCAAAAATCCCACATGTTCAAATCCAAATTGTTTATATTGAATTTCGACTAAGTAGCTGCAAAACATGTATTACGTATGCACTAATATATAAGAAACCAGATCATCGGATCCTACACATGCTATATGGATGTATAAACAAGATCTCACCTTATCAATGCCTCTATCATTGATGTATTCAGCCAATCATAGATAAACAACTCAATAATATCTTGTATAAATAGAGATCTTTCGTATGATTGACCTTCATAATCCGCTTCTAAAGAAACAACTATAAGGCAATGTATATTATGTGCGCGTAGCCATACTGCCATTCCCTTACAAGCAGGACCTAACAGGGATTTTAGGTCAGTTGGAACCCAACTTGGTAATGCAGGAAGTGGAGGTGGAGGCCTAGATGCTCCGGGTGTCTTCTTTTTAACATGTATATATAATTTTAGATCAATTGACCTCATATATACACATTAACTATTTAACATAATGTAAATTTATCTTACAAATTCAGTAGTGTAGACGACATCCACTTTGGGCCTCAATATCACCCCGCCTTCTGCCTCAGCAAGTGCATCAATATCTGGGTGGGCATATGGCAATGCAACTTCCCTCCAATCAGGGAATACACGTATCGGGCTCACACAAACATAACCATGTGGTATTGGAGTCTCGTGAATCATTGCCCCAGGAAGGGATGGGTAAGCATGCACCTCTGCAACAATATAATCTTCAATTTTTAAATGGCAGTGCTTCAACGTCTACAAATTTACGTAAAGAATGTTATACATATATACATATCATCTTGAAAACATATCATCTTGAAAAGACTAACTAATTTGTCATAAACAATACTTACAGCAGACGTGCTAGGTGTTGGGTCTATAGGATTACTCTCAGCATGTGCATCAGGAGAAGAGAGGGCTTCCATAGGCTGATTGGAAGCTTGAGATGCCTGCCACCGCATCATTTCTTCCTTAACCTTCTTAGCAACTATATCCTTGACTCTCTTATTCTCCTATATATGGATATAAGAAACATTATCTTCTTATTATTGAATTCCCTTTTTTAGTAACATTCTAAAAAAAGAATAGGTTACCTCTTCTTATGAAAGTCTCACTCTTGGGACAGGTTTGCGTTGGGATGGCCCAAAGAATGCTTTGATGCCCACACCAGCACCTGCACCCCTAACACATCCAGGATGCTCTGGGTTACCCAGAGCAACTGTCAATTCATCCCTTGTGCCCTGAGGGATGAATGTGCCATGTTTCCTCTACTCATGCAACTCCTACTAATCACCATCAATAGAAATTGGTAAGTAAACACCACAAATAATCAATATTTCAAATGATTTCTCTAAGAGTTGTATTTTACCATTTTTGCATCCACCTCAGCAGTTACGGGCTTCATTATTTCACCCTTCTTGTTTTCCCTCCCAGCTATATAGACATCATGGTGAGGCATGGGTGTGGTACATGTGGTAGAGGACTCTTGAGTAGCAACAGACTCTGCCTGTAGTCTTTGGCTTCATTATTTCACACCTTCACCCCAGATTTTCTTTAAGTCATGAATCAGAGGTTCAAGATAAACATCGATATCATTTCCAGGTTGTTTAGGGCCCGATATCAACAACGATAGCATAATGTACTTATTTTTCATACACAGCCATGGAGGAAGATTGTATATAACAAGCATGACTGGCCAAGTGCTATGTTGGCTGCTCAATGTCCTGTATGGATTCATCCCATCTGTACAAAGCCCAAGTCATACATTCCTGTCTTATTCACCAAATTTGGGGTACAATAGATCAATCTTCTTCCACTGTGGGGAATCAGGCGCATGTCGTAGGATCCCATCATTATTTTTCTTAACATCTGCATACCACCTCAAATTCTTCGCATCTATCAGATTTGCAAACAAGCATTGAAACTGTGATATTATAGGTAGATACCACATCACCTTGGCAGGAGAACCAGTTTTGGACTCCCCCAAAGTCGTCAATTTATATCATGACACACCACATTTTGGACAATCTTTCAAATCCACATAGTTCTTTTGAAATAATACACAATCATTTGGGCATGCGTGTATCTTCTTGTCCTCCATTCCCATTGGGCACAATAATTTCTTTACTCGGTATGTTGAGATTGGCAGCTCATTTCCTTCAGGAAGCATTTCTTTCAACAAATTCAACAATGAAGTGAAGCTTTTATCGCTCCATCTATTGTTAGCTTTCAACTTATACAATCTCAACATAGTGCTAAGCTTTGTAAACTTAGTACAACCTGTGTATAATGGTATCTCAGCATCATGCACAATGTTTCTAAAGATGGGAGGTGGATCGGTGTGCTCTACCCCACAACTATCCATCATCACATCAATGATGTCTACTGGAACTGGTTTGTTCACATCTACATCATCGGAGACAATTTCTTCTTCCACCCAAGCACTGCTATTGACATCCACTAATTTCAGGTTTGAAATCTCTCCATGCCATTGCCATTATGTATAGCCTTGTACAATCCCATTGCACATGACATGACTTTTGATTTTGTCACCAGTGCTGACTTTTGAGTTGTTACCGCAATGCCTACATGGACAGTAGAACCTATCTCTAGGTTGTTTCCTATGTTCCTCAACAAATCTAATAAACTGATCAAGACCAGATATAAACTTTGGGGTGCAACAATTGTTAATGGACATCCATGATTTATCCATTCTATGATCAAAGAGAAAACAAGTATATATTAGGACAAGATTAGGATCTAGGGTTAACAAATACATGTGATGTCATTCTTATATATAATAAATGTACATGTACCACCTATCCCATCCTTAAACACCTAATCTCACTAGTAACTGTATAATGTGTATTGGGTTTTCAAGAAAATTTCGGTAGCATTTCCCCGTTGTTCTCCAAGTACATATGTACTTATAGAACAAACGGGGAAATGCTACCAAAATTTTATTGAAAACCCAATAAACATTATACACTTACATCATAAGTGAGATTAGGTGTTCAAGAGCAATCCCAAACTGGGGACTATCCAAGATTTACTCCTAATGAGTAAAACTTGGACCGGTTTCTAGGCCAACAAATACATGTATGTTGTCATTCCAATACCTACAATCCTAGTTTCATCATTCATATCCTAGGTTTCATGTAACATCATTTAATCTAGGTACCATGTTCTATAACATTGATTTCAACATTTTGAGTGTCCATTCATGTTCATCATCTTGGATAAATATGTAGATGTTAGGGTTTCATCACAATTAATGTTAGGGTTTCATCACAATTTTAGGTATCATATAGAGTATGTAGATGTTAGGGTTTCATCATGCAATAGGGATTCATGTAGATGTTAGGGTTTCATCACAATTGATTTCATCATAATTGATTTCATCACAAGATTTTAACATAATTGATTTCATCATATAATTGAACATAATTGATTTGAACATAATTAATTTCATCATATAATTGAACATAATTAATTTGAACATAATTGATTTCATCATATCATTGATTTCATCACAAATTCATAATTGATTTCATTTGAATATATACACTCTTTTCTCCCTTCTCCCTCCTTACCAACAACAAGCATGACCATGTGGGATGGCCACGGCCGTGGCTGTGTTGGCTGAGCACGGCCGTGCTGGGTAACACGGTCGTGGTCGGCCAACACAGCCATGACCCCAGTCCACACGGTCGTGCTTGCTGTTGGTAAGGAGGAAGAAGGAAGAAGGAGAGGGGATGGAGGAAGAAGAGGAGGGCCTACCTATCGAGTAGCTAGCAGTGTGGAGATGATCTTCGTCCCTATCAGTGGTGGCAGTGGTGGT
Organism: Alisma plantago-aquatica; assembly: GCA_963693085.1. NCBI lineage: Eukaryota > Viridiplantae > Streptophyta > Magnoliopsida > Alismatales > Alismataceae > Alisma > Alisma plantago-aquatica. The sequence continues at coordinate 532,739,888 of OY856410.1, forward strand.
GGTGTGAGGAGCAGAGACACCGAGCAGAGAAGCACCAGGAGAAGGAGGTGGCAGTGGCGGCGAGCAGAGAAGCAGCAGTAGCAGCAGGCGGCGGTGAGTAGAGAAGCAGTAGAAATCAGGCGCGGTGGTGGCATCTTCGGGAGGAGAAAGGCAGAGTCTGTTTTCATGATGAAACCGAAGAAAGGGGAAGAGTCTGCTTCTCGTGGGGGCTATTAAGTTAATAACATGCATCGATTATCTTAAAAACTGACACCTAAATAGAATAAGTGTCGGCTGAAAATAACAACTGACGTCAATTCGACAATCCTTTACCCTAAAATGTTTGGCGGGGAGGGTGCGTGAACCCTTATCAGCATCGGTTATCCCACGAAAAACGATGCCCATATGCTGAAAATTGCACACAATTTTTATCTTCTTTAGGCATCGATTATTAGGTAAAACACCGATGTTGTATGTTACACTTTGGGGGCAATTTTTTTTTCTCGAAAAAATTGGATTTCGTAGGCTATTTTAGGCGTCGATTTCTTTTCTTCATCCGACACTGAATAAAAAGTGATACCCGTGTCTGGCTGGTCTTCAAATATAGACGTCGTTTTTCCTGAATAGCCGACGTGTAATGTTTATCAGCGTCAGTTTCTTTAAATAATTGACGCCCTAAAAAGAGATGTTGAATGTTGTTTCTGTAGTAGTACAGGGTTGAGTCTCCAAAGGTACTAGGTCAGCCAACCTCGCATGGCTCATACTATCATATGTGTCCAAAACCAAAAGCATTTCAACCCACACACATGGTCGACCATGACATCTAACTCATCATGCCATCTCTCTCTCTCGAACCACCACTTAGGGTTAGGGTAAGCATCATCCTCAAAAGATGTGACAGGTCTCTACCTCTTCCGGGAGGCCTCTGCCTCCAAGACAAACTCCCCACTCATCCTCCTGACAAGGAGATCTAACCTTAGGTTTCTCCTGAGGGTATGACAACACATGTCATACAATCTAAGAATGCAACTAATCTTTAGTAAATGCTTAAACTATTAAGCTTATGTCCATGACATCTTGTTTACATTTTTTTTCATTAATTTGGTGGAGGATTCCTTAACCTTATCATACATACCCTATCCTCAAGAGAGTGAGGAAGAGAGAGAAAAACCCTAAACCTTAGAATTGTAATTGAATTAGGGTTGAGAAGGGACGAAAATAGATGAAGAGTCCTAAAGGTATCTTATTTCAAGTCAAAACCTTAGACATTAGCTAGGCAGTCACACTGCATCTGGGAATCCTCGTGACTGACTAGCGGGGCGGAGGAAAATCTTGCCAACCCCCAAACCATGATCTTTTCTAGACACCTCTGTCTTTTGAAAAATCCTCTAATAACTCCCTCGGGTTCTATAGAGTTTGTAAAATTTAATAATTACTAAAGATTAAATGAGGAACCAATGCTCTCATACCAAATGTAATGACCCCACCTCTCGATAACCCCCAATTAAGGGAGACCAATAGGTCAAAGATTTTATCCCAATATATAGGATCCCAGGTTCAACAAATAATCAATAATAATTATAAAATTATACCAAACTATACTGAAAGCTAGAATAAAATAAAAATTTGCATACCTTTTAAAATCTTTGGATATCTAACTTCTATCCACAACTTCAATCTAGTCTAACTAATCCTCCTTAAACTTTAATTCTTATTTTTATAATATGCCACTTTACTGTTTGTCCTTTTCAATATTGTACCTAAAATGCTGATAAACAAAATGTCAGTTAGCATAAGTGAATATGTCGGTATGTGGGGACAACCAAAATTTCACATATATGGCTAACAATCTAAATATCACAATCAAGTTAATTAACAAGCCAATTTACGCTTTCAATGTGACATTCTCCACTGCTTTTGCCCTAACCCTGGAATACCCTTCTTAGGGTTTCTCTTTTTCCATTGATTTAAGGCCACCTTCTCCATCCTGAGCTTGGTGACTGGGGTCACCTCTCATGGTGCCCATTAGTCATGAAATATCATAAGGCCACCTTCTCTATCTTGAGCTTGGTGCATAGGGTCACCTCTCATGGTGCCCATGGGTCTTCCCTCTTGGGCTTGACCTCATTGCATCTTACATTAGGGTGGCATGTAGGTGTGAGAATACACACTTATATCTTAATTGTGATAATCATATTGACTTTATGATTTTCATATATGAACATCCAAATAGATAGGTTGCATTCAATTCAATTAAACACCTGAGAAATCTCTGTGAAACTAAAGTAGTTAACCATAAATAACCACATACCTGATTCAGAGAAACTTGATGTCCAAGCAATAATATTTAAGAACAATAACACAAGCAATCAACAATATCCTGAAATTAATGCATAACATCCGAGTGTCATTGTTTTATCCAAATCATTCTCAAGATAGACTTGGATTCCACCTTAGGATTTCTAGGCCAACTTTAGGGTTTTATTAGGATTTTAGCCTCCATAAAGCTTTTATCACGTTTAATGCTCTTTTAGTCTGCATACCCTAATTTTAACATCATAGGCATACTTGAATGTCAATTAAGTCTAATATATCTCTTTTACACTAAAACTACCATCTTTATCCTTTTAAGTCATGTCAAGATCATTAAGCCCAATTATCATATTCAATTTCTTTCAAATTGACAACTCATATTTCATTATATTTCAATTCACATATATGAACCCTATTTATCACTAGTTCCACATTTAACCACTAAGAAAACCCTAATTACCAAATTAAGGGTATTTATCCACAATTATAAACAATTATACACAAATAGCTTAGAATCATCATATCTCAGTTTTATTCATGGATTTGAACAAATAAATTCATTAAGAGTCATAATTACCAAGATTAGGGTTTCAAGACCCATTAAAGCATATAGGTGTACATGGAACCTTAAATTAATCAAACTACACATAAATATAATCCTTTTAGATCTAATGTGTCCTTTTATAATCAATAGGTTAATATCAATTTTAAACATCCATATAACCCTTCCCAATTCATTAATCATCATAGATTAGGGTTTCTTAAGCATTAATGCATTAAAGTTGATAACTTCATCTACTTTTCGAAATACAAGAGGAATTAGGCTCTAAAACTATTTTTAATGTATTTCTCACATTTTTATGAGAAAATTACATATATTATATGTACCAATCCGATCTACTAATAATTAGATATGAATTTTGCAAGAATCCACTTACTTGGACCAATGGGAGGCTGACACGTTAGCAATCCCATGCAGCGTAGCTCGACCGGTTGAAAACATAACCAATTGACACTTTCCCCCCACGTAACCTACCAGCTCCTCATACCGCGGAGGGGTATATTCATCCAACGGCACCTAGGTTGTCTTCAACCTCCCGACGCCGCTACTGTTGTCGAGCGCAACTCTTTGCGGGGCAGCCCCCTCCTCCCCAGGGTTCGAGGGCCACCAATGACCGCTGCCCTACCTTTGCCACCCTCCACCGCACATGGGGCACCTCCAGTTTGTAGTCAACATGGCTAGTTCGGGCTAGGCAGGTGTGCAACTCATAGCCAACCTTGCAACCATGTTGTTGTAGCTGCACATAGGCTAGGGTGAAGGGATGGCCACTGAGCATCCCCTTAGTTTCGTGGGAGTAGCACGCCTCAATCATAACTCTTCCACAGTCCCTCGTTGCTCTAGGGTTTGAACTACTGATGCAAGGGTTTTGAGTCACTTTTATAGGCTAGTTTTACATTCATTTTATGTGTTTATTGGTCATGTTTGTGGTTAATATCACATGATTCATTTCCTTTGGCCTATAATCTCACTATGCATCAATGTTATCTTGTTTTATCTTATTTGGTATAAAGGATCATATTTCTCAGATTTGATTGGTGTTCTTCTCTTTATTTCAGGGAATTTGCATATATGCAGTGGTCAATACCATCGACATTCGTCGATGCCATCGAGATGGTCACAGTATAGAGCTAGAGAAGAAGTAGAACTGGTCGATACCATCGACATCATGGTCGATGCTATTGAGATTACATCAGCGTGCCAAAGATCAACAAGTCGATACTATCGACATTGTGATCGATAGTATCGAGATGCCTTCAGAGAGAACCCCCAAAAAATTAAAGAAGTGTCACTACCCTAAGGGGTCAATACCATCGACACCCTGTCGATGGTATCAACACCATCAGATCAGGATATTGCTCAGAACGATCTTAATCATACGGCCGTGAAGTTTTAGCGGTTGTAAGTGATCCCTATACCTAAAAAAGACAACCCAAGTCATAATATCACGTTATTTAGCCATTGCACAAGTATTAGAAGAGGAGAGGATGAAGAACAGAGCCCAGAGCTATGCCCCGAATGTTTCCAGAGCTGCAGATGGTGTTTTCTACCGCCAAAAGACTACGAATGCCCATCCCATGTCAAGGATCGCCTGGTTCTCCTTCGTTCAGGGGTTATACCATCTCCATCCATGTTTCCCCTATGTTTTCTTCTTCCTTCATGATGTTTTTCATTAAGATGAACATGCGGGGCTAATCCCCTTTGTCTTTAGGACTGAGAGTAGCCCAAGTAATCATTGTATGATGCTTTTTACATAGTTAATCATAATTTGTCTCTCAAATTCGTGGTATGATATTGTTTTCTCAATTCTATCATTGTGCTTGATCACCATAATGGTAATTTAATACCTTTAATTGCTTTTGACAAAGAATTAACGCTTCAAAAGATGTAATAATCACATTAACTTATAAATCCCTTGGAAAAGGTGAGGTACGGTCAATGGTGGAAACCTAAATATATGTTTTTCATGCACCTAATTTAGGGTTATAGGTTGCTACTGATTTGGAACCGACCTAGATTAAGGTAGTGAATTGTATTGCGGAAGTGAACAATTCTATATATTGGCCACTATCTGTAATAGGAGACAAGTTGTGATAATTATGTAGGAATTAGTACAACGAGAGTCTGTGGTGAAACCGCAATCCTAAAGATCCCATTTTAATTGATTAAACCAAACATTTAATCGATTTCTTTGTTTTCTTTTGTTTTTATTTTCTTTTTCAAACAACTCTCAAACTTTTATAATTGGTCTAGCTCATTGCAAGTAGTTAGTAGTAGTCTACCCAAATTACGTTCCATGACTTTGACTCAGGCCTCACGAAGGCCTATATTACATTGACACGTGCTCTTGCATTTTATGAACAGTTTAGTTGTGTCAAGTTTTTGGCACCGTTGTCGGGGAGCGGCAACTTTCGGCACTACGAGTGTTGTCAGCGGCCACACTAAGCCACTTTTTCATATAATTCTTAAAATTTTAAATTTAATTTCTCATACTTTAATTACTTATTCCTTTTTAGCACTGTACTGAAATAATTTCCATTTTTTTCAGGTGCTAGTTGATGGTAAAGATGTGTAGTACAGACGGCGCAGAATTACTAGTAATTCCGCAAGTAGATCAAGGAGTAGAGTTGACAAATCCACCACCTGAGGAATTTGACCAAGAAACTGAAGAAATGGCTGAAGAAAAGACAATATGGGAGAAGATCAAGGCTTCTTCCGCATCAGCATCAAAGGGGCCGATCAAAAGGTAGGCAATCAACATTCCCACATACAAGATTGATCTGGCATTGATAAACCTGGTCAAGTCTCAAGCATTTCATGGGCTAAAGAATTAAGATCATGTTGCTCACATTAGCACATTTATGGAAAATTGTGACATGATAAAGATTAAAAGGTTTCCACAGGAGTCACTATACTTGAAGTTATTTCCCAGCTCTCTCGCAGGAAATGCACGAGAATGGTTGCACAACCTTGATGATGAAATCGTTGAGACTTGGGATCAAATGATTGAGGTCTTTTTTGAGCGATTTTTCCAACCTGAGAAGACCAATGACCCAGTGAGGAAAATTCACAATTTCAGCCAAAAGGCGGGAGAAACCTATTCTGAGACGTGGGAACGCTTCCAAATCATGCTGAGAAGGTGCCCACATCATGGGCTGGACAAGGAAAAACACGTAAAATTTTCTACTTTACTCTCAATGAGAATGACAGAAGCAACTTAGATTCAGTAGGCTCAGGTTTCTTCTTGAACAACACAGACACAAGGTGTTGGGAGATCTTGAAGAACATGGCTAAGAAAAGTCCTGGGGTGACAAAGATGCACCAGAACAAGTTAGAGTTGTAGGAGATGCAAAAGCCATCAAATAACTGAATGACAAGATGGACTTGATTGCAAAGAGACTTCTAGCAAAAGAAGATGGAGGATATGATGACGCGGCACAAGTGAAATTCAGGCTCCAACAATAGGGGTACATAAATAATGACTATTCTTGGAGGAAGGACAAAAAGTTTTCATGGAAGGATCCAAATAATTTCCTTCAGGATCCTGATGCTAAGCCACAGCCCACGAAAGAGGAAAAGAGCAATGAGTTTCTCAATCAGGTGATAAAGTAGAATCAAGAGTTAATGAGCATGTTTGGCCAAGAAATCAAGCAACAAGTAGAATTTATGAACTAGTTTGGGAAAACTCTACAAAGTCATGGGGCTCAGATGAGGACTCTTGAGACATCTATAGTACAGATGGTAGCTGAAATAGAAAGTCTGAAGAAGCCCACAGTGCAAGGTTTTTTGGGAAATCCAAATGTTCCAGGAGGGAACCACCAGGATAAAGCCATTCTACTGAGGAGTGGAAAGAAACTTTTAAACCCTAGGGTCGATGAACCGAGTACCCCACAACCAAAAGATCAAGGTGAGGGCCAGAGGATACTGAAGTGGTATAGACAGTTGAAGATGAAGGAGGGAAGGCCACATAGGAGCCTATTATAGAGAAGGAGAAGGATAATATGATGCCATATGTGCCACCACATTAGAGAGCACATATCATCCCCATCCCTTACCCCAACAGTCTCAAAGCCAAGAAAGTGGATGCACAGTTCAAGAAATTTTTGGACAGTTTTAGAAAACTTTTTGTTAATATTCCTTTGTTGGAGGAGGTTGAGAAGATACCATCATATGGTAAATTCTTGAAAGACATAATTACCAAGAAGAGGAAGATACTTGATACAGAGGTGGTAGTGCTTAAGGAGTAGGTTAGCGCCTACATTCTAGGTAAAGTGCCCCCAAAAAGACAAGATCTAGGCTGCTTCAACATCTCCTTCTATATTAGAAAAGTAAAATTTGGTGAGGCACTTTGTGATTCCGAGGCAAGTATCAACTTGATTCCCCTCTCTACATTTAAAAATCTTGGGCTAAAAGAATCTCGACAGAGCAATATGACAATTCAACTCGCAGCCAATTCTGTGGTGAGGCTGTATTGTATTTGCGAGGATGTCCTAGTAAAGGTTGATAGGTTTGTGTTCCCAGCTGATTTTGTTGTTTTGGAGATGCAAGATGAACTAGGGAATGAGCTACTTTTGGGAAGACCCTTTCAAGCCACTGCTGACATGATACTGGAGATGGGTAGAGGCTGGTTGACAATGGGTATAGACGATGATAGATTTGAAATACTAATGCAACCAAATCCAAAGCAGTCACAAGCAAATGAGCAATGTCATAAAATAAAGCACTTTGAGAACCACATCTCTCTTTGTCTAGGGAAGCCATTTCTTGATATGGCTCATGTAATGATGAAGGTAGATAAGGGAATAATTGTTGTGGATATCATGGAGTAGACGAAGGTAATTTCTCTTATAAAAGTAGTGGGTTATCTCGAAGATAAAGAAGAAGAAGTTTCACCGTCTACTAAGAATGAGTCTATAGTAGTCTCCATGTTCGACTCATACTCGCAACTGCCCCTTGAGGCATGTCTTTTCAACTTAATGGAAGATTGGATGAGAAGCACCTCATTACAAGAATGTGTAAAGATGATTCAAGTGCTTCCTTGCTATTACACCAAGCACTATGAAGATCTGGGACCGCTGCCACCACCGATTCAATCTTCCTTGGTCAGCCCACCTAAGTTGGAACTTAAGCCGCTGCCCCCCCCCCCACTTGAAGTATGTCTTCTTGATAGATAATGAGAAGCTTCCAGTGATCATATAGGCATATCTAAGTGTCGACCAGGAAGCGCAGTTGATGATAGTGTTGAAGAACCACTATGGTGCATTTGGGTGGTCTATTTCTGACATCAAGGGGATCTCCCCTACATTATGCCAGCACAAGATCCGACTTGTAGAAGGAGCCAAGCCAGTGATTCATCCGCAATGTCAACTCAATCCTAGCATGATGGAGGTTGTCAAGAAGGAGGTGATCAAGCTTCTTTCGGCGGGCATCATTTATGCTATTTCAAATTCGACATGGGTAAGCCCCACACAGGTAGTCCCTAAAAATGGGGGAATCATTGTCACTCAAAATATGTTGAATGAACCAGTCACCACCCGATTGGTGACTAGGTGGCAAGTTTATATTAATTACCACCGTCTGAACCCCGCTACTTTGAAAGATCATTTTCCTCTCCCATTCATTGATCAAATTTTAGAGCGATTGGCTGGCCGCTCTCATTTTTGCTTTTTAGATGGCTATTCTGGCTATAATCAGATTTCCATTGATCCTAAGGACCAAGAGAAGTCAACTTTCACTTGTCCATATGGAACTTTCGCTTACTGTTGCATGCCTTTTGGTTTGTGCAACACACTGGCCACTTTTCAGCGCTGCATGCTTGCTATTTTCTCTGATATGGTGGAGTGTTGTTTAGAGATTTTTATGGATGACTTTTCCATCTACGGTGCATCATTTGGTGAATGTTTGCAAAATCTTGATAAAGTGTTGTAGAGATGTGAGGACACACATTTAGTCCTCAATTGGGAAAAGTTCCATATGATGGTAAATGAAGGCATAGTGCTAGGACACAAAGTGTCCTGCAAGGGACTGGAGGTGGATCCAGTAAAGATTGAGGTTATTTCCAAACTACCTCCACCAAATATGGTGAAAGGGGTGCGGAGTTTCCTTGGTCACGTAGGGTTTTATCGCCGATTTATCAAGGACTTTTTGAAAATAGATAAGCTGCAATCGAAATTGCTTGAGAAAGATGTAGTTTTTTATTTTAACGATAAATGTCTGCATGCTTTTGAGGTACTTAAGGAAAAATTGATTTCTGCGTTGGTTGTTCAAATGCCGGATTGGAATAAACCCTTCGAACTTATGTGTGACGCGTCGGATTTTGCCGTAGGTCCTGTTCTTGGGCAGCATCTTGAGAACAAACCTACAATGATTTTTTATGCGTCTAAAACTTTCAAATGATGCCCAACTAAATTACACCACTACCGAGAAAGAATTGCTTTCTGTGGTTTTCACTTTCAAAAAAATTAGGCAATATTTAGTGGGCTCTAAGGTTGTGGAGTGGACTGATCATGCCACCATAAAATACTTAATGGAGAAGAAAGATGCTAAACCTAGATTGATTAGGTGGATCTTATTTTTGCAAGAATTTGACATTGAAATTAAGGATAAGGAGGGCATTGAGAATGTGGTTGCAGACCACTTATCTCGGTTAGAGCGGGTTGATGAGAGGGATATTAACATACCCATTACCGAGACATTTCTGGATGAGCAAATTCTTTCAATTCAATCTATGGATCCTTGGTTTTCGCATATTGTCAATTATCTTGCATGTAAGGAAATCCCGGATGATTGGAGTTATCAAGAGAAAAAAAGGTTTTTCCATTCTTTGAGATATTATTTTTGGGATGACCCTATTCTGTTGAGACAATGTAGGGATGGAATCTTGCGCAGGTGTGTATCGGAAAATGAATATGATAGTGTGCTTAGACATTGTCATACACCACCCACCAGCGGTCATCATGCGAGTGCAAGGACGGCGGCCAAGGTTCTAGCGAGTGACCTTTATTGGCCTACACTTTTCACAGACGCCTATGACTATGTGAGGTGGTAATTCCTGTTAAAGGGTAGGTGATATCTCAAAACGGCAAGAGATGCCCCTCAATGTATTTCAAGAAGTTGAGGTATTTGATTTGTGGGGTATTGACTTCATGGGACCCTTTGTATCTTCTAATTCTAATTTATATATCTTGCTTGTTATCGATTATGTATCAAAGTTGGTAGTGGCAATACCCACAAGGACTAATGACGCTATAGTAGTGTGCAGGTTCGTGAAGGATCATATTTTCTATAGGTTTAGGGTGCCACAGATGATCATTAGTGATGGGGGCGCCCACTTTACGAATCGGAGATTCGTTGCATTATTAAGCAAATACGGGGTCAAGCATAATGTAGGTACCCCATATCACCCACAAACACAAGGTTAGGTGGAAGTGTCGAATAGAGAGATTAAGAAGATCCTAGAGCACACAGTGGTCTCGTCAAGGAAGAATTGGAGTGTGTTGCTACCAGATGCATTATGGGCATACAGGACTGTATCTAAAACACCTATAGGCACTATGCCATTTAGCTTGGTGTATGACTGGGCCTGCCATTTTCCGGTAGAATTGGAGCACAAAGTGCATTGGGTGTTACAGAAATTGAATTTGAGCATGAACGAGGCAAGGAGAAAGTGAATGTTAGAGATCAATGAGCTAGAAGAGCTAAGGATGAATGTCTATGAGAACTCAAGGATCTATAACGAGTGGACAAAGCAGATCCATGATCGCCACATTCAGCTACGAGTGTTCAAAAAGGGTGAGAGGGTGCTTTTTTTCAATTCAAGGTTAAAGTTGCATCCTGGCAAATTGTGATCCCGTTGTAGTGGACCGTTTTTAATAGAGGAGGTGTGACCCCATGGTGATATCATGGTTAAGGATGGTGATAGAACATTCTATGTGAATGGACAAAGATTGAAGCACTATTATGGGGAGGACTACACAAGGAAGGTGCATGAGGTTAAACTCATGGCGCTTAAGGAAGAATGAACAGCTTGATTTCGTCTAGCCTAAGACGTTAAAGTAGGGCGCTTGTTGGGAGGCAACCCAACCATTGGTAGATTTAATTTCCATTTACTTCAGTAGTTTTGGTTAATTTCATTTTTAGTGTAAAAATGATACCCTGATTTGTGTGTTAAGTGTGCAAGACTGCTTGGGTGTAGATACCATCGACCCTTGTGTCGATGGTAGGGATGATGGTGTAGAGCGACAGCTACAGAAAATTTGCTCTATCGATACTATCGATGGCCTCGTCGATAGTATCGACCACCCAAAATTTTTGATCGACTCAAATTCTAGAGCAAGTCGATAGTATTGATACCATGGTCAATGCTCGTGAGATCCTTGAAGATTTTCAGAAAAATTGGTAGTAGAGATATCGATACCATCAATGGCCATGTCGATGGTATCGACCCAGCTTGAGAGAAAAGATGGCTCAAGGTCTCGTGAGGATAAGGATTGGCAACAGAAGTCGATGTCATCGACACCTCGTTGATGGTATCGACGTGACACGTCAGCAATCCGCGAGATGCCATCAATGAAGCATGCCAAATCTGGAGGTCGAGCTATGGGACGAGTCAATACCATCGACCCCTGTCGATAATATCGACACGTTATCGATCTGGGCCCCCACATCCAGCAATCGACGACCGTCGATGGTAGTAAAGGATGGATTGTGCTACATGTGTCGATAGCATCGACACCCCGTCGATGGTATCGATGGGGTATTAGGGGCGTCAACCTCAGCTATAAAAGGAAGGGTTGTATTTCATTTCTCTTCAAATATTCAGATTATTCTTCCTCAACCTCGACTTTGAGCATTGATGAGCAGACGGAGACCTTCACTGAGCATCTGACACGCTATACACCTTCCCCGAGTTCATCATCGGCTGCGGAGATCGTCTTCTCTGACCTTCACTGAGCTCCTTTTCTTTATCTTTTCTCTTTTCATCATGGTGAGGCATGGAGCATCATCTTCCTCACACGCTGCTCTAATCGAGATTGAGACATTCATACCACCACCACTAGGCTCCATTCCCCATTCGAGAATTGCACATCCCTCGGCGGACGTGAAGAAGGTCTACGACGAGTTGATGAAGCGGTCAATCGAGCCCACTCGTTAAATTGATCGGGCCCTGATCCGAGACCTTGGCTTTGAGGACAACCTCAACTACGTCCTTTGTGGCCAATTTGGGAGGTTGTTACTGAGTGAGGAACAAATCCCCTATCATGTTGAGGGCCACCCTTTCTTTGGCGAGTGGCCGACATATAAGGAACTCGTGGTAGAGTTCATGGCGTATCTTAACATCTGCGTCGTGCCCAACGACCTCATTGCCACTGACCATGAATTAATCAAGGGCTGAGTCTCCTTTTGGCTATTCAACTACAACTACACCATCACGCTCGACTAGTTTAACTCAATCTGCAACTGGTGGCATTCGCCTGAGCAATACAGACGGTCAGACAATCGGGCCGACTATGACGAGATGTTCTCGCAGTTGGTGACCGCGCTGGCAGGCAAGACGCTTAGCTACCACAATGCATCTGTCGCCAACTTCGAGCACTCGTTCGTGTGGATTCTTCATTGTATGTTGTGTATTACTTTCTTTGCTCGTGGCAAGCTGTCACTGAGCAAGTTCCAAGAGATGGACTTGTTTTTCCTCTACAAGCTATTGAAGAGGGAAAAGCTTAATTGGGGTGCGTTTTTCTTGACGTGTGTGATGGCAGTGAAGAGGAGCACTAGACGAGCCCCTATTCACTTCGAGGGGCTTATCACTCCACTGGCCCTCTACCTTGGGTTAGATCTATCCACGCTCCCTCCACTGGTCAGTCGAAACCTCATAAATCTGGCTCATTTCCACTGCTCCAATCTTCTTACACTCCGTGATGGTGTGGTATATGCTCATTGCCACATTAACAAAGAGTATCAGGAATGCGTACTGCCATACCCCATCTTCAACCTCCAGCCAGGCCAACACTTCTAGTGGCCTATCATTGTCATTGAGGATTCAGAGGAGGAAGAGGACGTAGGAGACGATGACGATGCAGGAAACAACGATGCAGAGGAAGAGGAGTCTTTCACACCTCTTCGGTCACGAGTAACCCCGAGGAAGCGTCCACGCTTCTACCCGGGAGCTTCATCATCTTCCCATCTGCCATCGCCACCACAGTCCTCCTACGACGGAGATGACCCCTATTCTATGCAGGGGATGTATGCCATGCTCCAGTCTATCTAGGAGTCCCAGCAGACCATGCAGAAGTCCCACTAGATAGCTTTTGTAGGGATCGAGGATATGCAAAATAGGTTGTATGAAAATCAGCAGGCGATCTTTGAGAATGAACACCAGTTATTTGCCAACCAGTAGCAGGTCTACGACCAGTTGGGGAGGATAGATCAGCAACAACAGCCTTTCTACGATCATATTGGAGCCTAGGCTACTTCGGGGGATATCCATAGTTACCGCCCATGCCACCTTATGATCCAAGATTTCATGGACAATATCCAGATTGAAACCCCCATACCCAGCAGTACCTGCCATTTCTGCCACCACCACAATAGCAGGGTATCACTGTTCCACCTTCTGAGGTTGTTTTTTACTATGTGGCCATAGTCGAATTCAAGCTTAGGGAGGAGTGGAACAGTTTCTATCTTAGTTTTTTTTTCTCTTAATTTTCTTTTATTTTAGCATGTTTCTTAGTTTTTTCTGCCACTACCACAATTACAGCTTTCTAGGATCCACAGTCTATCTAGTGTAATCCGTGGATGTCTAATATAAATGCATGTCGTCTCTATGTTTGTCATATGGGGTAAATTTGAAATTTGAGCATTAATTCAAAAGATTTTTCAAGAAATTGTAAGATTGCCTTGTTTTAAATTGAGCACATAACTTATGAAAATCATTGGGTAGGTCAATTTTGAAACATATGATCATAACTGTACATCCTTATGGTTCAAGAAATGTGGATAGAATTGGATGTTGAGCCTAAACTGACCAAACAGTTATGGGGCTTTAATCTGAAGTGAAAGAGAGAAACCCTTTGATTGAATGGTACACATGACAGTAAGAAGGGACACATAATCTTTTCTAATGGTTCTGTCAATTAGTCTTGTGATCTGTCCATCCCATTTCATTCACACTCCACCATAAGGGTTGGGAGCACATTACAGTTTTCATCTTTTGATTGCATGCCATTTAGATAGGATTGCATTATAGCTAGATTTTGCATAAATAAAAAATAAAAAAATAAAAAATGAAAATAGATTTTTAGATTAGTCATGTATGTACACATTCTCAAGTACATGCCATGGTAGTTGCATAATTACTTTCATATAGTTGCATTTTGCATACTCTTGAGCATATAGGATAGTATGTCCCTTATTTATTCTAAGAAATAAGAAATGCTGGGAACTTGTTCTATACCCTTTGAGGAGTGAATTGTAATGCATCAAATGTAGTAGCTATGTGAAAATAAGTCCGAAAAAAAATGTAAAGTATTATAAATGTTTCTCTAGTCAAAATTGAGAAGAAGAATGGCTTGAAAAAAGAAAAGAGAAAAAATATATATAAAGTGAAATCAGAGGGAGAAAAGAACTTATTTCACCTGTATATTAAAAAGAATAAGCACATGATGTTGTTTTGTAGACATTCCATCTCACCTTGAGACGGAATAGTAGAGCATGCATCATTCCACCTAAAAAGTAGGTATTAGGTCATTTCCATACGCATATGCATCATTTAGGTCATTTTTATTGTTTTTGCATGTTAAACTGTATTGTGCTTCCTCTTCTTCCGTAGCCGCCCATTTCATCCACCCATTTCTCAAAACGGTAGGTCACCCATGATTATCTCCTCATTCTTGTATATCAAGAGATCTACTTCCATGTAGATGGTAGTTAGGATATGAGCAACGTAGATAGGAGATCACAAGATGCACCAAGCCTTAACCGAAGGAATTTATTATATCAACTGCCTTATTTGATAGTGTTCGTTGGTCTTAGGGTGGGCATCTCTCGTGCACGATTATTGTCACCTTTAGGGTAGTTACCGTTCTGTGGTCAGCAAGGGTCGATATGTGCCTTGTAGGAGGGACTCATCCTGAGATGTATTTTTCTGCTAATATGTTCTTTAGTTGACCCTCGCATTTATATTATATACTTGTATTGCTCGAGGACAAGCAAAGTTCAAACTTAGGGGAGTTTGATGCAAGGGTTTTGAGTCACTTTTATAGGCTAGTTTTACATTCATTTTATGCATGTTTGTGGTTAATATCGCATGATTCATTTCCTTTGGCCTATAATCTCATTATGCATCAATGTTATTTGTTTTATCTTATTTGGTATAAAGGATCATATTTCTCATATTTGATTGGTGTTCTTCTCTTTATTTTAGGGAATTTACATATCTGCAGTAGTCGATACCATCGACATTCATCGATGCCATCGAGATGGTCACAGTATAGAGCCAGAGAAGAAGCAGAACTGGTCGATGTCATCAACGTCATGGTCGATGCTATCGAGATTACATCAGCATGCCAAAGATCAACAAGTTGATACTATCGATATTGTGTTCGATAGTATCGAGATGCCTTCAGAAAGAACCCCAAAAAAATCAAAGAAGTGTTGCTACCCAAAGGGGTCGATACCATCGACACCCTATCGATGGTATCGACACCGTCAGATTAGGAAATTGTTCGACGCGATCTTAATCGTACGTACGTGATGTTTTGGCGGTCGTAAGTGATCCCTATACCTAAAAAAGATGGCCCAAGCCGTACTATCATGTTGTTTAGCCACTGCACAAGTCTCAGAAGAGGAGAGGACAAAGAACGGAGCCCAGAGCTACGCCCCAGATGTTTCCAGAGCTGCAGACAGAGTTTTCTACCGCCGAAAGGCTGCAGAACGTCCATCTCGTGTCGAGGATCACCCGGTTCTCCTTCGTTCAGGGGTTACACCATCTCCATCTATGTTTTCCCTATGTTTTCTTCTTCCTTCATGATGTTTTTCATTAAGGGTCTGACTGGTTTGGTGTAACTGGAACATTCTTGGAATTTATTTTTCTGGAAGTAAAATTGAGTTCCTGGAAAATTAGTTCCAAGTGATTGGTTTGAAACTTTAATTTTCCTAGATGTTAACTTTTATCTAATTGGTTTGTTGTAAATGTAGACGCGAAATCTAAGAATAAAAGGTGTTCTACACTACATACCAACTATAGACAAAATACTAATGTGAACAGAATCATTCTATCAAATCAATGAGATAAATTTCTATTTGCGGACTAACTCACATTAAGAGTGGAAGGAGAAACTAGATTAATTTTCCAGCATACAAATCCAGATAAATAAATACATAACAACATTGCTACACTTCTAATCCTCGGTGATAATATGAATAAAAATATACATCGGCTACATTTTGTCCAGCGATGAGGACATGTCGGATTTGTTAAAACGGCAGGAGCAAAGATCTTAGACTCAAGATCAGCATACAAGGCCGTGTTGCTTCCAGACAGTGAAGCAAAACAAATACGCAGATTAGTCTTTTTGACCAAGTATAGCAAGGCACTGATGATCCCAGTTGCAGACGGTAGCAAAGCCGTGAAGGACCTAAAGCAATAGAGCTACCTCTGTGTAACAACAAACAAATCAACACGAAAATAATGAATCTAGACCAGAAGTGATAGATTCTGACTATATTATTGTAGGTCGTGACATCAACAACACAGAAGACAGATCCGACGACGGTTGGTCTTCTCCGGGCATTCGTGAAGGTGAGTCGGCGCTAGAAAAGAGGAACGAGGAACAGTGCGATACGCGCTCGTGGAACTTATTTTATGCTGGGATTCCTATAGAACTCCTTTTCCTGAAGTCTATGTATATTACTAGAAGTCCAGGAAAATTGGGGAACTGAAATTATGGACTTTTACCAAACCAATCATGCAAAATTAGAACTGGAACTTGACTTCCAATATTTTCTGGACAAATTACAACAAACCAGTCAGACCCTAAGATGAGCATGAGGGGCTAATCCACTTTGTCTTTAGGACCGAGAGTAGCCCGGTTAATCGTTGTATGATGCTTTTGACATAGTTAATCATAATTTGTCTCTCAAATCAGTGGTATGATATTGTTTTCTCAATTCTATCATTGTGCTTGATCACCATAATGGTAATTTAATACCTTTAATTGCTTTTGATGAAAAATTAACGGTTGAAAAGATGAAATAATCACATTAACTTATAAATCCCTTGGAAAAGGTGAGGTACGGTCAATGGTGGAAACATAAAGATATATTTTTCATGCACCTAATTTAGGGTACATGTTTCTACTGGCATGGAACCGACCTAGATTAAGGTAGTGAATTTTATCGTGGAAGCGAACAATTCTATATACAGGCCACTACTCGGAATAGGAGACAAGGTGTGATAATTATGTAGGAATTAGTACAATAAGAGACTGTGGTGAAACCACAATCCTAAAGATCCCATTTTAATTGATTAAACCAAACATTTAATGGATTGCTTTGTTTTCTTTTGTTTTTATTTTCTTTTTCAAACAACTCTCAAACTTTTATAATCGGTCTAGCTGATTGCAAGTAGTTAGTAGTAGTCTACCGAAATTACGTTCCCTAAGTTTGACTCGGGCCTCACGAAGGCCTATATTACATTAACGTGTGCACTTGCATTTTACGCATGGTTTAATCGTTCAACTACTCCCTATGCTAGGGTTTGAATGAAAACAAGAAAGAAGGAGAAAGAGGGATGCATGGAATTCTCTTGGGCTCAGGGCTAAGGGTTCAACCCTTATATAGGGGAGGGTAGCCACACCCTAACGTGCTTGTCCACAAAGAAAACAAAGCCTTTCCTCATTAGGAAACCTATTTTTCTTAATTAGGTATAATATCTCTTTTTTTAATAATTCCTTGATTATCCATATTCCTTAGTTATTAGGAAATCCGAAAATGAACTCTCTTATCTTTTTTGTACTTGGCTTTTAATCCATTGGCCACGAAATTTTACATCCTTTTAGTAAAAAGTATCTCTTTTTGATAATACCAACAAGTCATTAACTATGTAGCACATTATCCTCATATTTTTGTATTATTTATATTTTCTCTTTCTTCTTATCCATTAGGACTCCTTGGCCCCCAAGAAATCCTAAGATTTCGAAATCCTTTTTGAAGGATGCTTATTATCCTTCTAGATGCATCTACATTCTTTATTTCTCATTATCTTACTTATTTCTTTATTAATAGATTTCTTTTCAAGGATTTCTCTTTATCTTTTATTCCCTTCCCTCTTTTCCTATTTCTTTCATTAGAAATCACATATAAATGAAATTTACTCAATTGTGGCCATTAATGCCACTTTCTAGAGATTTCTATGTAAATCTCATAAATACTTTGCTTAATATTCATTATCTTGTATCTTTTTCTAATATTTGGACTTTTCTTCTTTTCTTCTCTTTTATATCCATTATTGGATTAATCTAATAATAGGAATCACAAGATTCCTACCAAAAGGGAGATTTGCAAAGAAATCCATCCTTTTCAATTAAGTCCATATTCATAAAATCATTACATCTCAATTATGAAAACATATCAAAATTGAGGTTGTAACATATTGGGTTCTCATATTGTGTACAAGAGTACCCCATATCGAGCATATCTTTTGTGGATTTTCCATATATCATTTAAGTAATATAAGATAATATTATATTGACTTCCTACCTTAGATTGTCATATCGGTTTTCCATTTCAAACTTCCATATCGGTTTTCTATCGTATCGGTTTCCTTCTTGGATTACCATATCGGGTTTCATCCTAGATTTACTATATCGGTTTCCATCTTGGATAACATATTGGATAACATATGGGATTACATCTTGGATAACATATCTGATTTCATTTATAATAGATAATCCTTTGAACTCATAAGCTTTTAATACTTTCAAGATTCAGTTCTTTTATTATTAAAAACACGACAAGATAGATACATGATTGCTTTTCAACTTATCTCAAAATTGTAGGATATATCGGGTTTCAAAGGAAATGGGTTTTCAAATCACATCGGATTTCCATTTCTTTATCAAGGGCTTTGCTCATATCATGTAAAGGTATTGATTTACCCTCATATCTTGTGTAAGGTATAAATAGGAATCTTCCATATCATCCATAGGACATGTCTTATATTATATATAAACTATTACCTACCTTCTTGTCGGGCAAACCTCTATATCAGATTCCATATCGGTTTTCAAGAGTCTTCAACTCATATCGGGTTGTTCAATGATGATGTCATCATCATCAACCTCAAGATCCTTGTCTTACTATTCTTAACCATGGACAACAGTATGAATTTCTTATTAGAACTTATGGATATATCAATTACTAAAAAAAATCCGAATTTGAAAGAAATCAACAAGTTGAACAATATTGAAAAATAGATAATAACATAGATGGGTTCAAGTTATATAACCCGCCTCTTAAAGCAACTCTCAAGCTTCAAGCTTCAACTCCTCACATTCAAAAGTTGAAGGTGAGCCTCTTCAAGATCCAAAACTTGAGCTCTTAGCTTTTGCACAATATCTCCACTCCCAATGGCTGATATCACCTTAGCTAGGCTACTGTGACCTACTTGGCCGATATCTTATATCCTTGGCCGATATCAAGTTCTATCACTTAACTCTCTTCTCTTATGCAAGACACAAGAGTGGCTTTGCACGATATCTAAGGGAAGGTTACTTACAAGACTTCAAAAATTTTACAAACAAGTGAAGGGCAAGGTATTTATACTTGAGGTTTATGAAAAAGAGTGTAAGAGATGACATTATCTCAAGCTACTACATGCCACCTATCCATGCATGGTCAACACATATATTTACATGCACTCTATCTTTATCTTGCCATGCAAAAATAAGAACTCAAGAATAATGTCGAGGATAAGGGTCGGCTCTTTAGTTATCTTCTAGAGCAAGTCTTCTTCCACTCACTTCATTATTATATTCTACTCTATCCTTTCCTAAGACAAGTTGCAAATTGATTTATATTACTTCTTTGAAGTACCTTGCCCGTCATGGGAAATTCCAAAACTCCACAAACTGATAGGAGACTCCCTTTATGGCTCTATGGATGATAGGGACTCCCTTTCTAAGTCCCTAACTCAATATAGCTCATATGTATAGCTTTCAACTTATGCATTTTCTTAGTCTTTTCATTATTAAGAGTGCCATCACTCTAGGATGATTCAAACATAGTATATCCTTCTTTCTCTCTCCTCTAAATGATACTAGGTGGGAGTAAAGACAATCTTAAAGTGATAATTTACATATCAACCCTACATTTTGAATTTATTATAATTTGTACCACAATTGATGCACAAAGCACTTAACATTTTTCAAACAAGTTCTCACTTAGATTTTTCGACTTTCCACAAGCCACCAATTCGCGTCATTTTCTCTTTCTTATGATGTTAAAACACTTAGAATACATTCAACATGTAACATTTGCAATATAACCCCTCATATTGGGTAAATTGCACTTTACACTTAGATTATCATATAATGCACACATAATTTGCATATAAGCTCAAATTTGAAAATAAACTTCACAAAGGGCCTTAATTACTTTTCAAAGGATAAGAACAAGTTTGTAAGTAACTTACTTAAGCATAACTTCTAGGGTTAGGCCATAACCCAGGTCAGGGATGCTACCCTTTTCTCATAGATAATCCCTTAAAATGCATTTGTGAGGATCCAAGGACCATATCATGATAGTGTCCTCTCGCAACAAGTCCCTAAAAATTCATTTGAGTGTATTTGGGTCCCATGTTATTACAAATTTTATCTCACAGTAAGTCCTTTAAAATGCATTTGGAGGATCCATGACCCATATCATGATAACGTCCTCTCATCAAAAGTCCCTACAAATGGATTAGGGAGGATTCATGGCTCATATCATGGCATTGTTCTCTCACAAAATATTTTTCTAAATACATTTGGGAGCATACACGTCCCATATCATGACAATTTCCTCTAACAACAAGTCCCTGGAAATGTATTAGGGAGGAGCCACGACCCATATCATGACGATGTCTACTCACAACAAGTCTCTGAAAATAAATTTGTGAGGATTCAGGGCCCATATCATGATGTTGTCCTCTCACAACAAGTCCCCAAAATTGCTTTTTGGAGGAATCATGGCCCATCTCATGTAAGTGTCCTCTCACACCAAGTCTCTAAAAATGCATTTCGGAGGTTCTTGGGCCCATACCATGACAAATGCCATCTCATAGCAAGTCTTTGACAATTCATTTAGGAGGATCCATGACATATATCATGACATTGATATCTTATAACAAATCCTTAGAAATGCATTAAGGAGGAGCCATGGCCAATATCTTGAAAGTGTCCTCTCACAAGAAGTCTTTACAAACACATTTGGGTGGATTTGGGGCCCATATCACCACAATGGCCTTTCACAAAAAGTCCCTAAATTGCATTTAGAAGTTGTTAGGGCCCATATCATGACAATCTCATCTCACAATAAATCTCTCAAAATGCACTTGGGAGGATCTAGGACCCATATTATGATAGTGACGTCTCATAAAAAGTCCCTGAAAATGAATTTGTGAGGGGTCATGGCCCATATAATGATGTTTTCTTCTCACAACAAGTCCCTAAAAATTCTTTTGAGAGGAGTCATGGCCCATCTCATGAAATTTTCCTCTCACAACAAGGCTCTAAAAATGCATTTGTGAGGTACCTGGTCCCATATCATGACAAGTGTCATCTCATATCAAGTCTCTAACAATTCACTTAAGAGGATTCACGTAATATATCATCCCATTAAGCTCTTACAACAAGTAATTGGTAGTGCATTAGGGAGGAGTTAAGGCCCATATCTTGACAGTGTCCTCTCACAGCAAGTCTTTAGAAATATGTATGGGAGGAGCCTGAGCCAATATCATGAGAGCGTCCTCTCATAGCATGTCCCCAAAAATGCACTTGGACCAGCCAATCCCCCTATCATGACATTCTTTTATCGCAACAAGTCCCTTGAAATGCATTTGTGAGGATCCATGGACCATATCATGATAGTCTCCTCTCAAAACAAGTCCCTAAAAATTCATTTGAGTGGATTTGGGGGCAGAATAATTACAAATGTTGTCTCACAGCAAGTCCCTAAAAATTTATTTGGGAGGATCCACGACCTATATCATGATAATGTCCTCTCACAAAAAGTCCTAGAAATGGATTAGGTAGGATCCAAGGCCCATATCATGGCTTTGTCCTCTCATAGAAAGTCTTTATAAATGTATACGGGAGGAGACACCACATAGATCATGATATTGTCCTCTCATAGAAAGTCCCTGGAAATGTATTAGGGAGGATCCAAGTCCCATATCATGACAGTGTCCTCCCACAGTAAGCCTGTGAAAATGAATTTGTGAGCAGTCAGGGCCCATATCATGATGTTGTCCTCTCACACCAAGTCCCTAAAAATGGTTTTGAGAGGATCCATGGCCCATCTCATAAAGTGTCCTCTCACAACAAGTCTTTGAAAATGTATTTGGGAGGTGCTTGGACCCATATCTAATGAATGTCATCTCCTATATAGTCTCTAACAATTTATTGAGGAGGAGACATGACCCATATCATGACAATGTGCTCTTACAACAAGTCCTTGGAAATGCATTAGGGAGGAGCTAGGGCCCATATCTCAACAATGTCCTTTCTGAGCAAGTCTTTAAAAATGCATTTGGGTGGATTTGAGGCCCATATCACCACAATGTCCTCTCATAGAAAGTCCCTAAATATGAATTTGGGAGGTGTCAGTTCCCATATCATGCCAGTCTCATCTCACAACAAGTTCCTCAAAATATATTTTGGAGGATCTAGGACCCATATTGTGATAGTGACATTTTACAACTAGCTTGTGGTGTGTGTAACACTCACATTCGGGTTTGCAACACTCACTACTTGGTTTGCAACTCCTACATGTGGGGCTTGCAACAATCACTTGTGGGTCTTGTATCAATCGTTTTTGGGTGCTTGAAACTCTAGCTATATGAGATTACATCACTCATTTGTGGGTCTTACAGTTGTCACTTGCTCGACTTGCAACACTCTCTCACAACAACTACCTAAAAGTGCATTTTCAAGGAGTGGGATGCTTGTGGAGGGCACCACCTATTTGCAACAATTGATGAGGGGGTGTGTGGTCTACACAAGTGCTGCCAAGAAGAAATATATCTATGAGGATCTAGGGCCCATTCATAACAGTTTCCTCTCCCAAAAAGTCTACAAAAATACTTCTGAGAGGAGGTAGAGATAGTATCATGACAATGTTCTCTCATTGAAAATCCCTAGAAATGATTTGATGGATACGTGTATGAGTCTTAGGATGAATGAAGCATGATTGGTTGAGTGTTTGCGGTAGCTGCCACCCATTCACAACAATTGTTGGTTGGGTGGGTGGTCACCGCATGTCATTGTTAGGGTGGTCAACTTCATATCAAGTTCCATCACTTAACTCTCTTCTCTTATGCACGATACAAGAGTGTCTTTGCACGATATCTAAGGGAAGGTTACTAATAAGACTTCAAAAATTTTACAAACAAGTGAAGGGAAAGGTATTTATACCTGAGGTTTATGAAAAAGAGTGTAAGAGATGTCATTATCTCAAGCTACTACATGCCACCTAGCCATGCATGGTCGACACATATATTTACATGCACCCTATCTTTATCTTGCCATGTAAAAATAAGAACTCAAGGTTAATGTAGAGGATAAGGGTTAGCTCTTTAGTTATCTTCTAGAGAAAGTCTTCTTCCACTCACTTCATTATTATATTCTACTCTATCCTTTCGTAAGACAAGTTTCAAATTGATTTATATAACTTCTTTTAAGTGTCTTGCCCATCATGGGAAATTCCAAAACTCCACAAAATGATAGGAGACTCCCTTTATGGCTCTAAGGCGGATAGGGATTCCCTTCCTAAGTCCCTAACTCAATATAGCTCATATGTATAGCTTTCAACTTATGGATTTTCTTAGTCTTTTCATTATTAAGAGTGTCATCACTCTAAGATGATTAAAACATAGTATCTCCTTATTTCTCTCTCCTCTAAATGATACTAGGTGGGAGTAAAGACAATCTAAAAGTGGTAATTCACACATCAACCCTACATTTTGAAAATATTATAATTTGTACCACAATTGATGCATAAAGCACTTATCATTTTTCAAACAAGTTCTCACTTAGGTTTTTAGGCTTTCCACAAGCCACCAATTAGCATCATTTTCTATTTCTTATGATGTTAAAACACTTAGAATACATTCAACATGTAACATTTGCAATATAACCCCTCATATTGGGTAAATTGCACTTTACACTGAGATTGTCATATAAGGCACACATAGTTTGCATAAAAGCTCAAATTTGCATAAAAGCTCAAATATAACTCCAAAAAGGGCCTTAATTACTTTTCAAAGGATAAGAACAAGTTTGTAAGTAACTTACTTAAGCATAACTTCTAGGGTTAGGCAATAACCCAGGTCAGGGATGTTACAATTATCAACCCCTAAAAAGGGATTTCGTCCCCAAAATCTCAAGAGAAAGGGGAAGGGTATTTCCTCCTCATCTCTTCCTCTAACTCCCATGTGGCTTCTTCAATGCCATGATGATTCCAGAGAACTTTCACAAGAATTATATCTTTCTTCTTCAACTTCTTGACTCTTATATCAAGAATCATCATAGGACCTTCCACATAGGATATATCTTCATTCAATTCAACCTCTATAGGTTGCAACACCATCTCTGTATCGGGATGACATTTTCTCAGCATAGACATATGAAATAATGGATGTAGTCTATGTAGCTTGTGTGGCAATTCCAACCTATAAGCTACTTTCCCGGTCTAAGCTATGACTGGGTAAGGTCCCATAAATCTAGGAGCTAACTTACCCTTCTTCCCAAATATGAGAACACCTTTCCAAGGAGAGATCTTGAGATACACTCTATCTCTAACTTGGAATTCTAAAGGTCTACGACATTTATCGGCATAAGACTTCTATCTATCCTATGCCGCCTTCAACTGTTGTTGTATAAATTTGATCTTTTTAGTTGTTTGTTGCACTAAACCAGGACCCAAAAGTTGGTATTCTCTAGTTTCAAACCAACATAACAAAGATCTACAACGTCTATCGTATAATGCTTCATATGGTGCCATATCAATACTAGTCTAGTAACTATTGTTATAGGCAAACTCTATCAAGCTCAAGTCTAAGTACCAACTTCCCACAAACTAAAGGACACATGCTCTAAGCAAGTCCTCCAAAGTTTGTATAGTTCTTTCAGACTGCCCATCTATCTGAGGATGAAAAGTTGTACTAAATTTTAACTGCGTACCCAAAGCTTTATGTAATCCTTCCCAAAAATGACTTGTAAATTAGGGACCTCTATTAGACACAATCATAGCTGCAACTCCGTGTAACTAAAATATCTCATCTATATAGATCTGTGCAAGCTTCTCAGCAGTATAGGTTATTTTGATAGGAAGAAAATGTGATGTCTTAGTCAACCTATCAACTATCACACAAATGGAATCATGAATTTTGGTTGTCCTAGGTAGACCAACCACAAAGTCCATTGTCACGTGATCCCATATCCATTGAGGTATACGTAGGGGTTGTAACGTCCCTATAGGCTTCTGGTGTACTGCTTTAACCTGCTTACACATCGGACCATGCATAACGAACTCAACTACATCTTTTTTCAAATCGGGCCACCAATACATATCTTTTAAGTTATGATACATTTTAGTACTCCCTGGATGCATTGCATACATAGATGAATGAGCCTCATCCATAACTAACTTCCTCAAATTATTAACATTAGGAACTACCATTCTGCCATGGTAACAAACTATCCCATCTTCTGGCTCATGGAAACTGTCTCATTTCTCACTACCCAATTCTGATCTAATCTGCTGAATCACAGTATCAACATGTTGTTCCTCTTTGATCTATTCTCTCAGAGTAGGTTTCACATGCATCTCAACTAATAACCCTGCTAACAAAGATACCTCTAATTGCACATTCATCTATCTTAAAGAGACAAGCATATCTCATTTAAAACATACTAAGGAGTTTAATTGTGCATTTCCTGTAGGTAGAGTTGAGGATTTTCTACTGAGTGCATCAGCCACTACATTGGCTTTTCTTGGATGATAATGAATTGTACAATCGTAGTCCTTGATTAATTCCAACCAGTGACGTTGTCTCATATTCTGGTCATGCTGACAGAAAATGTATTTTAAGTTCTTATGATCTGTGAAAATCTAACACATTTCTCCATATAGATAATGCCTCTAGATTTTCAACACATGTACCACTACAATTAATTCTAGATCATGTGTCAGATAATTCTCTTCGTGTTTCTTAAGCTGTCGAGAAGAAAAAGAAACTACATGATCACTCTGCATCAACACACAACCTAGACCATTCTTAGAAGCATCACTGAAAACAACGTATCCCTTTCCCTACTCGGGTAGAACTAACACAGGTGCACTAGTCAACTTTTCTTTCAACAACTGGAAATAATGCTGACACTTATCATTCCATACAAAAGGAAATTCTTTCTGGGTCAACCTGGTTAGAGGTAATTCTATAGAACTAAAGTCTTTGATAAACCTTCTGTAGTAATCTACCAAACCTAGAAAACTAAGAACCTCAGTTGGTGTCTTGGGAAGTTCCCATTCCACAACCGATTCTACTTTCCTAGGATCAACATGAATACCTAAATAAGATATTACGTGTCCAAGAAAAGACACTTCTGATAACCAGAATCCGCACTTGCTAAACTTAGCATATAACTTATGTTGTCTCAACAAAGTTAAAGCTTGACAAAGGTGTTGTTCATGTTGTTGACTGTAAAGAAGTGAAATCACTTCTCTACTAAAAAATTGAATAAAAGAACCTCCAGTCCAAACACACTCAAAAGGTATGATGGAGTGGGTGTAAAATTTTCAAATCTTTATAATGGTCATCAAAAGACCAAAGTATAGCAGCGGAAGAAATAATGACTATATTCAATTATAAAACAAGGGAACATATTAACTTACATCACAAGGATCCATGTAGAGGAAATCTAAACCACCTCAAGATTGTCTCCAAGCTTTGACTTCACAATCTAAGTCCAGGTCATCAAGCCTTGTCATCCAAGTCCTCCACCTAGGGTTGGAAGCATACCCCAGCAAAAGAGAAACAATAGGAGACATTAGCAAAGGCTGGTATCTGCATACTAAAAAGAAAATTGAGCTATTTAATAAGAATAAGGGACATCAAAATAAAAGGCTTCTCATGTAAGAGATAAGGACTACCCCAATCGAGCGTAAAAGAAAAGAATCATCATCATCATAAAAGAAGATACTTGCCATAATAAAAAAGATAAAGATTGTGCCACATAAGCACATATCAAGATTTGGGCACATAACCCAACAAGATTTTTGGGCACACAACCCATCTCAATTTGGGAACATAACCCATCATCAATAACCTGCATGCATGTGAGATAAGCATAGCCCTAGAATAATATAAACACAATTGGAGGCCAACCCTCATAAAGTTGAAACCTAATAGAGAAAGGAATATTGTCAATCTCCCAAATATATAAAAAATGGGCCAAGAATCACACATCTTGCCCAGGGTATGAGGTTCCTTTCCATCCCAAAAAGAGTTGGAAATATCACATCTGCTATAAATAAAACCAATGAAATTACACTACTCTAGTGCTACCAAATCACATATCATGTTTAATGTAGAGGCAAGTACAAAGTATAGTCAGAATTATACAATGTTGCCATATCACACAATGGACAACACAAACATATAAACATCCACGTCAAAGTGGGCACATATCATTATAAAAGACCAACATACACCAAGGCACAAGAAAAAGAGTCAAAAGGATGTCCAAGATGACCACAAACAAGATAGTTCACAAGACCCATGATATCACAAGATAAGAGCAATGAGTATAGGCTATTATCCATAGGACCAAGAGAAAGAATAAACATAGGCTAATTGATCAAAAGAATAATTGGGGATGCAAACATACCTCAACTTCAGAGTCAACGATCCAAAGTCACATCTAGGTCCAAACCTAGGCATCCAAGGAACCTATTAAGCATACATGTGCAATTAGGGTTAGGTTTCCATTATTTATTCAAAACCCTAAAAATTGCCTTTTTATCATTATGTGATTTAGGTTATGAAAACTATGCCACTTATTAGATTACATTATTAGGATTTCAAAACATATTTTATTATATTTTTTCTGACTTATAAATCATTAGTATGCATTTTGAAGATATTTCCTATTTAATTAGATACATTAAAACCACATGTTATTAAACATCAGATTTACTCATAAAAGCTGATATCATTAGTTAGGTCTTAATTTTATGATTCCAATGAGTAGTTTTCCATTTTTTTAACAGTAAATAACTAGTTTTTAATTTTCCAGTTTCTGACCAATGGAAATTTAAGGAAAATCCACATCAAAAACACATAGGCGAGAGAGAAGAGATTGGGCCTCACATGACTTGGTCCAATCAGAGGCACCCTCGTCAGCGAGACCAAGGGTCAGACTGACCCAGCCAAAACGAAGGAAACTAGGGGGGAGACTAGAATGCCCCTCGCCCGACTAGAGAAGAAAGAAGGGAAATGAGAGGGTAGAACATGCAAAAGAATAGAACTCGTCTTCCTCCTTGGCTTGCTCTCACACAAGGGAGGCACAACAGAAAACACCACAAATCCAAAGGATGACTTGGCACCACGGTGCAAAATATCTACAAACCAAACTCGTTCAAAAATCACTGGTCCCTTACCAGACTCATCGATCTAAAGTAGCAGCGACGGTGAGGAAAATTGGGGCTCCAGAAATAGGTCTCGGCCAAGACGAAAAGGAAAAGGGGGAAAACTAGAATACTACAAATCAACCAAAACCAAGCTGTGAGCGATCTTGTGGAACTACCTGGAGTCGGTCTGAGTCCTTCGTAGGGCGTCCGATGAACTGGAGCCTAATCATGACCTTGCGGAGGCAAACAAAACTCGTCGAAGTAGGGGTATCACCATAGGGCTCCTCCAAAACTGATCTACCGAAGGGAAACGATGAAAGAAGGTTCATTGAAGGTCTAGGAACCAACTCCCAATAGTCCGATCACCTAAGTCGACAAGAAGAAGAGAAAAAGTGGGAAATAGTAGAGGGAACAGAGGAAGGGAGATCGTGGGTTATGACTGGAAAAAAAGCCAAGAAACTCCGATATTTAAAGGGTCAAGGGACCCGTAGAAGAACAAGGAAGGATGGGGAGAAGGATTCGCTATTGGAAACCAGAAGGAAAGAGGGAAAACTGAGAAAAAGAATCAGAGAGGGAACATGGTCGGCACCTGAGAATAGGAGAAAGAAGTAGAGGTAGGAGATAGTATAGATATCATACGATATGAATCCAACACTCCAAAAGAAGCCCGAGATTCCAAAGCCAGCGTGACACATATAAATCAAAAATCGAATCCGATTAAATCAAAGTGTGAATGCATTATTTCCTTATTCTCTCTCTTGATTTGGGGGTTCAAACATTAACCAAATTAAGTGGAATTTTGCACAGAGGCCAATTAAGGAATGTAGATTCCGATTATGCACTTAGTTTTGCCTTTTGTAAACTTTTAATGGGTTAAATATATCAAATATCATTTTCTCTTTCCTTCTTCATTAATGGCTTTAGGATTATCCAAATTTGATGAAACTTGACCCACAAGTCATATTTAATGTGTTGGATATGAATTTTCCATCAATTTTAATATTGGAGATGTTTGAATATTTATTTAATATTTTGAAGGTTCTACACACTTCCTCTCTCATGATTTTACCTTTTAAGCAAACTTTTTCCAAATTTGATAAAAAAAATTACCCAAAGGATATATTTGTTATGTAGATCAAGAATCGAAGATTATTTTCCTCTTTCAGAGTTATTTATTATATTTATTTATTAATTACACCTTTTAGGCAATTTCTCTCTCCTAACTTACCATATTATTTCAAGGTAGTGCAAATTAAATGAAAATTGACATGTAGTCTTATTTTAATGTGTAGATTACAAATTTGAAGTCTATTCTTTATTTTGAGGCTTTCTTACATGAGTTTTGGCATATGTCCCATTAGAGACCCATTAACTTCATTATGCACCCAATTAAGTTATTTATCATCTTATTATCACCAAATGAGTTATGTGACATATTATATTACATGATTCATTCATTTGATTATTAGGGTCACTCTAACCTCAACCTTATTTGGCTAAGTCCAAAAGGTTAAACTTCTAGGGTAGGGTTCGAGATCTGGTATGTTACATTGACTGTCTCTACTGTATATCAAAATGTCATCTATAAAGACTACTACAAATTGATCAAGGAGTGGCCGAAAGATTCTATTCATCAACTCCATGAATGCATCTGGTGCATTAGTTAGTCCAAATTACATAACTACAAACTCATAATGACCATACCTTGTCCTAAAGGCTGACTTAGGTATGTCACTCTTCTTAATGTGTAACTGATGATATCCTGACCTTAAATCTATTTTATAGAACACCATTGCACCACGCAACTGGTCAAACAAATCATCAATCCTTGGAAAAAGATATTTGTTCTTAATGGTCACCTTGTTGAGCTATCTATAATCTATGCATAATCGCATGGACCCATCTTTCTTTTTAACGAAAAGGACTGGAGCACCCCATGGCCAAGTACTCAGTCGAATGAAACTTTTTCAAGCAACTCCTGCAACTGTTTCTTAAGTTCTGCAATCTCTGTTGGCGCCATCCTATAAGGTGTTTGGGCTATGGGTTGCGTACCAAGAACAAGATTAATCTCAAAATCAATCTCTCAAGGTAGAGGAACATATGGGAATTCCTTAGGGAACACATCCTCGAATCCCCTGACAACAGGATCTTTAGGAAGACTAGGGTTATCTGCTCTGGTGTCTACCACATGTGTTAAGAAGGTGAAGCATCCTTGTCACATTAGTCTCTCAGCTACCATTGCTGACACTAGACAAGTTGGAAGAATCTTTCTATCCCCTTGAAAGACCCAAGTCTTATCACCGTATGTGAACACAGCCTACTTGGAGCCACAATTCAAGACAACTTTATACTTCTCTAAGGTATCCATCCCGAGAATTACATCAAACCTGTGCATTTGAAGTGGTATTAGATCCACCTGAATGTTGTGTTCTGAGAAAGAAAGAACAGAGGAATAGCATACCTCCCTCAACATTGCAGATTCAACTAACGAAGTTTCTAATATCATATTATCCATTCTAGGATTGACAATCATATTATAGTCATGAATCACTTCTCGAGTGATAAAGGAATGCATAGCATCTGGACCAATAAAAATAGATACGAAATAGGATGAAGACATATCAGAATGAAATAATTCCATCTGACCTATCACAACTCATGGATTAACCACTGCCTCTGACATATTCATAGCATAGAACCTTTCCATTGCATGTTGTCGACTTCGAACCTTATCGGCCGGTGTAGATGATCCTACATGGGATGCTTGTCCATGTCCTCGAGTGCCACTACTGAACTGCTGTCTCTAAGAGCCCTGTTGATTTTGCCTTGGTGGTTGGCTTACTCCCACGTCCCTAACTGGACAATCCTTTATCACATGTGTTGTGTGCCTATACCAATAGCAGACTTTGTCATCCCATTGTGACCTAGGTGGTCCTATCATTGACATCGATGATGAGCTATGGGCTCCACTCGACAAAAACCTACAGCCTCTACCTCAATTGGACGTCCACTGTGTCTAAGTATTGAACCTCTGTGGCTCTACTGGTGCAGTAAACCTTGGTTTCTTAAGACTACCAAACCTCTGATTCTAAAACTGTATAGGTACTTTCCTATTGTTTACTCCTCATTTCTCTATCACAGACCTCTCTATCCATCTGACTAACTCTGCAAAGGTGGAAAACCTCTCTCTATTCTCCAGTGCGGATATAGGTGTAGTTAATTCAGCATTCAAACCCTTCTCAAAATGCCAAATTCTCTCCTCATCTATGGTGGCCATGTGTGGAACAAACTATATAAGCTCCATAAACTTAGCTTCATATTTGCTAACCTTCATTGGTCCCTGTCTAATCTGCTCAAACTGTGAGATCTTCTCATCAAGATAAGTCTTAGGGAAGTATCTACTGACAAACTCTTGTCTAAATTCCTCCCATCTGATCTCAACACCTGATCTTTTCTCTTCTTCAATGGCCTACCAATGGCCAGTGCTTCCTTTCAAAAGTTACACAACATGGTTAACCTTATCATCTTCTGGAATATTAAGGATCCTAAAGGCTTTCTCTATCTCAGTAAGCCATGAATCTTCATTCCTGGGTCAGCTGTTCCAGCATATTCAGTGGCTCCTACCCGACACAAGCATTCAAGTCTTTCCAGATCCATGTCTCTCACTAGACCCTGATGTCCTTGGGGCTGGTGCTGGTATCCGGTCAACCATATGCATCATTGTATTCATTATCTGCCCAAAAAGAGCATGAAAAGTTGGGTTCTCTAACAGAGTTTGGTCAAGCTGGGGATCCTCAGGCACTGGTTCTTCCCTAGACTGATCCCTTGCACCACCTCCTGGTGCAGTGACGCTGCTTTCAATAGCTGTTCATCGTGTGCTCCAGCCATCTTCAGTTTTAGTTCTTCTCCAGTACAAGGAGAAGTCACTGTAAGTTATACTATAGGACACTAGAACAAACTCAACAAACTTAATCCTATGTCTCTGTAGACTCAACAAACCTTAGGCTCTGATACCAAAACTTTGTGACAACCCAATTACAAATCAAGTTGTCACCAGTAATAATTTAGAATAATAATAAACAATGAAATTAACAAAAATCATTAAGAATTAAAACCATTTTTGCACTTAGATCCTCTTCCAGGAAACTCTTATAAAAGAACCAAACTTTATATACTTGTGGTTGATATTGTACATACAACATATCATCTCTTCTCGAGGATAACTAGTACCAGTTGCATTATTTTGACATATACAATAGCAACATAAACCCTCAAGGTAAACAAACCAAAATCTAAAGTCAATCATAAAAACCACTAAGAGCTATCTCCCAAGGACCTAAGAGTACAGAGACGGCACATAGACTTCTATCTACAAGAGCCTATAGACAGAGTACTCAACCTGGACTACTACTATTGTCCCTGCTGATACGATCCTTCTTCTACAGTCCTATTCTTAGTTCCTCATCTGCGTCCACCTAAAAATTGTGGATCCCATGGGGTGAGACTATTGTCCCAGCGAGAGATATAACTCTCTACCAATGATATTATTATCATAGGGAATAATATGAAACTGAATAGAGGATATTGTATGCAACTAGAAAGTATATTTATTGATAACAAAATTTATAAAACATCTATTTATTTGAAATGGAATATGAAGAACATGTATAACATCTATCTACTAAGATGTATAAAAGTAATGAAGCATCAACCAATATTTTTTGTATTCAATCCCTAAGAAGATATGCTACACAGCTGATTACATGTTCTCATTCATACCTATGCTCCGAGGAGATGAGATATACCGCTCATACTCCAACCGACTATTAGTAAGTCGAAATCGATACCATACAAGGTCAATGGAAGAGCCGGTTGTCAAGACCTCTCCTGTCTCAATCAGTACAAGACCACTTAGACTTAGCATGACATCTTGTGTCTGTTGTATTTAGCTATGTTGGGGTATAGCGACATCTTTGCAATAGATTTACAGCCATAGCATGTACTCTCTTCAGGAGAAGACCACTAAGCTTTCCTGGATTATCAGGATGACCACTGAGAAATCCTGGTTTAATTTCTTCAGGAAGTCAACTGAGCAACCTGATGTATTTAGGGAGTCCATTAAGCACCCTTATTTAGTTTGGGAGTCCACTGAGCACCCTAATTTAATTATCACATATTCAAAAATATGCATTTCGAGTAACACTCATTTCACCATTTATCAAATGCTGACACTGAATGGATCTATGGGCTGGGCAACTACATGATAATATTTATCTTGTTTAATTAAGTACATTACTGTATGTTTTAGCATCAATCAAGTTACAAACAGAATTATATCAGATGCTACAAAGAAAAACATAAATATGTTTATCAAATACTTTCGTGATCTCTAAAACACATAGTTCACTTAGAATCTCAATATATGATCATCATCATACTTGAGTATTCAAACCCTTAATTCATCATTGAGTATTGTCACCACTTAGCAAGAACCAATTACCTCTAGGTCATCAGACTAGGGTATTTTATCCACATAGTTCACATAGCTCATTGAATCTGTATCATATAACATTGTACCTCTTACTTAGCTATGTTCCTTACCTTATGATACCTTCATGGTTTTAATATCATGTTATCAACAACTTCAAAAACCTATAGTAACCATGAAATGCCAAAAAACATATTCTCTCCAATGAATTACGGTTATGATTCCTTTTTTATCAATCAATTAGGGTTTCAAGATTTTGTTAGCAAAGCATAAACTCGTAATCATACTCCTTTCATTTTAGGAGTATTATTATATGTTCATCACATAATTAACTTTCTAAATCTTAGTTTCTCTATCATCCTAACTAAGATGTTTATTACTTAATTCACCTCTTGAAGTTTATTGGGTTATCATTATCATATTGAATTAAACTCAATGTATCATAATATTACGTTAATCATATACATCACTTAGACAAACCTAATTGATTTATATCATGTCTACCATATCGGGTAGCAAGGTGGATAATGTTATCCTATCATGCTTGAAGATGCACATGTCATCATATTATGTATCCATATTAGTTATGTAGCAAAACCACACCATCATATCAGGTTTAAGGCATATCCCTTAAACCATCTCATGTGATTATGTCGGTTTAGTTATTACCTTAACTTTTATCATCTCAAATCAACCTCATATCGGGTATAGGCTGAACTCTTGACCTTATATTGGGTATAGAGACATATTGGGTTCTCATATCGTGTACAACCCCGTATTGGGCATATCTTTTGTGGCTTTGCCATATATCATTTAAGTAATATAAGATAAAATTATATTGGTTTCCTATCTTAGATTTTCATATCGGTTTTCCATTTAAAACTTCCATATCAGTTTTCTATCATATCGGTTTCCTTCTTGGATTACCATATCAGGTTTCATACTAGATTTACTATATCGGTTTCCATGTTGGATAACATATGGGATTACATCTTGGATAACATATCAAATTTCATCTATAATAGATAATCCTTTGAACTCATAACCTTTTTATAATTTCAAGATTCAATTCTTTTATTATTAAAAATATGACAAGATAGATACATGATTGTTTTTCAACTTATCTCAAAGTAGTAGGATATATCAGGTTTCAAAGGAAATGGGTTTTCAAAGCATATCGGATTTCCATTTCTTTATCAAGGGTTTTTCTCATATCATGTAAAGGTATTTCTTTACCCTCATGTCGTGTGTAAGGTATAAATAGGAATCTTCCAAATCATCCATAGGACATGTCTTATATTATATATAAAGTATTACCTGCCTTCATGTCGGGTGAACCTCTATATCGGATTCCATATCAGTTTTCAAGAGTCGACAACTCATATCAGGTTGTTCAATGATGATGTCATCATCATCAACCTAAAGACCCTTGTCTTACTATTCTAAACCATGGACAATAGTCCTAATTTCTTATTAGAACTCATGGATATATCAATTAATAAAAAAATCAGAATTTGAAAGAAATCAACAAGTTGAACAATATTGAAAAAAAGATAATAACATAGATGGGTTCAAGTTATATAACCCGCCTCTTAAAGCAACTCTAAAGCTTCAAGATTCAACTCCTCACATTCCAAAGTTGAAGGTGAGTCTCTGCAAGATCCAAAACTTGAGCTCCTAGGTTTTGCACAATATCTCCACTCCCAATGGCTGATATCACCTTAGCAAGGCTACTGTGACCTACTTGGCCGATATCTTATATCCTTGGATGATATCAAGTTCTATCACTAAACTCTCTTATCGTATGCACGATACAAGAGTGGCTTTGCACGATATCTTAGGGAATGTTACTAATACGACTTTGAAAATTTTACAAATAAGTGAAGGGCAAGGTATTTATACTTGAGGTTTATGACAAAGAGTGTAAGAGATGTCATTTTCTCAAGCTACTACATGCCACCTAGCCATGCATGGTCGACACATATATTTACATGCACCCTATCTTTATCTTTCCATGCAAAAATAAAAACTCAAGGATAATGTAGATGATAAGGGTCGGCTCTTTAGTTATCTTCTAGAGCAAGTCTTCTTCCACTCACTTCATTATTATATTCTACTCTATCCTTTCATAAGATAAGTTACAAATCGATTTATATTACTTTGTTGAAGTGCCTTGCCCATCATGGGAAATTCCAAAACTCCAAAAACTGATAGGAGACTCCCTTTATGGCTCTATGGCTGATAGGGACTCCCTTTCTAAGTCCCTAACTCAATATAGCCCATATTTATAGCTTTTAGTTTATGCATTTTCTTAGTCTTTTCATTATTATGAGTGTCGTCACTCTAAGATGATTCAAACATAATATCTCCTTCTTCCTCTCTCCTCTAAATGATACTAGGTGGGAGTAAAGACAATCTAAAAGTGGTAATTTACACATCAACCCTACATTTTGAATATATTATAATTTGTACCACAATTGATACACAAAGCACTTAGCATTTTTCAAACAAGTTTTCACTTAGATTTTTAGGCTTTCCAAAAGCCACCACATAGCATCATTTTCTCTTTCTTATGATGTTAAAACACTTAGAATACATTCAACATGTAACATTTGCAATATAACCCCTCATCTTGCGTGAATTGCACTTTACACTTAGATTATCATATAATGCACACATAGTTTGCATATAAGCTCAAATTTGAAAATAAACTTCACAAAGGGCCTTAATTACTTTTCAAAGGATAAGAACAAGTTTGTAAGTAACTTACTTAAGCATAACTTGTAGGGTTAGGCCATATCCTAGGTCAGGGATGTTACAATTATCAACCCCTACAAAGGGATTTCATCCCAGAAATATCAAGAGAAAAGAGAAGGGTATTTCCTCCTCATCTCTTCCTCTAACTCCCATGTGGCTTCTTCAATGCCATGATGATGCCAGAGAAATTTCACAAGAATTATATCTTTCTTCTTCAACTTATTGACTCTTCTGTCAAGAATCATCATAGGACCTTCCACATAGGATATATCTTCATTCAATTCAACCTCTACAGGTTGCAACACCATCTCTGTATTGGGATGACATTTTCTCAGCATAGACATATGAAATACTGGATGTAGTCTATGTAGCTCAGGTGGCAATTCCAACCTATAAGCTACTTTCTCGATTTGAGCTATGACTGGGTAAGGTCCCATAAATCTAGGACCTAACTTACCCTACTTCACAAATCTGAGAACACCTTTCCAAGTAGAGACCTTAAGATACACTCTAGCTCCAACTTGGAATTCTAAAGGTCTTTGGCTTTTATCGACATAAGACTTATGTCTATCATGTGCTGCCTTAAACTTTCATTGTATAACTTTAATCTTTTCAGTTGTTTGTTGCACTAACTCATGACCCAAAAGTTGGTATTTTGTGGTTTCAAACCAGCATAACGGAGACCTACAATGTCTACCGTATAATGCTTCATATGGTTCCATATCAATACTAGTCTAGTAACTATTGTTATTGGAAAACTCTGTCAAGCTCAAGTGTAAGTCCCAACTTCCCACAAACTGAAGGACACATGCTCTAAGCAAGTCCTCCAAAGTATGTATAGTTCTTTCAGACTACCCATCTATTTGAGGATGAAAAGTTGTACTAAATTTTTACTGTGTACCCAAAGCTTTATGTAATCCTTCCCAAAAAGACTTGTAAACTGGGGACCTCTATTAGACACAATCGTAGCTAGAACTTCGTGTAACCACACTATCTCATCTATATAGATCTTTGCAAGCTTCTTAATAGTATAGGTTATTTTGACAAGAAGAAAATGTGTTGTCTTAGTCAACCTATCAACTATCACCCAAATGGAATCGTGACTTTTGGTTGTCCAAGTTAGACCTACCGTAAAGTCCATTATCATGTGATCCCATTTCCACTGAGGTATAGGTAGGGGTTGTAACGTCCCTACAGGCTTCTGGTGTTCTTCTTTAACCTACTGACACACTGGACACTGCATAACAAACTCAGCTACATATTTCTTCAAATTGGGCCACCAATACATATCTTTTAAGTTATAATACATTTTAGTACTCCCTGGATGCATTGCATACATATATGAATGAGCCTCCTCCATAACTAACTTCCTCAAATTATTAACATCAGGAACTACCATTCTAACATGGTAACAAACTATCCCGTCTTCTGACTCATGGAAACCATCTTGTTTCTCACTACCTAATTCTGATCTAATCTGCTGAATCACAGTATCAACCTGTTGTGCCTCTTTGATCTTTTCTCTCAGAGTAGGTTTCACATGCATCTCAGCTAATAACCCAGCTAACGAAGATACCTCCAATTGCACATTCATCTATCTCAAAGAGACAAGCATATCCCATTTACAACATACTAAGGAATTTAATTGTGCATTTTCTGTAGGTAGAGTTGAGGATTCTCTACTGAGTGCATCTGCCACTACATTGGCTTTTTCTGTATGATAATCAATTGTACAATAGTAGTCTATGATTAATTCCATCCAGTGACGTTGTCTCATATTCATCTCATGTTGATAGAAAATGTATTTTAAGTTTTTATGATCTGTGAAAATCTGACATGTTTCTCCATAGAGATAATGCCTCCTGATTTTCAAAGCATGTAACACTACAGCTAATTCTAGATCATGTGTCGGATAATTCTCTTCATTTTTGTTAGGCTGTCAAGAAGCAAAAGAAACTACATGATCACTCTGCATCAACACACAGCCTAGACCATTCTTAGAAGCATAACAGAAAACAACGTATCCCTTTCCCTTCTCAAGTAGAACTAACACAGGTGCACTAGTCAACTTTTCTTTCAACAACTAGAAAGAATGCTGACACTTATCATTCCATACAAAAGGAACTTCTTTTTGGGTCAACCTGGTTAGAGGTAATGCTATAGAACTGAAGTCTCTGGGAAACCTTCTGTAGTAACCTACCAAACCTATAAAACTGTGAACCTCAGTTGGTGCTTGGGTTGTTCCCATTCCACAACCGATTGTACTTTCTTAGGATCAACATGAATACCTAAAGTAGATATTACGTGTCCAAGAAAGGACAATTCTGATAACTATAATTCGCACTTTCTAAACTTAGCATATAACTTATGTTGTCTCAACAAAGTCAAAGCTTAACGAAGGTATTGTTCATGTTGTTGACCGTATCCACTATATATCAAAATGTCATCTATAAAGACTACTACGAATTGATCAAGGAATGGCCAAAAGATTATATTCATCAACTACATAAATGCAGCTGGTGCATTAATTAGTCCAAACAACATAACTACGAACTCATAATGACCATACATTGTCCTAAAGGTTCACTTACGTATGTCACTCTTCTTAATGTGTAACTGATGATATCCTGACCTTAAATCTATTGTAAAGAACATCGTTTGACCATGCAACTGGTCAAATAGATCATCAATCCTTGGCAAAGGATATTTATTCTTAATGGTCACCTTTTTGAGCTATCTATTATTTATGCACAATCTCATGGACCCATCTTTCTTTTTAACAAAAAGGACTGGAGCACCCCATGGTGAAGTACTCGGTCGAATGAAACCTTTTTCAAGAAACTCCTACAACTATTTCTTAAGTTCTGCCATCTCTACTGGCGCCGTCCTATAAGGTGTTTTGGCTATGGGTTGCATACCCATAACGAGATTAATCTCAAAATCAATCTCTCGGGGTGGAGGAACGTCTGGAAATTCCTCAGGGAACAAATCCTCGAATTCCCTGACAACAGGAACTTCATGAAGACTAGGGCTATCTGCTCTGGTGTCTACCACATGTGCTAAGAAGGTGAAGCATCCTTGTCGCATCAGTCTCTCAGCTACCATTGTTGACACTAGACAAGTTGGAAGAATCTTTATATCCCCTTAAAAGACCCAAGTCTTATCACCGTATGTGAACACAGCATGCTTGGAACCACAATCCAAGACAACTTTATACTTTTCCAAGGTATCCATCATGAGAATTACATCAAACCCGTGCATTTCAAGTGGTATTAGATCTAGCTGAATGTTGTGTTCTGAGAAAGAAAGAACACAAGGAGAGCATACCTCCCTCAACATTACAGATTCGACTAACGGAGTTTCTAATAACAGATTACCCATTCTAGGATTGACAATCATATTACAGTCATGAATCACTTCTCAAGTGATAAAGGAATGTGTAGCACCTAGATCAATC
Source organism: Alisma plantago-aquatica (assembly GCA_963693085.1). NCBI lineage: Eukaryota > Viridiplantae > Streptophyta > Magnoliopsida > Alismatales > Alismataceae > Alisma > Alisma plantago-aquatica. The sequence goes on from OY856410.1 coordinate 532,780,328, forward strand.
AAAATAGATACAAAACAGGATGAAGACATATCAGAATGAAGTAATTCCATCTGACCTATCACAACTCGTGGATTAACCACTACCTCCGGTTAATTCATAGCATCAAACCTTACCATTACCTGTTGCTGACCTCGGCCCTTATTGGTTGGTGTAGATGATCCTGTCTGGGATGCTTGTCCATGTCCTTGAGTGCCACTACTGAACTGTTGTCTCTGAGAGCCCTATTGATTCTACCTCAGTGGTTGGGTTACTCCCACGTCCCTAACTAGACAATCCTTTATCACATGTGTTGTCTACCTACACCTATAGTAGACTCTGCCATCCCATTGTGACCTAGGCGATCCTATCACTGACATTGATGCTGAGCTATGGGCTCCACTAGATAAAAAAATACGGCCTCTACCTCAGTTGGATGTCCACTGTGTCTGAGTATTGAACCTCTATGGCTTTACTGGTGTAGTAAACCTTGGTTTCTTAAGACTACCAAACCTCTGATTATAAAACTGTACAGCTACTTTCCTATTGTTTACTTCTCATTTCTCTGTCACGGACCTCTCTATCTGTCTAACTGACTCCACAAAGGTGGAAAACCTCTCCTTATTCTCTGGAGCAGATACAGGAGTAGTTTATTCAGCATTCAGACACTTCTCAAAATTTCGAATTCTCTCCTTATCTGTGGTGGCCATGTGTGGGCAAAACCGCAGAAGCTCCATAAACTTAGCTTCATATTCACTGACCTTCATTGGTCCTTGTCTAATCTTCTCAAACTGTGAGATCTTATTAAGATTAGTCTTAGGGAAGTATCTACTAACAAACTCTTATCAGAATTCCTACCATATGATCTCAATACCCGGTCTTTTCTCTTCTTCAATGGCCCACCAATGGCAAGCACTTCCTTTCAAAAGGTACACATCATGCTTAATTTTATCAACTTCTAGAATATCAAGGATCCTGAAGGATTTCTCTATCTCAGTAAGCCATGAATCTACATCGGCTGGGTCATCTGTGCCAACATATTCAGTGGCTCCTACCCGGCACCACCATTCAAAAGTCTTTCCAGATTCATGACCCTCACTAGACCCTAATGTCCTAGGGGCCGGTGTTGGTATCCGATCAACCATATGCACCATTGTATTCATGATCTGCCCAAAAAGAGCATGAAAAGATGGGTTCTCTAAAAGAGTGTGGTCAAGCAGGGGTTCCTCATGGCATGGTTCTTCCCTAGCATAATCCCTTGCATCACCTCCTGGGGCAACGACGCTACTTTTAGCAGCATGTCCCTCATGTGCTCCAGCCATCTTTAGTTTTACTTCTTCTCCTGTACGAGGAGAAGTCACTGTAAGTTATACTAGAGGATACTAGAACATACTCAACAAGCTTAATCATATGTCTCTGTGACAACCTGATTACAAATCAAGCCATCACCAGTTGTAATTGCAGAATAATCATAAACAATGAAATTAACAAAAATCATTAAGAATTAAAACCATTTTTGCACTCAGATCCTTTTCCAGGAAACTCTTACAAAAGAACCAAACTTTATATACTTGTGGTTCATATTGTACATAGAGTGTATCGTCTCTTCTCAAGGATAACTAGTACTAGTTGCATTATTTTGACATATACAACAACATAAATCCTCAAGGTAACCAAACCAAAATCTCAAGTGATTCATAAAAACCACTAAGAGCTATCTCCCAAGGACCTGAGAGTACAAAGACGACACATAGACTTCTATCGACAAGACCCGACAGACAGAGTACTCAACTTGGACTACTACTGTTGTCCTTGCTGATACAATCCTTTTTCTTCTGTCTGGTTCCTAATTCCTTGTCCACATCAATCTAAATATTGTAGATCCCACAGGGTGAGACTATTGTCCCAGCGAGAGATATACCTCTCTACCAACAATATTATTATCATAGGGAACAATATGAAACTGAACAGAGGATATTGTATGCAACTAGCAGGTATTTTTATTGATAACATAATTTATAAAACATCTATTTATTTGAAAAGGATTATGAAGAACATGTATAATATCCATCTACTAAGATGTATAAAAGTAATGAAGCATCAACCAATATTTTTCATATTCAATCCCTAAGAAGATATGCGACACGGCTAATTCCATGTTCTCATTCATAATTATGCCTAGAGGAGATGAGATATACTGCTCATACTCCAACTGACTACTAGTAAATTGAAATTGGTACCATACAAGGTCAATGGCAGAGTCGGCTGTCAAGACCTCTATTGTCTCGATCAGTACGAGACCACTTAGACTTAGCATGAAATCTTGTGTCTGTTGTATTTAGCTATGCCAAGGTATAGCAGCATCTTCACTATAGATTACAGTTGTAGCATGTACCACTTAGACCACTAAGCTTTCCCAGATTATCATGATGACCACTGAGAAATCTTGGTTTAATTTCATCAGGAAGTCCACTGAGCAACTAGGTGTATTTAGGGAGTCCACTGAGCACCCTTATTTTGTTTGGGATTCCACTGAGCACCCTAAGTTAATTATCACATATTCAAAAATATGCATTCTGAGAAACACTCGTTTCACCATTCAGCAAATGCTAACACTGAATGGATCTATGGTCTGGGCAACTACATGATAATATTTATCTTGCTTAATTAAGTACATTACTCTATCATTTAGCATCAATAAAGTTACAAATAGAATTATATCAGATGCTACAAAGAAAAGCATAAATATGTTTATCAAATACTTTCATGATCTCTGAAACACATAGTTCACTTAGAATCTCAATCACTTATCATCATCATACTTGGGTATTCAAACCCTTAATTCATCACTAAGTATTGTCACCACTTAGCAAGATACAATTACCTTTAGGTCATCAGACCAGGGTATTTTATCCACATAGTTCACATAGCTCATTGAATCTGTATCATATAACATTATAGCTCTTACTTAGCTATGTTCCTTATCGTATGATACATGCATGGTTTGTATATCATTCTATCAACAATTTCAAACACCTATCATAACCATGAAATGCCAAAGAACATATTCTCTCCAATGAATTAGGGTTATTATTCCCTTTTTATTAATCGATTAGGGTTTCAAGATTTTATTAGCAAAGCTTAAACTCTAAATCATACTCCTTTCATTTTAGGAGTATTATTATATGTTCATCACATAATTCACTTTCCAAATCATAGTTTCTCTCTCATCCTTACTAAGATGTTGATTACTTAATTCACCTCTTGAAGTTTATTGGCTTATCATTATCATATTGAATTAAACTCATTGTATCTTAATATTACGTCAACCATATACATCACTTAGATAAACCTAATTGATTTAGAGTAAGTCTACCGTATTGGGTAGCATGGTGGATAATGTTACCCTATCATGCTTGAAGATGCACACATCATCATATTATGTATCCATATTAGTCATGTGGCAAAACCACACCATCATATCGGGTTTAAGGAATATCCCTTAAACCATCTCATGTGACCATGTCGGGTTAGTTATTACCTTAACTTTTATCATCTCAAATCAACCTCATATAGGGTATAGGTTGAACTCTTGACCTTATATCAGATATAGAGACATATTGGGTTCTCATATCGTGTATAAGAGTACCCAATATCAAGCATATCTTTTGTGGCTTTACCATATATCATTTAAGTAATATAAGATATATTATATTGGTTTCCTACCTTAGATTGTCATATCGGTTTTCTATTTCAAACTTCCATATTGGTGTTCTATCATATAGGTTTCCTTCTTGGATTACCATATCGGGTTTCATCCTGGATTTACTATATCAGTTTCCATCTTGAATAACATATTGGATAACATATGGGATTACATCTTGGATAACATATCAGATTTCATCTATAATAGATAATCTGTTGAAATCATAACCTTTTTATACTTTCAATATTTAGTTCTTTTATTATTAAAAACATGACAAGATAGATACATGATTGCTTTTCAAATTATCTCAAAGTAGTAGGATATATCGGGTTTCAAAGGAAATGTGTTTTCAAAGCATATCAGATTTCCATTTCTTTATCAAGAGTTTTGCTCATATCGTGTAAATGTATTGCTTTACCCTCATATCATGTGTAAGGTATAAATAGGAATCTTCCATATCGTCCATAGGACATGTCTTATATTACATATAAAGTATTACCTACCTTCATGTCAGGTGAACCTCTATATCGGATTCCATATTAGTTTTCAAGAGTCGACAACTCATATTGGGTTGGTCAATGATGATGTCATCATCATCAACCTCAAGACCCTTGTCTTACTATTCTAAACCATGGACAACAGTCCTAATTTCTTATTAGAACTCATGGATATATCAATTAATAAAAAAATCAGAATTTGAAAGAAATCAACAAGTTGAACAATATCGAAAAAAAGATAATAACATAGATGGGTTCAAGTTATATAACCCGCCTCTTAAAGCAACTCTCAAGCTTCAATATTCAACTCCTCACATTCCAAAGTTGCAGGTGAGTCTCTGCAAGATCCAAAACTTGAGCTCCTAGGTTTTGCACCATATCTCCACTCCCAATGGCCAATATCACCTTAGCTAGGCTAATGTGACCAACTTGGCCGATATCTTATATCCTTGGCCGATATCAAGTTATATCACTTAACTATCTTCTATTATGCAAGATACAAGAGTGGCTTTGCACGATATCTAAGGGAATGTTACTAAAAATTTTACAAACAAGTGAAGGGCAAGGTATTTATACTTGAGGTTTATGAACAACAGTGTAAGAGATGTCATTATCTCAAGCTATTACATGCCACCTAGCCATGCATGGTCGACACATATATTTACATGCACACTATCTTTATCTTGCCATGAAAAAATAAGAACTCAAGGATAATGTAGAGGATAAGGGTCAGCTCTTTAGTTATCTTCTAGAGAAAGTCTTCTTCCACTCACTTCATTATTATATTCTACTCTATCCTTTCCTAAGACAAGTTTCAAATCCATTTATATTACTTCTTTGAAGTTCCTTGCCCGTCATGGGAAATTAAAAAACTCCAAAAACTAATAGGAGACTCCCTTTATGGCTCTATGGCCGATAGGGACTCCCTTTCTTAGTCCCTAACTCAATATAGCTCATATGTATAGCTTTCAACTTATGCATTTTCTTAGTCTTTTCAATATTAAGAGTGCCATCACTATAAGATGTTTCAAATATAATATGTCCGTCTTTATATCTCCTCTAAATGATACTAGATGGGAGTAAAGACAATCTAAAAGTGGTAATTTACACATCAACCCTACATTTTGAATATATTATAATTTGTACCACAATTGATGCACAAAGCAGTTAACATTTTTCAAACAAGTTCTCACTTAGATTTTTAGGCTTTCCACAAGCCTCCAATTAGCATCATTTTCTCTTTCTTATGATGTTAAAACACTTAGAATACAGTCAACATGTAACATTTGCAATATAACCCCTCATCTTGGGTAAATTGCACTTTACGCTTAGATTATCATATAATGCACATATAGTTTGCATATAAGCTCAAATTTGAAAATAAACTTCACAAAGGGCCTTAATTACTTTTCAAAGGATAAGAACAAGTTTGTAAGTAACTTTATTAAGCATAACTTCTAGGGTTAGGCCATAACCCAGGTCAGGAATGTTATAATTATCAACCCCTACAAAGGGATTTCATCCCCGAAATCTCAAGAGAAAAGAGAAGGGTATTTCCTCCTCATCTCTTCCTCTAACTCCCATGTGGCTTCTTCAATGCCATGATGATGCTAGAGAAATTTCACAAGAATTGTATCTTTTTTCTTCAACTTCTTGATAGTGTCCTCTCACAACACGTCCCTAAAAATTCATTTGAGTGTATTTGGGGCCCATGTTATTACACATGTCATCTCACTGTAAGTCCCTTAAAATGTATTTGGGAGGAGCCACGACCCATATCATGATAATGTCCTCTCATGAAAAGTCCCTACAAATGGATTAGGGAGTATTCATGGCTCATATCATGGCATTGTTCTCTCACAAAAAATCTTTGTAAATGCATTTGGGAGGATACATGTCCCATATCATGACATTTTCCTCTAACAACAAGTCCTTGGAAATGTATTAGGGAGGATCCACGACCCATATCATGACGATGTCTTCTCACAAAAAGTCTTTGAAAATGAATTTTTGAGGATTCAGGGCCCATATCATGATGTTGTCCTCTCACTAAAAGTCCCCAAAAATGCTTTTGGGAGGAATCATGGCCCATCTCATGAAAGTGTCCTCTCACAGCAAGTCTCTAAAAATGCTTTTCGGAGGCTCTTGGGCCCATACCATGACAAATGCCATCTCATAGCAAGTCTTTAATGATTCATTTAGGAGGATCCATGACATATATCATGACATTGATCTCTTACAATAAGTCATTAGAAATGCATTAAGGAGGATCCATGGCCAGTATCTTGAAAGTGTCCTCTCACAACAAGTCTTTACAAATGCATTTGGGTGGATTTGGGGCCCATATCACCACAATGTCCTCTCATAACAAGTCCCTAAAAATGCATTTGGGAGGTATTAGGGCCCATATCATGACAATATCATCTCACAATAATTCCCTCAAAATGCACTTGGGAGGATCTAGGACCCATATTATGATAGTGATGTCTCACAAAAAGTCCCTAAAACTGAATTTGTGAGGGGTCATGGCCCATATAATGATGTTTTCTTCTCACAACAAGTCCCTAAAAATTCTTTTGAAAGGATCCATGACCCATCTCATGAAAGTTTCCTCTCACAACAAGTCTCTGAAAATGCATTTGTGAGGTACCTGGGCCCATATCATGACAAGTGTCATCTCATATCACGTCTCTAACAATTCATTTAGGAGGATTCATGACCTATATCACCACATTGAGCTCTTACAACAAGTTCTTGGTAGTGCATTAGGGAGGAGTTAAGGCCCATATCTTGATAGTGTCCTCTCACAGCAAGTCTTTAGAAATTTGTATGGGAGGAGCCTGAGACAATATCATGAGAGCGTCCTCTCATAGCAGTCCCCAAAAATGCACTTGGATGAGCCAATCCCCCTATCATGACATTCGCTTCTCACAACAAGTCCCTTGAAATGCATTTGTGAGGATCCAGGGACCATATCATGATAGTCTCCTCTCACAACAAGTCCCTAAAAATTCATTTGAGTGGATTTGGGGACCATATAATTACAAATGTTGTCTCACAGCAAGTCCCCAAAAATTTATTTGGGAGGATCCACGACCTATATCATGATAATGTCCTCTCACAAACAGTCCCTAGAAATGGATTAGGGAGGATCCAAGGCCCATATCATGGCATTGTCCTTTCACAAAAACTCTCTATAAATGTATTCGGGAGGAGATACCTCACAGATCATGATATTGTCCTCTCATAGAAAGTCCCTAGAAATGTATTAGGGAGGAGCCAAGACCCATATCATGACAATGTCCTCCCACAGCAAGCCCGTGAAAATGAATTTGTGAGGAGTCAGGGCCCATATCATGATGTTGTCCTCTCACACCAAGTCCCTAAAATGGTTTTGAGAGGATCCATGGCCCATCTCATAAAGTGTCCTCTCACAACAAGTCTTTGAAAATGTATTTGGGAGGTGCTTGGACCCATATCTAATGAATTTCATCTCATATATAGTCCCTAATGATTTATTTAGTAGGAGACATGACCCCTATCATGACAATGTGCTCTTACAAAAAGTCCTTGGAAATGCATTAGGGAGGAGCTAGGGCCCATATCTTGACAATGTCCTTTCTCAACAAGTGTTTAAAAATGCATTTGGGTGGATTTGGGGCCCATATTACCATAATTTCATCTCATAGAAAGTCCCTAAAAATGCATTTGGGAGGTGTAAGGGCCCATATCATGCCAATCTCATCTCACAACAAGTCCCTCAAAATACATTTTGGAGGAGCTAGGATCCATATTGTTACAGTGACATCTCACAACTAGCTTGCGGTGTGTGTAGCACTCACATGCGGGTTTGCAACACTCACTACCTTGGTTTGCAACTCCTACATGTGGGGCTTGCAACAATCACTTGTGGGTCTTGTATCAATTACTTGTGGGTTCTTGCAATTCTAGCTAGATGAGATTACATCACTCACTTGTGGGGCTTATAGTTGTCACTTGCTCGACTTGCAACACTCTCTCACAACAACTACCTAAAAGTGCATTTTCAAGGTGTGGGATGCTTGTGGAGGGCACCACCTATTTACAAAAATTGATGAGGGGGTGTGTGGTCTACACAAGTGCTGCCAAGAAGAAATATATATCTGAGGATCTAGGGCCCATTCATAATAGTTTCCTCTCCCAACAAGTCTATAGAAATACTTCTGGGAGGATGTAGAGATAGTATCATGACAATGTTCTCTCATAGAAAATCTATAGAAATACTTTGAACATGTATGAGTCTCGGGATGAATGAAGCATGATCGGTTGAGTGTTTGCGGTAGCTGCCACCCATTCACAACAATTTTTGGTTGGGTGGGTGGTCAACACATGTCCCTGTTAGGGAACAACTTCATATCCCTTTCTGAATTAATCTTAGAATGGCTTCATTTGCAATGATGTCATGGACATTAAGCATCTTATGCTATGTTGTATAAACTATGATTTGCATGAACAACATGATGACATGGACATTCTTGAGATGGTAACACATCTTAAGAATCATGTAAAGAAATTAAGGAATAATGTCACGAAAGTGTTATTTGAGTGTCAACCGGTAGAGGGTCATCCGGTAGAACCCCATATACTCAATATGATTGAGCATGTAGAATGGCTGGGATTTCTCTTAGGTCAAGAGTTGACCATGGATACAATACTACAAATCATTTTGTAAATCATGTAACCAATTTTTTAAATGCTTGGCATATTGATGACAAAGCATGAATGAAGAAGGACGAATTCATGATGATGATCAGCAGAAGTGAGTCCAAGGAAAAAGGAAAGGCTAAGAAGTGTTCTGAGGCTAAACTAAATTACAAGTCTTCTGCACTCAAGATAAGGAGAGGGTTAAGTGTAAAAGGAACCTTCCTTTTCACTTAAATGGTTAAGGAAATAAAGTGCCATCATTGTCACTAGTTGGACATTGTTAAAGGAACTATCCTCTTTGGATAGAGTATCTTAGGAAGAAGAAAGAGATATAGATCTCAACTTCGGGACCTGAGAAGAAGTAAGCTAGAACTATGCAGAGTAAGGGTTGCTGCCACTACAGTTGGAAGCTATCATTCATGGGCACATAATAGAATTAGTGAATTGCTATTATGTACTTTCCATTGATGAAAACTTTATGTCTTGTGTGACAAGGACATTATGTTTAATTTCAAAATACATAAGATTTTATGGCAATGCCCTATCTCCCACAAACTATACTTGATAGTTCTAAAGACAAGTATGTGTATGACACACATATATTGAATGACTCGATGACTCAAACAATAAATACTTATATAATTATCATCTAGGACATATAAATGAGAATTACATTTCTAGAATCCACAATGGTGTTGGTCTAGACTCTTTTGTCTATTGAATCATTAGACACATCCGAGTCTTATTTATTTAACAATATGACAAAATCATCTCCATTAGATGTAGAAGGAGAATAAGTATTTTGTTAGGCCTAGTACATATTGATGTACAACATACCTTTTAGAATGAATGCTAAAGGTGGTTACGTGTACCTCATAATATTAACTAATATGATAAGCAAATATGTAAAATTGTATTTAATGAAATACATGTATGAATCTCTTGAAGTGTTCATGGAGATCATAAATGAAGTACGTAACAAGCTTGGTAAATGTCTTAAGATACTTTGATGTGATCGATGGTGAAATATTCAAACTAAGAATTTGAGGACCCTTTGGAGAGAATGTGATAGTGTATCATAATGAACTCCACATGAACTTAATGATGTGTCAGAAGGAAGGAATCACACCTTGTTAAGGTATGATTATGTAACACCCCTCCCTAGGGTTTCTTACGTAACCAGCGGAAGCACAACCTAATCCCCAACATTATCCATAATGTGGGGTACTTGGCATATCAGGGAGGGATTGTCACATGCATGATCTCATATCAAGAAATAAACAACACTTACCATTCATAGAAAACATAGATTCATACATGAGTTCTTGGAAAGAAAACTACATCATGTTTCTAAAGGTATATTAATCATAAACTAGATAATCATGAAAAAGATATGATCTCCATAGATGGACGTCCCACCAGGCAACAACTCCTTAGGTCTTCGGGTCCTTAGTATTCTCAAGATGATTCCTTCTCCTTAGCTCCAACTCCTGTGGACATCTCGTCCCCAGCCATGCAAAGGAAAAACAAACATGGTGAGTAAGTGGCATTGGCATGTTATAAAGCATAAAAATAAAAATATAAAGTGATTTAACATAAACATGAAAATGCATTAAAATTAATCATTTCTTAGAATCTTTTACATGAAGAAATTGACTAGAAGTATATGCTCCTCTCTTAATGCCCCATAAGGAGCCCATAATGCTCGGAAAGCCCATAATTGCTCGGAAAGCCCATAATGCTCGGAAAGCCCATAACAAGGTGCATATAAATCTAAATCAACTTCCATTAACCATGATCTTTCTTAGACTTAATTATCTTCTAAATGACTTAGACTTGGTCTTAATGGGATTACTCCCTCTTGAACATAGTTGGGATTTCTCCCTCTTAAGCATGGATGGGAATCTCTTCCCTCTTAATCTTGGTTTCATGCATCTTAATGATAAATCATAATCTTGATGTGATTTCTACTCTTAGACTTAGATTATAACAATCAACATCCAATAATCATACACATTGAGAAAAAAACATGTCATTAACATAAAGTGCTTAACAATATTCATAAACATTCAATAAACCAAAGGCTATCTATGCCAAGGGCATGGCCTGCTTACCTTGATCTAAAACACCTAAGTCAAACCTGGTTTGACTGGTTGGATCCTTTTAATCACCTGAAATTAACATATTTATCCTTTGTTATTCAAATTAAACCCTAATTTGTCCATATAAATATTGAGATGTTAAAACAACAAAATCAGTCAATGAAAATAATAAAATCGAGTTCCTCATCGAAAATCCTTTCCAAAACATATTTTTTTGTAATTTTCTGATAAACAGGCGATTTATTATGAATTTCTAAGGAATTGACCAAGGGAAATTCAAGAAAAAGCTACGTAGATAAAACACACCCAAACCAGTGGGCCGGCTTCTGAGTTGGTCCAATCGAGTTTGGCCAACTCAGCAGCGAGACTTGCCACAGTAGTCAAACGAAATAGGGTGTGAGATTCCTTATCTGCCCTTGTAGTTTAAAGCATAGGTAAAAACAAAACGCGGGGCTCAGGGGTCATTGAACACCCTGGTTTCTTCCCCTTTCACCGCGCAAGAGAGAAGCGCTTCAGGGATCTCAGGCAGGAGTAACGATTGCACCCTGGAGATGATCGACTGGGGAAAACAACCCCATTGTCTTCGCTAGATCATGGTGATTAAGATGGAACCAAAACACATGGAAATGGTGGAAAAATGACATCGAAGGCGTTGAAAGGCCATGGCTAGAGCTGGATAAAAGAGGTCAAAGTCTCAGGAGCCAAAATCATGAAACCAAGAAGATAGGCGTCAACTTAAAACCGGAAGGTGTTTCTGGAGGTTAGTCGACTTCGTCCAATGCGTCGTAAGGGCTGGATGACCACTGGGTCGCCATGGCAGTGAGCACCGACAAGGTGCTCAAACCTGGTTATAGGTCAGGGCGACGAGGACCATCGTAGAGAAAAGGGGACACGGGAAAAAAAGCGCCAGGGTCTAAGGATGCTTAGAGGCCCTTCAATTGCAGAGAAGGTTCCCAAGAAGCACTGCGGCAAGGTGGAGGTCGTCGGAGGGCCAGACCGAATAAGACTCGGTGATAGGGAGTACTGGTGGGGAAATTGAAGCGGGGGGAGAGTCGCTTCAGGTCCGGTGTTTCTCTCAGGTGATATAAATGGAGTTACGAGCGACAGGCGAGGTGTCTGTGCAAGGGGGGTGTGAGCCCTATATTGGGCGTTTCTTGCATAGGTTGAGGGTGAAGGCGAGTAAGGGTTTGCCCGGTTCGTCTCGACTTCACGGACTCGATGGTGAAGAAATGACTTGAAACCGTCGAGAAACAACTGAGATCAGAGGTGCGCATTCAATCACAGCTTAAACGGTTGTTGATCGCGAAAATGACGGAGGTGGAAGAAGATGGTCACACCGTTGGATCTTGATCCAACGGTCCCTGTGCATGCGCGCGAGGAAGTAACGCGTGACAGTAAAAAAATAAAACGAACCTTAGGTTAATTGCTTGTAATAATGAAATGGCATTCAAATCTTGGTCAATTTATATCCAAATCTTTCTCAAATTAATTGGGGTGTCAAACATGGGCCAAATCAGTTCAAATTTGAACCATAGACAAAATACAAGGTCTAGAATATTCCCATTAAATTATATTTGATGCTTGTACTCGTTTTAGGCCTAAAGTAGCAAAACCCTTATGTGCACTTAAATGGCCATGATTAATGCATAATAAGCTATTAATTTCTCAAATAAGAATTGCAAAACATAAAAACGTGCCCTAAATATTATTTCTTTTTAATTAACAAAAAGGAGGCCATTAAACAAGAAATTAAACATGTAATTCACTAATTATCATATGAGAGAGAAAACTTGTCATAAAAGCATTTATCCTCATTTTTCTTAAACAAAAAGGGCATAGATATACATGAAAAGATTTTCTTTAAATAAAACAAGGATAAGAGAGCTATTGAGCATAATAAAATGATTTTGCAAAACTAACATGGGAAAATTGCATTTAAGTCCTCAACAATTATCTAATTAGGGAAAAGAGCATGCAAGGAATAAAATAATTTGGAAAATTGCATAATAAGGTTGGGATGTTACAATTCTACCCACCTTAAATAAATTTCATCCTCGAAATTTCCTAGAGTTTGTACCCACCTTAAGGGTTCACATAAACTTGCAAATTTTCCATACAAATTTTCATTATAAAAGAAGCATACATAAACAAGCATTATGTTTCAACATAAATTACTTAACTACCCTTACCTTGATCATTTTCCTCTTCTCCATCTGACATTTGCATGGTGAAGAGCTTTGGTTTAACCTTGGGTGGAGGATTATGGTTCTTAGCTTGGTTGTGGTTGGGATCCTTCTTTGCAAGCTTAGGGCAATTAGGCTTGATATGCCCTTCCTCGCCACAATAGTAGCAAATACAAGTCCCAAACCTATAAGGACCACCATGATTTCTCTTGCATGTGGGGCATGGGGTTCTCCCATTCTCTGGAGAAGGCTCAGGGGCTTTCCTCTTGTGGTTGGAGGGTGGAGGGGGTTGATGGTGACGATTTTTTTGGGGTACCTCCTTCTTATGGTTCCTTCCAGGGTGATCCTCCAATTCTAGGGCTGCATCCAAGGCTAATTGCATGGTCCTATGTCCTCTACCAGACAAGGCATAACTTAGGTCGGATTTAAGCCCTCTAATGAACTTCTTAGCTCTCTTTTGCTCAGTGTACTCAAGACCATACTTTTGGAGCTTACGAAACTTCATGGCATACTCAGTGACAGTCATGTCACCCACCTGCTTAAGGTTAACAAACTCATATTCCTTCCTTTCTAACATGGCTTCAGATACATAGTGGTCATTGAAGACTTCTACAAACTCATCGGGTCATCATCTTCCCTAGAGGCTAAGAGATTTTCCCACCAAGTACGGGCTGCACCCTTGAGCATATGGGTGGCAAATCTAACCCTACTACGTGGGGGACACTCTAAGTCTCTAAAGCAATGTTCCATGTTGCTAAGCCACTCCTCAGCCTTGGTCACCACATCAACTTCATCTTCACAATGGAAATCATTGGGTCTAATCTTCAAGAAATCTATGAGGGAGATCTCATGTTCTCTAGGTGGAGCTCTAGGTTGGAGGGCATTGGTCAAGGCTGCTACTAGGGCATCTAGGGTGATTGGCGGAGGGGCGTGGTTCATGTCTTCAGTCTTATCACCACTAGAGGATCCTTGTGAGTGTATTGACTCACCAACCTTCTCCTTCTTCTTAGGGGACATCTAAAAGTGTAAACATAACATGATATTAGAACATAATATGAATCTCTAATGTTGCCTTAGTGTCCATCTATTCCTTGCTTTGATACCATTAATGTAACACCCCTCCCTAGGGTTTCTTACGTAACTAGTGGAAGCACAGCCTAATCCCCAACATTATCCATAATGTGGGGTACTTGGCATATAAGGGAGGGATTGTCACATGCATGATCTCATATCAAGAAATAAACAACACTTAGCATTCATAGAAAACATAGATTCATACATGAGTTCTTGGAAAGAAAACTACATCATGTTTCTAAAGGTATATTAATCATAAAATAGATAATCATGAAAAAGATAGGATCTCCATAGATGGACGTTCCACCAGGAAACAACTCCTTAGGTCTTCGGGTCCTTAGTATTCTCAAGATCATTCCTTTTCCTTAGCTCCAACTCCTAAATACATCTCGTCCCCAGCCATGCAAAGGAAAAACAAACATGGTGAGTAAGCGGCATTGGCATGTTATAAAGCATAAAAATAAAAATATAAACTGATTTAACATAAACATGAACATGCATTAACATTAATCATTTCTTTGAATATTTTACATGAAGAAATTGACTAGAAGTATATGCTCCTCTCTTAATGCCCCATAAGGAGCCCATAATGCTCGGAAAGCCCATAATTGCTCGGAAAGCCCATAACAAGGTGCATATAAATCTAAATCAATTTCCATTAACCATGATCTTTCTTAGACTTAATTATCTTCTAAATGACTTAGACTTGGTCTTAATGGGATTACTCCCTCTTGAACATAGTTGGGATTTCTCCCTCTTAAGCATGGATGGGAATCTCTTCCCTCTTAATCTTGGTTTCATGCATCTTAATCATAAATCATAATCTTGATGTGATTTCTACTCTTAGACTTAGATTATAACAATCAACATCCAATAATCATATACATTGAGAAAAAACATGTCATTAACATAAAGTGCTTAACAATATTTATAAACATTCAATAAACCAAAGGCTATCTATGCCAAGGGCATGGCCCGCTTACCTTGATCTAAGACACCTAAGTCAAACCTGGTTTGACTGGTTGGATCCTTTTAATCACCTGAAATTAACATATTTATCCTTTGTTATTCAAATTAAACCCTAATGTGTCCATATAAATATTGAGATGTTAAAACAGCAAAATCAGTCGATGAAAATAATAAAATCGAGTTCCTCATCAAAAATCCTTTCCAAAACATATTTTTTTGTAATTTTCTAATAAACAGGTGATTTATTATGAATTTATAAGGAATTGGCCAATGGAAATTCAAGAAAAAGCTACGTAGATAAAACACACCCAAACCAGTGGGCCGGCTTCTGAGTTGGTCCAATCGAGTTTGGCCAACTCAACAGCGAGACTTGCCTCAGCAGTCAAACGAAATAGGGTGTGAGATTCCTTATCTGCCCTTGCAGTTTAAAGCATAGGTAAAAACAAAACGTGGGGCTCAGGGGTCATTGAACACCCTGGTTTCTTCCCATTTCACCGCGCGCAAGAGAGAAGCGCTTCAGGGATCTCAGGCAGGAGTAACGATCGCACCCTGGAGATGATCGACTGGGGAAAACAACCCCATTGTCTTCGTTAGATCATGGCGATTAAGATGGAACCAAAACGCATGGAAAACGGTGGGAAAATGGCATAGAAGGCGTTGAAAGGCCATGGCTAGAGCTGGATAACAGAGGTCAAAGTCTCAGGAGCCAAAATCATGAAACTAAGAAGATAGGCGTCAACTTAAAACCGGAAGGTGTTTCTGGAGGTTAGTCAACTTCGTCTGATGCCTCATGAGGGCTGGATGACCACTGGGTCGCCATGGCAGCAAGCGCCGGAAAGGTGCTCAAACCTAGTTATAGGTCAGGGTGACGAGGACCATCGTAGAGAAAAGGGGACACGGGAAAAAAAGCACGAGGGTCTAAGGATGCTTACAGGCCCTTCAATTGCAGAGAAGGTGCCCAAGAAGCACTGCGGCAAGGTGGAGGTCATCGGAGGGCCAGACCGAATAGGCCTCGGTGATAGGGAGTACTGGTGGGGAAATTGAAGTCGGGGGAGAGTCGCTTCAGGTCCGGTGGTGCTCTCAGGTGATATAAATGGAGTTGTGAGCGACTAGCGAGGTGTCTGTGCAAGGGGGGTGTGAGCCCTATATTGGGTGTTTCTTGCATAGGTCGAGGGTGAAGGCGAGTAAGGGTTCGCCCAGTTCGTCTCGACTTCACGGACTCGATGGTGAAGAAATGACTTGAAACCGTCGAGAAACAACCGAGATCAGAGGCGCGCATTCAATCACAGCTTAAACGACTGTTGATCGCGAAAATGACGGAGGTGGAAGAAGATGGTTGCACCGTTGGATCTTGATCCAACAGTCCCTGTGCATGCGCGTGAGGAAGTAACGTGTGACAGTAAAAAAATAAAACGAACCTTAGGTTAATTGCTTGTAATAATGAAATTGCATTCAAATCTTGGTCAATTTATATTCAAATCTTTCTCAATTTAATTGGGGTGTCAAACATGGGCCAAATGAGTTAAAATTTAAACCATAGGCAAAATACAAGGTCTAGAATATTCCCATTAAATTATATTTGATTCTTGTACTCATTTTAGGCCTAAAGTAGCAAAACCCTTATGTGCACTTAAATGGCCATGATTAATGCATAATAAGCTATTAATTTCTCAAATAATAATTGCAAAACATAAAAACGTGCCCTAAATATTATTTCTTTTTAATTAACAAAAAGGAGGCCATTAAATAAGAAATTAAACATGTAATTCACTAATTATCATATGAGAGAGAAAACTTGTCATAAAAGCATTTATCCTCATTTTTCTTAAACAAAAAGGGCATAGATATACATGAAAAGATTTTCTTTAAATAAAACAAGGATAAGAGAGCTATTGAGCATAATAAAATGATTTTGCAAAACTAACATGGGCAAATTGCATTTAAGTCCTCAACAATTATCTAATTAGGGAAAAGAGCATGCAAGGAATAAAATAATTTGGAAAATTGCATAACAAGGTTGGGATGTTACAGATTATCAATAAAACTAGCTAATATTCCAATTTCTTTTGGGCACGTGTTAAACGCTAAAATAATGTACCATATGAAATGGTTCAAAAGACACCAAATGTGATATGGTATGGGAAGTGTTCCTATATGTCTTTAATAGTGATTATGGATGAATTACTATATAAAAAGTTGTTTCTTAATGGGATTTTTCCTCAAATCTCTCAAATGTCATTTTGTTAAATACTAGTCCTATCCCAAACCTCCAACAAAGTTGTTTGTTGATCAGGATGACTGCATTCCTGATAAGGAACCTAGTTCCAAAAGAATCAGTGGGAGTAAAAGTAGAACTCAAAATGTTCGAGACAAACAAGAAAAACATTGAACCTAAAGAGGTACCGTGGGAAAAATGAGAATCAAAAGTTGTTGTGGAATCTCAAGTTCCTCATGTAACACAAAACCATGTAGTTCTAGTAGATCCTGCCTTGAGTTTGAAGGACATATGATATTATATAAATCAGAATGGTGATGATTTGATCATAATGACGAGTCAACAAACTATGTAAAATCTATTTAGGAACTAGAATGATTAATGGCTTGAGGCCATGGTATCAAAGATGGACTCCATGTAAACCAACAAGGTATGACCTTGATGAATCCACCTAAAGGGGCAAAACATATTAGGAGAATTTGGGTCTTTTAGAGAAGACCAACATGGAAGGGTAGATTGGTTATAATGAGCTTCAAACGAGTTCAAGGTGTTGACATGATGAAGTCTTTCACCAATTACCATGGTTAAATCCATCAGGATCATGCTTGCAATGGTAGCTTAGTATAACTGTGAGATTTGGCATATGGATGTTAAAACTACATTCCATAACTGGAATAATGGTATAGGATGTGTACATGACACAAACTAATGGTTTCATGAATCCATTAATGCAAATAAAGTCTATAAGCTACAACATTCAATCTGTGGATTGAAGCAAGCATCTCAGAGATAGAATCTTCTATTTGACAAGATAGTTAAAGGGTTTGACTTGTGTTAGAATGAAGATGAAATTTGTGATTACAAAATATTTAGTGGTAGAATAATTTATATTCCACATAATGATGCAGAATAACATATTTATCCTAAAAATGTTAGCACTTGGCAAGGAAAGTACCTTCTCTATGAAGGGCTTAGGCGAAGCATCTTATGTGATAGGAATTGAGATCTATAGAGATAAATATAGAAAGCTTCTTGACCTAAGAAAGATCACATAAATTGGAAAATTGTTGAAGGGTTCAGCATGCATTACTCATTGAGAGAAAATGTGTCCATGTTACATGGAGTTAGTCTCTTTAGAACCTAGTGTCCCAATTCTTATGAAGAACAAGTACATATTGATAGATGTCATTGGATCTATCATGTATGTACGCATCCCCTTATCTCGTATGTATTGGACATGATGAGAGGATATCTAGCTATCTCATATGTATTAGATATGATGAGAGGATATATGTATACCTATCTAGTAATATCATATGTATTGGACATAACTAGAAGGTATATGTCAAATACCAGTGAGAGTCACTGGGCCACAATAAAAGAAAATCTTTAGATGCTTGTAAAGCACTAAAAGGATATGTTCCTTGGTTATGGTAATAAGGAAGAGTTGGGTGTAAAGGGTTACACTGATGCAAGCTTCCTAACTGACAAATGAATAAAGTCACAATCTAAATTTGTGTTTGACAATAAAATGAATATTGTAAGCTGGAAAACATTTTGAGCCAATGACAATTGTTTATCTACAATAGAATTCGAGTATCTCTGTGTTATGAGAACAACAGAGTATATTGTATGAAGTTCATATGGGTGAACTTATGGGAGGTTCCAACCATTGATGACTCAGTAGAAATACTTTGATAGAAATGGAGATATATGTTAGGTAAGGAATTTAATATAGCATACTACGACACTTCCATCTCATATGAGATGTCATACAATGAAGAGATGTGAAAATTGCAAAATACTGACTAAAAGCAAATGTTGATAAACCCCCTAGAGTGATTGCACAGTAGAAATGTGATGGACATGTTAAGATCACTTGGAATATGATTTGTGGGTGATTGGCTCTAAGTGCAAGTGGGAGTATGTGTGTATGTTTGCCCAGAGAGCCAATCATATGATGATTGGAGTGTGGCATTAGATACATGATTCAATAATAATATAAGTTAATTCTATCTATTATGTTTGTCTCAGTCATGAGATGATGACAAAAATGTAAGTTGATGTCTATAGAATGATGTTACTTGATGTCGTATGTCTTCAAGTATGTGACTTGAAGGATGAGATCATATGAATGATAAGAGTTCATACATTCTTTGTAACGACCCACACTTTTGAGTGTCTAAAAGAACTTAAAGTTGTGAATCATTACTCATAAATTCCAGGATCAAATTCAAGAAATAATATAGAATAATAAACAATTTCTGTTAAAGAACAAATATTTACATGTTTGCATAAAAATCTCCTCTAAGGAGTTACATAAATTTTAGAAAGAATTAACTCATATATGTATGATGATACACCACTATGGCTAAACCTTCATGAATAACTTTAGTGTCTTCAACATCTTTATCTGTAACCTCATGTCCACAAATCAAGTATACCTGATACCTAAAATGCCGACAAACAAATATGCGGTCAGTATATTTCTATACTGGTACGTGGGTTCAAACAATAATCACAAGTACACATATAAGAAAACATCTTTTACTTGCATATAAGAACATAAACTTGTTTTCATATTCTAACCCATATCTGGTCCACTACCTCAGGTGTAATCATTGTCCCTCTAGGGCTCTTGTTCATTACCCTTAAGATCAGTCTAACCCAGGGTTCATAATATTGTTATTTACTTTACATGATACTCATAGGAACATTATAATTTGCAAGAAGTAAATAAATAAGCAAGTAGTTTATCTTTCATTCAATCTCATCGAGAAACCTCAACAAACTTAGAATTTGATACATGTATTCATAAGCATAACCACATACCTTATGCTATTGCAGAAATCATGCAGAATCTGACATGTACTTTACGATTGCATCCAAACATCCAAGCAATAAGGTATTCAATTTGAAACATACATACTACATATGTGTCACCATGTATTCACATTACATTAATGAGATCTATATGCACTCCTAAGCTAGGGTTTAGGTTTATCTCGTGTTTGGACCAGGGATCAGGGTTACTATGATGACCAGAAACAAATCAAGTCATCACCAGTAATAATTGCGGAATTACCATAAATAGTGGAATAACAAAATTCACTAAAGTTTAAAACCATTTTTTTGCAAGGCAATCCTCTTCCAGGAAACTCTTATTGAAAGATCTAAAACTTATACATATCATAATTTACATTGTAAAACATTGTTTCATCTCATATCAAGGACAACATATAACAATTGCTCTATCAAAACACATATTGGAGAAACATGAAACCTCGAGGCATACAAGCCAAAATCTCAGATCATTCATGAAACCATTATGAACTGACTCCAAGGACCTGAGAGTACAGAGATGACACATAGGACTTCTATCTACAAGACATGATAGATAGTAAACTCAACTTGAGCTGTTACTGTTGCCCCTGCTGTTGTTTCTCCTCTACAGAAAGATCTCTACCCCCTCTTGCATGTCCACCTAAAAACTTTGGATCCCACAGAGTGAGACAATTGTCCCATCGAGAGATATAACTCTCCGCCGACCATATTATTATCACAAATAAGCAATATAAAATTGAGCAGAGGTTCTTTTATATTAACTAGCAGGAGTAATAACTATACAAACATGACAGAGTAATCTTTTTACTTAAGAAAAATGATGCATTTATCCATGGTAGTACAATAAACCATCTATCCACTTTACAAGAAATGTAAAGAAAAATCTATCAACTAAGATGTATAACTGGAGTATATATCAACCAATATTTTCCGTATTCAATCCTTAAGTAAATATGCTACACGGTTGATTATATTTTACAATCACACTTATGCCCTGAGGAGATGAAGTATATCGGTCATGCTCTAACTGACAACAAACTTCTCACAAGTCGGTACCATACAAGGTCAATGACAGAGCCGGCTGCAAAGACCTCTCATGACTCGGTTAGTACGAGACAACTGACAGTGACATCTCATGTCAAACTGCAAAAGAGCATGCCAGTGTATAGTGGCATCTTCGCTCAGAGTTACAGCTACAACATACACTATCTTAGGGGAACAACAGACACACAACCGTCCCCAATTATAAAATCACTAAGTCATGGCATATAGCCATACTCTGACCCATGGGCTAGTTCATCGTGCTCATTATTGAATCTATGACCACTATCATACTCATGCTAGGATATGGCATATAGCTAATCCCCAAGATTGTGGACGTAAGGGGATCAGTTCACATATGGTCGTCCAAGCTTATGCCCCCGCATATTAAAAAATATGTGCTCCAGGTTATCCCGTGGGAAAAACCCGTTTCACCATTTCAGCAAATTCTGACGCCGATGGATCTATGGTCAAGGCAACTACATTTTATGGTTTATAATGATATACTAAGTGCATTACATTATTCTTTTAGCATAAAAAAAGTTATAAAAATAAATCATAAACAAATGCTACAAAGAAAGGTGTAATACATCTATAAAGTACTTTTCAAATCTTTGGAACACATTTAGATACATAACACGATCTCAGTCCCTTATCATATTATTGAGGATTATTATCCCTTAATCATTATCATCATTATGATTATATAATCTGGGTATTCAACCCTTAGTTCATTACTGAACAATGCCACCTCTTATTAGAAAACTATTACCTCTAGGTCCTCAGACCCAGGTATATATCACACTTCTTGCATACGTATTTCGCATGGCTTACAAGGCCCATTTAAACATCTTGTCACCTCTCACTAGGCAACAACTATTCACATGGCTCATTAAACATCTTGCAACTCTCACTAGGAAACAAATATCTTTTAGGCCATCAGACCACATAAACATTATACTTGCTATACAAGTATTTAACATGTCTCACAACGCTTATGCAATAAGAGAAATACAACCTTCCATTATTAGGGTTAGGGTTTCCCTTTATAGACGAATAGGGTTTCATGTTCATATTATCCATCCAAACCCTAATTCATTGCTCCACACATCTAGGAGCATACACTGATATCATAAGTATTCAATCATACTTATTTATTCTCATCATTTATCATTAAAAGATTATCAATACAAGGTATGGGTTTCTCCCCCATCCTTACTAGGATATTAATTACATCATACATTTTACTAAGTTGGTTCAATCCTCCTCTTAAGGAACATTAGTTTGGGACCTCATATCATTCACAAGGTAGAAGTAGGTGCTATCCTATCATCCAAGGAATATCAATCATATCTGTGACACCCCACCATCACACAGACATCGAGATGATATGCGAAAAATGTGCAGAACCAGCATATTATCGAAAACATGGGTTAATTAAAACTGATTGCGGAAAGCATACATGAGAGAATTTTAGCATCCAGATCCTGTAGAGAAACATGTTATATAAACATTCACAAGCCTTGTTATAGGTCCACAGCTTATCGAAACCAGTTGTACTGTTAGCACCAGAGTTCAACACCTATTTATACAAAACAGCCACGTACGGCCAGCAGCGGGTTATAGAAAAATTTCAACATCTAGTCATCGTTAAACGTCGTTAAACACCTCTGCAGACCTGAGAGTATAGGGATGACTCTAGGACTCTACTACAAAAACCACCAACACAGTAGCATGTCCATCTCTTGCCTTCTACTACTCTTCTTGTTGCTGGGCTGCAACCTCATGACCACCACCACGTCTAGAGCGATCACCTAAAAAGGGTGTAAACCAGCGGGTGAGACACACAGTCCCTACGAGAAACATAACTCCCCACCAAAACTATAAAACCTCAGAAGGTTAAAGCAAATAAAAATAGAGAACTAATAAAGCGTATAATAAGAGCATCATACTAAGCAAGGTTATTATTACCATCAAGCTTACCAAGATATCCGGGAAGCATATAACCAAGTATTTCTTTATGGAACACGATTGACAAAATAAGCTTTATAAGAACTTATCACAAGATATAAGGATCGTACACACAACTGCATAGTACAACTAGATCAGCTATATAAGCAAGGCCTCAATCAATGTTCCATATTTGCTCTAAGCAAGATATACTATTTGGTTGGATTATGTTTTATTATGCCCTGAGGAAGTGAGCCTTCCATGCTCAAATCCAACCATTGGTTGTGAAGCCCAATCTGATGCCATACAAGGTCTAAGGAGATCCGGACTCCATGACCTCACCTTCTCATGGTCAGTACATGAATCATCAAGCAAGACCACATTCTTATGCTTATAGGGCCTCAGCCTCTGGGTCAGCTCCACAAGCTACCCATATATACATCCGAGCCATGAACGCATCATTCTCATCATCACATATCCTGAGCCATGGGTCTATTCACCATGCTCCATATATCCTGAGTCTGCAACCACAGCTGCACTCAAATCCTCCTATTTCAGGCTAGGGGAAACCTCGCATATTCAACAATATGTGCTCTAGGTAATCCCGTAGGATAAACCTGTTTCACCATCACCAAATACTGACGATGATGGATATATGGCCAGGGAAAACTACATGATATGTTAATCTATAATTAATTAGTATATTTTAAGCCAATTGTCGAGGCAACCAAAGTATAAACATAGCCTTATAGAATTACATCACTATTGCTATCATCATACTACCCTGGGACCTCAATCCCTCATTATATCAACCACTGCCTCTCAAGGCATTATAATCATGCATCAGCATTTTGGGAATGCATCCCTTATCTCATCATCAGAGGATAACACCTCAACCAGGCACTCACCCTTATATCAGGTCCTCAAACCTATCAACTTGTTGTCTCATCACCACAGGGTGCTATTCAAGCACATACATCTCATAGTTCTTACCCGGCTATGAATCCACATGAAATACCTACATGGTTAGTATACACATCCATAGAGATAACTAAAGCCATCATGGATTAACAGAATTATCATGCTATCAAGTATAAAGAAACATCCACAAGTATTTTACACATAAGCTATAGAAATCATCATTTCATTATCAATCATAAGCATATATCATGCCCCATACTTGTGATCATATGCATGTGTCACCTTATCATGTGTAGCAATATCATATCCTTCCAAACTTCTTGGTTCACAGCCGATCATTTTATCTCATTATCATATTTACATGATTCAAGGTGATTACACCATATCACTTATGTTATCATTATTAGCCATATACATTCTGAGTTATCAGAACCCTCACCAAAGCTATTGTAACCCTCACTATAGATATGGCGGGCAGTGCCAATCCTCACCAAAAGATGTATCGGCTAGGGTTTCTCAACCCTAAGCAAGCTCACCACCATATCGACCAACCCCATCACTTCACCTATCGTGCAACAAGAACCCACCAGCTCACATGGTGTCAGGCAACCATATCCAAGGATGAATGGTGCATCATCAGCTGGGGTTGTTGGACAAAGGCCTCTCATACACACGAGCTAGGGTTAGGGTTAGGGTTTCATGTTGGGCAGCCAACAACCTCATAACGCTTAAGGCCATAACGATCAAGGTCATGACGCCCAAGGTGCCTATCGTCCAACCACCAAACCATGTCGTCTAGAGGACCCTCATGACGGCAAAGGCATCGTGTCGTCCATGGGAAATATGACCACTAAGGTTTTACAAGAGAGCCTATCGATCAACTAGAGTTTAGGGTTTGTAATGGGTAGCAACTTCCCCAGCGTTCAACGCTGGTATCGACCAGTAGCATGGAACTCAAGCTCAGCCTTGTAGCGCCTACCATGCTCATGACAACAACCGATACCAAGGCACCCCGAGAAGGCTCATCGCCCAACACGATCAAACACATCATATTGACAACTACTAAGATACTAAGGTGAACCACTCACCCCATATCATTCAAGAGACCATCCTAACATGTATCGCCCAAGGCTCTCAACTAGGGATATCCACTTAGGCACTCTATCGGCCAAGGAGAAACATCTATAAGGTTAAGGAACATTGCCCAAGGTCATCGTCAAGGTCAATAGGGCCATAACGAGCACCACAAGACTACTTCATATCAGCCAAGAGTTATCACAAAGTGTGTCATGCAGAACGCACATCAAGGTGTATCGCCCAAGCTCCAACTCCACAAAGGGTATTGGCCAAGCTCAACTAGGCATAGCATACATTGATGTGTGTGCTTCCTCGAGCACTAGCTTCCTTAGATTATCAACATCGGGGACCACCATCCTACCATGATAGCAAACTAGTCCATCCTCAGACTCATGCAACCCATCACGCTTTTCACTGCCGAG
Source organism: Alisma plantago-aquatica (assembly GCA_963693085.1). Classification (NCBI taxonomy): domain Eukaryota; kingdom Viridiplantae; phylum Streptophyta; class Magnoliopsida; order Alismatales; family Alismataceae; genus Alisma; species Alisma plantago-aquatica. The sequence goes on from OY856410.1 coordinate 532,805,988, forward strand.
CTCTGACCTAATCAACTGCGTTGTATCATCTGCCTGTTGTGCATCTTTGACCTGCTGTCTCAGCGTAGGCTTGACTTGCGTCTTTGATCATAACCACTATGGCCTAAGGGTAGGCAAGATGGAGAAGAAGATGCTAAGGAGAGAGGGAAGATGCTTACCAAAGAGCAAGACCCACCTAGGGTTCGGCCACCAAGCTAGAGGAAGAAGAAGAGATCTCCACCAAGGGGAAAAGATCATCCACCAAGCTCTCCAAGGAAGGTGTGTCATGCACACAAGGAGGTAAGAGCAACAAAAGAGCTAAAGGGTTCCCAAGGAAGAGAAAGGCAAGGCATATATAGATGAGGATCAAGGTTAAACCAAGGCAAGGTGTCACCTTACTAAGGGACACTTGCCCACACATTTTTCCACCTTGCAAAACACATGCACATGCCATGCCACCACTCAAACAAGGATCGGCCACATGTCCAAGCTAGGGTGACATAACCAAAGCAAGAAGGTCAACAAAGTCAAAGGCTGACACACCACCACCACCTTGGCCGACACACCCATGGGCGATACCCCATGGCCGATACAAGGCATGGCCGACACACACCAAGGCCGACACAAGCTACCCTACCCAATACAGGGCTCAACCATGCAAGGCAAGGCCCAAACAAGGAAAAACAAGGCCCAAAAGAGCTCAACCAAGCCCAAGGCAACTCAAGTCACGAACGCAAACCTTCCTCTCAACCTAGAGGAAGCAAAGAGAGAGAAAGACATCTCTCAAGGTGGAAAAATTGCTCTTCAACCCTAACTTAGGTTATTTTGCAAGTAGCACCTCCAAAACTCAATGAAACACAAGCAAACCCTAATCACCACTAAAGGTGATTAGCAAGCAACCAAGCACAGGGCTTAAGAAAAACAAAGAGGCTAAGCCCAAAATGGAGGTCAGGGTCCTTACAAGCCATAAACCTCAAAAAAGGGATTTTGTCCCTGAAATCTGAAGAGAAAAGCGAGGGATACTTCCGCCTCATCTCTTCCTCAAGCTCCCACGTGGCTTCCTCAATGCCACGATGATGCCAAAGAACCTTCACAAGAACCAGGTCCTTCCTCTTCAGCTTCTTTACTCTTCTGTCAAGGATTACCACTGGACCCTCCTCATAGGTCACATCTTCATCAAGATTAACCTCAACCAACTATATCAATATCCATGTGCCTGGATGATTTTTCTTCAACATGCTGACATGGAACACCGGATGTAACCTATGCAACTCTGGCGACAACTCTAACTTGTAAGCTACCTTGCCAACACCTGCTATTACCGGGTATGGCCCCATATACCTGGGTGCCAGTTTGCCTTTCTGACCAAACCTTAGCACGCCTTTCCAAGGTGATACCTTGAGATACACTTTGTCTCCCACTTGGAACTCTAAAGGTCGTCGGAGATTGTCTGCATAAGAATTATGTGTGTCATGTGCTGCCTTCAACTGTTGTCATATCACTCTAATCTTTTCTATTGTCTGCTGCACTAACTCAGGACCCAAAAGCTGATACTCACCAGACTCATACCAGCATAAAGGGGATCTGCACTTCCTTCCATATAGGACCTCATAAGGAGCCATGCCAATGCTCCGCTGATAACTATTGCTATAAGTGAACTCTATCAAACTGAGATGCACATCCCAACTTCCTAGGAACTACAAAACATAAGCTCAAAGAAGATCTTCCAAAGTCTGAATAGTCTGTTTAAACTATCCATCCATCTGTGGGTGGAAGGCAGTACTGAACCTCAACTGCATTCCCAATGCTTTGTGCAACTGTTCCCAGAAATGACTTGTGAATTGAGGACCTCTGTTAGAAACTATCATTGTTGGTACACCGTGCAGATGCACTATCTCATCTACATACACCTGAGCAGGCTTCTCTATTGTATACGTTGTCTTTACATGTATGAAATGAGCAGATTTTGTCAGCCAGTCCACTATTACCCAAATGGAATCATGATTCCTAGCTGTCTTTGGTAGACCAACTATGAAGTCAATGGTTATATGATCCCATTTCCATTTCGGTATCGACATGGGTTGCAATGTACCTGCCGACTTCTGATGCTCAGCTTTAACTTGCTAACATACTGCGCACTTAGCCACAAACTCGGCTACATCCTTCTTCAAGCCAGACCACCAATACAGTTCTTTCATATTACGATACATCTTGGTGACTCCTGGATGCATAGAATACATCGATGTGTGTGCTTCCTCAAGCACTAGCCTCCTTAGATTATCAACATCAGGGACCACCATCCTACCATGATAGCAACCTAGTCCATCCTCAGACTCATCGAACCCATCACACTTTTTGTTGCCGAGCTCTAACCTGATCAACTGCACTGTATCATCTGTCTATTGTGCATCTTTGATCTACTGTCTCAGCATAGGCTTGACTTTCTTCTTTGATCATAACCACTATGGCAAAAGGGTAGGCAACATGGAGAAAAAGATGCTAAGGAGAGAGGGAAGATGCTTACCAAAGAGCAAGACCCACCTAGGGTTCAGACACCAAGCTAGAGGAAGAAGAAGAGATCTCCACCAAGGGGAAAAGATTGTCCACCAAGCTCTCCAAGGAAGGTGTGTCGTGCATACAAGGGGGGAAGAGCAACAAAAGAGCTAAAGGGTTCCTAAAGAAGAGAATGGTAAGGCATATATAGATGAGGATCATGGATAAACCAAGGCAAGGTGTCACCTTACTAAGGGACACTTGCCCACACATTTTTCCACCTTGCAAAACACATGCACATGCCATGCCACCACTCAACCAAGGATCGGCCACATGTCCAAGCTAGGGTGACATAACCAAAGCAAGAAGGTCAACAAAGTCAAAGGTCGACACACCACCACCACCTTGTCTGACACACCCATGGGTGATACCCCATGACCAATACAAGGCATGTCCGAGACACACCAAGGTCGACACAAGCTACCCTTCCCGATACAGGGCTCAACCAAGTAAGGCAAGGCCCAAACAAGGAAAAACAACGCCCAAAAGAGCTCATCCAAGCCCAAGGCAACTCAAGGCACAAACCCAAACTTTCCTCTCAACCCTAGAGGAAGCAAAGAGAGAGAAAGACATCTCTCAAGGTGGCAAACTTACTCTTCAACCCTAAATTAGGTTATTTTGCAAGTAGCACCTCCAAAACTCAATGAAACACAAGAAAACCCTAATCACCACTAAAGGTGATTAGCAAGAAACCAAGCACAGGGTTTAAGAAAAACAAACAGGGTAAGCCCAAAATAGAGGTCAGGATCCTTACAAGACATAAACCTCAACAAAGGGATTTCGTCCCCAAAATCCGAAGAGAAAAGAGAGGGATACTTCCACCTCATCTCTTCATCAAGCTCCCACATAGCTTCCTCAATGCCACGATGATGCCAAAGAACCTTCACAAGAACCAGGTCCTTCCTCTTGAGCTTCTTTACTCTTCTGTCAAGGATCGCCACTGGACCCTCCTCATAGGTCACATCTTCATCAAGCTTAACCTCAACTGGCTGTATCACTGTCCCTATGTCTAGATGATTTTTCTTCAACATGCTGATATGGAACACCAGATGTAACCTGTGCAACTCTGGCGGCAGCTCTAACTTGTAAGCTACCTTGCCAACACATGCTATTACTGGGTATAGCCCCATATACCTGGGTGCCAGTTTGCCTTTCCAGCCAAACCATAGCATGCCTTTCCAAGGTGAGACCTTGAGATATACTTTGTCTCCCACTTGGAACTCTAAAGGTCGTCGGCGATTGTCTGCATAAGACTGATGTCTGTCCTGTGTCGCCTTCAACTATTGTCGTACCACTCTGATCTTTTCTATTTTCTACTACACTAACTTAGGACCCAAAAGTTGATACTCACCAGACTCATACCAGAATAAAGGGGTTGCACTTCCTTCCATATAGGGCCTCATAAGGAGCCATGTCAATGCTCCACTGATAACTATTGTTATAAGCGAACTCTATCAAACTGAGATGCACATCCCAACTTCCTAGGAATTGCAAAACACAAGATCAGAGAAGATTTTCCAAAGTCTGAATAGTCCTTTCAGACTGTCCATCTGTCTGTGGGTGGAAGGAAATATTGAACCTCAACTCCATTCCCAATGCTTTGTGCAACCGTTCCCAGAAATGACTTGTGAATTGAGGACCTCTGTCGGAAACTATCGTTGCTGGTACACCGTGCATACGCACTATCTCGTCTACATACACCCGAGCAAGCTTCTTTGTTGTATACGTTGTCTTTACAGGTATGAAATGAGCAGATTTTGTCAGCCGGTCCACTATTACCCAAATGGATTCATGATTCCTAGCTATCTTTAGTAGACCAACTACAAAGTCCATGGTTATATGATCCCATTTCCATTGCGGTATCAGCATGGGTTGCAACGTACCTGCCGACTTCTAATGCTCAGCTTTAACTTGGTGACATACTGCGCACTTAGCCATAAACTGGACTACATCCTTCTTCAAGCTAGACCACCAATACAGGTCTTTCAGATTATGATACATCTTGATGACTCATGGATGCATAGCATACATTGATGTGTGTGCTTCCTCGAGCACTAGCTTCCTTAGATTATCAACATCGGGGACCACCATCCTACCATGATAGAAAACTAGTCCATCCTCAGACTCATGGAACCCATCACACTTTTTGCTGTCGAGCTTTGACCTGATCAACTCCACTGTATCATCTGCTTGTTGTGCATCTTTGATCTGCTGTCTCAGCGTAGGCTTGACTTGCATCTTTGATCATAACCACTATGGCCGAAGGGTAGGAAAGATGGAGAAGAAGATGCTAAGGAGAGAGGGAAGATGCTTACCAAAGAGCAAGACCCACCTAGGGTTCAACCACCAAGCTAGAGGAACAAGAAGAGATCTCCACCAAGGGGAAAAGATCATCCACCAAGCTCTCCAAGGAAGGTGGGTCATGCACACAAGGAGGGAAGAGAAACAAAAGAGCTAAAGGGTTCCCAAGGATGAGAAAGGCAAGGCATATATAGATGAGGATCAAGGTTAAACCAAGGCAAGGTGACACCTTACTAAGGGACACTTGGCCACATGTTTTGCCACCTTACAAAACACATGCACATGTCATGCCACCACTCAACCAAGGATCAGCCACATGTCCAAGCTAGGGTGACATAACCAAAGCAAGAAGGTCAACAAAGTCAAAGGCTGACACACCACCACCACCTTGGCTGACACACCCATGGGTGATACCCCATGGCCGATACAAGGCATGGACAACACACACCAAGGCCGACACAAGCTACCCTGCCCGATACAGGGCTCAACCAAGCAAGGCAAGGCCCAAACAAGGAAAAACAAGGCCCAAAAGAGCTCAACCAAGTACAAGGCAAATCAAGGCACGAACCCAAACCTTCCTCTCAACCCTAGAGGAAGTAAAGAGAGAGAAAGACATCTCTTAAGGTGGAAAACTTGCTCTTCAACCCTAACTTAGGTTATTTTGCAAGTAGCACCTCGAAAACTCAACGAAACACAAGCAAACCCTAATCACCACTAAAGGTGATTAGCAAGCAACCAAGCACAGGGTTTAAGAGTAACAAACAGGTTAAGCCCAAAATGGAGGTCATGGTCCTTACAAGCCATAAACCTCAACAAAGGGATTTCATCCCCGAAATCTAAAGAGAAAAGTGAGGGATACTTCCGCCTCATCTCTTCCTCAAGCTCCCACGTGACTTCCTCAACGCCACGATGATGCCAAAGAACCTTTACAAGAACCAGGTCCTTCCTCTTCAACTTCTTTATTCTTCTGTCAAGGATCGCCACCGGACCCTCCTCATAGGCCACATCTTCATCAAGCTTAAACTCAACTAGCTGTATCACTATCCCTATGTCTGGATGATTTTTCTTCAACATGCTGATATGGAACACCAGATGTAACCTATGCAACTCTAGCGGCAGCTCTAATTTGTAAGCTATCTTGCCAACACGTGCTATTATGGGGTATGGCCCCATATACCTGGGTGCCAGTTTGCCTTTCCAACCAAAACTTAGCACGCCTTTCCAAGGTGAGACCTTGAGATACACTTTGTCTCCCACTTGGAACTCTAAATGTTGTCGGCGATTGTCTGCATAACACTTATGTCTATCCTGTGCCGCCTTCAACTATTGTTGTATCACTCTGATCTTTTCTGTTGTCTGATGTACTAACTCAGGACCCAAAAGCTGATACTCACCAGACTCATACCAGCATAAAGGGGATCTACACTTCCTTCCATATAGGGCCTCATAAGGAGCCATGTCAATGCTCTGCTGATAACTATTGTTATAAGCGAACTCTATCAAACTGAGATGCACATCCCAACTTCCTAGGAACTACAAAACACAAGATCAGAGAAGATCTTCCAAAGTCTGAATAGTCCTTTTAGACTGTCCATCCATCTGTGGGTGGTAGGCAGTACTGAACCTCAACTGCGTTCCCAATGCTTTGTGCATTTGTTCCCAGAAATAACTTGTGAATTGAGGACCTCTGTCAGAAACTATCATTGCTGGTACACTATGCAGATGCACTATCTCATCTACATACACCTAAGCAAGCTTCTCTGTTGTATATGTTGTCTTTCCAGGTATGAAATGAGAAGATTTTGTCAGCCGGTCCACTATTACCCAAATGGAATCATGATTCCTAGCTGTCGTTGGTAGACCAACTATGAAGTCCATGGTTATATGATCCCATTTCAATTTCGGTATCGGCATGGGTTGCAACATACCTGCCGGCTTATGATGCTCAGCTTTAACTTGCTGACATATTGTGCACTTAGCCACAAACTCGGCTACATCCTTCTTCAAGCCAGACCACCAATATAGGTCTTTCATATTATGATACATCTTGGTGACTCTTGGATGCATAGCATACATCGATGTGTGTGCTTCCTCGAGCACTAGCTTCCTTAGATTATCAACATCGGGGACCACCATCCTACCATGATAGCAAACTAGTCCATCCTCGGACTCATGGAACCCTTCATGCTTTTCATTGCCGAGCTCTGACCTGATCAACTGCACTATATCATCTTCTTGTTGTACGTCTTTGATCTGTTGTCTCAGTGTAGGCTTGACTTGTGTCTTTGATAATAACCACTATGGCCGAAGGGTAGGCAAGATGGAGAAGAAGATGCTAAGGAGAGAGGGAAGATGCTTACCAAAGAGCAAGACCCACCTAGGGTTCGATCACCAAGCTAGAGGAAGAAGAAGAGATCTCCACTAAGGAGAAAAGATCATCCACCAAGCCCTCCAAGGAAGGTGTGTCATGCACACAAGGAGGGAAGAGAAAAAAAATAGCTAAAGGGTTCCCAAGGAAGAGAAAAGAAAGGCATATATAGATGAGGATCAACATTAAACAAAGGCAAGGTGTCACCTTACTAAGGGACACTTGCCCACACATTTTTCCACCTTACGAAACACATGCACATGCCATGCCACCACTCAACCAAGGATCGGCCACATGTCCAAGCTAGGGTGACATAACCAAAGAAAGAAGGTCAATAAAGTCAAAGGACGACACACCACCACCACCTTGGCCGACACACCCATGGGCGATACCCCATGGCCGATACAAGGCATGGCCGACACAAGCTACCCTGCCCGATACAGGGCTCAACCAAGCAAGGCAAGGCCCAAACAAGGAAAAACAAGTTCCAAAAGAGCTCAACCAAGACCAAGGCAACTCAAGGCATGAACCAAAACCTTCCTCTCAACCCTAGAGGAAGCAAAGAGAGAGAAATACATCTCTCAAGGTGGCAAACTTACTCTTCAACCCTAACTTAGGTTATTTTGCAAGTAGCACCTGCAAAACTCAACGAAACACAAGCAAACCCTAATCACCACTAAAGGTGATTAGCAAGCAACCAAGCATAGGGTTTAAGCAAAACAAACAGGGTAAGCCCAAAACGGAGGTCAGGGTCCTTACAATATCTTCCTTGTGGTATCACTCACCACTTATATTGGTTTACCATCTCCTTGGGTTTCCAACTCTATATTTTTTAGAGTATTCACTATCTTTATATCGTGTAAGAGGTATAGACCTAGACTTGTATCGTGTATAAGGTGTAAGTGGGTATCTCCCATATCATTCATAATAAATGGCTCATATCATGTATGAGCTATCATCTATCTCCATATCGGGTTAACCCCCATCTTGGGTTTTATATTGAGTTTAAGGTATTTCAACCCATGTCGAGTTTTACCATGTATTGGACTCCATGTCTTATATTGTGCACAAGTGTATGCTTAATAAGATATCGTGTGCAAGATGTGTTCTTCATGATCATATCATGCAAGAGGTGCTTTCTTATCTCACTCATATCAGTTTACTAAAATTTAGGGTTTAGCATATCTATTTTAGAAGTGTATATTTGACACTATATCGTTCATGGAGTCTTTGCTTGACTTCTTATTGTGCAAAAGGTGTATGGTTAAAACCATATCATTTTCAAGATGTGAGCTTCATCTCCATATCGTGCAAGGAGATATACACTCATCATCATATCATGCTAGTGATGTTTGTACATAACCATATCGGGTTAGAGGTACTTGTTTGTGTGCTTGAACCCGATATCACTTTATAAGGTGATACAATCTTCTTCAAGCTCTAGACCTTCATTATAACTATTATAGTACATGGACAACAGATCTAAGAAACTACTAGAACTCATACATTCATTAAATATTCAAGAAAATCTTGGAATTGAAAGTAGATCATCAAGTAGGGAAAGATAGGTGAATAATAACATGATTGGGTTCAAGTTATATAACCCACTTTATGAACAACTTCAAAGCTCCAGGATCCAAAGCTTCACGTTCCTAAGTTTGAAGATGAGCTTATCCAAGGTCCAACGCTTGTTTACAACTCCTCCAAATACAAGGAATCACCATAGTTAAGAACTTGGTGTAGAAGGAAAGGGAGGAATATCTATTACCCGAACTCCCACTTCAACCAAGGTTGAAGATGACCAAAGCCTTACCTTAAGCTTGGTGATTGAGCTCCCCTTATTCCTTGAGCTACATTTCACTATATCTAAGAATCTATGCACTATATCTCCAAGAAAGAGGGTTGTGAGGTTCACAAACTTCCATAAGTAGGTGGAAGGTGAAGTATATATACTTGGGTTCATGAGATAAAGTGTGAGGTATCTTCACGTCATGCTACTAGAAGACACATGGCCATGCATGGTTGACACATGTACATGCATGCACACATATATATCTTTCCAAGAAAGAGTCTTGAGGATAATCTAGAGACAATATCTCATTTATTCCTTATCTTCTTGGGTAAGTTATCTCATCTTTATCTTATCAATAAAGCAAACTGATTATACTTTTTGCAAGGAGCTTGCAACTCATCATGGACCACCCTCTTGAGGTGCTTTGCCCTACATGGCCTTTTATAAGGCTCAACAAACCAATAGGAGACTCCTAATATGGCTCCTTAACCGATAGGGCTCCTATATCAAGTCTACAACTCGACACGATACATATAAGGCTTTACCTTCAATTCTTGCTTGGTCTTTTCATCACCAAGAGTACCATCATTCCAGAAATGATTCAAACATGGTGTATCCTTCTTTATCTTTACTCTAAAAGATACATAGAGGGAGTAGGGACACTCTAGAGGTGGTAATTTGCATCTCAACCCTATATTTTGGGTAAATTACACATTGTACCAAAATTGGTGCACAATACTATCATTGTTCAAACAAGTTATAACTTGAAATGTAGGCTTTCCACAAGCCACCACTTAGCATAATTCTCTTTCTTATGCTACTAAAACACTTAGGACACATTCAACATGTGACATTTTGTAATGTAACCCCTCATCTTACTTAGAATATCATATAATACACTCATAGTTTGCAATTAAGCTCATATTTGAAAATAAACTTCACCAAGAGCCTTAATTACTTTTCAAAAGATTAAAACAAGTTTGTAAGTAACTTATTTAAAAAAAACTTCTATGGTTAAGCCATAACCCAAGTCAAGGGTGTTACATTTACAAACCCTATTTCTACCATACCATGGTTTCTAAGATTACAAACCCATTTATGCATATTAGGTTGAACCCTAATTATCATCTTAACCATATTAGACTACTCATGATAACAACATCACACTATCCGCATTAGATCATAGCAAGATATTCACATTGGTTACAAAACCCTAATTATACTTGTATGAGATTATCAATCAATCATTTATCATTATCAAAGCTTTCTTCATTATGCATAACAAGATCAGGTATTAACTCAATATAACCAAATCTACTCGATTAAGCATCCCATTAAAGAAAATCTAGGTTTTCCCTTTATACTAACCACATTACAATACGTATTGCATATAATTCTGAAATAGGAAGAATATTAAGGTTCTGATCATATTTTATTTGTATTCCTCTCATTTTACAAATTTCATATATAACTTGTGTCGATCTGAGCTACCAATCATTTTCTATTGATTTTAGAAGATAAAACTTAATCTAGCCAATAGGGATATGACACATATGTAAAAGATCCTATTTTATTTGTAGCAGGCATCGAGACTAGGATTAATGTGAATTACCTTTGTGCCCTCATACTTTGTGTACATTTTGATGGGTCGTTTGGTCATTTAACTATATCTCCCTCACCCTCACATCGGGGTCTCCGACCCTACACGGCTGGGCGATACCCAACAAAGGGGAGTCAGTGACGCTTGGCTCCTCGTGGCTCCTCTCCCTTGGCATCAGATGGTTAGAGCAAGGTCTCTGGACCTCCATTAGGTCACTGCGGACTCAAAGAGACTTCCAAGCTTAGTTGGATGCCACCAGGGCTGGACGAACATGACTCTGCTTCGAGTCATCATGCACGGGATCCTATGCGAGTCCTACTCAACTCGAATGTCGCCTGCCCCAACTCCGACCGTCCCGCTGCCACAACACCTTTAGGGTGTATGAACCACCCTCCCGAAGCCACCTAACTACTCAAGTCCAAGCATGTCGGGGAGCTCCCTCCCTATGCACAGGCAGTCTGAAGGACGATGTCGCCTGTCCATCTAGGAACCATGATCGATTATGGTTCAAGTCGCACCTCCCTCACTGCTCCTCATCATGGTTCTAGGTCAGTCGTTGCAACTCTCTCTATGCATAGAAGGAGAAGAATAAAGGGGAAAAAGATGATGGAGCTTGAGACTTTGTAGCCTGTTTCCCCTACCGTCAAGCGGTGTCCCATGCTATATATATATATATATATATATATATATATATATATATATATATAGGTTGTTCATTCATTACCTGTGCAGGGCAGCCAGATTTCGTTACCCACGTGGGTAGCTAGATTTTCTCTACCCGCTGGAGTAACTCAGGGTCAAAAGAGTAACTATATGGTACACTGGAGTAACTCTTCTGAATCAAAAGAGTGGTATGCTGGAGTAACTCTGAGAGCAAAAGAGTAACTATGCAGAAAATATATAGTCAGTAAATATATGGACGGGTTTTTTGATTTGGGGGGGGGGGGCAAATGATATTATTTTTGGATCAAATTTTTTGGGGAGTTAGATAAAATGCTCCTCTACAATTGCGAAAAAAAATAAAAAAATATCAGGAAGGGTGTGCGGGTAGCTACCCGTGCGGGTAATATATATATATATATATATATATATATATATATATATATATATATATATATATATATATATATATATAGGTTGTTCATTCGTTACCAGCGTGGGTAGCCAGGTTTTCGCTACCCGCTGGAGTAACTCGGGGGTAAAAGAGTAACTATATGATACACTAGAGTAACTCTTATGAATCAAAAGAGTAACTATATTGAAATATAGAGTAACTCTGAGAGCAAAAGAGTAACTGTGCAGAAAATATACCGTCAGTAAATATATGGACGGGTTTTTTGATTTGGGGGGGGCAAATGATATTATTTTTTATCAAATTTTTTGTAGGAGCTAGATAAAATGCTCCTCTACAATTGCAAAAAAAAATTTAAAAAAATATCAGGAAGTGTGCACGGGTAGCTACCCATGAGGGTATTAAAGAGGAGCCCATATACATATACATACACACACACACACACACACACACATATATATATATATACATATATATATGCCACACCTAAGGAACAATGAGCGGAAGGAGGGTTACACGACTATTAAAGGAAAGCAAGAGATAAAGAGAGAGACCCAATGGTCCTAAAGAGAAATCCAGTTTCCTTTCTCATTTCCCTTTCTTCCTTTTCTCCTAGGGGTTCAAGTAATCCAAATGTGGCAAGGATTATTATGATGGTTCCCTTTGGTTACCATTACCTCCTTTTGAGAAGTCTTTCTTCCTCTCACGATTATGGTAATCTTTTGTGAAGTATTTATATTTGTCAAAAGCAACATAATTAAGAGATTCCCAATATATTGACACCAATGTCCATAACTCTTACACCAAAAACCCGTAAAGGAAAGCATGACACATATTGGATAATGGATTATGCATTATTCATGTTTTTTCTCTCCTTGGTATATCCTTGCATCAATTATAGGAACTTATTAATTTCCTTTCCAAATTTATTCTTTTCAGATATAATGTGATACCTTTTCCATACAAAGCTTGTTCCTTTTGGACATTAATACCATTATCCTATGATATATCCTTTTTCTATAATTTTCCATTCTTTCTCTTGTTCAACATTTTAATGGATTATTGCAAACAAAAATCCTTTTATTTCTTTAACTTGTCACAAGGATAATATTATTCCATAAATAATATTATCTAGGAAAATTATTTATAGAACATGATTTATATTCAATTTTACCAAAATTGGGGATATAACATTCATCCCTCCTTAAAAAGAATTTTGTCCCCAAAATTCACACCCATTAAGCTTTAAGGTGAATGATATCCCACCTTAGTTCCAAACCTTAGGGTTAACAACCCTACTTAGATGTCGTTAACATCTTTTAATGATATGCATATTTCATCACATTATTAATAGGATTGGCACTTGAATTCAATTTTAAGGTACACCCACACCCTTAGTATTTACATGATACCATCTTAGTGATTACATCTTCATTTTGACATTTCAATTTCACTTGATGAATATCTTTTCACCTAGGTTTCCAGCCCATTACTCATTTATTTCCACATAAGGGTGAGGTAACACCTCTAACCCTAGATCATGTCATTACATTTTCAACTTAGGATATTCAATCCCATGCCTTAATTTTAAGCATAATATGTGTCTACCCAATCCCTCTCCCTCATAATGAGATCAAATAAGGATTTGACTATAGTACAAATATAAAGTTCATCCCATTCCAAGAGCAGAGATGGTGTATCCACACACTATCTTAAAATTTCACATTCTAGGTTGAATCATTCTCAACATGACTTTAAACCATACATGTTTTAAATTCCACAATATTCTTATATTTCATAAAGACATAACTACTCAATCCGACATATCCAAGTCTCGATGATGTCCATGCAGTGGACATGGGTACTACCTCTTGCTTATGGTAGATACTCAATAGCCCTTATGCTCCTACCCCAATGGTAGACTAAGACTTAAAGCCATATAGTCAGATGATCCTACCCCAAAGGTAGATTAAACATCGAATCATGATAACCTGATGATCCTACCATAAGGGTAGACCAATACCTAGGTCATCGCATATACCCAAAGCTACAGAGGAGGACTAGGATCTGAGCTAGATAAGCACATATTCTTGAATTTGTAACAACTCCTTTCATTATTACGTGACTTCTTTTCATCTTTTATATTTACACCTCAGGTGTTATAAGCCTTAGCCACTTCCTTGAGGTCTCTAGGGGTATAGGTACCTTTGGAGTGATCTCATCCTTATGCATCAAGAGATTGCCTTTCACATTCCCCCATTATAGGCTATATGATCCTCCTGGAGGTAGCAAATCTCCTGAGTCATGTACCTTGGGTAAACCTAGTTGTTACCTCTCAACCGCATGGTCATGTGCATTCAGGGCATATCAACTCCCAACCCATCGGTCCTATGTAACTCTAATACACCCTGCTTGACCCTAGGATTGAATTAGGACTCTACGTTCCCTAAGGGTTTCTTTTGAGATGTCACATCTTTTAAGCACATTATTCTCTTATATAATTCATTAACCCTAATTGCCTTCATCTCTCTCTTTCGAGTACACATTATGCAGTGTAGTCCCAACACTGGGCTCGGGCCACCTTCACTCCAAGTATTTGTGCCATGTCGGTCTTCCCTTCTGGGCTTGACTGTGATGACCCTAATTTTAGAATTTTAATTTTTCATATAGTATTTGATGGAGTACCTCGAATAATATGAATTAGTGATAGACCTTGAGGTATCATATGGTCAATTGATGAACTATTAAGTGTTTTAGGATCAAAAATAAAAATAAAAATAAATTATGGACTTGTTTAACCATGATTTGGTGATTAATATAAATTTAATTTTAAGGTCTCTACGCCTATCCATAATGTTACTTAACTAAAGACTTTATGTACATGATCATAAATGACCTTTGGTATCAATCTTTTAAGAAGATTATACAATGTAAGAGTCGTGTCCCAAAATTCAAAGACAATAGGTGGTTCCTATATTTAGATATAATGAATTGCAGTTGAAGACATTGAAAGAAATAGAAATGGTCAAACTTTGGTATTTTAATCATCTAGTATACATATTATGATAATTGTTTTTTTTTGTGTCACACTGGGTTATCATCCTTTTGCTTGGGAACAACCGAAAGCTTAGCAGCGTGACCCAATCTGACTGCAACTTCCTAAATTAATCTGAGAATGCAGACTGCGTCTCACACCTCCTGTTTCTACGGAGGAAGCAGTCTCAACCCATCCCAGCGACGCCCACAAATCTCGGATCAAGGAACTAATTGCCAAATATCTCAGACTGGCTGTTGTTTTACAGACTACCCAGATCTGAAGGCTTCTCGCATTAACCCTTCAGTCCCGAATCCAAAGAGTTTGATCCCTCACTACCCTACCCTCTTCAACCATCGTGTCAACCATAGGCTGGAGGTGGAGGAGCAGAGGTGAACCGTAGAGCCTTCTAGGTAGTTAAGATTATCGGATTGAGGAAGTCGTCGACGAGGTGGTGTACATGAATCGGGGACTAGTTGTTTTGGATCTATGGAGACCAGTACAGCCGCCGGAGAAGGAGAGTTGGGTCTGGACTCTCCACCATCATGTACCACAAACCAAGGGTTGGGACAAGTTGCAGTAGGTGCATGGAGGATCTCAGATGGACTTTGATCCTCAGAGTCAAAGCTGGAGCTGCAGAGATCAAACCTACCTCCTCATCGTCTGCAGTAGGCTACTTGTTGTATCTCTCTCTGCCCTGGGATCCAAGTGTTGTGAAGCTTTGTAGAGCTTCAGATGGGAATGAGGAGGATAAGAGGCACTTAGCCTCTTCTCTCCACCGCAACCAGACCCAGACGACGGCGATCTCACGGAGAATGAGATCCGCAGCCAAAACCCAAGGGTCGTGTTTCTGGGGAGGTCAGGGGCAAGACTCTGACTGTGATGGTGGATTTAGGTGCGAATGAGGAGCATCATTGTGCCATCACCTGCAAGCTGGAGTCAAGCTTCACGATGGCAGCGCTCGTACAGATCTCAGGTGGGCTTGAGTTCGCGTGAAGCAGAGAAAGAAAAAGGGTGATGTCAGAGACGGGTCATGAGGCAGTGAACCAGCAAGAAAACCCCTGAACCCAGATCACTAAACCAAGTGACCTGCTAGTGAACCAGATCGGCTCAGCACAGGCCACGTGTCGCCTCCTGATTGGCCCATGAGGTAATTATATCCCAAAATGCTGAAATCTTGGATAATTCGTAATAAATAGCCTGTTGATCAGAAAAATACAAATAAGGTATTGTTATTCTCAGAAAAATGCGTAGAACATTATGGAAGCAGAATATTAGACTTTTGATGCACTAATAATAGTTATATCATGTAAGATTTGTAATGCTCATTTCATAGATAATAAATATCAAATGATGATATAAAATTATGGATAAATGTCAGTAAGTCTATAATCATGTTTATATTTCATATGATGTCATATATGATCATGTTGATGCACGAAAGCCTATAATTTGATTAATATGGCTAATTAGGGCTAATAACACTAAAGATAATGCAATTAATACATGCATGCCCAATAAATGATGAAATTCACAGAACATTCTCATATCTGTAACTGAAGGATAATATGTAAATATGAGACCAGTTGTGTACACAAAATTCATATTGTAAGAAGATGAACCTTGATACATGGGTTGTAACCCTAACTTGAATAATGTATATAAACTAGGGTTAATATGTGCACCAAAAAGGATATGGGACCTAATATTCAGATAATGAATCATAATCTGGAACATGACATCAGTAAGATAAATATAAGGAAAGAATACAAGTAATCATGAGGATATCATAATGAGATAGGCAAACCCTAAAATGGATATAAATAGGGTTAATGATGATGTGAACCTGATGATAGTATATGATTTTGTTATTAATCAGGTGATGACCAGTGATGTAGATGGTCCAGGAAAATTAGGAATCTCTGAACTCAGGTACTTGGGTTTTATTTAAGTATATGACTATGGTTTTCTTGCTTGCAATCATGATATGTATGTATGCTCTCTTCTATTTGCAAATATTGGATGTAGTAGCACTATATAATACTCGATGTTTTATCACTTGTAAACATAAATGATAAGTAGATGCTTTGTAGTTATTTAAGGTGTTCATTATCCCCCTTATGAGGGAATGGATTAATGTTGGCTAGTACACCTCCCTAGAGCACACGGTGTATGAGGAGTTTCCCTAGAGTACTTGGTACACAGGGATGGGCCCAATATTTATGTTTTGGTACTAGTCCACCTTGATAATGCAATTCATCTAGGAAAATGACTTAAATTGGCATATTTCGCTTAATAAAGAAGTGTTTTCTATGATTTTCTTTCCTCCTGCAAATCTTTTTCAAGATTATGAAAGCCATAAATATATGTATCGTTCTGCCCATGTACACAACACCTTGTGTGTTGATTCGTTATTTCACGTATGTTTTAGGTTCAGAGCTAGCTTGGGATAAAAGATGGGAAGTGAGTAGTTGTCCAGGTTGTACCTATTGTCTAAGATCCTGTTAGCATACATGTTCAGACTTGTAGAATTTTTATTCAATATGTAACTGCAAATCATTTTGTAATAATTCATATTATATAAATATGCATGTTGAATGTTGAGTACGTTATGGTTGTATGTTCATGTATGCGTATTATGCTTCCGCATCGCTTTCTGATATGATTGGATGATGTTTTCGGATTCTGACATCTCATTCCCAATAGGGTTTGGAGAAATCAAAATCCGGGGACGTCACATTGACCTTCTCTGATCTTCCCCACCAGGGGCTTGATCCTAAACATCCACACTGCGGACTTGGGCCACCTTCCCTCCTGGAATTGGTGCCTTATTGGTCTTCCCTCCTAGGCTTGACCATTTCATGGCCTTCCCTCCTGGGCTTGGTCATCCACTTAGGCCACCTTCCCTCTTGGGCTTGGTGCCTTACTGGTCTTCCCTCCTGGGCTTGACAAGTTGTGTCATTCAGAGATGGAATCCTTGGGTTCAAAGAATATAAGTGCTTTCATTTTTATATTTTTAACTCTTCACCCCTCTAGGTGAGTATTAAGGTTATCTCAATACTTAAATATGTTTATTCACTTACCTTTTAAGGGAGTGTCCTAGCCTAGGGTTCCTTCTTGGCTCATAGGAGGGGGTTAGGCTCTGTAACCACAACCTGATCCCAAGATCTAGGTTTTGCCTCCCTCATAGGTCATCTTCCCACTCTTGGGTGGACCCACCCCAGGTTGGAAAACTAACTCTAAAGGTTTCATAGATACCCCTTTATTCATTAGGCATAACTTTTATCGTTAAAACATATCAACCCATATTTTCTCAATTTTAAGAATACCCCCTCATGGTTTCTATCCATTCAATGAACTTGGTTCACCTTCCCCTCCAGGGGCTTGGTGTTGTATCGACCTTCCCCTCTAGGGGCTTGGCCACCATCACCAAACTTCTAGAGACAACATTAGGGGTTTGAGCAAGTTATATTCATATTTTTGTTTTCATATATATATATATATATATATATATATATATATATATATATATATATATATATATATATATATATATATATATATATATATATATATATATATATAACTATTGGGTTCATATATTTCTTAAGACCTCTTACATAAGTGTTATGCTCCTAGTGCACACATGCATGGTAGACTGGGTCACCTAAACGCATCCCTTTATTGGGTCACCTAAACCCATCCCTTTATCTTTCTTAAACCTGATTTCAAGTTTCACATGGGTGGTGTCCCATACCACCACACCATGTTCATTATTTAAGATTAAGGTTTTAGGGTTAGGGTTAGGGACTATACTCTACCTCTATGAGTTTCTATATCCCTTGACCCACTAGAGTTTTCATATACTAAACCAAGTCTTTCCTATAAGAAAGGGCTTACCCATACATGTCTCTTTCTAGTGTCTACCCTCTCGAGGGACCTACACAAAAGGTTATATATTTTTACATTTTACTTATCTAATTAACAATTTCTTTTCAAGGCTTTTAAGCAAATAGATGAGAAGTAGGAGAAAATGTGAGACGAGAAACCTAAAAGATATATCATGCTTTAATATTTTCCCCTTAAATTTATAAGGATGATTTAAAATTATAAACTATTAAGTATTAGTTGATGAATCTAGGATCTGATACCAAATGTAATGGCCCACTCTTTTGAGTGTCTAAAAGACCTTAAAGTCACAAATCATTACTCATAAATTCCAGGATCATATTCAAGAAATAATATAGAATAGTAAACAATTTCCATTAATGAACAACTATTTACATGTTTGCATAAAAAGCTCCTCTAAGCAGTTACATAAATTTTAGAAAGAATTAACTCAAATATGTATGATGATACACCACTATGACTAAACCTTCATGAATAACTTTAGTGTCTTCAACATCTTTATTTGTAACCTCATGTCCACGAATCAAGTATACCTAATACCTAAAACACCGACAAACAAATACGCAGTCAGTGTATTTCTATACTGGTACGTGGGTTCAAACAGTAATCACAAGTACACATATAAGCAAAAATATTTTGCTTATATATAAGAACATAAACTTGTTTTCATATTCTAACCCATATATGGTCTCCTACCTCAGGTGTAATCACTGTCCCTCCAGGGCTTGTGTGCATTACCCTTAAGATCAGTCTAACCCAGGATTCAGAATATTGTTATTTACTTTATGTTATACTCATAGGAACTTTATAATTTGCAAGAAGTAAATAAACAAGCAAGTAGTTTATCTTTCATTCAATCTCATCGAAAAACCTCGACAAACTCATAATTCGATACATGTATTCATAAGCGTAATTATGTACCTTATGCTATTGCAGAAATCATGCAGAATCTGACATGTACTCTATGATTGCATCCAAACATCCAAGAAACAAGGTATTCAATCTAAAAGATACATACTACATATGTGTCACCATGTATTCACTTTACATTAAACATATCTATATGCACTCTTAAACTAGAGTTTAGGGTTATCTCATGTTTGGACCAGGGATTAGGGTTACAAACCCTAATTCTACCATACCATGGTTTCTAAGGTTACAAACCCAGTTATGAATATTTGATTAAACCCTAATTATCATCTTAAGCATATTAGACTACTCATGATACCTACATCACACTATCTGCATTAGATCATAGCAAGATATTCACATTGGCTTCAAAACCCTAATTATACTTGTATGAGATTATCAATCAATCATTTATCATTATCAAGGATTTATTCAATATGCATAACAAGATCAGGTATTAATCAATATAACCAAATCTACTCGATTAAGCATCCCATTAAAGCAAATCTAAGTTTTCCCTTTATACTAACCACATTACAACACCTATTGCATATACTTCTGGAATAGAAAGAATATTTAGGTTCTGATCATATTTTATTTGGATTCCTCTCATTTGTCGGAGCAAATTTCATATATAACTTGTATAAATCCGAGCTACCAATCATTTTCTATCGATTTTAGAAGATAAAACTTAATCTGGCCAATAGGGAACTGACACGTATGCAAAAGAGCCTATTTTTATTTGCACCTGGCATCGAGACTAGGATAGAGGTGAATTACCTTTGTACCAAGGTAGTCTGTGTACATTTCGATGGGTCGTTTGGTCATTTAACTATATCTCCCTCACCTCGCGTCGGGGTGTGCTGCCCTACGCGGCTGGGCGATACCCGACGAAGGGGAGTCAGCGGCGCTTGGCTCGTCGTGGCTCTTCTCCCTCGGCATCGGATGGTCAGAGCAAGGTCTCTGGACCTCCATCAGGTCGATGTGGACTCAAAGGGACTTCCAAGCTTAGCTGGATGCCGCCAAGGCTGGCTGGACATGACTCTGCTTCGAGTCGTAATGTGCGGTATCCTGTGCGAGTCCTACTCGACTCGGACGCCGCTTGTCCCAACTCCGACCGTCCCGCCGCCGCAACATCTTTAGGGTGTACGAACCACCCTCCTGAAGCCGCCTAACTACTCGAGTCCAAGCACGTCGGGGAGCTCCCTCCCTGCGCGCAGGCAGTCTCAAGGACAACGCCGCCTGTCCATCTAGGCGCCATGACCGATTGTGGTTCAGGTCGCACCTCCCTCACTGCTTCTCATCGTGGTTCTAGGTCAGTCATTGCATCTCTCTCTGTGCATAGAAGAAGAAGAACGTAGGGGGAAAAGATGATGGAACTTGAGGCTTTGCAGCCTGTTTCCCCTGCCGTCAAGCGGTGTCCCATGCTATATATATATACACCACACCTAAAGAACAATGAGAGGAAGGAGGGTTACACGACTATTAAAGGAAATCAAAAGATAAAGAGAGAGACCCAATGGTCCTGAAGAGAAATTTAGTTTCCTTTCTTGTTTCCCTTTCTTCCTTTTCTCCTTGGGGTTCAAGTAATCCAAACGTGGCAAGGATTATTATGATGGTTCCCTTTGGTTACCATTACTTCCTTTCCAAAAGCCTTTCTTCCTCTCACGATTATGGTAATATTTTGTAAAGTATTTATATTTGTCAAAAGCAACGTAATTAAGAGATTCCCAATATATAGACACCAATGTCCATAACTCTTACTCCAAAAACCCATAAAGGAAAGCATGACACATATTGGATAATGGATTCTGCATTATTCATCTATTTCTCTCCTTGGTATATCCTTGCATCAATTATAGGAACTTATTAATTTCCTTTCCAAATTTATTCTTTTGGGATCAATGTGATACCTTTTCAATACAAAGCTTGTTCCTTTTGGACATTAATACCATTATCCTACAATGTATCCTTTTTCTATAATTTTCCATTCTTTTTCTTGTTCAACTTTTTAATGGATTATTGCAAACAAAAAGCCTTTTATTTCTTTAACTTGTCACAATGATAATATTATTCTATAAATGATACTATTCAGGAAAATTATTTAGTAGAACATGCTTTATATTCAATTTTACCAAAATTGGGGATTCTTGTTATTTCCCTAGTCTGATATTACTATGAAAGTAATATAGACAACAATAATACATAATACTAGAGTGTGTGTTGACAGACGATAGAGTCTCATTAATCATGATATGTGATATCAAGTCAAGTACCCAGATACATGTTAGTTAACAGTGTATCAGACAGACCCAACATAAGAGTGATACATGAAAACCATTATATGATAGTCACAACCAGCTCTCATAGTGATAGTGGTGATTGTGGTTTTTAGACCTGAAGTCACTGCATTCATCACATGTGGTTGGGTATACTTTGACATCATCAAACGTAATCCTTGAATTTGGGTTACCATAAAGGTGATGGTTGGGTAGCTTTGAGACATGGGGATTGAGTGTGAGTGATGTAGATGGGATTTGTCCCTACTACTAGAGATTGATATCCAAGGCCCCTTGATAAGCAAGACTAAGAAATGTACAACCGTACCCATGTGATTCAATATATGATATGTGGACTCACATACATCTCAGACAGTCTGTCTGCTCTAGTTCAAGGAACATGGATTGAACATTGAGAGGATGACTATTCCATGCCTAGAGTTCAATTCGGATATCAAAGATAAAGAAACTATACGAGCACGATAACACTATTCAAAAATTATAGGTTGAAGTTGTTCTCAAACTTTATGAATTACTTGGGTAGCAATGATGTGCGACTAGGGACCACTCTTTTCTTGTGATGTCATAAGTTATTATGGACATTCACTGTCAACGTAATTCTAGACCTATAGGGTCACACACATAGGATACACTTGGATTAAAAGAGCACTTGGATTAAAAGAGTATATTCATGAATGATGTTTAGATCAAATGCTAAAGATGTTTAGGTGTTTAGTTAAATAATAAATCATCTGATCGGACTCAAAATCATCAAGTTCAAATGTTGGACTGACTGATTGGAGTGTCAGGTTGATTGGACTGATTACTAAAGTGTTTAGGTATTCAATTCACACACAAACAGCTGAATGCACATCAAACGACCATCTCAAGTGTCGAGACGATCGTATGGAGTGCCAAATGGCTATCTCAAGTGTTGAGATGGGTGTTTGGTCTGTCTGGATGACTTAAATTGAATTGACTAAGTTCTATTCTATGAACTGATCGGTTTAACTGATTGGGTCAGTTTGACTCACTAGACAGACGTCTGGGTGAGTGAGACGGGCTTCTTTCCTGTGCAAGATGGCTCGATTGGGGCCAAACGAATGTTTAGGAAGTTCCCAAACTCATTTAAATTTCACATTGATTATGGTCCAAGGAAATTAATGTTATCATTCATTAGAAATGAATGACCAATTTTGTATGCAATTGGGAAATTGCAAAACAACCATCTCATGTGCCAGACGGTTGTGTTGCAGTTCACAGATTCTAGAAAATTCATGATTCTAGACCCTTCAACTCCCATATCAATTGGGAACCCTGACCCTAACCCCTCCTATAAATAGAGGGGTATTGGGAGCTTCCCAACACACAAAAATGGGACCAGTGACCCTGATAATTGTTGTCCTTTGTGGTTGTGGTAACCAATAGAGATCTTGAGCAAGTCCTACATGTTAAAGGGAGGGATAGAAAAGGGGGAGCAACTGAGATCAATTGTGGGAGAGTATGTTGGTGACTAGTACACTGATAAAAGGGGACAACTCCCCTTCTCGTTGGCTCTGGCAGTGCAACATGGAGTTCCCGATGGTTTGTGTGGACTACTCTAGAGGCAGGAGTCCTTTGGATGCTGCTAGGAGGACAACATCAGCTTGCAATCCATGCGAGACCACATGAGACGCTGTAGAAGTTGTTTGAATCTACTGTCTGTGGTGAAGACCAGGAGCTACACAAACACCGTCCAAGATAGTTGCATTACAAGGTAATGTCACTGGACTTGCTCCAGGACTAGGTATAACCTTGCAACCTTTCCTTCCTAGATACATTGTTGTTGACGCGATTTTGCTAGTTTTTGGGAAATGAGCAAATAATTTTTTTTCTTCTTTTTAGTTGCCTATATCTACACTTGATTTCCCAATAACAGGTTGCTATTCTATTGTCAATGAGCAATTTTCCTTGTAAGACAAAGAACGTTAGCATTAGATTGGTCATAAAAGAGACATGTATGAGTTTGGGAAAGATCTTATGCCAATATTATTTTATGAATAATTGTCTGAATGACTTAGAATGACTCTAAACAACAATTTCTCTCAAATATCTCCTTTATGAATTGTCAAATAAATGTGCTAATATATCCCCACATAACTGTAATACGGAAATTTTTTATGCTTATCATTAGTTGGGAGATATTACATCACTGACATTGCTGTCACTTAAATATTAGATGACAAGTAAGTATGTCATTCAAATGTTTGGTGATGTGCATGTATGTAACCTAAACAATATACCCCTTTATAGATCACATGTGACTCATATACATGTCACCTATATGGTAAACCCCCATTAGAACATAGGTGATTAAAATGTATGTCACTTATTGAGAGTAACCCTTTTAAGTATGATAAAATATTTGGCATCTATGTTACACATGATTATATAGACTATAGGTGATTTACATGCATGTTGTCTAAAGTATGTAACCCTTTCAAAAATGTTAAGATGTATGCCATTTATTTTACACAGGTCTATACATGTCATAAGTAATGTACAAACATGTCACTTAAAGTGTGTAACCTTTTACATGACTGCCACCTATACCATATTTTTTTGGTAGTGGTAGTTTGTAGGGAAATTGTTGTTTGACAAACAAGACATGTCGTGAGATGATCATTTTACCAATTGTTGAATACACACATGTATCCTTTATGAAGATCATTGTGACACCTCATCACGCTAAATGAGATTACTCAAAACAAAAAACACGATCAACTACTAATTAATCACATAGTAAAAAATGTGAAATAATAAAAATGGATTCCAACAATGTAAATAAACTCTAGAATATTTACAAAAGGTCCATCATTTCATTCTCATATATTGTAACAAGTATTTACATATGGGTCCAAAAACCTCAGTCACATCCTGTATACAAAAGATATTTCACATGTATATGTCATATATTTACAAACATTGGCATACGACCAAAATCTTGTGTCGATACAAGAATATCATCTAGAAAACACATACCATACCAGGACCTGAGAGTATAGGGACAACACTAGGACTCTACTACTAACATCTATGACTAACATCTACAACTAACCAACCTTCTGAATATATTGATCACCAGGTTGGTTCTCTTCCGCAACACGACCTCGACCTCGTTGCCCGCGACCACCTAAAAAAATGTGGTGACCCACGGGTGAGACTCATTCCCAGTGAGAGATATAACTCTCTCCAACATATATTGATTATAACATTAATTAATAGTAGATACATTGAGCAGTTATGATATTGAATAAACAATAAGAATAGATTGAATAGTTCAAGCATACTAAGCAGTTAAGCAAATAAGTTGTAACATCAAGTAGAATTGTGCAATTGACATAAGTCTGCATCATGTAAGAACTATGTAATGTAAAGACAAGACAAGGGTTAATCAACCAATGTGATACATATTAAACCCTAGCAATTATACTACACGACTGGTATTATATCTTCCATTATTATGCCTTGGGGAGTTTGATTCGTACCACTCAAAGTTGAACTGGCCACTGTGAAGTGCTATTCAGTTCCGTATAAGATCTAGGAGTGTCGGTATCCTACAATCTCTTCCCCTCGGTCAATACGCGTAAACTATAGTGACATACCAGTTAAACTTCCAACAGTGACATATAGTCAACTGATAACAACTAGTTCATACTTTGTACAAGTTACGGCACTAGAAAACAGGGTATACAAAACCCTCTAATCTGAGGTACAACTGCAGTTGTCCTCAATCACATCAAATATCTAAGGCATGACCATAGCCATCCTCCATAACCTGCAATTGTGGATGACAAGGATATATCCTCAACTTGCCACCCCCACATACTCAACAATATGCGCTTCGAGTTTCCCTTGGGAATACTCGTTTCACCATCCAGTAAGTTCTAACACTGAAGATGGCTCTACGGCACAGGGCTCTACATAATTAAGGTTACACTTGATTAATTACTGCTAAATGAATGCATTAAGGTTTTATCATACAAGTGGACATTCAAACCCTAATTCTTTTCTAACAAGAGTATATGTATAACCATTTCAAAAGATATAAAACATTTGAGATATAAATCTTAATCACATTACCACATATATCATTCATTGCAAATTAACGGACCACACTTATCATCATACTATTGCAAGATACCAATATCTTATCACAAGTTCCAGGGTGTTAACCCTTATTGGAACATGAAGATGATTTCACCTCAATCATGGCTTCAAACATGCCAAAAGGTCTTTAAGACTATCACATTATTAATATTAAGGTTATCATCATCATTCCATTCCTTAAACAAGGCTGAAAAGATCATTAGCACATGTATGTCCATAGATTTTAACACGGCAAGGCACTATGATATTCAAATAATACTACATTGTGGTTTCAACATAAGAAGAGTGTAATTCATTATCACATTAATCATTCAAGAAGTCTGATTATAACCAATCAACATCAAATAATTACATTAAGGTTAGGTATAACAAGCTAGATCACATTGGAGTTACGTATCCACTTATTATAGTGATTTATTAAATATAACTATATAATGGCAAAGGTAAGACTACCAATTAATGGTATTGAACCATTCAAATATCATCACTAGGACCAAAAAATAATACCATATGATTTATTCTAATACATTGGATGTTAAAGCATCCAATATTATTCATTGGATCAGGTTCATTGTTCAAGGTTATCAATTGAAGTATAGGTCTAACCATTAGATCAATTGAACCAAGGAACCATTGGTTCAAGGTTTAGTCAAATATACAATTACATTCCAAATTCATCATCTATGGTTATGACATGATACACCATTAGTTGTGATCATTAGGTCACCATTGGTTGCTAGATCGGTAATACATTCAGTTAAAACCATCAAATATTAAGCCAATATCATGATCGATTGATAACGTCATTAGAATACTTAGTGGATGATAATTAAATGTCTAATTGAGCCAAAACCTGACCTAAGGGGTGACCATAGGCTGTCACCATACATTTAACACCCTTGATCACGAACATCAGTTGCCAAGATAGAAACACCATTGGTTGTTGAATGGTATGTCCATAGGTTATGTGATAGACAAGGAAATAACTTGAAAACCCTAATTTGAACCATCAATTGTTTTGTACATAGAACCATAGGTTGTTGCCATCAACCTGTCCCAGATCAGGTTACACCTTATAAAGGTTGTAAACATTTTTATAGGTTCATATAGAACTGGAACAAAATAGGGAACACCACAAAAATTCATAATTCTAAACAAGCATGGTTTCTCTATGCTTAGATCATCGCATTCAAGCATAAAGATGAACTAACAAGCTTCTAATAAGCTATATAAGTGAAGAATGTTATATAAATCACCTCTATAGAGTACTTCAGATATAAAACAGCAATAATCTCGAGCAAATAAGGCAAGGAATCCCTAGATTCATATCTGAACGTGGCCAAATAGGCACTTCTCTCCACAAAGAAGCAAAACCCTAGAAAAAAAAACAAGAAGGAAGGGTTTTTGAGTTCTAGAGTCATTTTCACCATGGAACAGAAAGGTTTTGACCTAGAGAGATGTAGGAGGAAGAAGAGAACATAATTAAATGGAGGAAATAAGAAAAAACTTACACTTTTAGGTCAATATCACTAGGAAGAAGCTTTATAGACCCAAATAGGGAATCAATTGTAACCCTAGAATTGTTTTCCAAGAAGAACCCAACTTTCTTCTTCCTTGGGCAGAAAAATTCACATATGAACAGAGGGAGAACGAAGATGGGAGAAAGATAGAGGTGGTGGAGAGAAAGTGGCTCGTTTTGGTGCTTGGGGATAAGTATATGACACTTTAATATTAAGAAAAAGAAAAAGTTGAAATTCTAGTATATATCCAAGTGTCCATGGCTTTAAATTATTAAGAATACATAAGAACACACACAAAAAGCTCTCCCACCGTCCCTCTAGACCTGCTTAGATTTCCTTTGTCAAAATTCCCAGCCAATCACATAATTCCTTAGTTGATAGTTACTAAAGGTAGCTCATCCATGAAGGGAAAAACCCAAAAATACCCTTGATGAAAACACATTCAAACCATGGTTCAAATAGGATCCCCATGGCTCAAAATCTCAATAACAATAATATAACAACTAAGTAACATAATTTATGTGACAAATTGCAAAGAAAACCCCTCAATTGGGTAAACTGCAGAAAAGTCCAAAATGTACAGAACATTGCATAACTTGCTCAAATAGTGTCCAAATTGGACCAAATTTGAAACTTAAGCTTTTCTTATGATTTCAAAACATATCAAAAGGTTATATTAGGGTTATAAGCATTCAATTATGGTAATTAATCTCATTCAACTCATTAAGTAAGTTCAAGGGCCTTACAACTATAAACCCCTAAGAAGGATTTCGCCCTGAAATCCTACGCAAAAAGAGATGGGTATTTTGTACACATCTCATTCTCTAGTTACCATGTGGATTCCTCTATGCCATGATGATTCCACAAAATTTTCACTAGTATTATATCTTTTCTCTTCAGCTTTTTCACCCTTCTATCCATGATCAACACAAGACCCTCAACATAGGAGATATCCTCATCTAACTCAACCTCTACTGGTTGGATTGTCTGGTCAGTATCTGGATGGAATTTCCTCAACATAGAGATGTGAAAGACATTATGCAATCTATGTATCTCTGGTGGTAGCTCCAACTTATATGCTACCTTTCCACACGACCTAGGATAGGGTATGGTCCCATAAATCTAGGAGCCAACTTACCCTTCTTTCCAAACCTAAACACACCTTTCCAAGGAGAAACCTTAAGATATACTCTATATCCCACTTGGAACTCAAGTGGTCTACGTCAGTTGTCTGCATAAGATTTTTGCCTATCCTGAGCTACTTTCAATTGTTGTTGTATCACTTTAATCTTTTCTATAGTCTGATGTACTAGCTTAGGACCCAAAAGTTGATATCCACTTATCTCATACCAGAAAAGAGGAGACTGACATCGTCTCCCATATAGAGCCTCATAAGGAGCCATATATATGCTTCTTTGATAGCTATTGTTGTACGCAAATTCTATCAGAGTCATATGTACATCCCAACTACCAAGACATTGCAACACACATGCACTCAAGAGATTCTCTAAAGTCTAAATAGTCCTTTCAGACTGGTCATTGGTCTGCGGATGAAAAGTTATGTTGAATCTCAGATGTGTTCCCATTGCTGAATGCATGCGCTCCCAAAAATGACTTGTAAACTATGGACCTCTGTCAGAAACTATAGTCATTGGAATGCCATGCAGATGGACTACCTCATGAACATATATTTGTGCCAATTTCTCTACTGTAAACGTTGTCTTAACTGGAAGAAAATGAGCTGACTTAGTCAATCTGTCTACTATCACCCATATGGAATCATGACCCTTGGTTGTCCTAGGAAGACCAACCACAAAGTCCATAGTAATATGATCCCATTTCCACAATGGTATTGGTAAATGTTGTAATGTCCATGTAGGCTTCTGGTGCTCAACCTTCACTTGCTGACAAACTGGACATTTGTCAATGAACTCTACCACATCACGCTTTAGACCTAGCCACCAATACATGTCCTTCAAATTTTGGTACATCTTGGTACTTCTAGGATGCATTGCATACATGGAGGAGTGAGCCTCCTCAAGTACCATCTTCCTCAACCCATCAACATAAGGAATTACTGTCCTATTATGGTAACAAATTGTACCATCATCTGCCTTGTGAAATCCATCATACTTTTCACTGCCAATCCCTGATTGGATATTCTGTATCATAGTATCATTTTGTTGTGCATCATGAATCTATTGTCTCAAGGTAGGTTTCACTTGTAACTGTGCCAACAATCCTTCCAGCAAGGAAACTTCTAGTTGTACATTCATCTGGCGAAGAGACACTAGCATATCTCTCTTATGGCACATCAAGGAATTTAATTGTGCATTATCTACCATTGATGATGAAGATGACTTTCTACTCAATGCATCATCTACCACATTAGCTTTCCCTGAATGTTAGTCTATTATGCAATCATAATCCTTAATCATCTCCATCCATCTCCTCTGCCTCATATTCAACTCCTGTTTTGAGAAAATATACTATAGATTCTTATGGTCAGTGAAGATCTAACACTTTTCTCTATAAAGATAGTGTCTCTAAATCTTTAAGGCATGGACCAATGTTTCAAGCCCCATATCATGAGTTGGGTAATTCTCCTCATGTTTCTTAAGTTGTCGAGAAGAAAAAGAAATCACATTTTTATCCTGCATCAACACGCATCCCAACCCATTCTTTGAAGCATCAAAAAAGACAATTTAGCCTTTTCCTTTCTCTGGCAGTACTAACACCAGTGCACTAGTCAACTTTTCTTTCAAAAGTTGGAAAGAACATTGACACTTGTCATTCCAAGCAAAAGGAACATCCTTCCCGGTTAACCTAGTTAGGGGTAATGCTATAGAACTGAAGTCTTTGATGAACCTCCTACAGTAACCTGCCAGACCTAGGAAACTACAGATCTCTGTCGGTGTCTTTGGTTGTTCCCGTTCTAGTACAGATTCCACTTTCTTGGGATCAACACAAATGCCTTTTGTAGATATAACATGGCCCAGAAAAGACACTTCAGATAACGAGAATTCACACTTGCTAAACTTAGTATATAGTTGATGCTGCCTCAACAATGTCAATGCCTGGTGAAGGTGTTGCTCATGTTGTTGACTATCCTTGGAGTATATCAGGATATCATCTATGGACACAACCACACACTGATCAAGATAAGGTCTAAACACCCTATTCATCAGATCCATAAAAGTTGCAGGTGCATTGGTTAGCCCAAACAACATAACCACAAACTCATAATGACCATACCTAGTCCTAAAAGCTGACTTGGGTATGTCATCAGCCTTAATTCTCAATTGATGGTAACTTGACCTCATGTCTATCTTTGAAAACATAGTGGCACCTCTCACCTGATCAAAAATATCATCAATCCTCGGCAAAGGATACTTATTCTTTATTGTCACCTTTTTCAACTGTCTATAGTCTATACACAACCGCATTGAACCATCCTTCTTTTTAACAAACAACACGGGAGAACCCCAAGGGGAAGTGCTCGGCCTGATAAAACCCTTCTCTAATAGTTCTTGTAATTGTTTATTTAACTCCTGCATCTCTGCTGGTGCCATTCTGTATGCTGACTGTGTTATGGGTTGTGTTCCAGGAACAAGATTGATCTCAAATTCAAAATCTCTAGGAGTGGGAATGCTAAGAAATTCCTCAGGAAAGACATCCTCAAATTCTCACACCATTGGTACCTCCTGGATACTAGGACCTACTAACTTGGTATCCAGAACATGAGCTAAGAAAGCCTCACATCCTTGTCTCATCAACCGCTCAGCTATCATAGCTGACATCAAACATGTAGGAAGAATCTTTCTATCATCCTGAAAAATCCACTGTACATCCATCATGGAACGTCGCCACCTTAGTACAACAGTCCAAGACTACCTTGTATTTTTCCAAGGTATCCATTCCTTGTATTACATCAAAACCATGCATGTCAAGTGGTAAAAGATCCACTTGAAAGTTGTGTTCGGAAAAAGAAAGAACACAAGAAGGACACACTTCTCGCAACTCGGCAGAATCAACCAAAGGAGTCTCTAGCCGTAGGCTATCAGATCTAAGACTAACAGGTAGATAACAACTATCTATCACCTCTCTGGTGATAAAAGAGTGTGTCACACCCCGGTCTAGTAACACAGATATGAAATAAGAAGCAAACATATCAGAATGAAATAACTCCATATGACCTGTCACGACTCGTGGATTGACCCCTGCTTCTGGCTGGGTCATGGCATAGAACATTGTTGTCACCTACTGTCATCCACATCCTCTGCTTGCTTGCCCAGAGGATCCTGCCTAGGATGCCTGGCCACGTTCTCTTCCAGTGGCACTACTAAACTTTCATTTTTGTGGAACTTGTTGACTTTGCCTTGGCTACTGAGTCACCTCCTCATCTTTCATAGGGCAATAAGGTCGTGTATGCCCCACTTTCCCACACTTGTAACATGTTCTGGGGTCCTGATATGGCCTAAACGGCCCTGTCACTGAAACTGATGAGGTACTACGAGCTCCGGTCGGTAGAAAATTGTGACCTCTACCCTGACTCGGGGTCCACTGTGATGGTGCATGTGATCTTGGTTCAGTGAAGGTTGACCTTAGTTGTGACGACGGTGGGAAAAACCTTGGCTTCTTAAAACCTCCAGATGATTGCCATTGAAACTACATAGGTTGCTTCTTAGCATTAGCTTCACACTTCTTTATGGCAGACCTCTCAATCCTCCTGACCGATTCCACAAAGGTGGAAAACCTTTCCCTGTTCTCCAAGGCTGATGTTGTAGTAGTCAACTCCATACTCAAACCCTTCTCAAATCTCCAGATCCTTTCCTTGTTTGTTGCTGCCATGTGCGGGCAGAACCTTAGAAGTTCCATAAACTTTGATTCATACTCATTGATAGTCATAGCTCCCTGACGAATCTTCTCGAACTGAGAGATTTTCTCATCTAGGTAGGTCTCTAGAAAATATCGAATAACAAATTCCCTTTGAAACTCCTCCCATCCGATCACAACTCCTGGCCTTTTCTCCTCTTCTATGGCCCACGAGTAGCCAGCGCTACCCTTCAACAAGTATACTACATGCTTAACTTTGTCTTCTTCAATGATGTTAAGGATTTTGAATGCCTTTTTGAGCTCAGTCAACCACATGTCAGCGTCTACTGGATCAGAAGTACTTGCATATTCAATTGCCCCAACACGTCTAAGATGTTCAAATGTCTTCCCGACACCTTGGGACTCAACATTGGAGGTGGTTGCCCTAGCTTGAGGTGTTGGTGCTCTATCAACGATATGTGTAATTGTGGCCATCATCTGTCTAAACATAGACTGAAACTCATGATTGGCCATCATTGTCGAGTCTAGATGAGGCATTGTGGGATGCTCTGGCCCTACTTCTGGCACTCTCTCATCGCATGTCTACCTCCCTGCACCTCCTCCTGGTGCAACATAGCTACTCTCAACGTGTTCTTCATGTCCTCCAGACATATCTGCATAAGCATAAACTATGATCAGATATGTTGGATACATAAGAACATACTCAAACCTAAGTCATATGTCCATGTATACTTAGTAAACCTAGAGCTCTGATACCAACTTAACTGTGACACCTTGTCACGCTAAACGAGATTACTCAAAACACAAAACACAATCAACTACTAATTAATCACATAGTAAAAATGTGAAACAATTAAAACTAATTCCAACAATGTAAATAAACTCTAAAACATTTACAAAAGGTCCATCATTCCATTCTCATATATTTTAACAAGTATTTACACATGGTTCCAAAGACCTCAGTCACATTCTGCATACAAAAGTTATTTTACATGTACATGCCATATATTTACAAACACTGGCATACAACCAAAATCTCGTGTTGATACAAGTATATCATCATATAATTACATTAAGGTTCTTTATTTATCACATTAATCATTCAAGTGGTCTGTTTATAACCAATCAACATCATATAATTACATTAAGGTTAGGTATAACAAGCTAGATCACATTGGAGTTACGCATCCACTTATTATAGTGATTTATCAAATAGAACTATATAAAGGCAAAGGTAAGACTACCAATTAATGGTATTAACCATTGAAATATCATCACTAGGACCCACAAATAATACCATATGATTTATTCTAATCCATTGGATGTTAAAGCATCCAATATTATTCATTGGATCATGTTCATTGTTCAAGGTTATCAATTGAAGTATAGGTATAACCATTAGATCAATTGAACCAAGGAACTATTGGTTCAAGGTTTAGTCAAATATACAATTACATTCCTAATTCATCATCTATGGTGATGACCTGATCCACCATTAGTTGTGATCATTAGGTCACCATTGGTTGCTAGATCGGTAATACATTCAGTTAACACCATCAAATATTAAGTCAATATCATGATCGATTGATAACATCATTATAATACTTAGTGGATGATAATTAAATGTCTAATTGAGACAAAACCTGACCTAAGGGTGACCATAGGCTGTCACCATACATTTAACACCCTTGATCATGAACATCAATTGCCAAGATAGCAACACCATTGGTTGTTGAATGGTATGTCCATAGGTTATGTGATAGAGAAGGAAATAGCTTGAAAACCCTAATTTGAACCATCAATTGTTTTGTACATAACACCATAGGTTGTTGCCATCAACCTGTCCCAGATCAGGTTAGACCTTATAAATCTTGTACACATGTTTACAGGTTCATATAGAACTGGAAGAAAATAGGGAACACCACAAAAATTTGTAATTCTAAACAAGCATGGTTTCTCTATGCTTAGATCATCACATTCAAGCATAAACATGAACTAACAAGCTTCCAATAAGCAATATAAGTGAAGAATGTTATATAACTCGCCTCTATAGAGTAGGTCAGATATCAAACAGAAAGAATCTCGATCAAATAATTCAAGCAATCCCTAGATTCAGATCTGAACTTGGCCAAATAGGCACTTCTCTCCACAAAGAAGCAAAGCCCTAGAAAAAGAAACAAGAAGGAAGGGTTTTTGAGTTCTAGAGTCATTTTCACCATGGAACAGCAGGGTTCCGACCTGGAGAGATGTAGGAGGAAGAAGATAACAGAATTAAATGGAGGAAATAAGAAAAAACTTACACTTTTAGGTCAATATCACTAGGAAGAAGCTTTATAGACCCCAAAAGGGAATCAATTGCAACCCTAGAATTTTTTTCCA
Organism: Alisma plantago-aquatica; assembly: GCA_963693085.1. Lineage (NCBI taxonomy): Eukaryota > Viridiplantae > Streptophyta > Magnoliopsida > Alismatales > Alismataceae > Alisma > Alisma plantago-aquatica. The sequence continues at coordinate 532,840,668 of OY856410.1, forward strand.
AGAAGAACCCCACTTTCTTCTTCCTTGGGCAGAAAAATTCACAGCTGAACAGAGGAAGAACGAATATGGGAGAAGGAGAGAGGTGGTGGAGAGAAAGTCACTCGTTTTGGTGCTTGGGGATAAGTATAGGACACTTTAATATTAAGAAAAAGAAAAAGTTGAAATTCTAGTATATATCCAAGTGTCCATGGCTTTAAATTATTAAGAATACATAAGCACACACACAAGAAGCTCTCCCACCATCCCTATAGACCTTCTTAGCTTTCCTTTGTCGAAATTCCCAACCAATCACATAATTCCTTAGCTGATAGCTACTAAAGGTAGCTCATCCATGAAGGGAAAAACCCTAAAATAGCCTTGATGAAAACACCTTGAAACCATGGCTCAACTAGGAGCCCCATGGATCAAAAATCTCAAAAATGATAATATAACAACTAAGGAACATAATTTATGTGACAAACTGCAAAGAAAACCCTCAATTAGGTAAATTGTAGAAAAGTCCAAAATGTACAGAAAATTGCATAACTTGCTCAAATAGTGTCCAAATTGGACCAAATTTGAATCGTAAGCTTGTATTATGATGCAAAAACATATCAAAAGGTTATATTAGGGTTCTAAGCATTAAATTATGGTAATTAAGCTCATTCAACTCATTAAGTAAGTTTAAGGGCCTTACAATCACTGTAGCCTAGGAAGACACATGGTAAGGATTTTGGTGAAAATTATTGGAGATGGAATCCCAAACATATGGATAGCAATGACACTCGAAACTTCAAAGGCTAGAATAGTTAGGATGTTTGCCAAAGAGTGTATGGAATGGGCTGCTTGCTGCTATGACAGAGCAAGGAAGATGATTCAATAGAAAAACTACATTGGTAAATCCTTCCATCCAATATCTTTGTGGGACACCACTGTGAATGTCATTCAAATACCCCATTTTATTGTGGCATTCCTGGATAGGAAGACTAAAATTGAATTCCTTTCTTGGCAAGATGAATTAAGAGAGCATTGTTACATAATTCACCTCCACAATCGCATTGGAAGGTGCGTATCTGGCTGTCAAATTCTTGCTCAACATATTTCTAAAACATACAATATTGTGCAAAGAAATTAGACTTGGCTTTGAGTGGGAATATCCACATATATCTAGAGCAATCATTCACAATACATGCATAATAAAAAAACTGATGAACCGAGGACATAGGGGTTGGCCCCCATAAATCACAATGAATCTTTTCAAATATAATAGATGAACACGACATGGAAGGTGAAAAGGGTTGCTGAGAAGCCTTCATGACTTGACAACTATCACAAATGGAGCTAAGAATCTCCCATTTATTAACAACTAGTAAACTTTGACAATGAAATTGCTCTAAATAAGAGGCATGAGGATGACCCATGCAATGATGCCACACATGTGCACTGATGTCGTAGGACCTTTGAGCTACAAATGTTGGAACATTATTTCCATCTATGTTGTATAAATCACCCCGACATTGGCCCCATGCTATCAACTCTTTGGTATGAAAATTCTTGAAAGTGACTCCATCGGAAGAGAATTTAAAAGAATATGATGAATCATGAGTTAGATGACTGACTGATATGATATGTTGTTTGAGTTTAGAAACATGTAGAACTCTGTGAAAATGGATATGGGTACCATTTGTAGATTTAGTCATACTCACTCCTGAATGTTTAATTGGGAGATGAGAGCCATCTCTTACTTGCACAGAGTCATGACCAAAATATGGGATAGAGGGGAAAAAGAAAACCTATGTGAGGTGTCATATGTGCGTCTGTACCAGAGTCTGCAAGACAACTAGATGCAGGTGCATCCTCACTGATGTGCATGACATTGAGTGCTTCTAGAATATCGTTGTCCTGATATGCATGGTTGAAACGTTCAATACACTTCATCGTTTTGTGTTGTAAGTTGGAACATATCTGACAATATGGATTGCCTGGTTTCATAGGAGAATAAGCCGGTGGAGAGGGTGGTGTACTATGACTGGAATTGTTGTGTTGCTGAAAACCTCAACTGTGAGAGGATAATTGGCCTGAGGTGCCACCTCACTGTCCTCATCCTACGTGTCACCCGCCATGAGAGAATCATTGGGAAGCAAACATTGGAGTGGAGTCGAATGAAAAAGGTGTCGGGTCATGAGCATCATAGTTGAGTAGTTGTATAACTACTGAGATGTAATCTGGGTTGGTGGCTTGAGCATTAATGTGGTGAAAGGGTTATAATGATCACCTAAACCATTCAAAAGATTCAAAAGAGGTTTCCCCATCAGTGCAAGCTCATCACAAATGGTTTTGAAACGGTGTAGATAAAGTGAACGTTGGTGGAAGAGTCTTTGCATAAAGATTGGAGTTTCTAAATGAGCATAAACGACCACTTGGTTGAAGCTTGGACATGGGAACGTTGAGGGGCGTCCCAAACTTTCTGTGACATGTCTAATATGAACAACATGGAGAGGCTATAAGGTGATAGGCGATTGATGATCCATCTGTGTATAAGACTGTCGGTGTGTGTCCAGGCACTGTATGCAGGATTGTTTCTATCCTATAGAGTTGGTAGCTCTATGTTTGCCATCCAAGAACCTGACCAGTTCTTGGACATCAATTAGATTAAGAATCTGAGTCTGCCATAGCATGTAGTTGATGTTGTTGAGCTCATGAGATACAAAGTTCCTCACTTTGAGTTTGGATGGGTATGGATAGAGTAAAACATGAGTCAAGCCTTCAACATTGGTTTTTTGAGAGCTTTGTTCTAACATATTGGTGGAAATGCTGCAAGGCTAGTAGAAGTTGGGAGTGGACAATTAAGCCTTTCAATGCTCATATACCATGTAAATGAAGAAATGCAAGAAATTGTGGGAGAAATCTCAACACCCAGAAGCTGTTGGAGTGTCCTATATTTATAAGAACTGAGATACAACTATTACACAACAGAGAAACGAAAGTTATTTCATATATTTGTATTATATGTACGTTGTGAGTCTAATGTGGAATGCAGTTCTTAGAGACTGATACAAAGGTTGTTGTAGGTGGATGAGTACTCAGGTAACAGCTACAGACTAAGTCTTGGATATTGTAGGTGTCAAAGAAAATGAAACTTAATTAAAAGAACTAGCTATATGAGATATGTCTAAGGAAATCAAGACCAAGTAGTGTCTCCTATGATGTTTCTCCTTCAATGTTGATATGATGATTTGAGAATTGATTTTGAACTCGATCATGCTGGAACTCATCTCTCCAACTTACATGGAACACCCGAGAAGTAAGAAGGCTTTCCCTACGTCGGGTGCGAGTGAGAGTTGATGCTTTTCTACCACAATGACAACAATGTTGACAGTGGGACCAAGAAGGACGCTCCCTACCTGATCCATCCACCATTGCCAATTGCAAGATCTATATTCAGTTTCAAGTTCATCTCTATTGGTGGGCACCAAGTAGTCTTAGTCGTTGTTGCTTTCTGAGCTTCTGCATGCTCCCTACTCTTGTTCATCTTCTAATAGTCATACATAAATATAAAGTGTTGTTGTATAATCGACCCAAGGTAATGTCATCTACTATTAAACACCACACCATTCCCGAATGACTAGACTCCTCATAAGAAGGTTGTAATGTGATCCTGTTCCTCACCAAAAAATATGTCTGAGAGAAGAGTAAAAGGCTCATCAGGATTCAATTTTCAAAGCTCATTCAGTATATGCCTCACTGCCAAAGTATTCCACATCTTTCATGATTCTATACACCTAAAGAGAATGTGTGAAATACTCTTCTTTTTAGTTTTGTAGAATGGGCATCTCTCATCGACATTAAAGTGTTTGTCATGCATGATGACCACAGTAGCTAGGCTCCCAGTACAAACCCACAGTGTAAAATGAGCCAACTTTGGCGGCCAACCATACCTCCAAATTTTGCTCCACACACTCTAGTTTGTATTATCCCAGCTAGCTTAAACTGCCCAAGTAACCAAGCCAGTAGGGAGACATTGAATAAAAAATACCATTATTTTCTGACCACCAAAAAAGAGTATCTTTTGGTAGTCGAGTACTAAGAAGGGTACTCCTAATCTCCTTGAAAACACTCTCTGGGAACAAATCAAATATGATATCCACTTTCCATGACATGTCTCCACGTCCATCAAATCCTTTACAAAAACCAGTGTATTAGGTGCCTCCACATAAAAGTCCATTAAAGAGTCTTCTCTTCCGTACATCCCTCGATCCTTCCAAATATTTATATCCCTACCATCACCAACATGCCACCGTATTTCCTTTAGTATCACTAGTTTTTCTCCCAATAAACTCCACCAAGTTAAGCTAAGATTATACCCACTAGAAGTGTTATGACCACATCTGAGCTTAATTGGTAAACTAGGGTTAACATGGATGATTACATGCTTAGTTAGATTGATCATTGCTTAAACATGATTAACGACGGTAGCTTATGTGTAATGTTTTAAACTAATAAAGAAATTTAATCATGATTTTACTTTGAAGGTTTAGGATTTATGAAGTGTATATCCTAATCGCCAAAATCAGGGTTTTGATAGTATACAAATACAAAATTTGATACATATAGCAGTATGATACATGATTTTTCACATTTTCTATGAACTAGTTTTATTTGAAATTTGAATATGACATGGATAACGCAATCATGCATTTTAGTGCAAACTATAAAAATATTTGGATGTTCTTTGAGTGTGGTTTTCTGTCAAACTATACTTTGACCAACTATGCCATAAACTACTGTTCAATAGTGTATTGTTTGATTTTTATTTATTTATTTGTAGCTTATATTGATCTAAATTTTTAGTGGAACTCCAAAATTATGTTTTTGATAACATGCTATGTTTTATTTTGGGAAGATCCATAACCTATTTAGTAATCGATTTACAGTAATATTTTTATGACAAAAACTTCTATTGAAATAAAAGTAAGTATAACTTAGGGACGATCTGCAATTGAGCCAAGCATCTCAGTTACTCTATATTAGTAACCTAAAACACATGGAGATCCTATATTTTGTGATTCAACCAAAAAAATGAAATTCTAGAGAGAGGAAGAGTTAAGGTTTGGATGGAGAAAGTGGTGAAGATGGCAATATGGGGTTTTCTCTTCCTAGAGTTGATGAAATCAAGTAAATTTGTCATATCCATATAGCTTTTCTTTGTGATTCCCCTCTCACATGTCAATATTTCACCCCTCCTCTAATTTGATTCAAAATGATATCAAATAATCTCCCTTTTCTCACTTTTTCTCTATAATTCTCTATTCCTAGGGTTTCTGAGTTGTAAGGAAAATGAAATTGGAGGATTGCTAGGATTTGATATGTAATCTAGAATTTTAGTTCTTGAGCTATGTTTTAAGGTGTTTTAACAACTTATGTGAGTGAGTACTACCTTCAAACAATATATTGCATGAAATTAGATTAAATTCACATTAATCTTTAATTCCTTTGTATGTGACTATAAACCCTAAATATGCTTTCAGTTATAGCTAGAACAAGATGACATAGAAATGGAATATTTTCCTATTATAATGAATTTCATATGATAAAATGATGTCAAAAATGGATAAAAACAATCTAAGTTAGAATTTGTAAATCTATTGCAAAATTTGTAAAGATAAGTTGAAATCTAGGGTTTTTAATTATGTCCAAAATTGATGTATCATTGAATGAAGATATTTGCTTATTTGAATATCCTTATTTATAAATGATTATTTTATCTAAAAATTTAGTACAAATGTTTTGGTATTATCTAGGAATTTATCTGAAGTTATCACTATTTGCTTGATATCTCAGTAAAGAGGTTGAACCCCTAGATGAGTGGGAAGTTGGAACTTTGAAATTAGACATTATGAAATCCAACTGAAGTAATCCCCTTAGCACCATAGATTTATTTATTCAAGGTTATTCTTGATGTATGATAGTTAAATGAATGGAGTGGAAACCCTAGTTCAATTCATATTTCAAGGTTTCATATACATGACTGATTGAAATGAATTATGTGATACTTCAAGATTCTAGCTGAGTATTATTTAATATGCATACATATTTTGATTTGTGATGCAAAAATCTCTGGCTAAGTTCACTGACATGAAAAGCATAAGTTGTTATGGTTTAAGAAAATATAAATGACATTTCTCTAGATAGGAATGTTGTTGATGCCATTTAAAAATATGAGAAATGTTGAATGACAATGTTTATATCATTATACATGATATATGTTTGAAAATATCAGAGTTGTATATGTGCATGAGAAATGTGAAACCATGAAAGAAGGGAAATCATATGTTAATCATCAAAGAAATGAGAACTATTGAGATAAGGGCAATCAATATGTTATGCATTCAACTAAGTGTCATCAGTGAAATTAGTGCAATAGTTTAAGTAACCAATAAAATACAGTAGAAGTAGATTCCCTAAACATCGTAGAGTTGTCCCTACAGGTCTATAGCAGGATGGATGAAATGGGCCATGGACTATCAGAAATAGAAAGAAGTAGCCTAGACCGAGTATCCAACACCAACCGACTAGGTATATGTGGTACTTCAGTTTAGTACCAGAGTACCCTACAATAACTCGAGATCATGGTGGTACTATTTTAGTAGTAGGGATATGAAACAATAACTAAAGATCCTGTGGCACCCGCCGGTTGGAGTATATAGCCCTTATAGACCTACTCCTTCAGACAGTTACTCCGTATTGCATGTTATCTCTTGAAGAACTGTATTACTGAGGTAGAGGAATTTTAGCCTAGAGGCACCCCTCCCGAGTACCCAGGATAAGGGGCCATAGTTATACGACCAACAGTTTAGCCGCCGACAGCTCGTATGAGGCTTTCTCAATGTAGACTGAGGCAGTAGTAGTCTTAAGGTCCCCAGGTTTACCTTAACACTTATACTGTGAGTCATGTAGTATTGGCTTTCTCTTGGATGGTACAATCCAAGAGAATTCATGGGAAAAGTAAAAGAAAAGTTAACTGGGTTTAGTTGAGTCCAACTAAAGAATTCGGTAGTCAGATCAATGTAGTGAGTTTAGTAGACAAGTCAAGTCAAGTTTGAGTTAATGAAAGATCAAAATTAGAATAATGAGGATATATATATATATATGTATGTATATTTCTAGTGATGAATAATTAGATGAATGAGAGATTAATTGTATCTTTGTAGTTATACCTTTATTCTTTATATGTTTCTATTGCTAGTACCCTTTGTGATTAATCAATTATGTTTAGATATTGATTTACTCTTTGTACATACATTGAGTATTTTGCCATATATATGTTTTTGAATGATTAGTTCCTTTATAGCTCATTATTATTTTCCTTTAAATTTAGTTGGTTAATAATATATCTTTGACTATTAAAGTACTTTTAACTATTTCTTTGAAGTACTCATTCAGTGAGCGAGTAGGCTCACCCCTCTACTCAAATTTTTTTAGGGAAACCATGTGGATCTAAAGAATGACAATGCTAGAGTAGATCTTCCACAAGAGCTAATTTTAATATTAGTTATGTTGGTCCCTATCACTCTAGATCTTTGTATAGAGTTGAGAGAGTTCTAAATGATGATGTGTAACTTTGTTCCCTTAATAATAGAGAATATATCTTATTATCATATCATATGTACATGGAAGTGTAAGAAAAAAAATGAATGTTTAGATATGTATCTTTATTGTAGAAATCAGAAAGCAATCAAGTTTTAAATCCTCTTGTATAATTAGTTTATGTGATTGAATGTGATGAAACAAAGAGTTGAAATCAAATAAAAGTCAGGAGTGATCTTTATAGTAGGTTATATCCTCAACGTATGCCCTAATCTCATGATTAGATGTTATCGTGGGATGTGGGTGTAATAGCTTGGTAGCAGAGCTTAGGCTGAGTCGTCAGGGACCATTAGGGTAGAAAATTAGAGTCACAAGTGTGGAAGTTAAGAGGTGATGTGTCAATAGCTCTGGGAAGTTTGAGTGTTTGAGTATCCTCGCCTAGTATCTAAATACTTAGGGTGACCAACATCAAGCTACTCTGTTTATTCTTCTCTGGATGTATTGGCCAGATATGCAGAGGGGGGATGAGCTAGAGAGAAACCCTAGAAATATTAGGGATGGAAGACTAGAAAGTATTGAAGGTATACGAGCATAAAGATAAAATGAAACACAATTTATATTTTATATTGTTGTTTTAATTGGAGATCAATAGAAATGCTCCTATATATTTGAATTCAAATATTCTATTTTTAGAATAGATTAATGGTTATGTATGATTGTTGTAAGTAAATACTATTAGAGTTGGTTTCCCGCTAGCTCCCGCGATCGGCTGAGCGATCTAGGGCTAGCCGCCACAGACTCTGCTCGGTGGGAGAGGAAGCTCGCCTACGATGCGCCACAAGCCCTTCTCCCCTGGGGTACTCTCCTTCCTCAGTCTCTCCAGGGATCCACGAAGGTCGGTGTCTTTGCCTATCTCTCCTTCGTTGTTCCTCGCCAGTCCTCAGCGGCGCAATGACTCGGCGGAAGGTGGTGGCTGCTACGCTGGGTGTCTCTGGGAGTCGGCGTCTCAACGGTGTGGTGCGCGCTTAGCGCTTTTGTGGCGGCTCTGTTCACCGGGGGACGTTTTCCCAGGGGGTCGAGTACCCCTCTCTTCTCCTTTTTCTTGCTTTTCTTTTGTGTCAGTCTGTTTCAGGTTGTTCGTTTGGTCATGCTTGGGTCGCTTCTCCGATAGCCGGTGAGCTTGGGCGCCCCTTGGTGCTGTAGGTAGAGGAGGAGTAAGTTGGGTCTGTGCCTCGTGTGGGTGCTCCGCCCCCTGTTCGCAATGGTGGCCGGGAGTGGTGGTGGGGTTCCCGGCTCCTTCTACCCCCCACCGTTCATCCGCCCGAGCCCTCCTTCCTCTATATCTACATCGTTTGGGTTTTGGCCTCCTTCCCGGTCCTCCTGGGTGGTGCTCCCTTACTGCTAGACGTTATTCCTGTGTGTTTTGCTCGGTGTTTTGGGTGGCTCCTTGGTCGTCCTGTCTCTTTTGTTTGTTTCCCTTTGTTGTTTAGTTGTGCTTTTTGTCATGTGTTGTTTGCTTGGTTCTTGCTGTTTGGTTTCCATACGTGCTCTCACCTTCTCGGCTGGCCTCAAGCATAGATGAGATGGTGCTTTCCATTGGATGTACTTCTTACTCCTTCCCCAATATTCTCAAGGGCTCGTGCAGATTGTTGGCTTCCCTCTATGATAGCTGCTTTAGACAGCCACTACGAAAGGGGGTTGGTACATGTAATTTACCTATCGCATCCCAATCTGAGTCTTCTGTTATGTTGGTCTACCAAAGGAGTTCCGCTTGGTACATTCATGTAAGAGTATTATCTTGTAGATGTCGTATGGCTTGCCTTTAATGATATCATGATGTTTCCCCCAAAAAAAAATATCTTTGTACCAGTAGACCAAAATTGATCTTTAAATGAGGTTTCCCTAAGTGGATGTTTTTTTCACATGTTTGACATTAATAGGAGAAGATTAATCTTGAGTAGCTCATGGCTTCAAGACTACAAGTTTGACTTAGTCCTACTGGCAGGATGTGTTACTTGGATCTAATGACTTCTATTAACATTATAGTAGGAGTAGACTCTAGATAAACTAGACCAACATTGCATTTAGAATGTGCATAAACTAAGCTATTGAAATATAAGTGAAAGATTGGAATAGTTAAGAATAAGTTGGAACTGATATCTATGTTAGAACTTTGGGGCATAGATAAGAAACCCTAATTTGGGAATGAAGGAAGAGGGAATATAGATACAAGACACATACTAGTATGTAACATACACAATGAATAAGAAAGAATGGATAAAGAGAACTAAATCATATAACTAATTGAGGCACTTTATTCAATTTGAAATCAAGGAAAGAAATGAGAAAATAGCATAGGAAGCCAACATAGAAAAAATCAATTATGATGAATGGATCATATAATAAAGTAAAATGCATTATGTACTCCATTATAAAGGGAAAATAGGAGAAAAGAGTTAATTAGACAATAAGCACATAGAAGTGAATAATTTTCAAAAGAATTAAAGCAAAGAGAAATAGATGAATATTTACACTATAAGACTAGGATAAGAAACTCAGATGGAACAAAATGGAAGTGATGGAAATGATGTGTTTGATTAAGGAAGGAAGGTTAGATGATTATATTGAGAGCATGGAATGTGTACTTATGTTATGTAGTTAATGCATTCATCTTTACTGCCTTTTGATTCAAAGTCTCTATAGAGTAACAACCTAGTTTTTATCATATGTATTCAATAGGTTCCTAGTGATGAAAAGGAACTAGTTGTGAAAACAAGAAAAAAAGTGTACCTACATGAATGATCAAGTAATATAAAGGTGAATTATATTCAGAATAGAAAAGCTTGATTGAAAGAGAAATTGTGTTTGACCCGTGCATGAGTCGTTTGATTGAAACAATGGACATGTAATGTATTAAATATGGTATGAAACTAGTAGGGGAATATTGATTTAAAATTTTAGTATCACATTAGTAAAAGGATAACAAGAAATATATATGGAATAGGATAAATATTTATACACCTACATGATAATCGTGATCATAAGAGATAAGTAGAAGTTAAAGATGATAGGTGGAAGAGTAAAATATAGGAAGAGCCTGATGGAAATTAAAGAACTGTTTGAAACATGATGGAGTAATGTAGATTGTGAGATGTGAGAAAATACAAAATAGTCTAGTCTCCTTGATGATAAATAATTAAACCTAGATATGAGAAATGTGTTAAGTGAATTCTTGAAGATCATAATTCTAAATCTCAAAATCATCTTCTATTTAGTATCTTCCTTAATGAGAGCAATGTGGGAGTGAAGTGATAAGAAAATGTATTATATATGATGAATAACCCTTTATGGTAGAGACATCTATTGAATGTATTAATGACACATAATATGATGATGAAACCCTAGTAGGGTAAATAAAGAAAGTAACCTATCATAAATTTTAGGTAAGAGAAAAGGAAATTAAATTGGTAATGATAAGGAAGACATTAAGAAAACTCAAAACATCAAAACTTTTCATTTAGAAATAAGGGAGTAAAATCACGTCACAATAACATCATGTTATTGTTAAGGATCAAATCCTAGAATGTTTATGGTTCAAATGACTTCAAGGGATTTCAAAGTGATTTGACCTTGAGAAGTGAAAATTCCATAAAATACGATATTGCAATAAGCAAAATGAGAAGTACCTTATCAATGATAGTAACCCAAGATGTATGGATTGCAGATGATACATATAGATAAAAATATAAAAATGCCTAGGAACATAAGATAATAAATATAATTGAGATATAAAAAGTATGATTTGAATAAAAGGAGAAGTGTAACATGAGCAAAGCGTGATCTGAAATAAATTTTTAAAGTAATTGCAAGAATGATGAAAAATCCATTTTTACCTCAAATATTTTAATGATTTAAGGCATTTAATCTATATGATCAAAATGTGAAACATAAGTAAGAAGAAGTAAGTGGTTGTTGATAAGAAAGAAATTAGAGAAAACAAATGTCTCTTAGTAATACCTGAATATGTTTTCAAAAGTGAAGGTATATCAAGGGATGTAAATTTGTTATATACATGATTTCAATTGTACATATGCAAGCAATATTTTAAATTGAAAAGGGTGTATGGTTTTATTCTTTCATACTAGTAATCTGACTCAGTACAATACAATTGTTGTTAAAGCTAGTCTTGCATCTTATGAGTGCTTTGCTATTTGAGTAGCACAATCGTAAAATTCAAAACAACATAGTGAACTCTCTTTGGAAACTTTGATGTGATACATTATAATATACAGATTAAACCGTATGAATTGAGATAGTTGGATTAGATTACCAGTATTGAGGTAACTCCTGAAGATAGCATGAAAAGATTAAAAATGGTTGATTTATTTGTCTCTTTCCAAGTGATTGATTGAGACATAGAAAAATCTTTTTTTCAATAAGAGGCCTTGTTTAGAATTTGTAGTAGTTGAAAGATAAATAAAGGACTCAATTTTGAAAACATTATTCACATATGAAATACAATAATTTAGTAACGTATAGATTTCATAAGTTTAAAACAAACTTTGAATGTACTTGTTAATGTATTTATGCTTTGAGGACAAACCTTTTTAAGTGTGGAAGAATATTTATGACCGCGTATGAGCTTCATTGGCAAACTAGGATTAACTCGAATGATTACATGCTTAATTAGATTGATTAACACTTAAACCTGATTAATGATGGTAGCTCAATTATGATGTTTCAAACTAATAAAGAACTCTAATCATGATTTTACTTTGAAGGACTAGGGTTTGAGATGTGTATGCCCTAATTGCCAAAAATTAATGTTTTAATAGTATATAAATAGATGGGGTTACATGGAGGGGGAAGCACGACAATTTGTGGGGGTAGTTTGAAGAGTTGGAGTACATAATTTACTAATAAATTAAGCTAATGGCTATAATCAATATTCTATTTATTAACTTCCTTACAAATTTGGTAACTTTTAAATTGAAAAGCTTATGAGATTTTAACCATGAGTGTAGTTCCTATTTGACCTGATTTTAAAGACATTGACAACATATATTATGATTATCTAAGTTAATTACCCTCATAATTAATTTGAATATCAATTTCTATTAATATGAATAATATTTTGCATGGATTTCATGTCACAACTGTGAATATCAAGAGTACTCTATGAATGTGGGTAAGACTCCTGAGCTAGCTTCATGTTTAATTATGTTTACCTGGTATAATGAGATTCCTAAACCTTAGTATAAGATCTTGAGATGCTTTAATATCATGTGACATACTTGTATTTTCATTATTGGTCCAATTTGATTAATGTTTAAGCTATTTTGCAATATCTATGTATGTTTTGTACTAGTTTGCAATTTATTCGTAAGTGAGGATTAATTGGAAAAATATCACATGAAGACAGGTTATCTTGTGTTTTGATATCATGATAGAGAATAATATGGTATGGGGCACTTTGTTTGAATCTTAAATAATAGTGTAACATCATCATGTGAAATTAGGGTTTCTAAAACTTCCAGTGTTTGCATAGTGGACTTAATGTTTGACCTAGAGTTTGATGTTATGACCTCTAAACCACTTGTGGTGAGGGTCGTGACCAAGACACATGCTTGGGAAGCATGGTCACGATCGAGACAACCTTGTGAGAGGTTGGTCGAAACACCTTGTCTTGTAATGACTCGACCATGTACATGTGAGAGCTAAGGTTTTCACCTTGGAGTATCTTGACCGAGACAAGTTGGTGAAGGTGTTTTCATGAGCTCAATAATAAGGAAAACTGACCTAGTAGGTTGTGACATAGTTGCTGGATAAACATGACCATGGATATTTGCATGTGAGTGAAAGAAAGGTCATCTCTTTGGAGGGCATGTGTCCCTTGGTGAGCTATGGTGTTGACACCTCAAAGATCATCACTTCTCTCCTCCTTTTGGGTATATAAACCATCCTCTTCACAACCAAGCAATATTTTTCAATCTAAAACTTCATCTTCTACCTTTGGATTGCCCTTGGAGCTTGAGGAGAAAAGAAGGTTAGAACTTAGACCTTGGGTGGCCGATCTACCTTTCTTGGGGAGGATCTTGTACTAGATTAATATCTTGGTAGAGATTTTGTGGAAGTTTACTCTTTTGGTAAGTGATCTTACTATTGATCATGTTTCCTCTCTCCTAAAAACTCCATCTTCTTCCTCCTTCTTGACCATGAGGTGTGAACGTTCCATAGTGGTCATTTGTGAAGATGACTCCATCTCCTTCACCTTTCTTCTTTGGTTCGAATTAGGCCTGATATCCTTCTTTCTTAACTCCCTGGTGACCATGATTTCTTTCTTTTTCTTGGAGGTGATCTCTTAACTGAGGTGTTGGATCTTGGGTGAAGCTTTAGGATCCTGAGATTATAGGAATTGTTTCTCTCAAAAAATCAAGCGGGATTTATAACTCTTCCTACCTCTATTACATGCATCTTAACTTGATTTCTTACTACCTTCTATGTGATTCGTTATACTTGTAATAATAGGAGGTTTTGATATGTTACACATGCATAAGATTTTTAGTTATCTTATTTTGAACATCGTTCTTTTGATGATCTTGCATCATCTTTGTTAAGGTTTGTTGAACACTTGAGAATTTGGTGATGTGCACCCTGTAACGCTTGGTGTTCTAGGTTGATCGCTTGTTCTGATCTGGTTTAGACTTATTATGGGGTTGTCGCAAGTGGTTGAGACAATCCATTAGACTTTTGTTGCAGTCAACACTCCTTGGTGGGGTGGTCATGATACTTCCTTAATCCTAAGATGGTGTCTACCTATTAGTTGGCTTGCAACACAACATTGCTGCAATGTTAGACTTGATAGCCAGTTAGCATTATAGCTTTTGATTGGCTAAGTACACAGGTCATAAAACCTACTTAGAAACTGTTAACAGTCAAGACATTTGTGTTTCGGTTAAGACACTTAATGATGAGGGTAATAACACCATGTTACATGACCTAATCACAAGACTAGGTTTGGGTCATCGCTACACACCTTGGAGGTTCGATCTCAATGCACTAATTGCCACGGTCATGACACATCCCTTGGTGTAGCAGTAGTGAAGTCCCTTCAATTGTGGTCACGATAATGTGTTGCATGGGCTTGAGTAGAAGCCATGAAGTTGTGATGTTGAGCTAACATGACATCAACTTTTTGAAGGGTCGGGGCACTCCATAGGTGGTTGGTCGTGATACCCTTTCCCTATACCTAGTCAGGGTGCGATGCCTCATTGCTAAAGGGTGATTGACACTCATGTGTTAATGATGGTTAAGTTACACACATGTAAGTATGAATATATTCAGTACCAAGGGTAATGGGTTATCTAAAAGTAATGTGATTATGAATGGCTAACCATCAACAATAATACATGACTCTCTCACAATATGGAAAGTGATGGAATTAGGGCTTTGAGGTGGTATGATGCTATTAAACCCTAATCGGGTAAAAATAAACCCTAACCCTAATATGGTGATAACAAGATAAGTGTGTTCACTATATTTGAAGGTTTTTATTCATGGATAGTATTTTCGCTCTCCTACTTGTGCAACACTAACTTGTAGGTGAAATGAATGGCATAGCTAAGATAATGTTATGATGAGACTTATACAACACAAAGTGGTGATTGTGAGTAATTTTGAGGCTTTTGTGATAATGAATGTTGCAGGGGCATATGAATTGGTATAATGACCTAGAAAGTGCTTTGTATATAAATGAGGGATTGATAACCCATAGTGTTGTGTTGTTAATGATAATATTGGGAATGGCAGTATTACTAGTGCCATGTGATGATGACACAAGTTTTCACTGAATACGTTTTATATCTTCTAAAGTTGCATCCTACCTTAATTTTTTTGAAAAATTATTTAGGGTTAATACATTATAAATTGATTGATGCATAAAAAGATACCCAATTAGCATGTCTAATCAAGTGAAATCCTAATCATGTAGTTGCCCTATACCAGAGAGCCATGTACAACATCAATATCTAGTTGGGTGGTGAAATGAGTAACTCCTATGGGAAAACTCAGAGCGCATATTGTTGACTATGTGGGGTGCAAGTCATATATTTCCTTGTGTCCTTAAATGGTGAAAATAGTGATATATTGTATATTATTAAATTTCCATGTGAGAGCTAGTTTTCTAGTGTTGTTCCATGTACTAAGGAAGACTAGTTGTTTACATGACTATAGATTGACTATGATTTGATGTATGTATACGACTGTAGCCTTAACTACGAGTTGTTTTCTTTTAGCAGTATGACTATATGTCACTGCATTGCAGACTTGAACTCACCAAGTCGTGTTGATGATGATCATGGAGTTTGAATCTTCCATTTGATCTTGTATGGTACTGATTTCGACTTAGCAGTGGTCAGTTGGATTTGAGTGGTACCTCTCACATCCTCAGGGCATAAAAATTGGTTAAATAGCCATGTAGTATATTTTTTAGGGTCAAATATGAATTACATTGGGTGACCCCATGCCTTTTTTCCAGTACTATTTAGTTTATAATAGTTATACATGTTCTTCATATTCCTTTTAATAGTATAAAATGTTCTACCTCTTGATTGTAACTACTTAAACTACTTAAGAAGAAATACCTACTTTATTTAGACTTCTTTATAGTACAATGCTTATAATAGATGTTGACGAAGAGTTATAACTCTCACTGGAACATTTGGTCTTACCCTGTGGGTTCCACAACATTTTAGGTTGGCGTAGACAAGGAGGTTGAGGTCGTGGTGCATGAGTTAAACAATAAGGAGAGTAGTGGTTGTCTAAAGGTTGGACATTCTACTAGTGTAGTGACTTAGTAGAGTCTTATGTGTCATCCCTGTACTCTCATGTCTTGGGACAGAGATTTTGCTTTTTTTGTTTATCGACACAAAGATCTTGCTTTTATGCCATGATTGTATAGAAATCGCTTGTACATATGAACAAGTTGCAACATGTATTAGATATGGCTTGATAGTCTTTGAACTTTATACATAACATCTTTTGGTATATGTGAATTAAAAATGGTCTATGTTGAAGGATTGTTTATAAAATGCTTTCACTTGAGATTTTAAATTGCAATTGTTTTTATTAGCCTATTTTGTGGTAATATTTTGGTTAGTGATAATTCCGCGATTTGATTTGAGTAATCTCGTTTATTGTAGTCATGGCCATCACAATTTAGTGGTATTATAGCTATAGGTTCATTGAGTCTATACAGACATAGGACTAGGGTTTGAGTTTGTTCTAGTGTCCTCGAGTATATCTTATAGTAGCTTCTACTATTGCAGAAGTAGAAGTAGATAGAAAAGATGTCTGGAGAGCATGATGAGAATGTTGCAGAAAGCAACATTGCTACACCAGGAGATGCTGCTAGGAGACAAGGGAGGGCAGAAGCTATCCTCAAGAATCCTCAACTCAATCTAGCTAATGTATCCAACCCTACTTTAGAGGCTATGGTTGTACAGTTTATGACTACAATGAACCATATGATGGACATGATGCCTATAATTATACCCAAGGCAGAGGGTCCATGTGCTAAAACCCATGGGTCTGGAAAAACTTTTGAGAGACTCCAACGTGTAGAGCCCTTGGAATATGGAGGTAGATCTAATCCAACCGATGAAGATATGTGGCTCACTGAGTTGGAGAAGGCTTTTGTGACGTCCCCAGATTTTCTAAAACTTAATCTGATGTGTGATGTCCAAATTGAGACCTCACCTCAATGAGAATCCTAATTTAAACACCACATACTAGGCTAAGAAGAATAAAATCAGAGGAAGTCAGAAGGAAACAACAGTAGCACATGTACATGAATAATAATAAAACCATACAACACATGTTTTCCATTCAACATATAATTACAACATAAATTGTTACATCATTTGATATTACATATTGAACAACAAACTTTAACATATATATGTACTACCACTAAACTACAAGATCTTAAGACAACAGGTCCACCTATACATCAGCTCGCCTACAACTCTCAAATATCCTAGATCTTCAAGATCATAAGTCCAAAAACCTAAATAAAAGATTACATGTGGTACACGTCAACACAATATTCAAGAATATTGTACTGAGCACACCTACATGTCTTTTTATATACCTCTCATTACTAAGCTTGGAAATAAGATAAACTAATACTTGGCAGTTATAAAGAAATATAAGAAAAATCATATACTTGCACAAAGATGTTCATTAACAAAAGAGAACACATATTTTTAGCTCATTTTCCATTATATCATCCATGCATTGACCGCCGAAGGTTGAATGTATTAAGGCCTTTATTATCACTACCAAATAGTTAGATCATATGTACAATGTGACCACTACCAAAGAGTTAGGTCAGACCACTACCAAAGAGTTAGGTCATATGTACAATGTGACCACTACCAAAGAGTTAGGTCACTTCCAAGCACACTACCAAAGAGTTAGTGCTTTCATATAATGGAACTAATATATTATGTTTGATGTGTTCATAGCAGTAGGTATGGAAAATCAAGCAACATATCATACAAGAATAATCATTTCAACCAATACCAAATGCCAAGTATTTACTACCATATAACACAAGAATATTGTATAATAAGCCAAGTAAGAGGTAATGGCATACCTTGATCAAGAAAGACAAACCTAATCACATTCCTGATGTCATCTATCCTTGTCATCCCTGATTAAGACAAGATCACATATCACCATCAGGTTCTCATCATCTTACATCTCATCTTAACCCTAAACATGTTCATATTAGAGTTTTACTTATGATATTCCCCTCATTACTTGTCTTATCATCTTGTAATCTGGGATTGATGTTACTGGTATCGTATTCCAAATTATGGTTCATCATCTGAACATTAGCTTCCATGTCATTTTGTGCACACATTAACCCTGGGTACATCATTAACCTAAATTAGGGTTTTAAACTATGTATTAAAGGTTAACTACATATAGCATGGATTTCATGTATAAAAATGATCTTAGATTTACATACTATCTTCCAGTTACTGGTATGAGGGTGTTCTGTAAATTTCATCATTTATTGAGCATGTATGTATTTATTACATTTTATTTAGGGTTAATAGCCCTAAATAGATATATAGAGAAAATTACAAGATTTTGTGCATCATCATCATAATATTTGGCCTTATATGGATTACAAACATGATTTATGATTTACTGATATTTTCCCATAATTTTAGGTCATCGTTTGGTATTTATTATCCATTAAACAAGCATTACACATCTTACATGATATTGCTATTATTAGTGCATCAAAATCCTAACATTATCATCCTACTATGTTCTACTCATTTTTTTGATAATTTTAGTATATTATATGCATTTTTCTAATATATGGGATAATTACTATGAATTATATAAGAACTAAGCATTTTAGGGATTTTACCCTTTTCAGGTCAATCAAGTGCCGCCAGGTGGCCCTAAGGAGGGAGCACCTCCATTGGTTGCTATGGTCTGCTATGACCTAGGATTGGAGGTGGATCCAAAGATCTCACCCATATTTGGTTCGGGACTGGGATTCTGTAGTCTGGACTGGATTAGATGGGGTTAGTCAGGATCCAGTCGGATTCTGTTTGGCAACCCAGTCTGATTCTATTTGGCAACCGAATCTGATTCTGGTCAGCTGGTCTGATTTGAGCCTAGATTCAGTCTGATTCTGTTTGGCTACCAGTCTGGATTCAGTCTGATTTTGTTTGATAACCTAGTCAATATCTGCTTGTTCTGTCCTGTTTTTACATAACTGTTTTAACAAGTACAAGGAATGTGTAGTTGTGATGGCGCCTCAATATAAGTACAAAATTTACAAAAAAATTATTTGTATTTTGTGGATGTTATTTTTTTATTTAGTGAAGTGAAAATAATATATGAGTATGCTCATTTTTATGTGATGATTTAAAATAAAGCAAACTATATTGTTGTCTTGCATTGCATTTTTATGTTGTAAATATGTATTGTTGTACATATTTGATCCAAGAACTGTAAACTGACAAGATAATTGAAATTGTCCTAATATAACATAAATTGCACACAAGTACAAAAGCAAAGATAATAGCACATTTTCATCAGAACTTAAACAAACAAAAAAATTAATAATAAGTTATTGGTTCTCGGGCAAATACATCATTAACATACTAGGGAGAGGGGCAAAAAAGGAGAGGCATGCCCTAGACCGAGACATAGACATCCATACACATGCTAAGATGGTGACCAACCACTGTGGTGGATAGTCTTTGATGTGGAGGATGATTTATTTTGATCCTAGGTAGGAGTGTCCCAGTCGGCCCACTTTAGGGAGTCATCATACTCGTCCCATGACATAGGACATGCTTCTTGCAATGACTGATTAGGTTGTTGTTTGATGTCATCTTTTGGCCAATCAAACAACAACGACAAATGATGAATAGGATGACTGACCCCAACCTTGCCTTGTTCCTAGCTCCCATTTTTTCCCTGCTCATGTGTATCCTCGTAACATTTTTTTTTGCAGACAAGGTTTTCTTCAACATATTTTGGTATCTTTGATGGAGACATCAATATTTTGTCAAACTTTGCCCTTGCCTTTGAACGCGATTGTGACATCTAAATTAAATAAATAAATATAAGTATGATCAAATATCGTTAACAGTAAACTAATTGTGACAATAATGTATACAAATAAATGTTGCAAGCAACTTAGCTAAAAACAAGTTTGAACGTGATGTAAGTCTTCTAAACATAAAAGTAAAGTCAAAGTTTGTCAAATGATGGTACCAATAAACTAATGTAACACAAAAGTTTTGCAACGAAATGTTGTGAAGCAAACATAAACAAATACAATGCCGAGCAAATGTCGAGCAAATATGTTACAAGTTCATGTGTTTGTTTCACCGTCTGATGTGGTTGTTTGTTTCATTCATTAGTGTTAAGGTATTCAGCAATTCCAAGTGGGTAAGTGCGACGAGTCATCACAAAGTTGCATTGAACGGGCAATGGCGGGGGAGGCAATAAATCTCCCAAAATGAAACGATGGTCTCTTATGAACTCTCTCCTTATGTGTTGCCATCTCATTTGCAACTCACTCAAAGATATGTAAGACCCCCTGTTATGTTTCGAAACTGACGCCATTCCTCCATCCAAGCCTGTGTAGTATATACTCCATTCACACATCTCACCAGTTCATATTGGTTTCTCATCATACCTCTGAGAACCATATCAAGCTCTTTACACCACATAAAATAAGGCATCATTGGATGCCCAACCATATTACAGATTCTATAAGTAATATATTTCAAAAGTAAGGGCGTATGTCACAATTAAGGGGATATAATATGCATATTTGGTTTTAACTTACATTCAGCAACGTTATGATGAAAAAACATACACCCTCCATAAAACATTCAACAACATTACGATAAATAACATCAACCTTTTAATGTAATACAATATTTATATCAGTGGATGAATTAAGAAAGATTATAATGTTAATAATATCTAATGGTAGACAAAGTAAATCGAGGAGACAATCTAAATGTAGCTCTACCATTCAACATTATGACATCATCGTGGGTGAAGGAGTGTCTAAAAGAAGACTACAATCTTCCTCCAGACTGGCAACATATCGTTCTAGAACCTCATGCTCATACTTTTTGTTGGTGTATATATCATCGTAGTTGTGATGAATTTCAACAAAGTCCTTCATGTTCATTGCCTGGCCCCACAATTACTTGCATTCAACAATTAGTATCATAATCTCAACTTTCAAAGAATCATTTGTTGGGGGGATATCGAATACCAATGGAAGATTCTGCACCGATCTTTTCCCTAAAATGTATTATCAAGTTCAAGTGAATGACAAGAATGCGCAGCTTATACAAGGGCAACCTACTATTTATGTATTTACTAGTGCACCTCACAAGAAGGACATATGTAATACATTTTGCTTGACCTTTCACTCAGAATGCCAAAATCATACAACCCTGCATCCTCTTTGTTAAGCTTCAAGGCTGCATTTAACCCACAATTACACCTCAGAACTTCAGATGGATTCATTGAAATCTAAAACAAGGTTGATGATTAGTAAAATAATGTCTGGTTCTAAACATAGGTTTCAAGTATAAATTGACGAACATATCAGTAGGCCTAGCTGATTATTCAAACATAAAAGCGAAGTTAATTTCAAAAGGTTGTTATACATCTATGATGTATTGTATCTGTCTTCCTCAATTGAAGAGTCCTTATCGCTCGTGATGTGAAGTCATTGGTGAAGATATTGGCAGCTCTTCCGCAGAATGTATGTGTTGTTGTGCATGTCAATGCGGTTTGCATGACAATATGATGTATTGTATCTATCTTCCTCAGATGATGAGTCCTTATCGCTCATGATGTGAAGTCGTTGGCGAAGATATTGGCACCTCTTCCG
Organism: Alisma plantago-aquatica; assembly: GCA_963693085.1. Taxonomy (NCBI): domain Eukaryota; kingdom Viridiplantae; phylum Streptophyta; class Magnoliopsida; order Alismatales; family Alismataceae; genus Alisma; species Alisma plantago-aquatica. The sequence goes on from OY856410.1 coordinate 532,862,695, forward strand.
CAGAATGTATGTGTTGTTGTGCATGTCAATGCAGTTTGCATGACAATATAGTCATGGGACAATGCACACACCTCGTCCAACACTTTGTTGAAATTTCTACTTATGGTCTCACTAGAGTGAATGTAGTCCTCAGCCAAAGCATGATTTGTATGTCCATGGCCAACCATTTGTAGGAAGTAGCATACAACCTCAACTGATGAGATGCCTCTAGTACTTTGTAACAAGCCATGACTCTCAAGCTTGTCCACAAGAGCCATTATAGTGTGTGGTCGCATTCGGTATAGGTCATATGCCCTTTGTTCATGCCCGAATATGATTTGTAACACCTTTTGGGGGCCACTCCTAATGCTAATTGACGTAGGTATTGTAGGTGGTATGTCGGCAACATCGGAAATGTCATCCATGATGGAGTTCACTATTGACTTAGTTATTGCATCAGCAATGTTATTTGCTGGACCAGACAAGGTATCTAAAATGTTTGTAAGGAGGTCAGTTTCGTGTGTATGGTCATTGGCAGACATGATGCCTACAATTAAAATGATAACAACGTTCACATGATGACTACAAGTAATATTGAATAAGTACTTGAACATAATATGAAAGATTTGATAGGGAAAAATAACGACATCAACATTACAAACTAATTAGATTGTACGTGAAACAAATGTCTGTACGGGAAATCAATTATTACAACAATAAAGCAAATTGAAATTGATGTTCTCAAACATACCAAACATAATGGAAAAATAAAGTTCCCACTTATGATCCTAAAGGGCCGGGTCGAGTATACTACATGGATGGCATACTTGATGTGGTGTTGATTTTGGGTGGCGGGGACTACAAAAAAAATCCTTGCTGAGATGGCACAAAAGAGGATGGCATTGAAGTTATTGGTGTTGTAGTACCACCTTGGGACCTTTCCCAAAGGTCTTGCAACCATATTGTTAATTTGTGAGGTGTGTGTCTAAGGCTGAGGTAGATGTTGCAGTTTGTTGACTCCTTTATGGCATTCACAAGTGTTGTAAAGATAGGGTTGGGGACATTGGGGAAAGTGTCATTGAAATGTTGTAAAATGGTTGCAAACTCTTCTTTTTCAAAGGCTCTGGTGGCCACACCTGTGCCAAACTCGTGAACCTTTGCGTACACCTGTGTGAATTCAGATAACACTTCATTAGAAAGCACACATCGCTCTTGTGACATTGATGGTCACTTCCTGCACCTATGGATGGGAGGAGTCCTCCTTCCAATGATTGGGGGGCAATAAATATCCCAAAATGAAAAGATTGTCTCTTATGAACTCTCTCCTTATGTGTTGTCATCTCATTTACAACTCACTAAAAGATACGTAAGGCCCCCTGTTATGTTTCGGAAGTCACACCATGCCTCCATCCAAGCCTGTGTAGTATATACTCCATTCATACCTCTCCCCAGTTCATATTGGTTTCTCATCATACCTCTGAGAACCTTATCAAGCTTTGTACAACACAAATTATGGCGTCGTTGGATGCCCAGCCATATTACAGATTCTGTGAGTAATATATTTTAGAAGTAAGGGTGTATCTCACAATTAAGGGGATATAATATGCATATTTGGTTTTAACTAACATTCAACAACATTACGATGAAAAAACATACACCCTCCATAAAACATTCAGCAACATTACGATAAATAACATCAACCTTTTAATGTAATACAACATTTATATCAATGGATGAATTAAGAAAGATTATAATGTTAATAACATCCAATGGTAGACAAAGTAAATTGAGAAGACAATCTAAATGTAGCTCTGCCACTCAACGTTATGGTGTCATCGTGGGTGCAGGAATGTCTAAAAGAAGACTATAATCTTCCTTAAGACTGGCAACATAGCATTCTAGAACCTCATGCTCATACTTTTTTTTGGTGTATGTCTCATTGTAGTTGTGATGAATTTCAACAAAGTCCTTCATGTTCATTGCCTGGCCCCACAATGACTTGCACTCGATAGTTAGTAACATAATCTCAACTTTCAAAGATTCAGTTGCTGGGGGGAGATCGACTGCCCAATGGAAGTATCTGCACCGATCTTTTCCCTAAAATGTATTATCAAGTTCAAGTGAATGACAAGAACGTGAAGCTTACACAAGGGCAACCTATTATTTATGTATTTACTAGTGCACCTTATGAGAAGGACATATGTAATACATTTTGCTTGACCTTTCACTCAGAATGCCAAAATCATACAACCCTACATTCTTTGTGTTAAGTCGCAAGGCTACATCTAACCCACAATCACACCTCAGAACTTCAGATGAATTCATCAAAATATAAAACATGGTTGATGATTAGTAAAATAATGTTTGGTTCTGAATATAGATTTCAAATATAAATTGCCGAACATATCAATAGGCCTAGCTGATTGTTCAAACATAAAAGCGAAGTTAATTTCGAAAGGTTGTTATACATCTATGATGTATTGTATCCGTCTTCCTCAGTTGAAGAGTCATTATCGCTCATGATGTGAAGTCATTGGCAAAGATATTGGCACCTTTTTTGTAGAGTTGAAATATCTTGTTCTAGCCTATTGGTTTCTGCTCTTGTCCAACAGACAAAGTCACATTGTTTTGACCATAGCTTGCGTTCGTTGTGTGCATATGCAAGTTGTGTTAGCATTGCATCCCTAACTGCAGTAAGTGTGACCACTATAGGTTGAACACACTGTGGGCAACCTCATATGCTATCTGTTCAGAACAAGACCCCTACCACATGTAAAATATGGTTTTTGGGGGTTGTTGTCTTCAAAATGTCCATTTGCCGCATCCGCGACATACATATACACTCATACAGTGCATTGAAGGCCACATGGACAGGACGACATTTCATTCTCCATTTCAAGACAACCTAATGAAACATAATGTGACATTTTTAATTAGGAGCCATAATACATTTCATGAAACAAACAATTTAGGGCACCAGAATCACATGGTTGATGAGTTATCATATGCTTCAAAAAATATGACAAGTACAAAGTAAGGTCAACGAGTATCCCAAAGGAAATTAGAAATGGTTTCACGTAACACATCACCCTCCCTTGCATCAGCAGGAGTTGTTTGTTGTAGGGAACTCAAGTCGACCCCAGTAGGTGGGATGACAGACGTTGAACTGTCATCTGGGATTCATCCATCATAGTGTAGCCATCATGCTGGCGACGTATAAAATTTTGGAGGATACAACAAGCCATTACGAGCCGACATTGTGAATGTATAGGATATGTCACCCCTTTTTTAAGGTAGGCAAACCGCCTCTTCAACACATCAAATGCTCTTTCTACAACATTACGTAATTGAGCATGGTGGTGGTTGAACATCTCCTTCTCGTTGGTGTATGAATGATTGTTTCCTCGGTACTCAGAAATATCATAAGTTGTGTTGCGATAAGCTGTAAGAACTTGATGAGTGTTGGAATATCCTGCATCAACTAGGTAAAACATTTCTACCAGAACTTTAAACCCGCCCATGGTCGTTGCTGATTGTAGGACCCTTTGGTCAGCAGCCGAGCCCTCCCACCCAGTTAGGACATATGTAAACTCCATCGAGAAGTCTACTATAGCCATGACATTTAGTGAGACATTCCCTTTTCTATCTCGGTAGCGATTTTGCTTGTCGTGTTTGACCAAGACTGGGATGTGTGTTCCGTCATTTTCCCTGATGACATTCTATAACACCAAAATCGGTTGTAAACATACAAAATATTTGAAAATGATTATAAGTTGTAGGGGATAACTATTACCTTGAAGTAAGGGTAGAACCTTGGGCTGTCCAATATATGAGAATGTGTTTTGTGCATGTCGATGTGGTTTGCATGACAATATAGTCATGGGACAATGCACACACAGCGTCTAACACTTTGTTGAACTTTCTACTTATGGTCTCACCAGAGTGAATGTAGTCCTCAGCCAAAGCATGATTTGTATGTCCATGGCCAACCACCTGTAGGAAGTAGCATACAGCCTCAACTGATGAGACGCCTCTAGTACTTTGTAACAAGCCATGACTCTCAAGCTTGTTCACAAGTGCCATTATAGTTTGTGGTCGCATTCAATATAGGTCATATGCCCTTTGTTCATGCCTGGTTATTATTTCTAACACCTTTTGGTGGCCACTCCTAATGCTAACTAACCTAGGTATTGTAGGTGGTATGTCAGCATCAACGGAAATTTCGTCAATGATGGAGTTCACTATCGACTTAGCTATTGCATCAACAATGTGATTTGCTAGACCAGACAAGGTATCTAAAATGTGTGTGAGGAGGTCAATTTCTTGTGTTTGGTTACCGACAGACATGATTCCTACAATTAAAATGATAACTACATTGACATGGTGACTACAAAAAGAGAATAACTACTTGAACATAATATGAAACAATTGACATGGAAAAATAATGGCTTCAACATTACAAACTAATTAGATTGTATGGAAAACAAATGTCAATATGGGAAAGCAATTATTACAACAATTAAGAAAATTGAAATTTATGTCCTCAAACATAGAAAACATAATGGAAAAAATAAAGTTCCCACTTATGATCCCGAAGGGCCAACATCATTGGGTTGAGTATACCACATGGATGTCATACTTGATGTGCTGTTGAAGTTGGGTGGTGGGGATTGTGAAACAAATCCCTATTGAGATGGCATAAAAGAGGATGACATTGAATGTATTGGTGTTGCAGTACTGCCTTGGGACCTTTCCCAAAGATCTTGCAACCATATTGTTATTTTGTGAGGTGTATATCTAAGGCTGAGGTAGATGTTGTTGTTTATGACTCCTTTATGGCGTTCACAAGTGTTGTAAATACATGACTGGGGGCATTTTGAAAAGTGTCATTGAAATGTTGTAAAATGGTTGTAAACTCTTCTTTTTCAAAGGCTCTAGTGGCCACACATGTACCTAACTCATGAACCTTTCGTACACTTGTGTGAATTCAGATAACACTTCATTAGAAAGCACACATCGGTCTTGTGCCATTTATGGTCGCTTCCTATGCCTATCGACAGGAGGAGTTCTCCCCCCAACACTCTGGGTATCTATTCTGCTTCCCCCGGTGTCACCCTCACTTTGCATCCTAGGTGTGACTATTTCTAGCCCCCTTAATGGGGTTCCTGTGTTCATGGGTGTATCAGATGCATCTAAGTCGATAGTAACATCTTCCTTGGAGGCAACATCGGAAGGGATTTGTCTATCCGTAGAATACATTGCATGGTGTCCTCTAGCAATGTTCCTCCCCGCCACCATCTCGATGACGTAGTAGTGGGTAAAGGGGTGCTTAAGCAACTCAGCAAGGTCCTTGTTTGCCTAAGTATTAGAAAAATGTGTATTAGGAAATTTAAGTGTAAATGTAGGACATTACTTTTGGGTTCATGGTAAATGATTATTGTACATACCACAAGGCAGTCCCTCTACTTAGGGGTGTCAGGCAGCGTGGGCTTGTGCCTAGTCTCATCCCATCTGACACCACTCTTGTTGGTCACAAGCTTCAATCTTCCATACTCCCTCCTCAGGTTCTTCCATCGAGTTTTGATCTGGTCTAAATTATAGTCTGTCTTCCCCATCCTATTTTACAAATCACAAAGTACCTCCCTCCAAGCGTCCCTAGTAAAAATGACTGTCAACACACCTACCTACATCATACTATCTCTGCAATGTTGATATTAGAGCGGCGTCAGACTCTCTTGACCAAACAATATGGAACTTGGGGTCTGCGGAAGACATACTCACGTAGGTGCTATAATATATAATGATAGTGAGGGGTGTTTACAATGATAATTAGTACTGAAACGTACTATAATAAATTATGTACAACCAGTAAAAATAACCAAGCAATTAAAATTCTAGTGACTCCCTCCAACCTATTATATAGATACAAACTACCTAAATAAATAGACAGAATGGACAATTGTGAATCTAATGTCTTTATGTAGCTTGATAATCAAATATATCCAAAACCTAACACTTCTATAACAACTCTATTTTATTTAGCTGATGAAATAAAAGAGAGGGTCATTCGATCAAAGGGGTTAGTTGGAATAGCTGCCAGCCCAACAATTGGAATAGATGGAGAACAACCAGTGGGACAGAAATTCTAAATGGACTGAAGCAGATAGCCATGCAGCTGAAGCAAGAAGAGTGATAGTTGGAATAGAAGACTGACAACCTTGTCACCTATGCTTATTCATAGGGCAGTAGATACAATATTCCATAGGTCATTTGTATTAATTAGTAAAAATAGGTTTACTTCCAATACTACTTTCAATTCACTAGACTCAATTTGCACAAAACAATTATCTTTGCAATTGAATCATCGATCTTCTTATATATTAATGAAACAGTCAAAGATATTAAAAGTATAAGGTATGTGATAAAAAAAATTCAGTAATTAGACTTGGATCAGAGGAAGGTAGTAGTAGAACATCTGGAAGAATAGAATATTTGTTTTACAATCATTCTTTCATTTTCCTCAATATTATTTTCTTAAAAATAAAGTGATAAACTTACATTGAAAAGGACCAATGAGAAAGTAAGGGGACATTCAAAAGTCTAGTTGAATGCAAAAGCAAAAGTAGATATTCCTAAGGTGTGAAACTAAGGTATGAATTTCGCACGCCACCCTAATAAGGATAAGTTTATAACAAAAATAAGCATATGAGAAGTTATAATTCAAAATATTAAGTTCTAAAAATGTTGTGGACAAGTGAAATTTCAGATGTCCCAATAAGAACAACACATTTTTCTTCTTATCATTGAATTCTTGGTATGCATGTAGTCTTGGAAATTATATAGAACTCTAGTTAATCTTTCCAACGGATTAGCATATTACAGTTTCATATAAAAGCACAGGTTAAATTAATCTTATCTTCGAATTAGATACCTTTTGGATCAATGCAAACCATAATTCAAGAGGGATATTCCACTATGAATATCTTAAAGAGTTATGAATCTCTTAAAAATTGAACAAGGTGATAGTTTGACTTTTCAATAGTATATCCCTTCTCATATGAGAATGTTAGTTAGTTCAAAGATAGAAGAGATACATTATCCTCATGTTGATGCTATGGAAATATAATAATAATACCCTTATCTAATGAGGCAGTTTGAGATAGAGAAGCAATATTGATCTCATCTAGTGAGGAGAGTGACTCCTGAATGTCCCAACACACAAACCCAAATGGTCATCCTTCAATTTATATAACTTCCAAAAATAGAGCTTAAAGAGTAAGAATGAGCAAGGATTAACAATTAAGGATCTGAAGGAGGTATATTCAAATATTAGAAACATCATGTAAAATAATAAAATTCCTATAAGTAAAATTGTTAAGGGCATAATAAGGATGTGGAAGCAAATTCAGCCATGTACATGGGTGTAATGTACAAAATAAAACAAATAATTAGTTGTTGTTTTGTTCTTAATTGGTTAGTGGTTCAATATAGTTTAGTTGTGATAAAATCACAATTTCAGTTTAAGGGTCTTTAGAATTTGAATCCATGTATGGTAGAAGAGGATAAATTATGTATTCTTTTATTAAGTTCAGATGTTTTCAGAAGTATTGAAAATCATATTGCATAAGTAAACACAATGTAGGCTAGAATACCAACTAAGGATGGAGATTTAAGAAATGACACTCAGTATAAAGGATGATTTATTTTGATTGACTTTGAATAAGCTAGACAATTTTTGTTGTGTTTGAGATGTTTTACTACACTATGATTGTTGTTTTGAATATTTAACAAGAAAATGGCGTAGATGACAATCTAAAAAACAGAAAGGTGTATGAGTTAATATACATAAAGCTAAACTTTTTACACCATTCTTGTATACCTATATGTTTCTTAGATGAAACTCCTTAAGGGGGAGATGTTGTTACAACCATATCTCATTTTATTGGTAATATATGAGGGGTTAAGAAAATCAGTAAGGAGAAAGAATCACATTTGATAACAATACTACCATATAGCTCCGAACGATTTAGGACCAGTTGTCAATTTTGTATGATCAAAATAATTTCAAATCGGTAACACTTAATCCATTTTTTTGGTCTATGATTTAAACTAGCCAAATCAAGAGAGAGATTGACAAATTCATGAATAGGAATTCAAAGAATATAATACTTGTTAGATGTTAATAAAGATCGATTGAATACTTCTTCATGTTTGATATGATATGTCTACAGAAATAAGATGATCACACTGGAATTTCCATCAAATCTGATCCTAACCTTTCTTCACCACTAACAGTAACAGATATGCACCATGGCAAGAGATTAGGTTCTGATACATGTCATCAAAAGAAACTACCAAAGATACAGACACCATTACTGTTAAATCAAGTTCTACCCTAAATCGACCCTCCCAAACAAATCAAGTTCTACCCTAAAACGTCACCAACTTGTTCAGAAGGAGAAAACGAGTAGGGAGTGTGGAATCGCTGGTTTGTGCAGCACCATCGGAGAACTAGGGGTGACCACCACCGGAGTTGAGCCAGGGACAACAACCAGCTTTGACGAATAGATGCTCCAAGAGGCGTAGGTATATGTGAAGAACCTCGCAGCACAAGGCGAGGAATATGAAGGCACACAGACACTGCTTGGACGAGCTAGGGTTTGTTCTATTCATCGACAAGATGGGACAATGTTAGGTTTCAGATAGGTGATGTCCAGGCTAGGGCATGGGTACCTTGTTGCTTTTGTAGGTTGTAGCCGCTCCAGTAGACCGGCAGTCACAGACAGAAGCATTGATTCTCCACGCAGACGCTTCACTGGATGAACAATGCCCTCCATTTGTGATCTACTCGAGCTAGCAGACATCACTTTAACTCCTCACGGACCAACAATATAGCAGGAAGAGGGAGAGGTGCGACTGTAGCGAGGGAGAGGGGAGGGAGGGAGAGGGATGAGAGGTAGAGGGATAGGGTGAGAGGGAGAGGTGCGAGAGGGAGAGGGAGGGGTGTGAGGGAGTCGGGGTCGGGGGGTGTCGGGTCCGAAACCCAGACCGAGATTTCCAATCCCGCCTCTACCAGGACTGTTTTTGTTTTCAGATTATAGGATTCTATTATCCCAAAATGGGGGTCGAATGGGGTTGGCAACCAAACGCGATTTCACCCAAACTGGTCTGGGTTACACCGACGTGGTTCTACATGACAGGCCAAAAACTGGTTCTGATCTGGAACCAAACAGGGGCCTAGAGATCCATTAGCCTAATCCCACTCCTCCCTTTCTCACAATCTCGTGCTTTGTGATCTCTGTTTCTCCGCAATAGAAGCCGCCACCTCATGAGAGATCTCCACGCCATATTGTCCGTCCTTCAGTGCTCCTCATGAAGGACCTACCTAGGCTCAAGCTCTAGCATCTCTCCATCCACACTTTTGGCCTATCTTCTCATCCACATAGCTCCTCCTTGTGATCTTCTCGAGGAGGTCAGCGTCGCAAGGTTCTGTTGCGGCGGATCAAAGAGGCAACTTGCCTCTGTGCATCCTCTCCACAAACTGCAGCTTCACAAATCTTCGCAAGGCCTCCACAAACTCATCCATATCCTCCATTATAGGGAAGAAACCTACACCATCTCACCCAAAACTCCGGTTCATCTCCAGAAAGGAGGGACTTTTTCAGCCGAGTACGTAACACAAATAGGGCTCGTGAACACTCGTGTGATACTCCCTGGCCTCCACCTTGCTTCATTCATCCTCAAATCCAGTTACCACTCTCTATCTCCATTTCCTTCCTTTGGTCTTGACCTGCTCACATAGTTGAGAGGTGGAAAGGATTAGGAGTTCAAACTCCTCCCTCAGATGATCGTTCACTCAAAAAGAGGGGTCATCCAGTAGGTCATGGTGAGGCAAAGAGAACCACCCACTAATTGTCCCTTCTTAGGCCATGACCATGACATGGGGTGAGGCTAGGCTTCCCACTCACTATAATCCCACAATCTCCAGTCTGACCGGGGGAAGGGGATGAAGATCTAGCCATCCAAGGTGAACCCAACGACTATAAAGGAACTCGCCCAAAGTAGGATCTGGGGCTCACTTTAAACAAACCTCACTGCCACTAGATTTGATATCTAGGGCTAGGATCCCACCATGCAGACCTAGCTCAAAAGCAAGGGGCATGTGACACAGACTATTTTAGGCTCAAGCTATTAAAATTAGGTCTATTAACCTCAATAATGCACATAATTTCTCAAATTTAAAACTTAAATAACTTCCTCTAGGATCCTCCAATTTCCACCAAATTTTGATCATAGCTTTATTTCCTCTCAAGCTACATTCTTCTTTAATTTGGTGACAAAACTTAGCTATATGACTCACCAACTAAATTCCTCAAAGGACATTAAATATAGGGATCTTAATCATGATATAAACATCGCTCACCACTCACACTTTACCAAAACACTTGGGATTCTCAAAACTACTCAACATGCATGAATTCACTTATGTCATTGGACATTTAAGGATTCCAAAATTCCACTCCATCACATCCTACACACCTTAAAAGAAATTTCATCCTCAAAATTAAGTTAAAAATCCACTTTATCACGTCTTTTAAAATCCTCAACATCCCTGAGGAGGACAAGGTAAATCATGCAATATACTTGTTGAAAGGGAGTGATGGGCACTGGTGGGCCATTGAAGAGGAGAAAATGGCGAGAGTTGCAATTACATAGGAAGAATTAAGGTGAGAGTTTGTAAGTCACTACTTCCCTGAGACTAACTTTGATGAAATGATTATATAGTTTGAGAACATTAGACAAGGAACCATGTCAATTAGTGCTTATGAAGCTATGTCTAAGGATCTTCTTAGGTTTTGTTAGTATATGGAAACAATGGACAAGGAGAGAATTAGGCCCTTTGAGAAGGGATTGAGTATTGAACTATCAACCCCAATATCATCTTTAGAGAACAAAAAATGTTTGCAACTTTTGTGGAGTTAGTTAGGAGAGTGGAGAAATATGTGATGGAGAAACGTGAAGCAAAGGTCAAGAAGAGGCCTATGTAGTACCAAGGACAATCTTTTGGAGGCTTCAAGAAGCCCAGGTACTCAGCACCACAATCTCAATAGATGTTATTAAATCAATGGTAGTGGACACAGAGCAGAGGCAGAGGCCATAATTTTCTACCTGCATGAGCTCCGAGTGTGATGTCAGTATCTGTGATAGGGCCATCTAGGTAGTCGTATGAGGGAAAAACCTGTTTCAAGTGTAGACAGGTGAGGCATATTAAGTGGTACTACCCAGTGAAGGATGAAGAAGTGACTTGGTAGCCTAAGCAAAGTTTGCAGCAATGATAAAAACATAGTGGAAGAGGACGTAGACAAGCATCACAAGCTGGTTCATCAGGACATGCTAGCAGGGGTAGAGGGTGACAACAGGTGACGAATCGATTCTATGCGATGAGTCATCTAAAGGTGGTCGTCAGCCTAAGGGCCCTGACAAGTCAGATGGAATTATATCATTCTGATTTGACTTCTTCATGTTTTATATATATATTAGTTCACCCGGTGAAACACATTCTTTCATTACTAGAGAAGGGATAGCCAAATGTTTCTTGCATGTGAGTTGTAGACATGACAATCTTCATCTACAGACTCCCTTAAGTTGGTTCTGTAGAGCTAGCAAAAGTATGTTTGTTCTGTATTCTTTCCTTTTTAGGACACATTATACTAGTGGATCTCTTACCTTGGGATTATGTCAACAACATGAGCAACACATATGTCAGGCTTTGACTTTTCTGAGGCAAAAACAATTATACACAAAGTTCTATAAGTATGAGTTCTGGTTAAAGGAAGTGGCTTTTCTAGGACATGTAATATCTTCTAGAGGAGTCTATGTAGACCCAAAGAAAGTGAAGTCAGTGTTGGAATGGGATCATCCAAAGACACCTACAAAGGTTTGTAGCTTCTTAGGTTTGGTAGGATATTACAAACGGTTCAGTTTGAACTTCAGTGCAGTCGCTTTACCCCTAATAAAGCTTACTCAGAAAGATGTACCATTTGTTTGGGATGATAGATGGCAACATTCTTTTATGATTCTGAAGCAGATATTGACCAGTGCACCGGTGTTAGTTCTACCAGAACAAGTAAAAGGTTACATTATCTTTTATGATGCATCTAAGAATGGTCAGGGTTTTGTGTTGATGTAGGATAAGAATATGATTTCTTTTGCTTCACGACATCTTAAGAAACCTGAGGAGAATTATCTGACACTTGATATGTAGTTAGCGGCCATGGTCCATGCTTTGAAGATATGGAGACACTACTTGTATGGTGAGAAGTATCAGATCTTCACTGACCACAAGAACCTACAATATATCTTTTCCAAATAGGAATTAAACATACGACAATGGCATTGGATGGAGTTGATTAAAGACTATGATTGCACTATAGATTACCATCCAATGAAGAAAAATGTAATAGAAGATGGTTTAAGTAGGAAATCTTCTACATCATCATCCTCTGATAAAGCACAATTGAGTGCTTTAATGTGCCACAAGAGAGATATGAAGGTCTATTTACAACAAATGAATGGACAACCAGAGGTGTCTATGTTGGTAGGTCTGTTGGCATAGTTACAAGTAAAGCTGACATTGAATCAGCAGATCAAATATGCACAATAGCAAGATACTATGGTACAACATGTTCGGCCAGAATTGGGTTTTGAAAAGCATGAGGACTTCCATGAATATGAGAATGGGACAATATGTTATCATGGTAGGGTTGTATATCTTTTCCAAATAGGAATAGAACATGTGAGAACGACCTTGGATGGAGTTGATTAAATACTATGATTTCACTATAGATTATGATCTAGGGAAGGAAAATGTAGTAGAAGATACTTTAACTAGGAAATATTCTACATCATCATCCTCTAATAAAGCACAATCCAGTTCTTTGGTGTGCCATACGAGAGATATGTTGGTCTCCTTATGATAAATGAATGTACAACTGGAGGTGTCTATGTTGGAAGGTCTTTTGGCACAGTTACAAGTAAAACCGACATTGAATGAGTAGATCAAAGATCTACAATAAAAAGATATTGTGGCACAATAGATTCAACCAGAATTAGGCTGTGAAAAGTGTGAGGACTTTCATGAGTATGAGAATAGGATAGTATGTTATCATGGTAGGGAAGTTGTACCAAATGTAGATAATCTGAGGGCGTTAGTTCTATAAGAGGCTCAATCTCCTTTGTATGCTATGCATCCAGGTAGTACCAATATGTATCAAAATTTGAAAGAATTATATTGGTGGCTAGAATTGAAACATGATGTACCTGAGTCTTAGCTAAGTGTGTAGTGTGTCAGTAGGTTAAAGCCGAACATTAGAAATCTATAAGGTCTTTACAACCAATGCCTATACCCCAGTGGAAATGGGATCATATCACAATGAACTTTGTGGTTGGACTTCTAAGGACAACCAAAGGTTGTGATTCAATTTCGGTAATAATGGATAGGTTAACTAAGTCAGGACAATTTCTACCAGTAAAGACAACATATACAACTTAGAAGCTTGCATACATGTATGTCGATGAAATAGTATGTCTACATGGTATCCCATGTACTATAGTATGAGACATAGATCCTCAGTTTACTAGTCACTTTTAAAAGCATTTGCATACAATGATGGGTATGCGGTTAAGGTTCAGTACTGCATTCCATCCATAGACAGATGTACAATCTAAAAGGACAATTCATACCTTGGAGGATCTACTAAAAGCTTGTGTGTTATAGTTTTTGGGGTGTTGGGATATCCACCTTAGTTTAATAGAGTTTGCCTACAAAAATAGTTATCAAAGAAGCATTGATATGGAACCTTATGAAGTGTTGTATGGGTGATATTGTAGATCTCCTTTGTGTTGGTATGAGATAAGGGAATATTAACTTTTAGTCATGTGTTAGTGTAGCAGACAAGAGAGAAGATCAAAGTCATTCAACAACAATTAAAGGCAGTGCATGACAGACATAAATCTTATGCTGATAACCGTCATACATCCTTAGAGTTCTAAGTGGAAGACATGGTGTATCTTAAAGTTTCTCCTTGGAAGGGTGTTCTAACATTTTCTAAGAAGGGTAAGTTAGCTCCCAGATATATGGGACCTTATCCTATAGTTGAACATGTTGGGAAGGTGGTCTATAAGTTTGAGCTGCCACCTGAGTTACAAAAGTTACATCATGTGTTTCATATCTCTATGTTGAGGAAGTGTCTCCCTGATACGGATTTGACTCTTCAGCCTGTGGAAGTAGAGTTAGATAATGATAAATATTATGTAGAAGGACCTATGTTGATCCTGGATAGAAGGATCAAGAAGTTGAAGAAGAAGGATATTTTTTAGTTAAAGTCTTGTGGCATCATCATGGCATTGAAGAAGACACGTGGGAACTTGAAGATGACATCCGGAAGAAGTATACCTCTCTTTTTGCATAGGATTTTTGGGGGCAAAAACCCTATTAGGGGTTTATAGTTGTAAGACTCCTGACCTAGCTTAATGTTTAATTATGTTTACATTGTATAATAAGATTCTTAAACCTTAACCTAAGACGTTGAGATGCTTTAATATCATGTAACACACTTGTATTTTCATTATTGGTACAATTTGATTAATGTTTGGGCTATTTTGCAATATATGTGTATGTTTTGGAGTAGTTTGCAATTTACCCATAAGTGAGGGTTAATTTACAAAATTTCACATGAAGAGAGGCCATCCCGTGTTTTGATATCATGAGAAAGAATAATAGGGTATGGGGTGATTTATTTGAATCTTGAATAATTGTGCAACATCATCATGTGAAATTAGAATTTGTAGGACTTCTATGGTTTGCATAGTTGACTTCATGTTTGACTTAGGGTTTGATGTTATGACCTCTCCACCACTTTTGGTGAGGGTTGCGACTAAGACACATGCCTTGGAAGCATGGTCATGACCGAGACAACCTTGTGAGAGGTGGGTCAAAACACCTTGTCTTTTAGTGTATCGACCATGTACATATGAGAGCTAGGGTTTTCACCTTGGATTATCTCGACTGAGACAAGTTGGTGAAGGTAATGTCATGACCACAACAAGAAGGGCAACTGACCAAGTAGGTCGCAACATAGTTGCTGGACAAACATGACCATGGATATTTTCATGTAAGTGAAAGAAAGGTTATCTCTTTGGAGGGCATGTGTCCCTTAGTGAGCTATGGTGATGATACCTCAATGATCTTCACTTCTCTCCTCCTTTTGGGTATATAAACCATCCTCTTCACAACCAAGCAATCTTTTTTTCCCTACAACTTCATCTTCTTCCTTTGTATCACCCTTGGATCTTGAGGAGAAATGAAGGGAAGAACTTGGACCTTGGGTGGCTGATCTACCTTACTTGGGGAAGATCCTATGGTAGATCAACATCTAGGTAGAAATTTTGTGGAAGTTTACTCTTTTGGTAAGTGATCTTACTCTTGATCGTGTTTCCTTTATCCTAAAAACTCCATATTCTTCCTCCTTCTTGACCATGAGGAGTGAACCTGCCAAGGTGGTCGTTTGTGAAGATGACTCCATTTCCTTGACCGTTCTTCTTTGGTTTCAGATTAGGGCTAATTTTCTTCTTTCTTAACTCCCTGGTGACCATGATTTCTTTCTTCTTATTGGAGGTGATCTCTTAACTGAGGTGTTGGAACTTAGGTGAATGTTTTGGAGCATGAGATCATACGAGTTGATTCTCTCCAAAAATCAGGCGGATTTATAACTCTTGATACCTCTATTATGTGCATCTAAACCTAATTTCATACTACCTTCTATGTGATTCATTATACTTGTAATAACAGGAGGTTTTGATCTCTTACATGTGCATAATATTTTTAGTTATCTTCTTTTGAACATCTTTCTTTTGATGATCCTCCATCATCATGGTTAAGGTTTGTTGAACACTTGAGAATATGGTGATGCACACCCTGTGACACTGGGTATTCTAGGTTGATTGGTTATTCTGATCTAGTTCAGACCTATTATGGGGTTGGTGTAGGTGGTCTAGACAATCCATTAGTCTTCTATCACGATCGACACTCCTTGGTGGGGTGGTCATGGTACTCTCATAATTTTAATATGGTCGCTACCTATTAGTTGGGTCATGACACAACATCACTGCAGTGTTAGACTTGATAGCCGATTAGCGTTACAATTTTTGATTGGCTAAGTACATAGGTCATAACACCTGCTTAGACCTGTTAATGGTCGAGACATTTGGGTTTGAGTTAAAACACTTGATGATCAAGGTAATAACACAATGTCACATTACCTGGTCACAACACTGTGTTTGGGTGGTGTAAACACACCTTGGAGGTTAGACGCACTAAGTGTCTTGGTCGCGACACATTGTTGGTGTAGCGGTCATGATGTTCTTTGAGTTGTGTTCACGACAATGTGTTGCATGGGCTTGAATCGTAGTCGCGGTGTTGTGAAGTTGAGCTAACGTGATGACAAGTTGTTGAGGGGTCATGACGCACCATAGCTGGTTGGTCACGATACCCTTTTCCTATACCTGGTCAGGACGTGATGCCTCATTGCTGAAGGGTGATTGACACTCATGTGTTAAAGGTGTTTAAGTTACACACATGTAAGTATGAATATAGTCAGTACCTAGGGTAATGGTTTATCTAAAAGTGATGTGATTATGAATGGATAACCATCAACAATAATACAGACTCTCTCACAATATGGAAAGTGATGGAATTAGGGCTTTGAGATGGTATGTTGATGTTAAACCCAAATAGGGTACATATGAACTCTAACCCTAACCTGATGATAACCGGATAAGTGTGCTCACTATATTTGAAGGTTGTTATTCATGGATAGTATTTTCTCTCTCCTAATTGTACAACACTAACTTGTAGGTGAAATGAATGGCATAGATAAGTGAATTCTATGGTGATACTTATACAATATAGAGTGGTGATTGTGAGTAATGTTGAGGTTTTTTGTGATATTGAATGTTGCAGGGGCATATGAATTGGTCTAATGACCTAGAAAGTGCTTTTTGTATAAATGATGGATTGACATGCCATAGTGTTGTGTTGTTAATGATAATTTTGAGAATGGTAGTATGACTAGTTTCATGTGATTACGAGACAAGTTTTCACTTAATACATTTTATATCTTATGAAGTTTCATCGTGCCTTAATTTTGAAGAAATTTTTTAGGGTTAATATGTTGTAACTTGATTGATGCATTAAAAGATACCCAATTGGCATGTCTAATCAAGTGAAACCCTAATCATGTAGTTTCCATGTACCATATATTCATCTACATCATTAATATCTAGCTGGGTGGTGAAGTGAGTAACTCCTACGGGAAAACTCGAAGCGCTTATTGTTGAATATGCAAGGTGCAAGTGATATATTTACTTGTGTCTTCAAATTGTGGAAATAGTGATATATTGTTTATTATTGAACATCCATTTGAGAGCCAGTTCTCTAGTGTTGTGCCATGTATCAAGGAAAACTAGTTGTTTACAGGACCATAGCTTGATTATGAGTTGCTTTATGTATAGGATTACAACCTTGACTACAAGTTGATGTCTTTTAGCAGTATGACTATATGTCACTACATTGCAGTCTTAAACTGACCAAGTAATGATAGTGTTGATCATGGAGTTTGGCTCTTCCATTTGATCTTGTATAGTACTAATTTTGACATAGTAGTGGTCAGTTGGATTTAAGTGGTACGTCTCAAATCCTCATGGCATAAAATTGGTTAAATAGCCATGTAGTTTATGATCAAATATGAATTACATTGGATGACCATATGCATTATTTTTTGTACTATTTAGTATATAACAATTATACATGCTCTACATATTCCTTTTAATAGTATAAAATGTTCTACTTCTCAACTATAACTACTTAACGTACTTAAGAAGAACTACCTGCTTTATTTACTGCTCTTTATAGTATAACAGACGTTGGCGAAGAGTTATAACTCTCACTGGGACATTTGGTCTCACCCTATGGGTTCCACAACATTTTAGGTGGTTTTGGACAAGGAGATCGAGGTCGTGGTACAGGAGCTGACCAGTAAGGGGAGCAGTAGTTGTTTGAAGGTTAGACATGCTACTGGTGTAGTGACTTAGCAGAGTCTTATGTGTTGTCCCTGTACTCTCATGTCCCTATACTTTCAGGTCTTGGGGAGAGATTTTACTATTTTGTTTATCGACACAAAGATTTTGGTTTTATGCCATGATTGAATAGAATGGTCTTCTACATATGAACATGTTGCAATTTGTATCATATATGGCTCGATAGACTTTGAATTTAATATGTAACATTTTTTTATATATATGAAATACAGATGGCCTATTTTGAAGGCCTGTTTACAAAATACTTCCGCTTGAGATGTTAAATTGCAATTAGTTTTAATTTACTCTATTTGTGGTAATATTGTGGTTAGTGATAATTATGTGATTTGATTTGAGTAATCTCATTTATTGTGGTGGTGGTCGTCACAATGGGAGTCTAAAACTAGATATCTAGAAGTAATGGTTCAAATTGACATCAAATTGATTCATGAAGCCGATTGAGGTACTACCTCTTAAATATTTTACAAATGAGGGAAATAAATATGTTAAGAAAAGGGAATCAAATTGGAGACTAATATGTATCAAAGACCGTGATAATCAAAATATCTCATTAGGACGTAGTAATCAAAATATCTCATTAGGACGTAGATTCAAGGACACAAACTTAAAATTGCATACTTTTGGAGAGATTGTGAATAATAGCTCAAAAAATAGATCTATTACCTGAA
Source organism: Alisma plantago-aquatica (assembly GCA_963693085.1). NCBI lineage: Eukaryota > Viridiplantae > Streptophyta > Magnoliopsida > Alismatales > Alismataceae > Alisma > Alisma plantago-aquatica. Next base: position 532,881,498 of record OY856410.1, read on the forward strand.
ATCCAATATTTTACATTTGATGTTTCGTAGCTCGATGGGTATGCATATCGAAGAAAGGGGTTGGCTTTAGAGGTTGGAGTGTTATTACATAGGAACACTCATCTATTCTTTAGTTAGATGCTATTACATAGGAGCATCTTGTATTTCTTTTTGCATTTTATTTTTTTTCTTTTTCTTTGCCCTTGGTGTAAGTAGGGCACATGGTGGTAAGAGTGAAGTAGAGGGATATAGATATTGGCATGCCAAACTTTTGGATGGTGGACAAGTCTGATATGTGCTCTTTGGCATCGTTTCATGAGGCGGAGATGTAAGAAGTGGTGAAAGATAAGTGAGTCAAAGAGGGGTCACTACTGTTGGTATCAACATGAGATCTCCTGCATGAAAATTACTAGAACTACTTCATCAAATAATGACACACCAAATGAATGAGCAATATGAAAACCACTTTTTATCATGAGATTCCACAAACCCTATGTGTTTGTGGCTTTCTTAGCTAACACATCAACCAAAACATTTCACATGCATGAAAAGGTGATTTACATGTATAAAGTCAAGAATTGAGACAACATAGAAATAGGCATAAGAATTTAGCATGTATTTATCAAAGGTCAACATTTTTGATTCCATATGTAGAGATTGGGTTAAAACATGCTTTTGGGCGTGAAATTCCAAATTTGTCCAAAATTGGCCAAAATGGTGCCAAACTGCATTAAAAAACATCTAAGCCTATATTATGAAACATCCAACAAGAAATAAGCAAAGTCTATCTACAAACATGTAAAAAATTCAAAACTTTACAAGAGATGCAATGCATAGAAGAAAGAGCATTGTTTTAAAAATTATGCAAAAATACAAGAAAATGAACTACATGATATGAATGAATGCAAAGCATATATAGATAGAAAAGGCATAAAAACAAAAGTTAATGGATATATGAAATGAGTAATGAGTACAATGAGGTTGTACTTCCCTACCACCCAAATCTTTTGAATCATGTTGTTCTCAACATGACACTAAATTGTAAGAGTGATAGGGCAGAAGATCACCACTACTATGGTGGCTCAGTGGGTGATCCTCCCTTTGGTGAAGGATACTAGTAGTATCTACCCTAGTAGTCCTCCTGTAGAGGCGAGTGTGTCTCATGGTACCCAAACAATGCACTCCACTAGTATCCACCAGTTGGGGGTTCCTCTACACCTGCACGTCTTGAAATTGATACATTTTGTTTATTTGATGGTGAATTTATTGTTGATCCAACCACATGGCATCTTTTCTCCTATGAATGTCATCATGTGCTCTTTTAATGCCCTCCAAATGTTCGTATATAGTATACATTTCATAGGTGTTCATTGTGGGTTGTTGTGATACCAACTCTACCTTTCATATCATCACTCTATGGACATCTCTATTCTCTGCCGATCTCATGTGGTCCTCAATATGTGACTCTCCCAAGCCCTCAGGCAATTCGATGGGGTGTTGTTGCCATGTATCCCTAGTATTATCCACTTCCCATCTCCTCAAAGTGTCCAAGAAACCTAGATATGGTTCATACGCCTTTAGGAGAGGTGTATCATGGTAAGGTAGCTCAAGTGAAACTCCTACATAGAGGGGGTTAACCTAGTATATGATCTTTCTATCAATGATTAAAATCATAGATGGGTGAATAAGGTACCAAAAGTGTAACATCCCAAATTTAAAATAAAATAAGTTTAGAGTCTTATTTGCAAATTTCCATATATAAGTCTAAAAACTTAGAATTCGATGCAAATTTCCTCAACTATTGAATTCTTTATAAAAATTTACATAGAAATAAGATGGAATATGTTTCCTTTATGGTTAAATGAATCAAATACACATAAAAGGAAAAACTAGCACTTTTTCTCTCTCCTCTGTGAAAGTTTCTCAAAAAGGCATGAAAGTTATAAGGTATGAATTTTTAGGAGACGATTAATGTCTATCTTAAAATTTGACTCTAAATCTCACAAAAACAATGTATTTTCCTACTATCTAATTTATTAATGCATTTAATTAAAGTTAAATGAACTATAGGGAAACTATGGACAAAAGGTAAACAAAACCTAAATCTAATCATACAAGAAGAGTCTAGAGCCTTGATTAACTTGTGGTTCAAATTTGAAGTCGATTGGACTTCATTTAACCCTCTAAATATGTGAAGGCAATTTGTATATAGTTTAAATGGAGAATTAATTGAATATTTGAATATAACATTGATTCAAGCTAAGTTCCCGATTTAATGAGATGGGTCATGCTATTCTTTTACCTTACCTCTCCTCATCCCTATCAGGAGGCTACTGTTTAGTCCACACAATCGTGGGCACATCCAATGCTTTGGACGTGTCCCCCTTGCCCGAGTCTAGTCCCAATTGGACTCCGTACTGTCCACGTCTTTCCTTGATCCTGATCTCCCTTAGAGATGAGTCTCATTTTATACCAGCATCACCTATGAATCTATAATTTTCCCCCAAACTTCCCAATCCCAATTTTCATAGGACTTCATGCCATATCGGAGAAGCATCCAATCGGGCTGGTAATCTCCAGGCCAACCCTAGTTATCGGGACCCCTATCATCCATTAAAATTATATTTATGGGTGCCAAAAGCATAGACAAACTGAGAGCAGTGCTCCCCCATCGTCAATTTGACCCCTTGTGCCCTGAGCTACCTCCCTGCATGACTTGTTCTCTGACAACCACCGCTTCACTACAACCACATCTTCTACCCTAAGAACAATTGCTGACTTAGTAAGTGTCCTACATGCCCCTTATTTGTTTATTGATTGTCGTATGATCCCACAATATCCCAGAACTCTCCATCCTCTAGCTCCATTCTAGACTGGCAAAGCCGATCACTCCCTTGCTATTTTAATGGACATCCGACCAATCCATGGGCATCGTTAGGTTCAGGAGGACTTGGAAAATATGCTAGCACTAGTGCACAATCCCCGACAATCAAAATAGAGGAGTCAACTTGTCAGTTGACTCGGCCAGATGTAGGTCGAAGTCTCTATCATGAGGTTGTTGAAGATCGGGCCTTTGGGCCTTTGTTGACTCTGCCCATGAGTGTACAAATTTTGAGTTCACAGAGCCAAGGGAGAGAAGGTCTTTCTGACATATTCCCCAACCCCAGCTCGTAGGAGTACAGTGCTGATGTGGTCGTGGCCTATTGGCCAAGTCTACTCCCACACTGGCTTGATTAAAGGTATATAATTTCTGATGTATCTCATACTGATTGGTCATTTGTTTACAAATTCACAAGTCAACCTTTTATCAGAAAAATACACAAAAGTAGTCGTTGGAAATGTTTTCAAAGAGAAACTTGATTTCAATGTTTTAAAACCTTAATTAAATCATATAACCATGTTTTCCTTAGAAGACTCAAATTAGGGTTTAGGGTGTATTAATGATGATAATTAATAGAAATCATGTAATTTCAGGAACATAGGAATGACTGAGGACCATGGAGACTGAATTAGGGTTTTCTCCAATAATGGTAAGTAGGTTCATGCACTTTGAGTATTAAATAATGGTTTTCAACTACCTTATATTTATTATAATGATCAAGATGAGTTATATGCATAGCTAACTATGTACTTCAGTTTGAATATTACTCACATCAATGTTATTAAATGTTTCTTATGCTTTTAAGATTTATATTCAATAGCTTATGTCATTATCAAAAGAAATTCACTTAAACTAAAAAATTGTCAAGTTAATGATTAATCATGTAATGGGTTGTATTATTTTGTCCTCATCATTTTATTGTTGAGCCCTCGGTCCTTATGAGTTCAAATGAAACATTATGACACTTATGTGCAAATTATGAGTTCAAAAGGAACATAGTGGCACATATGTGCAATCATGAGCTCAAGTGGATCATTATTAATGGAACTTATATGCAAATCATGAGCTCAATAGGAGCATAGTTATGGCACATTTGTGCAAATCATGAGTTCAAATGGAACATCATTTGAGACTACGGGCCTTATGACCACAGTTGGTGCATAAGAGTAGAGGACATTATAATTAACCACTAAGAGCATATTATGTGAATTTAAGATTTATTGTTTAAGTTAATTTCATGTTTCCTTATTGTAAAGTTATTATTTTTGTTATAACAATACTCAATGCCACTTACTCTAATGTGTTTTCCATTTTGAAATCATAGTTGGGGATGCAATGTCCGTAGGAGGAAAGAATAAGGGAGTTTAACTAAGGAGCATACATCTTAAGGAATACTTAGCTTGGTGGGGTGCCATCTACACCTTAGAAGATCCTACATCAAGTTTTAGAGAAGATTTATGACCTAGATTTGTTCCACCTTTCATGTATTAGATTTTAGTTCAAGGATGAGATAGTTTATGTTTTCTTTTTCAAAGAACAATGTATGAATCAATATTTCTAATGAATGCATGGTGTTTCATTTATCACTTTGTTTTTTAATATCATGTTTTTTAATGTTCTTCCTATCCAAGTGACCTATGTTATGGACTACATGTCTTCCGTTGACGTACATATGTGCTTGGATAAGTATTACAATATGGTATCAGTGCGACCAGTAGATGGCCCCTAAGCTAAAGATTCACATTTTTCTAAGCCCTAAGCATAGAAGATTAAGTTAAAGATATGAGAAACCAAAGTACAAGTCTAGTAAGAAGACATAAGTTATATAAGGGTTAGGGTTATGTGCCTAGATGTTTTGTATTTTTGTGTTAACTCTAAAATTGTATATAGAATACTCTCTATTTTTTCCATGTGTTTGTGGTATGGACACATGCTCATGGGGTTTCATAGAGAGAATGTTATATTCATAATCATACTTGTCTTGTCCTTTCGAGTGCATGTGGTAATGGACATGTGCATGAGGGAGGTACTAAGATAAGCATAATAAGATAAGTCACCTCTGAATACATGAGTGGACAAAATGTATCCAAAGGTGACAAATAAGAGTTGGCATTAAAAGTTTGGGACATATAGTCACGTAAACCTGATCAAGACACATAGAAAGACCAAGCATGAATATGAAGAGTAGATATTTGACATAGATAAGCAAGTAAGATCCATGATAGAATTAGAAACCTTAGAGAAGAGTTAAGAGATGTCTTTTGTCATGTCAATGATGATGTCAGATAGAATCATTTGTATACCCACATGGAGGTCAAGACAGTGTTTTTCCATGAGGATGAGACTTTAAGAGGATATTAGAAATTAGTGTACAAAGGATATAGAAAACCCTAAGGTGGGTATTATGAGAAAATTTTGAGGACAATGTATTTAAGGTGGGTAGAATTTTAACATCCCAAATTTAAAATAAATAAGTTTATAGTCTTATTTGCAAATTTCCATATATAAATCTAAAAAATTGGACTTTGATACAATTTTCTCAACTATTGAATTCTTTATAAAAAATACATATAAATAAGACAAAATATGCTTCCTTTATGGTTAACGGAATCCGATACACATAAAAGGAAAAACTAGCACTTTTCTCTCACCTCTATGAAAGTTTATCAAAAAGGCATGAAATATATGAGGTATGAATTTTTAGGAGACTCTAAAGCTCACAAAAAGAATGTATTTTCCTAGTATATAATTTATTGATGCATTTAATTAAAGTTAAATGACCTATAGGGAAACTATGGACAAAAGGTAAACATAACCTAAATCTAATCATACAAGAAGAGTCTAGACGCATTGATTAACTTGTTGTTCAAATTTGAAGTCAATTGGACTTCATTTGACCCTCCAAATAAGTTCAGGTAGTTTGTATATAGTTTAAATGGATAATTAATCAAATATTTGAATATAACTTTGATTCAAGATAAGTTCTTGATTTAATGAGATGGGTCACGCTATTCATTTGCCTTTCCTCTCCTTGGCCATATCATATGGCTACTATTTAGTCCATACGATCATGGGCACATCCAATGCTTTGGACGTGTCTCCCTTTCCTGAGTCCAGTCCCAATTGGAATCCGTAGTGGCCACATATTTCCTTGATCCTGATCTCCCTCAGCGAAGAGTCTCAGGTTATACCGACATCACCTCTAGATCTGGAAATTTCCCCCAATCTTTCCAAACCCAATTTTCATAGGACTTCATGCCATATCATAGAAGCGCCCAATTGGGTTGGGAATCCCCTGGCCAACCCTAGTTATCTATACCCCCATACCATCCATTAAAACTATATTTATGGGTGCCAAAAGCACAGACGAACTGAGAGAAGTTCTCCCCCATCGTCAATTTGACCCCTTGTGCCCCGAGCTAGCTCAGCCTGCACGACTTGTTCTCTGATGACACCGCTTTATTGCAATCACATATGCCACCCTTAGACAATTGTTGACTCAGTAAGTATCCTACATGCCTCTTATTTGTTTATTGATAGTTGTATGATCTGATGATATCCCAGAACACTCCATCCTCTAGCTCCCTTCTGGACTTCCGAAGCCAATTACTCCTTTGTTGTTTTAATGGACAACCAACCAATGCAGGGGGACCATCTGGTCAGGGAGGAGCTGGCAGATGTGATGGCACCAACCCACAATCTCCAATGATCAGAACAGAGGAGTCAACTTGCCGATTGACTCCTCCAGATACAGGTAGAAGTCTCGTTCATGAGGTTGATGAAGATCGGGACTTTGGGCCTCTATCGACTCTGCCCCTGAGTTTTTGAACTCTAAGTTCATAGAGCCAAGGGAGAGAAGGCCTTCCTGACCTGTTCCCCAACCCCAGTCCATGTGAGCACGACAGTGATGTGGTCGTGGCCTGTTGGCCAGGTCTGGTCCCGCGTTGGCTTGATTAAAGGTATATAAGTTCTGATGTGTCTCATACTGATTGGTATGTTGTTTAGAAAATTCACAATAAATCAACCTTTAATCAGAAAAATAATCAAAAATAGTCGTTTGAATGGTTTTTCAAAGAGGAACATAATTTTGGTGTTTTAAACCCTAATTACATCTAATATAACCATATTTTACTTATAAGACTCAAATTAGGGTTTAGAGTGTATTAATGATGATAATTAATAGAAATAATGTAGTTTTAGGAACATAGGAGTGACTGAGGACCATGTCAACTAAACTAGAGTTTTCTCCAATAAAGGTAAGCGGGTCCATGCACTTTGAGTATTAAATAATGGTTTTCAACCACCTTATGGTTATTATAATGTTCAAGATGAATTATGTGCATAACTATGTACTTCAGTTTGAATATTACTCACATCAATGTTATTAAATGTTTCTTATGCTTTCAAGATTTATTTTCAAGAGCTTATGTCATTATCAAAAGAAATTTAGTTAAACTAAAGAGTTGTCTAGTTAATTATTACTCATGTAATGGGTTGTAATATTTTGTCCTCATCATGTAAATGTTCTGTCCTAAGGTCTTATGAGTTCAAATGGAACATTATGGCACTTATGTGCAAATTATGAGTTCAAATGGAACATAGTGGCACATATGTGTAATCATGAGCTCATGTGGAGCATTATTAATGTAACGTATGTGCAAATCATGAGCTCACTGGAGCATAGTATGGAACTTTTGTGCAAATCATGAGTTCAAGTGGAACATCAGTTGAGCCTACAGGCATTATGACCACAGTTGGTGCATAAGAGTAGAGGACATTATAATCAACCACTAAGACCACATTTTATGAATTTAAGATTTAATATTTAAGTTAATTTCATTTTTCCTTATTACCAAGTTATTATTTTGTTATAAAAATACTCAATGTCGCTTACTCTAATGTGTTTTCCATTTTGAATGCATGACTAGGGATGTGATGTTTGTAGGAGAAAAGAATAAGGGAGTTTAACTAAGGAGTATAAATCTCAAGGAAGATTTAGCTTGGTGGGGTGCCATGTACACCTTAGAAGATCCTATATCAATTTTTAGAGAAGATTTATGGCCTAGATTTGTTCCACCTTTCATGTATTAGATTTTAGTTCAAGGATGAGATAGTTTTGTTTTCTTTTTCAAAGAACAATGTATGAATCAATATTTATAATAAATGGATGGAGTTTCATTTATCTATTTGTTATTGAATATTATGTTTTCAAATATTCCTCCTAGCCAAGTGACTCATTCTATGGACAACATAGGGTTTTCTTTCACTGACGTACATATGTGCTTGGAGGGTCATTACAATATGGTATCAGAGTGATGAGTAGATGGCCACTAAGCTAAAGATTCACATTTTTTAAGTCCTTGGTATAGAAGATTAAGTTAAAGAAATGGGGAACTAAAGTACATGTTTAGTCAGAAGATATGAATTATATAAGGGCTAGGGTTATATGCCTAGATGTTTTGGATTTTTGTGTTAACTCTAGACTTGTATATAGAATACTCTCTATTTTTCACACGTGTTTGTGGTATGGGACACATGCTCATGGGGCTTCATAGAGAGAATGTTATATGCATAATCATACTTGTCTTGTCCTTTAAAGTGCATGTGGTATGGGACATGTGCATGAGGGAGGTACTAAGATAAGAATGATAAGATAAGTCAATTCTAAATACTTGAGCGGTCGACATGTATCCAAAGGCAACAAATAAGAGTTGCCAATAAAAGTTTGGGACATATAGTCACCTAAACATGATCAAGACACATAGTAAGACCAAGCATGAATATAAAAAGTAGATATTTGACATAGATAAGCAAGTAAGATCTATGATAGAGTCAGAACCCATAGAGAAGAATTAAGAGAGGTCTTTTGTCATGTCAATGATGATGTCAGATATAATTATTAGTATACCCACAAGGAGGTCAATATAGTGTTTTGGCATAATGATGAGACTATAAGAGGATATTAGAAACTAGTGTACAAAGGATATGGAAAACCCTAAGATGGGTAGTATGAGAAAATTTTGAGGAAAATTTTATTTAAGGTGGGTAGAATTATAAAATCCCAATTTTAGAATAAAATATTTTTCGAGTCTTATTTGCAAATTTCCATATATAAATCTAAAAACTTGGACTTTGATACAAATTTCCTCAACTATTGTATTCTTTTTAAAAATACATAGAAATAAGATGGAATATGCTTCCTTTATGGTTAAATGAATCTAATACACATAAAAGGAAAAACTAGCACTTTTTCTCTCACCTTGGTGAAAGTTTCTCAAAAAGGCATGAAAGATATGAGGTATGAATTTTTAGGAGACAATTAATGTCTATCTCAAAATTGGATTCTAAAGCTCACAAAAAAGAATATATTTTCCTACTATCTAATTTATTGATGCATTTAATTAAAGTTAAATGATCTAGAGGAAAACTATTGGCAAAAGGTAAACAAAACTTAAATCTAATCATACAAAAAGAGTCTAGATGCCTTGATTAACTTGTGGTTCAAATTTCAAGTCGATTGGGCTTCATTTGACCCTCCAAATAAGTTAAGGTACTTTGTATATAGTTTAAATGGAGAATTAATTGAATATTTGAATATAACTTTGATTCAAGGTAAGTTCCTAATTTAATGAGATGGGTCATGCTATTCTTTTGTCTTTCCTCTCCTCGACCCTATTAGGTGACTATTGTTTAGTCCAAATGATCACGGGCGCATCCAACTCTTTGTACGTGTCTCCCTTGCCTGAGTCCAGTCCCAGTTGGACTCTGTAGTGGCAACGTCTTTCCTTGATCCTGATCTCCCTCAGAGATGAGTCTTAGTTTATATCGACATCACCTCTGGATCCAAAACTATCCCCCGATCTTCCCAATCCCAATTTTCATATGACTTCATGCCATATCAGAGAAGCGCCCATTGGGGCTAGGAATCCCCTCGCCAACTCTAGTTATATGGACCCCCCCTTTCGTCCATTACAATTGTATTTATGGGTGCCAAAAGCACAAACGAACTGGTAGCAGTGCTCCCCCAACGTCAATTTGACCCCTTGTTCCCCGAGCTACCTCAACCTGCACGACTTGTTCTCTGATGACCACTGCTTCATCACAGCCACATATGCCACCCTCAGAACAATTGCCAACTCAGTAAGTATCCTACATGCCCCTTTTTTGTTTATTGATCGTCGTATGATCCTATGATTGCCCATAATGCTCCATCTTCAAGCTCTATTCTGGATCGTCAAAGTTGATCACTCGCTTGCTATTTTAATGGACATATGGACAATCTAGGGGCACTATAAGGTTTGGGAGGAACTCGCAGATGTTCTGGAACTAGCGTACAATCACCAATGATCAGAACAGAGGAGTCAACTCCTTGATTGACTCAGCCAGATGCAGATCAAAGTCTCGGTGATGAGGTTGATGAAAATTAGGACTTTGGGCCTTTGTCGACTCTTCCCCTCGAGTGTGCGAACTCTAAGTTCACAGAGACAAGGGAGAGGTCTTTTTAACCTATTCCCCAACCCCAGCCCGTGAGAGCATGGAGCTGATGTGGCCATGGCCTATTGACCAGGTATTGTCCCTCGCTGTCTTGATTAAAGGTATATAAGTTCTGATTTATCTCATACTGATTGGTCAGTTGTTTAGATATTCACAATAAATCAACCTTTTATAAGAAAAATACTCAAAAATAGTCGTTTGAAAGGTTTTTTTGTAGAGGAACCTAATTTCAGTGTTTTGAAACCCTAATTACATCTTCTATAACCATGTTTTCCTTAGAAGACACAAATTAGGGTTTAGGGTGTATTAATGATGATCATTAATATAAATCATGTAATTTCAGGAACATAGGAGTGACTGAGGACCATGAAGACTAAATTTGGGTTTGCTCCTATAAAGGTAAGCGGGTCCATGCACTTTGAGCATTAAATAATGGTTTTCAACCGCCTTGTAGTTATTATAATGATCAAGATGAATTATATGCATAACTATCTACTTCAAATTGAATACTACTCATATCAATGTTATTAAATGTTTCTTATGCTTTCAAGATCTTATGTCTTGATCAAATGAAATTCATTTAAACTAAAGAATAGTCAAGTTAATGATTAATCATGTAATGGGTTGTATTATTTTGTCTTCATCATGTTAATGTTCAGCCCTCAGGCCCTATGAGTGCAAATGGAATATTATGGCACTCACATGCAAATTATGAGTTCAAATGGAACATAGTTGCACGTATGTGCAATCATGAGCTCAAGTTTAGCATTATTAATGGCACTTATGTTCAAATCATGAGCTCAATTGGAGCATAGTTATGGCACATTTGTGCAAATCATGAGTTCAAGTGGAACATCAGTTGAGCCTATGAGCCTTATGACCATAGTTGGCGCATAAGAGTAGAGAACATTATAATTAACCACTAAGATCATATTATGTGAATTTAAGATTTATTGTTTAAGTTAATTTCATGTTTCCTTATTGCCATGTTATTATTTTGTTATAACAATACTCAATGCCACTTACTCTAATGTGTTTTCTATTTTGAATGCATGGATGGAGACGTAGTGTCCGCAAGAGGAAAGAATAAGGGAGTTTAACTAAGAAGCATACATCTCAAGGAAGACGTATCTTGGTGGAGTACCATCTACACCTTAGAAGATCCTATATCAAGTTTTAGTGAAGATCTATGGCCTAGATTTGTTCCACCTTTCATGTATTATATTTTAGTTCAAGGATGAGATGGTTTATGTTTTCTTTTTCAAAGAAAAATGTATAAATCAATATTTCTAATAAATGCATGTGTTTCATTTACCTCTTTGTTATTGAATATCATGTTTTGTAATGTTCCTCCGAGCCAAGTGACCCATGTTATGGAAAACATAGGGTTTTCTTCCACTGACGTACATATGTGTTTAGAGGGGTGTTACAACAATTCCACTAGATTTCCCCTTATGCCTTTGTTTATCCAATCAAGTCATGATCTATGGCTAGGGAAATTGAAGTCACAATCCTTCCCATTACAAAAGGATTCTTATTCTTGAAGGGAATTGTCTTCATAAGATCAATATGAAGTAAACCATAGATTGACATGCTTTCCTTATTGCATCCATCCCAACAAAAATAAATCTTTCTTTGTGCATCTCCCTTGCTTCACGTACTGGGTGAATATAGTATTCACTAAAATATTCTGAACATATTACAAGCAGGGGTTATGGATCAAGGTAGTTTTTTTTTCCTAGATACAAAATTGATATTCTTGGTGAACATCTTCCACATAGATTTACAATTCACATACGAGTCTTTGTCCTTCCTCCCTTGATCAAGGTTGGGAGCAAAAATCTTATTGAATATGAAGGTGGTGAGGAGGCGTCTGTCATTAACTAATATGAAACATAGAGCCTCTTCCCCTTCACATGTGACCTTCTCTAAGGTGGAACATAACTGCCATTATAAGATCAATATAGGTCTCCTAGATAGTGGTCAACATATCAAACAATCCTAGGGGTTTCATTTTATCCTAAAAATAAATATAGATGCCCAACTCCTCCATTGTATCCTCAACAACATAGCATATAGCAATCCCTCTACATGTCAAGCACTCTGGATGCATTAGATTTATCAGTTGATCATCTATCCTATTTGTGACCTCATCATGTGGCTCATATTCCATCTCCTTGTGTTGTTTCTATACAATTCCTCCTCTTCCTCATCAAGTATTAGTCACCATCGTTGGGCTTGTGGCATGGCAGAGGAAGTGGTATGTTGGTCTGATGTGTGTGGCTTGCAATGATGATAGAGTCGCACCAGCTCCTTTTTCATGATGGGATTTAACAATGCATCTAAATTAATGGGATTTATCAATGCGTGTTTGAGTTGTGGCATCTTCCATGATGGGTTTTACCGATGCATCTAATTTGATCACTGACAAGTGGGTTGTTTCAATGTGAGATCCAAAATTTGACAAGGGCGGTGGAGGAGCGAGAGATGTAAATGACACTGTAGAAGAGCCCTTATTGGGGTGAAAATGATAGGGGAAGATGCTATTAGATCCCTCCTTCACTTTCTTCTCAAGAACCTTCAGTTTGAGTGTATTTTAGGTGGGAAATGTGAAGTAATTAGGTTTTTGAATTTCTAGATTGGTGGGGAGGAATGGAGAAACAAGGAGGATTTGGTGGTGGAAGTAGTGTGGAAATGAAAGATGAAGGTAGGGAGAATATTTGTGGAGTGTATCGAGGTGGATTTGAGGGAAGAATGTAGAAATAATGCTAAAATGGGCTAGGAAACATCACATGATTGCCTACTGGTCGATGTGTCATGTGGCTATGTAGAAAAAATACTCTATCTTAATGAGAAATATGTGAAGTTTGGTGAAACAATTGCTAGATTCGGTTACATAAGTGAACGGGCCCACATATGGCATAGCCATGATGTGCCTCACATCCATTGTGTTTGGCATCACGGTCGTGGTGCATTACACTACAATGGTGATCATCACACCCATTCTGGGTATTTTTCATTTCCTTTAGTTTCTCTTTGATTTTGGACATCTCACCATGATCATTCCAAGGTACCACTACCATGGTGGGTACTGTAACAAATTGAATCTACTTGAATATTTTAAAGACATCAAATTTTTGAACCAAAGTGATTTTTGATAAACTCTCTTCCACATTTCAGCTAATTTTCTTCATTGGATCACTCTTTTCACCTACTCATCTAAAATCAAAGAAAAAACTATTAAAAATAAGTGTATGTGTGTGTTTTCTTAGAGAAGTGTAAAAATAACCAAAAAGTGTCAAATATCAAAGGTTGGGTGAAAAAATCCCAAAAACTAGGTGGGTTGCCTCCCACTAAAAATTTGGGTCCCACAGGGGTGAGACAATTGAAAATTGCCCCAACGAGAGATATAACTCTCCACCGACCATATTATTATCACAGACTAAGCAATTATAAACTGAGTAGAGGTTCTCTTTATATTAATAGGTAGGATAATTCACTATATGAATAGAATGAAGTAATCTCCTTTCTTAAGGAGATCATTGCATCTACCCATGGTAGATTATAATTCATCTATCTGCTTTGCAAGGAATGTAAAGAACATAAATCACATCTATCCACCAAGGATGCATAAAAGAAATGTAACATCAGCCAATGATTTTTGTATTCAATCCTTAAGCAAACATGTTATACAGATGATTACATTTTAAAATCACACGTATGCCCTGAGGAGATGAGTTGTACCGCTCAAATCCAATCTTCGGTTGTGAAACCCAAAGTCGGTGCCATACAAGGTCCATGGAAGAGTTGGACTCCATGACCTCCCATGTCTCGGTCAGTGTGAGACCAAAAGCAGGACCGTAGTCTCTTGCTTAAGTGACCTCAGTCACAGGGTTAGCTCCCGTAGGCTACCCTTTCTCTAGCCCGCCTTGGTACAAGTCTCAGTGCTAGTATATCTGAGCCACGGACCAGTTCACCATGCTCCCTGAGCCATGAACGCATTCATGCTCTTTCACACTGAGCCATGGGCCTGTTCACCATGCTCTTATACACATCTTGAGTCTAAAACCAAAGTTGCACTCTAATCCTCCTATTTTCAGCTCGGAGAAACCCCGCATATTCAACAATATATGCTCCGGATTAACCCACAGGAAAACCCGTTTCACCATCACCAGCTACTGACGATGATGGATCTATGGCCAAGGCACTACATGATGAAATTCCACTTGATTAATTATGTGCATTACCATATCTTTTAGCATCATCCATGTTTCAAATAAGATTTATTATAACATATGCTACAAAGAAAGATACAATACATCTATCACATACTTTTCAAATCTTTAAAACATATGATACTTGGGATCCAAGTCCTTTATCACATTACTGGGAATTCTCATCCCTTCACATTATCATCATCATGATTACTGGATCTGGGTAGTTAAACCCTTAGATCATAACATTGTTATCTCTGTAATAGATAACCATTACCTCTAGGTCCTCAGACCAAGGTATTCATTTTTCTTGTGTGCAAGTATTCACATGGCTCACCAGGCCATTACACATCTTGTCACCTCTCACTAGGAAACAACTTATTCACATGGCTCACAAGGCCATTACACATCTTGTCACCTCTCACTAGGAAACAACTTATTCACATGGCTCACAAGGCCATTAATCATTATACTTGTTATATAAGTATTTAACATAGCTCACAAGGCTTATGTAATAAGAGAAATACAACCTTCCCATCATTAGGGTTAGGATTTTCCTTTCTTATCGATTAGGGTTTCTCTTACATATCATTACCCTTCATTAGGGTTAGGGTTTTCCATTATTAACCATTTAGGTTTTCAAGATCATATTATCAATGATCAAACCCTAATTCATTGCTCCAAACATCTAGGAGCAAACATTGATATCATAAGTATTCAATCATACTTATTCATTCTCATCATTTATCATTAAATGAATCATCAACACAAGGTATGAGTTCGTCTCTCATCCTTACCAAGGTATGATTACATCATACTTTATTAACTTGGCTTAACCCTTTCTCAAGGTATGTTAGTCTACATTTATCAAAGTGCATTAATCTCATTACATCTCAACGTAACAATTGACATGACACACTTCATGTGTTACTTATCCAAGTATATTGGATTTAAGGTGCATCAACCTTGAAGTGTTGGATGTGATATCTATCTTGTCTTAATGTATCACTTCTCTCATCACTTTTAACATACTAAAGTTCATCAACTTATATTGTATTAGGGTATGTCCCATCCTAATACTTTATGCACTAGCTCATCACATTTATCATGTAATGTATTGGTCCTAAGTCACACATTTGAATTATTCAACCATCATCAATGATATGGACTCATCTCGGGTTAAGGCATTATTGATATAAGGTTGTCCATTATCAACCACTCTAGGTGCTTCTCCTATCAAGGTATTAGCCACACCATTACTTGGTGTTACACTCGTCACTCCTAAGAGTGTCTTGCCCTCACCTTTACAAGGTGTATAAGGTTAAAGATGTGCATATGTTCACCATATCAAGTTGAAGGTGTACAAGCACCACCATATCGGGTTGGAGGTATATGACCATAATCCATATTGGGCTAGAGGTTTTTGAATGTGTTACCCATGTCGTGCATGAGGTACTAAGCCATCACCATTTTGGGCTAGAGGTGAATTCAATCACCATATTGGGCAGCTCACCATCTAGGGTTGGCCATGACGGATTAGGGTTTGCCATATCGGGTTCAACCCAATATACAAATCAATAGGAGTGTAGGGCACCAAACCATATTTGGATACACCATCAAACATTAGGTTGCAACACCCATGTTGGGTTAGGGTTGATTTTGATGGGAACATGGTACATATATGTGTCGCCCATGATGCTTAAGAGGTATCAACTCATCAACATGTCGAGCTACCATATTGTCTAGGGTTGTGTATCGTGCAACCCTATCGTGCAAGGTCATGTGTCATGCAACCATGTCATGCAAGGTCATGTAGGCCTCATGATACTAAGTACCAATGATGTATTATATGATCATATCGTGCAATAGCACTGGTTACTCTTTGCTTATATCAGGTTACCCAAATTAGGATTTCTTGTCAACTTACAAGTATACAATTGACCTTGCATCGTGCATGGACTCTATAATAGACTTCCTATCGTTCAAGAGGTGTATATTACACCCCCATATCGTGTATTCAAGTGAAGAAGGTGCATCATCATATCGAGTTAAAGAAGCTTACTAGTGTGCTTGCACCTGATATCACTTTTATAAGGTGATATCATCATCTTCAAGCTCTAGACCTTTGTTCTTACTATTATAGTTCATGTAAACAGGTCTAATAAACTACTAGAGCTCATAATTTCATCAACTATTTCAGGAAATTTCAGTATTAAAAGTATTTCACTAATTATAACAATTTAGGTGAAGAATAATAACATGGTTGAGTTCAAGTTATATAACCCGCCTTAAGAACCACTTCAAAGCTCCAAGCTCCAAAGCTCCATGTTCCTAAGGTTGAAGATGACTTTATCAAAGGTCCAAGGCTCGTTCACAACTCCTTCATATATAAGGAATCACCATGGATAAGCAATTGGTGAAGGAGAAAAGAAAGGTAGATCATAACCCTAATTCCAAGCTTCAATTCAAGCTTGAAGACAACTATAGCTTACCTTAGGGTTAAGTTTTGAGTTCCTTAGCTCCTTGGCCGACACCCTACCACTCTTGGGCGATATGGACTTCCTCTTGGCCGACACAACTTTGCTTGTTGCCGATACCCCCTCACTTGTGGCCAAAATCACTTCAATTAGCCGATATTAACTTACTATGGGCAATATCAACATGGTATGGCTGATACCCAAGGCCTATGCACGATACCCTTGTGCCCTTGCACGATATGCCAACCCTGTTGAACGATATGGCACTCACTTGCACGATATGGCACTCAACTCTTCACCCTATTGGCCGATATCACCTTATATGGCCAATTTCACCTACTTGGCCGATATGCTTTTTCTATGGGCGATATCTAAGGACCTATGCACGATATGCTTTCTCTCCTGCTTGATAAAAGAGCCCCATGCATGATACCGCAAGGTAGGAGGGTGGTAAGGGTCGAAAAATTCCATTAAGGAGTCAAACTAGGGGTATAATACTTGCTGATCATGAAGAGAGGCAAAAATGAGGTGTCAACATTTTGAGCTAGTAGGTGCCACGTGTCATGCATGGGTGACATGTGTCCATGCATGAATCATCATTTATCTTGTCTTGCGAAATAGTTGAGGATCATATAGAGATGCAAATTCATCCATTGCTTATCCATTTGGATAAGTCATCTAGGTTTAATCACTATTTTAAGTCAAGCCGATACACTTTTTCTAAGGAAACTTGTTGGCCGTCACACCTCACCTCCTTGAGGTGCTTTGCACGATATGGATTTTTCCAAACATTCACAAAACGATATGGGACACCGCCTTGGGCTCCATGGCCGATAGGCACTCATATATAAGCTTTTCAACTTGATACAACTCAAGTTAAGCTTCCAAATTCAACCCTTTTTCTTGGTCATTTCATCACCAAGAGTATCATCATTCATAATTGACCCAAACATGGTGTCTCATTCATTTATCTCCTCTAAATGATACATATAGTAAGTAGGGACATTTTATAGGTGGTAATTTGCATATCAACCCCACATTTTGGGTAAATTGCAATTTGTACCAAAATTGGCACATAATGCTCCAACATTGTTCAAACAAGTTCAAACTTGGAATTTAGGCTTTCCACAAGCCACCACTTAGCATCATTCTCTCTCTTATGATGCTAAAACATATAAGGCACATTCAACATGTGACATTTTTCATTATAGCCCCTCAACTTGGGCAAATTGCACTTCGGTCCAAAACAAAGGAAAATTGCTCAAACAACATTCAATCTGGACCAAACTTGAAACATAAGTGTTTCACATGATAACAAAGCACCTTAGAAGATTATATTAAAGTTATAATCAAATTTATTAGCCAAAACAAATAGGGTTACCTCATAACCCAGGTCAGGGTTGTTACAAGTTATAAACCCCTAACAAGGATTTTGCCCCTGAAATCCCAGGAAAAAGGGAAACAGATATTATTCATCCATCATATCATCAAGTCTCCACATAACATCTTAATGTCATGGAGATGACATAGAACTTTGATCAACACAAAGTTCTTCCACATAGGGTTATCATAGAATATGTCACACAGGGCACATATTCCACTGTCTTTTTCATTATTGAGTGTAGAGTCAACTCTGTGTCAGGTAATACTTTTCTTAGCCAGAGAAACATCATTCATAACTTATTTAACTCAGGTTTCATACCTCACTGATTTGTCATCTTTCTCAACTTATAACTTTATGTGACAAGATTCTTGATTCTAGGGAGTCTCCCATACTCCTCATTTAGCATTTCACTTTTAAAGGAAAGACCAGAGTTATGTTCTGTCACCCACTTGTGACTACAAGTCTTATCATATATTTGTTGTGCCATCTAATCTACTAACACAACATTAAACTTTCTTACTACTTGTACCAACTATCTCATTAGTTGTACATTCTCTTATTATAAGGGGAGGTTACTTATCAATTAAGAACTTATCTTAGAGGTATCTTTAGATGTTATGTATAAGTTGCCTTAACAGATCTAGATAGGGGTATTCTAAGAAATTATTTTTAGCTTGATAAGCTTTTTCGCAATGATTTTACAATTGTTCCTTTAATAATACATCCCTATTGATGTTATGTTTATGAAAAGCATAAACCCCTAACATATGATTTCCATGCTATTTTATATAACTAGACTGATTTCACAGTTGGCCATTCTAGGTAACCAACATAAATCATCTAATTAGGAGTTATGTTTTTACTTTCCCATACCACCTGATACTTCTTAGATACCCGAATTTCTTACCTAGGTATCCATAACATGTGTCGAAAACACATCACATCCTCATCTTTCTTTCATTTTGGGACATTACTTGTTACACATATTTTTATCTTGGATACAAAGTCTAAGACAAACTGATACTTTTCTAAGCATCCATCAATTGAACATTTTTAACTTATGCACATCAAGTGTCATAAGACCTACTTGATTGCCATGTCCCTGAAGAAAAAGAACACAAAGGAACATATTCCTTTTATCACCCCATCATCATCCATGGTTGTTTATCAAAGAGGAGACATCATTATCTCGTAAGATTTATTATATGAAATTTCTCTGTTCATGAGTCATTTACACTCATTTCATCTTAGGTTCCTTGACTTTAGCATAGGAATCATAAGGGTGCTTACATGTCATCACTCCTTTATCAATTATTGTCTAACATGTTTATGAACATTTTGTGATTTCATCACATTTCCCATTTCCACATTATGGGAAAAGATATTTACTATTCACACAAGCTTTATCTGACAGGGATCATCTCCCTTGTTCTCATTCTCTTATCATGAGGATTATACTTTTTACTTTCTCATACTCACAAATTGATCTGAGATCATCTCAGATTCTACTTTATTGCACTTTGTATGTGATGCAAATGTCCATACCATATTTCCAGTTTAGTTATACTCACTAGATTATCTCAGAATGACTACTTGATCAGAGTAATCAGAAAGATAACAATCTAAGAGTTCCATAATTGCCCTTTCTCCAATAATTATATACCTGGAAAGGGTATACAAGTACTGAGATTAGGTAGTATGCACTTTGTTTACTATCATGTTCCTTATTTTTCATGTCTTTATAAACACAGGATTTAACATTCCTAGATTTTCTCCAGGCATCACATATATACCGCGTCCTCTTTCACGTAGATAAGAGCAATTATAAAGCATTTAAAAGAATACTGAACATAATATAAATTCTAGTTCTTATCATATCTTCCTTATGTCCCCATAGGACAATCAATAAGGAATTCAATAATAGCAATCCTTCTTATCATTATCAGGTAACATCAAAATAAAGCATATCAAAATGAAAAAGCTCTATCCGACTGTTACCCCTCGCGGTCATCCACCGCTTCAGGTTGAGTCAACACATAGAGTCTAGTTGTTTCATGGTGTTACTCTTGCCTTTTTACACTATTGGGTTGTGACTTTTGTAAACCCTACCAAGCCTACCTCAGTTGTTGAGTCATTTCCTCCTTTATGTTCAAAGAAAAGAGTTTAGTATGCTCAACATGACCATAACTATAGTATGTCTTGTCCTCGTACCATGGTCTTATCAGTCTTATTACCAATGTAGAGACTAAACCATGGGTTCTTACAGGTGGAAAGTTAGGACCCTTGCCTTAACTTAGTGGCTACTGCCCCGGTACACTAGGCATTTATTGCACTGGTGGCACCAAAAACTTTGTCTATTTAGAACAACTAGGTACATGTCTCTGGAATTGTAGAGACCTTTCCTTAATTCTCAACTTATTGCCCCATCGTGGGCATTACCATCACAGATATACTATTTGTCTATACTTATGGCAGAGTCTACTTTCTCGCCATATGTCAATCTTTTCCACATTTTTCACTATTTCAACATGACTATGTCATTCAGGACCCCTTTCAAAAGCCCAAAGTTTCCATATTAAGGACTGGTAACCTAGGTTGTAATGCTAGTATCAAGTCTACTATATGTATCACTTTTATCCTAGCATGCCCAACAAGAGCATAAGCATAGGATTCTCTATCCTGATCGGATCATGATAGGAATTCTCAGGCATTCATTCTTCTCTTGCTTGATGCCTTGCACCCTTCCCTGGTGCAACAACATTGCCCTCAACAATGTATTCCTCGTGTTCCCCAGTCATTTATAAACTTCACCTATTCTTCTGTACAAGAAGAAGTCACTATAGGGTATACTGGAGGACACTAACATAGACTCAACACCTAAGTCCTATGTCTCTGTAGACTCAACGAACCTTAAGCTCTGATACCAAACTTTGTGACGACAGTCGCCAAACTGACAAACAAAACGTCACTAATTAAATGGAATTAAACATAAACAGCGGATTAACAAAAATCACTAAAAATTTAAACCATTTTTTTCAAAGAGATCCATTCCAAAGAAAACTCTTACTGAAAGGTCCAAAACCTTATATACATCATTATTCACATTGTACATATCCGGTACATCTCATCTCGAGAATAACATATAACAGTTGCTTTACCAAACTCTACATGAGCAACATAAAACCTTGAGGCACGTAAGCTAAAATCTCTTATTGATCATAAAACCATTACGAACCAACTCCAAGGACCTGAGAGTACAGAGACGACACATAGGACTCATATCTACACGACATGACAGACAATACACTCAACCTGAGCTATCACTGCTACCTCAGCTGTTGTTCTTCCTCTGCAAAACGGTCTTCACCTCCTCGTGCACGTCCACCTAAAAATTTGGGTCCCACGGGGGTGAGACAATTGAAAATTGTCCCAACGAGAGATATAACTCTCCGTCGACCATATTATTATCACAAACTAAGCAATTATAAACTGAGTAGAGGTTCTCTTTATATTAATAGGCATGATAATTCACTATATGAACAGAATGAAGTAATCTACTTTCTTAAGGAGATCATTGCATCTACCCATGGTAGATTATAATTCATCTATCTGCTTTGCAAGGAATGTAAAGAACATAAATCACATCTATCCACTAAGGATGCATAAAAGAAATGTAACATTAGCCAATGATTTTCGTATTCAATCCTTAAGCAAACATGCTATACGGCTGATTACATTTTACAATCACACTTATGCCCTGAGGAGATGAGTCGTACCGCTCAAATCCAACCTTCGGTTGCGAAACCCAAAGTCGGTGCCATACAAGGTCCATGGAAGAGTCGGACTCCATGACCTCCCATTTCTCGGTCAGTGCGAGACCACAAGCAGGACCGCAGTCTCTTGCTTAAGTGACCTCAATCACAGGGTTAGCTCCCGTAGGCTACCCTTTCTCTAGCCCGACTTGGTACAGGTCTCGGCGCTAGTATATCTAAGCCACGAGCCAGTTCACTATGCTCCCTGAGCCATGAACGCATTCATGCTCTTTCACACTGAGCCATGGGCCTATTCACCATGCTCTTATACACATCTTGAGTCTACAACCGAAGTTGCACTCTAATCCTCCTATTTTAGGCTAGGAGAAACCCCGCATATTCAACAATATACGCTCCGGATTAACCCACAGGAAAACTCATTTCACCATCACCAACTACTAACGATGATGGATCTATGGCCAGGGCACTACGTGATGAAATTCCACTTGATTAATTAAGTGCATTACCATATCTTTTAGCATCATCCATGTTTCAAACAAGAATTATTATAACAGATGCTACAAAGAAAGATACAATACATCAATCACATACTTTTCAAATCTTTAAAACACATGATACTTGGGATCTCAGTCCTTTATCACATTACTAGGAATTCTCATCCCTTCACATTATCATCATCATGATTACTGGATCTGGGTAGTTAAACCCTTAGATCATAACATTTTTATCTCTGTAATAGATAACCATTACCTCTAGGTCCTCAGACCAAGGTATTCATTTTACTTGTGTGCAAGTATTCACATGGCTCACCAGGCCATTACACATCTTGTCACCTCTCACTAGGCAACAACTTATTCACATGGCTCACAAGGCCATTACACATCTTGTCACCTCTCACTAGGAAACAACTTATTCACATGGCTCACAAGGCCATTAATCATTATACTTGTTATATAAGTATTTAACATAGCTCACAAGGCTTATGTAATAAGAGAAATACAACCTTCCCATCATTAGGGTTAGGATTTTCCTTTCTTATCGATTAGGGTTTCTCTTACATATCATTACCCTTCATTAGGGTTAGGGTTTTCCATTATTAACCACTTAGGTTTTC
Source organism: Alisma plantago-aquatica (assembly GCA_963693085.1). NCBI lineage: Eukaryota > Viridiplantae > Streptophyta > Magnoliopsida > Alismatales > Alismataceae > Alisma > Alisma plantago-aquatica. The sequence continues at coordinate 532,904,814 of OY856410.1, forward strand.
AAGATCATATTATCAATGATCAAACCCTAATTCATTGCTCCACACATCTAGGAGCAAACATTGATATCATAAGTATTCAATCATACTTATTCATTCTCATCATTTATCATTAAATGAATCATCAACACAAGGTATGAGTTCGTCTCTCATCCTTACTAGGGTATGATTACATCATACTTTATTAACTTGGCTTAACCCTTTCTCAAGGTATGTTAGTCTACATTTATCAAAGTGCATTAATATCATTACATCTCAATGTAACAATTGACATGACACACTTCATGTGTTACTTATCCAAGTATATTGTATTTAAGGTGCATCAACCTTGAAGTGTTGGATGTGATATCTATCTTGTCTTGATGTATCACTTCTCTCATCACTTTTAACATACTTAAGTTCATCAACTTATCTTGTATTAGGGTATGTCCCATCCTAATACTTTATGCACTAGCTCATCACATTTATCATGTAATGTATTGGTCCTAAGTCACACATTTGAATTATTCAACCATCATCAATGATATGGACTCATCTCGGGTTAAGGCATTATTGATATAAGGTTGTCCATTATCAACCACTCTAGGTGCTTCTCCTATCAAGGTATTAGCCACACCATTACTTGGTGTTATACTCATCACTCCTAAGAGTGTCTTTCCCTCACCTTTACAAGGTGTATAAGGTTAAAGATGTGCATATGTTCACCATATCGAGTTGAAGGTGTACAAGCACCACCATATCGGGTTGGAGGTATATGACCATCATCCATATCGGGCTAGAGGTTTTTGGATGTGTTACCCATGTCGTGCATGAGGTACTAATCCAACACCATTTTGTGCTAGAGGTGCATTCAATCACCATATCGAGCAGCTCACCATCTAGGGTTGTCCATGACAGATTAGGGTTTGCCATATCAGGTTCAACCCAATATACAAATCAATAGGAGTGTAGGGCACCAAACCATATTGGGATACACCATCAAACATTATGTTGCAACACCCATGTTGGGTTAGGGTTGATTGTGATGGGAACATGGTACATATATGTGTCGCCCATGCTGCTTAAGAGGTATCAACTCATCAACATGTCGAGCTACCATATTGTCTAGGGTTGTGTATCGTGCAACCCTATCGTGCAAGGTCATGTGTCATGCAACCATGTCATGAAAGGTCATGTAGGCCTCATGATACTAAGTACCAATGATGTATTATATGATCATATCATGCAATAGCACTTGTTACTCTTTACTTATATCAAGTTACCCAAATTAGGGTTTCTTGTCAACTTACAAGTATACAATTGACCTTCCATCGTGCATGGAGTCTATAATAAACTTCCTATCGTTCAAGAGGTGTATACTACACCCCCATATAGTGTAATAAAGTATTCATTCATATCCATATCGTACAAGTGAAGAAGGTGCATCATCATATCGAGTTAAAGGTGCTTACTAGTGTGCTTGCACCTGATATCACTTTTATAAGGTGATATCATCATCTTCAAGTTCTAGACCTTTGTTCTAACTATTATAGTTCATGTCAAAAGGTCTAAGAAACTACTAGAACTCATAATTTCATCAACTATTTCAGGAAATTTCAGTATTAAAAGTATTTCACTAATTATAACAATTTAGGTGAAGAATAATAACATGGTTGAGTTCAAGTTATATAACCCGCCTTAAGAACCACTTCAAAGCTCCAAGCTCCAAAGCTCCATGTTCCTAAGGTTGAAGATGACTTTATAAAAAGTCCAAGGCTCGTTCACAACTCCTTCATATACAACGAATCACCATGGATAAGCAATTGGTGAAGGAGAAAAGAAAGGTAGATCATAACCCTAATTCCATGCTTCAATTCAAGCTTGAAGACAACTATAGCTTACAATAGGGTTAAGTTTTGAGTTCCTTAGCTCCTTGGCCAACACCCTACCACTCTTGGGCGATATGGACTTCCTCTTGGCCGACACAACTTTGCTTGTGGCCGATACCCCCTCACTTGTGGCCAAAATCACTTCAATTGGCCGATATTAACTGACTATGGGCAATATCAACATGGTATGGCCGATACACTTTCTATGGCCGATACCCAAGGCCTATGCATGATACCCTTGTGCCCTTGCACTATATGCAACCCTGGTGAACGATATGGCACTCACTTGCACGATATGGCACTCACTTGCACGATATGGCACTCAACTCTTCACCCTATTGGCCGATATCACCTTATATGGCCAATTTCACCTACTTGGCCGATATGCTTTTGCTATGGGAGATATCTAAGGACCTATGCACGATATGCTTTCTCTCCTGCACGATACAAGAGCCCCATGAACGATACCACAAGGTAGTAGGGTGGTAAGGGTCGAAAAATTCCATTAAGGGGTCAAACTAGGGGTATATATACTTGCTGATCATGAGAGAGGCAAAAATGAGGTGTCAACATTTTGAGCTAGTAGGTGCCACGTGTCATGCATGGGTGACACGTGTCCATGCATGCATCATCATTTATCTTGTCTTTCAAAACAGTTTAGGATCATATATAGATGCAAATTCGTCCATTGCTTATCCATTTGGATAAGTCATCTAGGTTTAATCACTATTTTAAGTCAAGCTGATACACTTTTTCTAAGGAAACTTGTTGGCCATCACACCTCACCTCCTTGAGGTTCTTTGCAAGATATGGATTTTTACAAACGTTCAAAAAATTATATGGGACACCTCTTGGGCTCCATGGCCGATAGGCACTCATATATAAGCTTTTCAACTTGATACAACTCAAGTTAAGCTTCCAAATTCAACCTTTTTTCTTGGGCATTTCATCACCAAGAGTATCATCACTCATAATTGACTCAAACATGGTGTCTCATTCATTATCTCTCCTATAAATGATACATATAGTAAGTAGGGACATTCTAGAGGTGGTAATTTGCATATCAACCACACATTTTGGGTAAATTACAATTTGTACCAAAATTGGCACACAATGCTCCAACATTGTTCAAACAAGTTCAAACTTGGAATTTAGGCTTTCCAAAAGACACCACTTAGCATCATTCTCTCTCTTATGATGCTAAAACATATAAGGCACATTCAAAATGTGACATTTTTCATTATAGCCCCTCAACTTGGGCAAATTGCACTTTGGTCCAAAATAAACGAAAATTACTCAAACAACATTCAATCGGGACCAAACTTGAAACATAAGTGTTTCACATGATAACAAAGCACCTTAGTGGATTATATTAAAGTTCTAATCAACTTTATTAGCCAAAAAAAATAGGGTTACCTCATAACCCAGGTCAGGGTCGTTACATGATTGATCACATTAAAGGTCCATGGTATCAATTAAAGGGAACCTAGAAGAAAAACCTAAGTTAACCCCAGACAATTAAGTTTTGATTAGAAAGAAAATCAAGATTAAGAAAAAAAAGAACAAGTTACACTAAGTCAAGTAAAGGCAGGATGTAACACTACATTGATTTATCAATTTAGGCAAAAGAGAAACCAAAGACCTAAAACAACAAGGACAAGGCAAGAGAAAGCACAACTAACTAGGATAAAATGATTATCTAAGCAAACATTAACTAAAAAATTAGGCAAATTAGGGTTGTGAAATGTGGGTTGTTTGGGAGAATGTACTTGTCAATTTAGTTGAGGATGATAACATGTAAACATTACTCTTCCATTTAGATCACCAAACCAAACACTGTTATAGATGCTAATGAATTTCCCTAAATTGCTAATTGGAGATGGGTGGAGTAGGGTGTGTATAGGGGAACTAACCCCCAACACCACGTATCAAACCTTACGTGACTCACTTAGATTAGGGTTTTAGTGGAATTATATTAGGATCTAAACAATTCTAGGTTTTTCTTGATCAAAACTCATAGGAATATTAGGTTCCACTGGTAGTAATGGAGGGTGGAAGTGAGGGTTCTACACCATACATCACCTACCATCTAGCCTTTATGAAGCTCCAAGACAATTACACTAAATTCTTTTAAAATTTCTACTTAGATCTCTCATCTATGTGTAGGAGAATTTATTAGCATGTAGGAAGATGGGTAACTATCTAGGGATCCACTAATTTGACCTAGAAGCAATTCATAAAATAGCTACATGCAAGCAATTTCCCTAGAATCCTAGGTGATTTCAAGTGCAAACCAATAAGAAATTTATGGAAAGTGAAATGAAAGTAGAACATAATCATTATCAAACAAAAATACAATGTTGACATATCACTTTTCCACAACATGGTACCAAAGTAACATTTTTAACCCCAAAAAATCCATCTAAAGGCCTAGATACTCATAACAAAGGAAAATACAAAACAAAGAAAGACGAAGTAGTAGAGGAGTGGAAAACCATAGTATAATAATGGAGACTCCTACTTCTCCACCTTCTCACAATAGCAACTCGAGCACCTCCCTCCTCCAAGGTAGGATGACATGAAAATGGGGTGGAAAATGGTCAAACCCCTAAAAAGGAGAGTTTTAGGATGGAAGGTGATGAAATCGAAGTGGAGTGGAGTAGTGGATGGAATGAATGGATAAGAAGGTGCTAAGAGAGACTTAGAGGTAGCTAACCTCATGATCTAGTCACCACCCAAGAATATATAGGTGGTGGGGAAGACTAGGTCAAGTGGGGGTATAATTGGAAATGTGGTGTAATATTATGCTAGGTTTCCTGGCTACCACAACCGTTTTGGTTAAGATGTAGAATGGTTGTATTGATGTGGAACGACATGGTGTAAAGTGGGTAAAATGTTAGGCTATGAAATGGGTTTAGGAACTTGGTGGCACGATTGTGGTGAGCATCATGGTTGTGTTGGGAAGGTTACGTCATTATCGTGCAAGGACACACACATGTTCTAGGATAAATGAGTATTGACAATTTTGAGGGGCATGTGCATGTTGGGTCTTGGTACTGTGGCCATGTTGGGCCACACGCCCATGCTGGGTCCTCCCTTGCACTGCTATGTAGTCCATCATGGCCCTACAATTGAGCTTGATTTCAATGTTTTCTCTTTATGGTTCTACTATGAAATTGACTCTGGCAGCACATTCATTCCTTGGCAGCATAGCCGTGTTGGGGTCTTCTAAAGCACTTCTTTACTAAACATCATATTTCCATGAATTTCTTTTCTTGACTTGCCTCTTTGGCACTAGTGGTAGTTTGGGGAAGCTCTTGGACCATCCTTAGACCCCTCCAGTGATGAAGGAATGATATGATCAGCCTCCTTCTCTCCCATCCTTCCAAGCATGGTATAAATAAAAATACTACAACTATTACAATTAGGATATTGAGGTATTGTTGCAACTTCTTTTGTCTAGAGTTCCCAATCACTGATACTCCTAGTGGTATGCAGATATCCTTATAAGGTCGCCATTGCTTCTTCCCACAATGACTTTTAATTGCCTTCACCCTCCCTGAATTGGAGGCTAATTATTTTGCATGTCCAAAGTTCCCACAAATAGTTCTATGACAAGTATGATGACTCTCCTCTTCATTTCAATGTGACACTATCTTACCTTGAATGGCATGTTGGTGACACACCTAGTGTGACACCATTATCACATGTAACTAGTCATCAATGTAACTTGAGGTCCTATATGCTTGTTGCCAATTCTAGTTGGATAGTGAATTCTAGTTCTACATATCACATGATAGGTATGCCACACCTTTTATTATTATCCCATCATGTTACTCTTTTATTTCTCCAAAAAATTATGTACAAACTAGCCATTAGGGAAAAAGCAAGCATCTATAAGAAAAATTGTACCAAAGAAGAATAATAACTAAAGACTATATGTATAAGATATGTGTATCTCTAATATTTTTTAACCAAATATGTAAGGACCCTGACCTGCGTTTAGGGTTTACCCTGTTTGTTTTGCTTGATCTTGGTGCTTTGGTGCTTGCTAATCACCTTTAGTGGTGATTAGGGTTTGGTTGTGCTTTGTTGAGAGTTCGAGGAGCTACTTGCAAATAACCCAAGTTTATGGTTTTGTGGGCAAGTTTGCCATCTTGTGAGATGTTTTTCCTCTTTGCTTCCTCTAGGGTTGAGAGGAAGGCTTGGGCTTGTTTTTTGAGTCCTTTGGGCCTCAGTTGAGCTTGTTTGGGCCTTGGAGTTCCTTGTTTGGGCTTGCTTGAGCCTTGTGTCGCCCAAGGCAGGTGGTGTGTCACCCAGTTGCTTGGTGTGTCGCCCAGTAGCTCTTGTTGTGTCGCCCAGATGGCTTGGCTTGGTTGGTGGACACATGGTGCACATCTTGGACAAGTGCCTTATGGCTTGCATGAGAGGTGGCTTGAGTTGGTGGACATGTGTCCCTTGGGTGGACGACACTTAGCATGGTTGTACCTTGGTTTCTCCTCCCCTTCTTCCTATATAGGTAGCTTTTCTCCTTGCCTTAGTCTCCTTTGCTCTTTTGGTCTCCCCTCCACCCTTGGTGCATGATACCCCTCTCCATTTTGCTTGTGTTGGCTGATACACTTCCTTGGAGCTGAAGTGGTGGCTGATACACCTTCCTGGAGCAGCCGGGTGGACGATAGCTTTGGACCTTGGAGTGCTTTGGAGCTTTGGTGGCCGACAACCTTGGAGCTCAAAGTGCATCTTCTTCCTTGGAGCTTAAGGCGGGTTGCATAGTTTCTAACCCTAACTCTCTTACCTCTAGCTTTAACCTTGTTACATGTGAATAGACTAGCTTAATTCCTTTCTTGTGCACCTTGCTTATATACCTTAGTGGCCGATATCCCTCTCTTGGGTTTAGGGTTCCTTGTATACCTTGCTTTTTAGGGTTTGTGCTCCCTTGTGTTGGAGGTTGAAGGTGACCTAGGGTTGGGTGATATCCCTTCCTTGTGGGTGTGTTGGGCGACACCCTTGTCCTTGAACGATATCAGTGTTCTTGGTGTTGGGCAACACCCTTCCTCTTGGGTTGGACGATAGGTTGACCTAGTACGGATGTTGGCCGACATGGTGACCATGTTGGGCGATATGGTTCCTTGGGTTGAGCAACACCTTTGTTTTTGAGTTGGACGGCATGGTGTTCCCCTTGGTGGACGATATGGTAGCTGGTGTTGGGCGACATGATGAGTCCTTTAGGTTGGCCGATACCCTTGCCCTTGAGTTGGGTGATAGGGTGAGCTAGGGTTTGTTGGCCGATATGGTGAGTACCCTTGGAGATGGGCGATACTCTCTCTCTCTCCCTCTCTCTCTCTTGTTGGGCGATATGGTCTAATGGTGTTGGGCGACATGGATGTCCTTGAGTTGGACGATAGAATGGGTGCTCTTATGTTGAGTTATCTCCTTGTCCATGTGGTGGACGATAGGGCCAAGTAGTGCCATGTTGGACGATAGGCTATGTGCCCTGATGGCCGATACCATGTTGGGCGACATGCCTTGGGCCATGATGGCCGATAGGGTTAGTGTGGTGGCCGATACCCATGTTGGGTGATAGGTTTTAGGGAGGGTTGTGAGGCTATAGTGAGGGTATGAGTTTCCTTGGTGACGGTCCCTTATGTGATAGAAGTGGATGTTTATACATTAACCAATAAAACGATGGTGGTGTTTGTGATATCATCAATATGTAATATGTTGCCTTGCAAATAATAAGGATGCTAATGGTAGTAATGTATATGATGATAGCCCTCATGTAATAGATGCATGATGTGACCCGTTATGCTTAATTATTAATGATAATGAAGATGATGATAACTACTCTAGTAGTTTGTTTAATGATAATAATGTTGGTAATAATGATGCTAAGTGACAGTTATGTTAAAGGATGCTTCATGATAAAGATGACAACAGCTGATGGCAATAGTAATGACCTTGTTAATAATAGTGTTGGTTCTGTATACCCAACATGATTTCTATATACCCTGATTGTTTGTATAATCCTGAGATTTAGGGTAAGCATCAGTATAGTTTGTTAATGATGTACTTAACACACTTGGTTACCAAATAAGTGTAATATTGGTAATTTAATTATCTTGAATGATATTTCATGATAGTGAGCATATTCCTTATGTTGAATCTACAATTATTACATACCTGAAGTGGACACCTCGACTAACTATTTAATATTGAGATGAGGACAAGTCTAGATATAACTGCTTGATGAGGTGTGTTACATATAAGGTCATAAGTTGAAGCATACAGTCAATAATGAGACTTGGTGGGATAAAGCACTTAATCAACAAATGGTGATGGTAATAATAGTATTGAAAGTAATTGGGTTACCTGATGAATGGTAATGGTGATAATAACATGTGACTCTTTACCTCTAAAGCATGACTATATGAATGAAGTAATTTCCAAGAATATCTGGGTAGCGCAGAGTCAAGGATAAATACATAAAACAGTTGCCTTATAATGGGCTTTATATACCCAATCACCAGATAAAGTAAGGTTGACAAATGTAACATCTTGAATGTCATCTCATGTTAGTAAGTATAATCCTTATAACGAACTACAAATGCTGAATACACTAACCATGCAGGTGATGCTTAGCCATGAAAAGGCTATGAGACATATGTAATGAATACATCACACTGATGATTACTCTTGCTAAATAGGTTACATTTATAATGTGTTCGTCCCATGATATTAATGTGAGTTCTGAGTAGCAGTGGCAGTACTTGATGAGGAATTGAGATCCTAGGGTATGTGATGGTCCTTGAAATGGATCTGGATGGTTGGCCAGAGGCCAAGTAATAACAGGTGATGAGGAATCCTTGAGATGAATCAGGTAGATGCGGTTATAATAATAGCATAAGGATTAAGTTTATATTTATTTATCTTCTGATATATCTTGCATAGATGCTAACTAATCTCAGTGAAATCATATCATGTAGTTTCCTTGATCATATATTCATCATAGCCTGTAGTTGATAATGGCAAAAAGGGTTTGCCTAAGAGTTAACCCGGAAAGCATATCGTTGAACAGGAGAGGGTGTTTCTAGCTTAAAAAGGAAGATGGTAAGAGTGCATCTACAGTTATAGACTCTAGGGTATGGAACTAGGTTATAACACTGCTATGTGATGAGCATGGTGAACAGGCCCATGGCTCAGGATACGTGATGAGTTGAGCATGGTGAATAGGCCCATGGCTCAGGTTATGTGAGATGAGGAGCATGAATGCATTCATGCCGTCATATAGTAGTTTCTGGGACAAAATACAGAACATTGGTTAAGGCCTCGTTTACGTGATTAATCTGTTCTATCTTAATCCCCAGGTTATGTGACAATATATCCTTATCTAATAATCATGTTACCTAGTGATATATCTTATCTTGTCAATCATGTCCCATCGAGGGGTATTTGGTTATATGCTCTTATACAGCTGGTAAGCTTGTCGGTAAGAATAGCGTTACTTTATATAGACCATTCTTATTATTTCTTTTATCAATTATCTGCTGTTATAGTTTATCCTGCCGAGGTTCTGTAGTTGCGGTGGGGAGTTATGTTTCCCACTGGGACAATGTTCGATTGTCTCACTCTGCTGGTTTTCAGGTGGCCGAGGTAGACGTGGTCGTGGTCGTGGTGTTGCGGCCGAGCAGCTTGAAGAGCACTAGAAGGCAAGCGATGGATATGCTGCTGTTTTGGACATTTAGTAGTAGAGTCTAGAGTCATCCCTGTACTCTCAGGTCCTTGGCAGCGTTTTGACGATGTTTTACGATAAACGATCGATGATGTTGGTATATCCTGCTGTTGGCGATGTGGGCCTTTCTGTATATGAACAGGTGGTGAACTCATGTGATAGATGAACAACTATTTCTGTAAGCTGTAGACACGCATCAGATCTCGTGTATGTATAAATATGACATGTTTCTGTGCAGGATGAGGACTGGAAAGTAATAGTTTCACAGTTTATCTGTTTCCCGCAATCAGTTTTAATTAACCCGTGTTTTCATAATCTGTGGTTATGGTGATTTCCGCACATTTTCGCGTAACACCTCGTTATCTGTATGATAATGGGATGTGTTGCCACAAGTTTGGTATCAGAGCTCTAGGTTCGCTGAGTCTACAGGGATTTAGGACTAGGTTGAGTCTGTTCTTATGAGTTTTCCAGGTCTTCTTATAGAATCTTCTGCCCTCAGCAGAAGAAAGGACAATATGTCTGGAAACCATGAAGAACATGCTCCTGAGCTTAGTGATGCTGCATCAGCTGATGGAGCAGAAGGACAGGCACATGAAGATCGGGTGCCTGAGGTTCCCCAATTTAACCCAGCCATACTTGAACATCCTGCTTACCAACAGCTTATGGGGTAGTTAATGGCTACGATGAATCTCATGGTTGAGCGGTTACCGGTGCCTCCTTCGTGAGCACAGGTTCCCCATGGAGAAGCATCGGGTATTGGGAAGACCTTCGAGTGTCTCCACCGAGTTGGAGCTTTGGATTATGCAGGTACGGCTGATCCAGCAGATGCAGATCTGTGGCTGACAAGTCTTGAGAAGGCTTTTCGGATCCTTGACAACCCCGAAGCAGACAAGGTAAATCATGCGGTCTATCTCCTGAAAGGTAGTGCTGGTCATTGGTGGACCATCGACGAAGAGAAGCGGCCAGGTGAGGTGATCTGTTGGGAAGTGTTCCGGTGCGAGTTCGTCAGCAGATACTTTCCAAAGACGTATCTGGATGAGAAGATTAGACAGTTTGAGAAGTTGCAACAAGGAACGATGAACATTACCGAGTATGAAGCCAAGTTCATGGATCTGTTGAGGTTTTGTTCTCATATGGCAGTGACAGATGAGGAGCGGATCAGACGCTTTGAGAAAGGTCTGAGTACTGAGTTGAAAACACCTGTTTCTGCGTTGGAAAACCGGGAGCGGTTCGCTATGTTTGTGGAATCTGTTTGAAGGATTGAGGGGTCAGTACGGGAGAAGAGAGAATCCATGCCTCACCAAAGACCTGCTCAGTCTCAAGGACAGAGGTCTGGAAACTTCAAGAAGCTGAGATTTTCTACATCGCCAGTATCATCCAGATTCCATAACCAGACGCAAAGGACGATGAGTGGGGGTAGGGATCGTAGTAACCTTCCAAGTGGATCCCCCGACATAGCATCGAAATCGGTAACTGGATCTCACAGACCCTATCTTGCACCCAGGATCTGTTACCGATGTAGACAACTGGGACATCTAGCAAAAGATTGTCCAGACGGGAACATGATGATGACACAACCCCAGGGGAAGAATCAGCAGGACCCTCAAAGGAGGCATCTTCTTAGTAACGATTGAGGGCAGGGACAGACGTCCCCGACAGGTCAGATAAAATATATTCATTCTGATGTTCCATTTCCTGAGCCTGTGTGATAAAAATAAGAAAGTAGATGTTTTTGAACTTCTTTTAGCTAGTCCTATACGGATACAAGTAAGAAGAAAATTCACATTTTTCTAAATATTCCTTAAAATTCTATGTAATCTCTCTTATCTGTGTGATAAAAGATGAGATATAGAAGTAATGCCTGAAAGAAAATCCAAGAATGAAAATCTTTGTGATAAGTGTAGGATAGAAATAAAGTGCATACTACCTAATCTCAGTACTTGTATACCCTGGCCCGATACATGATTATTGTAGATAAGGCAAGTATGGAACTCTTAGATTGTTATCTTTCTGATTACTCTGATCAAGTAGTCATTTTGAGATAATCTAGAGACTATAATCCAATGAAGTGAGAAGAGCTAAGTGAACATTCTCAACTAAACGGGAAAAGCTGAGTGAACATTCCCAATTAAAGAGAAAAGCTATGTGAACATTCCTAAGTGAGAAGAGCAAAGTGAACATTCTCAACTAAACGGGAAAAGCTGAGTGAACATTCCCAATTAAAGAGAAAAGCTAAGTGAACATTCCTAAGTGAGAAGAGCTAAGTGAACATTTTCAACTAAACGGGAAAAGTTGAGTGAACATTCCCAATTAAAGAGAAAAGCTAAGTGAACATTCCTAAGTGAGAAGAGCTAAGTGAACATTCTCAACTAAACGGGAAAAGCTGAGTGAACATTCCCAATTAAAGAGAAAAGCTAAGTGAACATTCCTAAGTGAGAAGAGCTAAGTGAACATTCTCAACTAAACGGGAAAAGCTGAGTGAACATTCCCAATTAAAGAGAAAAGCTAAGTGAACATTCCTAAGTGAGAAGAGCTAAGTGAACATTCTCAACTAAACGGGAAAAGCTGAGTGAACATTCCCAATTAAAGAGAAAAGCTAAGTGAACATTCCTAAGTGAGAAGAGCTAAGTGAACATTCTCAACTAGACGGGAAGAGCTAAGTGAACATTCCCAATTAAAGAGAAGAGCTAAGTGAACATTCTCCATTATATAGGAAGAGAGCTAAGTGAACATTCCTACATAGGGAGAGCTGTATGAACATTTCCAAATAAATAAGAAAAGTTGTGTGATCATTCCTACATGAGAAGAGTTGCGTGAACATTCCCAATATAGAGGAAGAAGCTAAGTGAGCATTCCAAACTAAATATAGTATAGCTGAATGAACCTTCTCAGACGAATAGAGGAGGCATAGTGGACATATGATGCAATATAGATGATCAAAGTTCGGCAGCGAAGAGCGTGATGGGTTTCATGAGCCCGGGGAAGGACTAGTCTGTTATCGTAATAGGATAGTTGTCCCGAGTGTTGATAGGTTGAATCAGTGAGGTTTGTCTGTAAGTGAAGGCTGAACTTTAGAAGTCGGCAGGTACGTTGCAGCCTTTTCCAATACCATTGTGGAAATGGGATCGTATGACCATGGGTTTCGTAGTTGGCCTGCCCAAGACAACTAGAGAACATGATTCCATCTGGGTGATAGTGGACAGATTGACAGAGTCTGCCCACTCCTTACCTGTAAAGATGACGTAAACAGCTGAGAAGCTCGTTAGAATGTATATGGATGGGATGATACGTTCGCATGATGTACCAGTAATAATAAGTTTCAGACAGAGGTCCTCAGTTCACGAGTCGTTTCTGGAATATACATCTTAGTTTAATAAGAGTTGGCCTACGACGACAGTTTTGGGCAGAGCATCGACATGGCACCTTGTGAGACTCTGCATGGAAGAAAGTGCAAACCTTCTTTGAGTTGGGAAGAGTTCGGTGAGTGTCAGCCGTTAGGGCCTGAGTTAGTCCAGCTAACAATAGATAACATCAAAGTGATATAGCAACAATCGAAAGTAGCACAGTACAGGTAGGAGTTTTATGCAAACAATCACCGACGATCTTGGAGTTCCAGGTAGGAAACAAATGTATCTTAAAGTCTTGCCGTGGAAAGGTGTGCTAAAGGTTTGGTCGGAAGGGTTAGATAGCTCCCAGATATATGGGGCCTTACTCGGTCATAACACGTGTTGGCAAAGTAGCTTATGAGTTAGAGTTGCTTACAGAGTTGCACAGGTTGCATCCAGTGCTTCCTGACAGTATGCAAAAGGGAAGTCATCTGGATTCAGGTACTGTGATGTAGTCAGTTGAGGTTGAGCTTGATGCAGATGTGACCTATGAGGAAGGTCATGTGGCAATCAAGAAGCTGAAGAGGAAGGATCTGGTTCTTGTGAAGGTTCTTTGGCAGCATCGTGACATAGAGGAAGCCACGTGGGAGATTGAGGAAGAGATGAGGAGGAAGTATCCCTCGCTTTTCTCTTCGGATTTCGGGGACGAAATCCCTTAAAGGGGGTTAGCTTGTAAGGACCCTGACCTGCGTTTAGGGTTTACCCTGTTTGTTTTGCTTGATCTTGGTGCTTTGGTGCTTGCTAATCACCTTTAGTGGTGATTAGGGTTTGGTTGTGCTTTGTTGAGAGTTCGAGGAGCTACTTGCAAATAACCCAAGTTTATGGTTTTGTGGACAAGTTTGCCATCTTGTGAGATGTTTTTCCTCTTTGCTTCCTCTAGGGTTGAGAGGAAGGCTTGGGCTTGTTGTTTGAGTCCTTTGGGCCTCAGTTGAGCTTGTTTGGGCCTTGGAGTTCCTTGTTTGGGCTTGATTGAGCCTTGTGTCGCCCAGGGCAGGTGGTGTGTCGCCCAGTTGCTTGGTGTGTCGCCCAGTAGCTCTTGTTGTGTCGCCCAGATGGCTTGGCTTGGTTGGTGGACACATGGTGCACATCTTGGACAAGTGCCTTATGGCTTGCATGAGAGGTGGCTTGAGTTGGTGGACATGTGTCCCTTGGGTGGACGACACTTAGCATGGTTGTACCTTGGTTTCTCCTCCCCTTCTTCCTATATAGGTAGCTTTTCTCCTTGCCTTAGTCTCCTTTGCTCTTTTGGTCTCCCCTCCACCCTTGGTGCATGATACCCCTCTCCATTTTGCTTGTGTTGGCTGATACACTTCCTTGGAGCTGAAGTGGTGGCCGATACACATTCCTGGAGCAGCCGGGTGGACGATAGCTTTGGACCTTGGAGTGCTTTGGAGCTTTGGTGGCCGACAACCTTGGAGCTCAAAGTGCATCTTCTTCCTTGGAGCTTAAGGCGGGTTGCATAGTTTCTAACCCTAACTCTCTTACCTCTAGCTTTAACCTTGTTACATGTGAGTAGACTAGCTTAGTTCCTTTCTTGTGCACCTTGCTTATATACCTTAGTGGCCGATATCCCTCTCTTGGGTTTAGGGTTCCTTGTATACCTTGCTTTTTAGGGTTTGTGCTCCCTTGTGTTGGAGGTTGAAGGTGACCTAGGGTTGGGCGATATCCCTTCCTTGTGGGTGTGTTGGGCGACACCCTTGTCCTTGAACGATATCAGTGTTCTTGGTGTTGGGCAACACCCTTCCTCTTGGGTTGGACGATAGGTTGACCTAGTATGGATGTTGGCCGACATGGTGACCATGTTGGGCGATATGGTTCCTTGGGTTGAGCAACACCTTTGTTTTTGAGTTGGACGGCATGGTGTTCCCCTTGGTGGACGATATGGTAGCTGGTGTTGGGCGACATGATGAGTCCTTTAGGTTGGCCGATACCCTTGCCCTTGAGTTGGGCGATAGGGTGAGCTAGGGTTTGTTGGCCGATATGGTGAGTACCCTTGGAGATGGGCGATACTCTCTCTCTCTCTCCCTCTCTCTCTCTTGTTGGGCGATATGGTCTGATGGTGTTGGGCGACATGGATGTCCTTGAGTTGGACGATAGAATGGGTGCTCTTGTGTTGAGTTATCTCCTTGTCCATGTGGTGGACGATAGGGCCAAGTAGTGCCATGTTGGACGATAGGCTATGTGCCTGTAACATACTGAAATCTCCTTTGTACCTCTTTGTACTCTTTTCTATAAGCTTTAATCTCCATTTTCGTTCCTTTTGTCCTTGGTATTAATTTAAGAGAAATTTAGATAGTTATTGGTTAAATATTTCCCATATAATCTTATTTCAAGGTTTCATGTACAAATGACTCAGTTAGATTTTGACAAGGGGTTTAATATGCAATTTCACCTTAAGAAATAAGAAGGGGATAAAATAATTCGTCCTAGAATCTTCTAGTGTTTCCTAGAATATAAGAAATAAGAAGGAAATCCGAATTTTGTAAAAGAAGGAAGATAAATATAATAAGTAAAGGAAATATGAGAAAATATGAGTAAAGAAGATAATTACAAAGATTTTGTAACAAACAAGATAATTTGAAATCATCATGGAAATTTGATAAAGTAATTCGTTTCCTTGAGGAAAGAGTAACTTAAGGGTCAAGTATTATTTAAAATAAAAATATTAATAACATTATCAAAGGAAGATAGGAAATAAGCCAATAAAAAGAAATGAAATACTTAATGCTCTCAAATTAGGGAAATAACTTCAAATTTGTATTCTAGACATAAAAATAAGACTCTGTGCAAATTTGCAATTAATTTGGATGACATATGAATAAATAGGAAAATAGGAGAGAGAAAGAGTGTAGAAAGTTCTAATTAATTTAATAAATAAAAAGATAATGTCATATTGAGAAGATAATTGCAAAATCGTGTTTCAAATCATTAAGAAAACTTAAGGGTGAAGTTACATTAATTTTAGATAATGTTATCACTCCTTTTGAGGAGGAGAGAGAAAAAGGCATATTAGTTCACATAATAAACTTTCTCAAAATGAAAAACTAACTCCATATTCGGATTCTACGCGTCGAAATAAGTTAGAATATGAATTTTCATAATTTTTGGGCAACGTTTGAGCCCCCAAAATAAGAAAGAGAAAAAGGATTAAAAATCTAATAGACTTTAAAATCGGTTTTTGCTCAGGGATATTTCCCTGATCTAACGTGAGATCAAACGGTCCAGGTTGATTAGTGGACCCGTGTCCACTGATCCGATGATCCACGATCGTCTTCAACCTCGAGTTAGATTAGGAAACAGGTTGTTTTTCTCATTTTCTTATGATTGTGATAACTCGAGATTTACTCGACTATTTTCTCTGATTTTTGTTGCAATGGATTCCTTGCAAGATTTCGCATAGGATTATCCCAAGTTTTTCGAGTTTTGTTGGATATTTGTGAAACCCCCAAAGTGGCCGCCGACCTTCTCTTTGGTTTTCTATCAAACCCTAACCCTGGCCAACCTTGCCTATATATAACCTAACCCCTGGCTCCGCCATCACCTTAGCCACTCCCCCATACCCTTAATTTCTGAATTGGTCGACGTTTGGACCTCCAACGAGCCGCCGTTTGTTCTGCTCTTACGGCGCTCCTCTCTCTCTGTTTCGGCCACCTCGGTTCAAATTGCAGGTATCATTCTCTTCGTCTTCTCGTTCTCGTTCTTTTGAATATCTAAACGCGAGATTTGGTTGAGTATTTTGGTTTTGCCCAAAATCGGAGCCTAGCTCCTGTTCTCGTCGTCGGGCGAGAGGAGGAAGAAGATGGGGTGGCGTTTTACCGTTTTGCCCCTCCGTCTCCTTTCTTTTCTTTTTCTCGCGCACGGCTTTCTCGACCTTTTGCTGGTCTGCCCGACCGCACCGCGCGGCTGGTGGCGGGCGACCGCGGATCGCGGGTCGACGCCGCCAAGCGCTGGTCACCGCTCGGCCATCCGGCTTGCCTACGTGGCAGGCTGTGATTGGTCGAGGCTAAATAATTTTTATTAATTAATCTGATGGTCAAAATTTAAAAATAGATAGTGTTTTGAAATCAGGAAAACGAGATCTATCCAATAAAAATATTTTTGAAATTTGATTTTGAGTTTTGCGAAAAAGTGTTTTTAAAATCAAATTAATTAACTTAAAAATCTCTAAAAATTTACCGTAATATCTATATTTCCAAAATATACAATATTATATGTTATTTTGATCAGGAAAACCTAACTAAGTCGATTATGAGGTTTTTGAGGTCTGAATCGAAGGTTTGTACAAAAAGTTAGTAAATTAGGGTTTTAAATCTTATAAGTAAATATATGCAATTCTAATAAATGAATTAAATGATATATTAGGAAGTTTGGATCTTTAGTTCGTGAGACGATCTGATAAGGGAAGCTAGGACATCTGTGGCAAAGGTATGTGTATGAGTTTGGTAGGGATTTTACTTGTTATGAGTCATGTTGTACATCTACCTATCAGTTGGGAATACTCAATCCAATACCTAGATTTTCCTTATGAGGTTTAATTGATCCAAACCATTGAATATCTTTGAAACCTAAATTGTCTTATTTGCCTCAATATCAGTTATAGTACTCTCTTGTTTGGGTATTTATGCCCCATTGCCATGTTGAATATATTTTGTTTATTCTTGCCATAAATCTCTTAGCATGAAATTAAATGTTCTATTTAAATTTTAAGTAGTGGTACTTTTGTACAACCACCCATAGAGGGCATGTATAAAATCGCCCTAGGGGAATGTTTATTATTCTCCCCATTAAAAATTTGTAGGTGACTTGGAAATGTTTATAATTCTTCCCTCACCTAAGGTTAGAGGTTCGGTAGGTGCCTCAACCCTACTTAGTTAGATAGACATATTAATAAGCATGCTAAAATCCTTTATTATCTTTGTTAATGGCAAGTTCTTTAATGAAAACCTCATACTCTTTGATATCCTTTTACACCAAATACTTGACTAGTTTCCTTGTTACATCTTTTCTTTGCCTTGGATAGATTAGTAGAGTAACACATACTTTTCTTTGTTTTTCCCTCTTGCTGGGTGCCTTCCCAACCACCCAGGTGTTGGAGCTTTTCAAGGAGAAGGAAGGACTTAAAGAAAGATTCCTTGCTGTGTTCGTTTGCTTGTCAAGAAGGATGGCTAGGTTGCTATAGCTTGATCCTCTATGCTATCTTATCTTTTCTTTTAGAAAGCAATGATGTAATAAACAATAAAGCCAATAGAAGGCTTGTTATTTCTTTTCTTTCCGCTGCTATTGACATTTTATTATGTATCTGGAATCATGCTTATTTAATTGGATTATTATGCAATCATCCTCAAAAGTCTCAATTTTTGTTAAAAACTTGTGGATGTTGTATTTCCTTTAAATTTTAGTAAGGAGGTGATCTCGCCTCTTTACAGCATGGTATCAGAGCCTTTAGGCAACTATTAGGGCATGCAGTTGAGGCAATGGTGTCTAGAAAGGATCAGGGCATGGGGGCTGGCAAGATTTTCCTCCGACCCACTAGCTTGGCATACGGGGACTCCTGTGCCCATATGATCCGGCCTGGCCTGCGCTGATACGAACTGCCTGAAATAGTATGCTTTTAGGCAATAGCGTTCTAGTTATCCTTTTCTCATCTCTATTTCTTTTCCCTCTCATCTATGATCCTTTACTCTTGAAAATTTAATAAGTTAACCCTAATTTCAGGAGAGGTGACCTGTTTGACAACTCGAACCAGGAGTCCAACACCGAAAACCCTGACACTCCGGCGACACCTGCTGTGAACCAATCGAACTCTGGTGTTCCTGCTTTCACACCTGAGCAAGAACTGGCGATGCTGCGACAACTGTTGTCCTCCACCATGATGGGACAACTCAACACCATAGCTGTTGTTGCTTCCAAGCCGAGGGAGTTCACCCTCACCGATTTCATCAAGATGCAGCCACCCTACTTCAAGGGTGAAAGTGAGCCTAACATGGTGGACAAAGCGGATGACTGGGTGCTGGCCCTGGATCGGACCTTCGAGGGTATGGCTTGCCCTCCTCACCAGAAGGTTCGGTTTGCAACGTATGTGCTGGATGGACCAGCACGAGTCTGGTGGAATGGAGTTGCTCGAACCCGAGACACTTCCTCCATGGAGTGGGCTCAGTTCTTGAAGCTGTTCAGAGAGAAGTACATCTGCCCCGCGTTCCTGAGGAAGAAGGAGGCTGAGTTTTACAGTCTCAAGCAAGGAAGCATGAGTGTGGCCGACTACGTTCAGAAGTTTCTGCTGCTGGAGCGTTACGCCACTGATCTTGGAGCTGATAGGAGAGCAACCTTGTTCTTGGAAGGTCTGAACTATCATGTTGGACGAAGCCTTGTTCCACAGTTGCCCCTCTCATTTCAGCAGATGGTGGATAAAGCTCTCGCCATCGAGTCATATCCAGGATTCCAGTCCTCTAGTAGCTTCCACAACAACAAAAGGAAGAACCCGAACCAGCATGAGAACTGTGGTCGAGATCGCTGCAACAGATGCAATCGCCACCATCCTCCTGGAAGATGTCCCACCAACAACGCACCTGCTCGAGTTGGCAATCGTCCTCCCCCAACCTGCCATGAGTGCGGCCAAGTTGGGCACATCCGACCTAACTGTCCTCGTTTCCAGCAAGGGCAGAATCCGGCTCAGCAACCACAACAGTCAAGACAGAACCCTCCACCGCGAAACAACAACAACAACAACCAGAATCCGAGACGCCCGCCAGCTGAGAGGCGGAATGGGAGAGTGTTTGCTCTCAATGCTGAAGAAGATGGTGATGGTAATGAAGTAATTGAAGGTACACTACACCTCAATTTGCATCCTTTAAAAGCTCTTTTTGACTCTGGTTCCTCCAATACCTTTATATCTAGCCAGTTTGCCTCTATGCTTGAAATTGAATCTGAGTTCATGGATCATGTGTTAGATGTAAAAACTCCTAGTGGAAAAATCTGCTCCTCGTATCTCCAAACTCCTACCCTGAACCTCTGTATATCTGGGATAATGTTTCCCACCGTTTTTGTGTTGCTCGATATGACTGTCTTTGACATCATCCTTGGTATGGATTGGTTGAAGAAGTTTAAAGCTATTCTGTTCTGTGAGGAATCCAAGGTTAGCCTTTTCCACCCTGTTGAAGGAAGAGTGTGTGTCAAGGGCAAGAAGCGAGGAGAACGACAGTTTGTCATCTCTGCCATCAAAGCTGAGAAGCTCATCTCTCATGGGTGTAGAGCCTTCCTAGCTTCCATAGTTCTCGAAGCTACACCTCCTGCCCTGGACCATGTTGATGTGGTAAAGGACTTCCCAGATATATTTCCTGAGGAGTTGCCTGGGTTGCCACCAAATCGCGAGGTGGAATTCTCCATCGAGCTCGTACCTGGAACTTCACCAATATCGAAACCACCTTACCGTTTGGCACCTGCTGAATTGGCGGAGTTGAAGAAGCAGCTTGAAGAGCTTCTTGACATGGGTTTCATTCGCCCCAGTGTTTCTCCTTGGGGAGCCCCTGTCCTGTTCGTGAAGAAGAAAGATGGTTCGATGCGGATGTGTATGGACTACCGCATGCTCAACCAGGTGACAGTGAAGAATCATTATCCATTGCCACGCATCGATGACTTATTCGATCAGCTGAAGTCAGCCACAGTGTTCTCCAAGATGGATCTGCGGAGTGGCTACTACCAGATGTGGGTGAAGGATGAAGATGTTTCGAAGACAGCGTTCAGAACTCGTTATGGGCATTATGAATTCTTGGTCATGCCTTTTGGTTTGACAAATGCCCCTGCTGCGTTTATGGACCTGATGAACCGAGTATTCCGCCCATACCTAGACAAGTTTGTGGTGGTGTTTATTGATGACGTTTTGGTTTATTCTGAGACGTTGGAACAACATCGCGACCACTTGCGGATTGTACTCCACACATTGCGAGAAAATCAATTATATGCAAAATTCTCGAAATGTGAGTTCTGGATAAAGGAAGTGATGTTCCTTGGTCTTGTGATTTCTGCCGGCCATATAGCTGTTGATCCTGCAAAGGTGGAAGCTGTGACCAAATGGAGTGCTCCGAGAAACCCGTCTGAAATCCGTAGTTTCCTTGGACTAGCTGGTTACTACCGGAAGTTTATCAAAGGGTTTTCAGAGTTGGCTTTACCTTTGACCAAGCTAACTCGGAAGGAAGTCAAGTTCACTTGGACCCCTGAATGTGAGGATAGTTTTCAGAAGTTGAAGATGAGTCTGACTTCTGCTCCAGTGCTTGCTTTGCCTGTTGAGGGTATACCTTATGTCATCTACACTGATGCATCCCGACAAGGCTTAGGGTGTGTTCTTATGCAAGACGGAAAAGTGATCGCCTATGCTTCTCGACAATTGAAACCTAATGAAGCTAATTGGCCTACGCATGATTTGGAGTTGGCTGTCATAGTTCATGCTTTGAAGATCTGGCGACACTACCTCTATGGAGAAAAGTTTGAAGTCTTTTCTGATCACAAGAGTTTGAGGTATTTGTTGACTCAGAAGGATCTAAACTTGCGACAACGTAGGTGGATGGAATATCTTAAAGATTACAATTTCACCATCACCTATCATCCTGGTAAAGCAAATGTTGTAGCCGATGCTTTAAGTCGCAAGAAGGATGTTGTTTGTGCTGCTCTAAGATGTTCTGTGTGGGAAAACCTTGAACATGTTTCCAGTTGGAGGCCTCAACCTGTTGCTTCAGTAGATGAAGATAAGTTATGTGTTCACATGGCTAGTTTGTCTGTTACTCCAACCTGGATCTCAGAAGTTGTGTCTGCACAGTTGGAGAGTTCCGAGCTGGAAGAGTTGAAAGCTTTAGCTGAGAAACCGCAATCTGACTTCTCTGTCGGAGTGGATGGTGCTATCCTCTTTAGACAAAGGTTGTGGATACCTGATGTTGGTAATCTGAGACAGAAGGTTCTGAGTGAAGCCCATGGTTCCAAGTACACTATTCACCCTGGCACAACCAAAATGTACAAGGACCTACAGCGAAGTTTCTGGTGGAAGAATATGAAGAATGATATAGCTCTGTTTGTGGCGAGGTGCTTGACATGTCAGCAAGTCAAGATTGAACATCAGCGACCTGGTGGTCTTCTTCATCCTCTTGAAATTCCAGAATGGAAATGGGAGAAGATCAAAATGGACTTTGTTACTGGTTTCCCTAAGTCCAAGAGAGGTTTTGATGCTGTTTGGGTAGTGATTGATCGGCTTACTAAATCTGCTCATTTCTTGCCTTTCAAATCTACGCATAAAGTTGCTGAGATGGCTCAGTTATATGTGGAGTGGATAGTTCGTCTGCATGGTGTCCCTGATGTGATAGTTTCTGATCGAGACCCGAAATTTACTTCTCGTTTGTGGGGTCAGATTCAAGAAGAGATGGGTACTGATCTGCGTTTCAGCACTGCTTACCATCCGCAAACTGATGGTCAGTCCGAGAGAACAGTTCAGATTCTGGAGGACTTGCTTCGTGCCTGTGTGATGGATTGGGGTGGTGCTTGGGATCGGTATCTACCATTAGCAGAGTTTGCTTACAACAATAGCTACCAAGCCAGCATTGGTATGCCACCTTTTGAAGCTCTCTATGGTAGACCTTGTCGTTCACCTTTGCATTGGGATGATGTTGGTGAGCATTCCCTGGTGAAGACTGATGACATGCAGATGATGCTTGAGAAGATACAGTTGATAAAGAAACGGATGAAAGCTGCTCAAGACCGACAAAAGATGTATGCTGATAAGAAGAGGTCTGATATAAGTTTCTTAGTGGGTGACTATGCTTTTCTGAAGATCAAGCCTATACGTTCTATTGCAAGGTCTAAAGTAAAAGGCAAGTTGAGTCCTCGCTATGTTGGACCATTTGAGATCTTAGATAAAGTGGGAGATTGTGCATATCGCCTAGCTTTGCCTCCTGCTTATGACAAGATTCACAATGTCTTCCATGTTTCTGTGCTGAGGAAGTACGTTAAGGATCCGTCTCATGTGCTCTCCATTGAACCTGTGGAGATTAATGAGAACCTGACATATGAAGAGCTACCTGTGAAGATCCTTGACTCCCGAGTGAAGCAGTTGAAGAACAAGGAGATAGAGTTAGTGAAGGTTTTGTGGAGATATCATGGTTTAGAAGAAACCACCTGGGAGTTGAGAGATGAGATGTTACGTACTCACCCTTCCCTCTTTGTATGAGATTTCGGGGACGAAACCCTTTTTAAGGGGTGGAGTGCTGTAACATACTGAAATCTCCTTTGTACCTCTTTGTACTCTTTTCTATAAGCTTTAATCTCCATTTTCGTTCCTTTTGTCCTTGGTATTGATTTAAGAGAAATTTAGATAGTTATTGGTTAAATATTTCCCATATAATCTTATTTCAAGGTTTCATGTACAAATGACTCAGTTAGATTTTGACAAGGGGTTTAATATGCAATTTCACCTTAAGAAATAAGAAGGGGATAAAATAATTCGTCCTAGAATCTTCTAGTGTTTCCTAGAATATAAGAAATAAGAAGGAAATCCGAATTTTGTAAAAGAAGGAAGATAAATATAATAAGTAAAGGAAATATGAGAAAATATGAGTAAAGAAGATAATTACAAAGATTTTGTAACAAACAAGATAATTTGAAATCATCATGGAAATTTGATAAAGTAATTCGTTTCCTTGAGGAAAGAGTAACTTAAGGGTCAAGTATTATTTAAAATAAAAATATTAATAACATTATCAAAGGAAGATAGGAAATAAGCCAATAAAAAGAAATAAAATACTTAATGCTCTCAAATTAGGGAAATAACTTCAAATTCGTATTCTAGACATAAAAATAAGACTCTGTGCAAATTTGCAATTAATTTGGATGACATATGAATAAATAGGAAAATAGGAGAGAGAAAGAGTGTAGAAAGTTCTAATTAATTTAATAAATAAAAAGATAATGTCATATTGAGAAGATAATTGCAAAATCGTGTTTCAAATCATTAAGAAAACTTAAGGGTGAAGTTACATTAATTTTAGATAATGTTATCACTCCTTTTGAGGAGGAGAGAGAAAAAGGCATATTAATTCACCTAATAAACTTTCTCAAAATGAAAAACTAACTCCATATTCGGATTCTACGCGTCGAAATAAGTCAGAATATGAATTTTCATAATTTTTGGGCAACGTTTGAGCCCCCAAAATAAGAAAGAGAAAAAGGATTAAAAATCTAATAGACTTTAAAATCGGTTTTTGCTCAGGGATATTTCCCTGATCTAACGTGAGATCAAACGGTCCAAGTTGATTAGTGGACCCGTGTCCACTGATCCGATGATCCACGATCGTCTTCAACCTCGAGTTAGATTAGGAAACAGGTTGTTTTTCTCATTTTCTTATGATTGTGATAACTCGAGATTTACTCGACTATTTTCTCTGATTTTTGTTGCAATGGATTCCTTGCAAGATTTCGCATAGGATTATCCCAAGTTTTTCGAGTTTTGTTGGATATTTGTGAAACCCCCAAAGTGGTCGCCGACCTTCTCTTTGGTTTTCTATCAAACCCTAACCCTGGCCAACCTTGCCTATATATAACCTAACCCCTGGCTCCGCCATCACCTTAGCCACTCCCCCATACCCTTAATTTCTGAATTGGTCGACGTTTGGACCTCCAACGAGCCGCCGTTTGTTCTGCTCTTGCGGCGCTCCTCTCTCTCTGTTCCGGCCACCTCGGTTCAAATTGCAGGTATCATTCTCTTCGTCTTCTCGTTCTCGTTCTTTTGAATATCTAAACGCGAGATTTGGTTGAGTATTTTGGTTTTGCCCAAAACCGGAGCCAAGCTCCTGTTCTCGTCGTCGGGCGAGAGGAGGAAGAAGATGGGGTGGCGTTTTACCGTTTTGCCCCTCCGTCTCCTTTCTTTTCTTTTTCTCGCGCACGGCTTTCTCGACCTTTTGCTGGTCTGCCCGACCGCACCGCGCGGCTGGTGGCGGGCGACCGCGGATCGCGGGTCGACGCCGCCAAGCGCTGGTCACCGCTCAGCCATCCGGCTTGCCTACGTGGCAGGCTGTGATTGGTCGAGGCTAAATAATTTTTATTAATTAATCTGATGGTCAAATTTTAAAAATAGATAGTGTTTTGAAATCAGGAAAACGAGATATATCCAATAAAAATATTTTTGAAATTTGATTTTGAGTTTTGCGAAAAAGTGTTTTTAAAATCAAATTAATTAACTTAAAAATCTCTAAAAATTTACTGTAATATCTATATTTCCAAAATATACAATATTATATGTTATTTTGATCAGGAAAACCTAACTAAGTCGATTATGAGGTTTTTGAGGTCTGAATCGAAGGTTTGTACAAAAAGTTAGTAAATTAGGGTTTTAAATCTTATAAGTAAATATATGCAATTCTAATAAATGAATTAAATGATATATTAGGAAGTTTGGATCTTTAGTTCGTGAGACGATCTGATAAGGGAAGCTAGGACATCTGTGGCAAAGGTATGTGTATGAGTTTGGTAGGGATTTTACTTGTTATGAGTCATGTTGTACATCTACCTATCAGTTGGGAATACTTAATCCAATACCTAGATTTTCCTTATGAGGTTTAATTGATCCAAACCATTGAATATCTTTGAAACCTAAATTGTCTTATTTGCCTCAATATCAGTTATAGTACTCTCTTGTTTGGGTATTTATGCCCCATTGCCATGTTGAATATATTTTGTTTATTCTTGCCATAAATCTCTTAGCATTAAATTAAATGTTCTATTTAAATTTTAAGTAGTGGTACTTTTGTACAACCACCCATAGAGGGCATGTATAAAATCGCCCTAGGGGAATGTTTATTATTCTCCCCATTAAAAATTTGTAGGTGACTTGGAAATGTTTATAATTCTTCCCTCACCTAAGGTTAGAGGTTCGGTAGGTGCCTCAACCCTACTTAGTTAGATAGACATATTAATAAGCATGCTAAAATCCTTTATTATCTTTGTTAATGGCAAGTTCTTTAATGAAAACCTCATACTCTTTGATATCCTTTTACACCAAATACTTGACTAGTTTCCTTGTTACATCTTTTCTTTGCCTTGGATAGATTAGTAGAGTAACACATACTTTTCTTTGTTTTTCCCTCTTGCTGGGTGCCTTCCCAACCACCCAGGTGTTGGAGCTTTTCAAGGAGAAGGAAGGACTTAAAGAAAGATTCCTTGCTGTGTTCGTTTGCTTGTCAAGAAGGATGGCTAGGTTGCTATAGCTTGATCCTCTATGCTATCTTATCTTTTCTTTTAGAAAGCAATGATGTAATAAACAATAAAGCCAATAGAAGGCTTGTTATTTCTTTTCTTTCCGCTGCTATTGACATTTTATTATGTATCTGGAATCATGCTTATTTAATTGGATTATTATGCAATCATCCTCAAAAGTCTCAATTTTTGTTAAAAACTTGTGGATGTTGTATTTCCTTTAAATTTTAGTAAGGAGGTGATCTCGCCTCTTTACAGTGCCCTGATGGCCGATACCATGTTGGGCGACATGCCTTGGGCCATGATGGCCGATAGGGTTAGTGTGGTGGCCGATACCCATGTTGGGTGATAGGTTTTAGGGAGGGTTGTGAGGCTATAGTGAGGGTATGAGTTTCCTTGGTGACGGTCCCTTATGTGATAGAAGTGGATGTTTATACATTAACCAATAAAACGATGGTGGTGTTTGTGATATCATCAATATGTAATATGTTTCCTTGCAAATAATAAGGATGCTAATGGTAGTAATGTATATGATGATAGCCCTCATGTAATAGATGCATGATGTGACCCGTTATGCTTAATTGTTAATGATAATGAATATGATGATAACTACTCTAGTAGTTTGTTTAATGATAATAATGTTGGTAATAATGATGCTAAGTGACAGTTATGTTAAAGGATGCTTCATGATAAAGATGACAACAGCTGATGGCAATAGTAATGACCTTGTTAATAATAGTGTTGGTTCTGTATACCCAACATGATTTCTATATACCCTGATTGTTTGTATAATCCTGAGATTTAGGGTAAGCATCAGTATAGTTTGTTAATGATGTACTTAACACACTTGGTTACCAAATAAGTGTAATATTGGTAATTTAATTATCTTGAATGATATTTCATGATAGTGAGCATATTCCTTATGTTGAATCTACAATTATTACATACCTGAAGTGGACACCTCGACTAACTATTTAATATTGAGATGAGGACAAGTCTAGATATAACTGCTTGATGAGGTGTGTTACATATAAGGTCATAAGTTGAAGCATACAGTCAATAATGAGACTTGGTGGGATAAAGCACTTAATCAACAAATGGTGATGGTAATAATAGTATTGAAAGTAATTGGGTTACCTGATGAATGGTAATGGTGATAATAACATGTGACTCTTTACCTCTAAAGCATGACTATATGAATGAAGTAATTTCCAAGAATATCTGGGTAGCGCAGAGTCAAGGATAAATACATAAAACAGTTGCCTTATAATGGGCTTTATATACCCAATCACCAGATAAAGTAAGGTTGACAAATGTAACATCTTGAATGTCATCTCATGTTAGTAAGTATAATCCTTATAACGAACTACAAATGCTGAATACACTAACCATGCAGGTGATGCTTAGCCATGAAAAGGCTATGAGACATATGTAATGAATACATCACACTGATGATTACTCTTGTTAAATAGGTTACATTTATAATGTGTTCGTCCCATGATATTAATGTGAGTTCTGAGTAGCAGTGGCAGTACTTGATGAGGAATTGAGATCCTAGGGTATGTGATGGTCCTTGAAATGGATCTGGATGGTTGGCCAGAGGCCAAGTAATAACAGGTGATGAGGAATCCTTGAGATGAATCAGGTAGATGCGGTTATAATAATAGCATAAGGATTAAGTTTATATTTATTTATCTTCTGATATATCTTGCATAGATGCTAACTAATCTCAGTGAAATCATATCATGTAGTTGCCTTGATCATATATTCATCATAGCCTGTAGTTGATAATGGCAAAAAGGGTTTGCCTAAGAGTTAACCCGGAAAGCATATCGTTGAACAGGAGAGGGTGTTTCTAGCTTAAAAAGGAAGATGGTAAGAGTGCATCTACAGTTATAGACTCTAGGGTATGGAACTAGGTTATAACACTGCTATGTGATGAGCATGGTGAACAGGCCCATGGCTCAGGATACGTGATAAGTTGAGCATGGTGAACAGGCCCATGGCTCAGGTTATGTGAGATGAGGAGCATGAATGCGTTCATGCCGTCATATAGTAGTTTTTGGGACAAAATACAGAACATTGGTTAAGGCCTCGTTTACGTGATTAATCTGTTCTATCTTAATCCCCAGGTTATGTGACAATATATCCTTATCTAATAATCATGTTACCTAGTGATATATCTTATCTTGTCAATCATGTCCCATCGAGGGGTATTTGGTTATATGCTCTTATACAGCTGGTAAGCTTGTCGGTAAGAATAGTGTTACTTTATATAGACCATTCTTATTATTTCTTTTATCAATTATCTGCTGTTATAGTTTATCCTGCCGAGGTTCTGTAGTTGCGGTGGGGAGTTATGTTTCCCGCTGGGACAATGTTCGATTGTCTCACTCCGCTGGTTTTCAGGTGGCCGAGGTAGACGTGGTCGTGGTGTTGCGGCCGAGCAGCTTGAAGAGCACTAGAAGGCAAGCGATGGATATGTTGTTGTTTTGGACATTTAGTAGTAGAGTCTAGAGTCATCCCTGTACTCTCAGGTCCTTGGCAGTGTTTTGACGATGTTTTACGATAAACGATCGATGATGTTGGTATATCCTGCTGTTGGCCGGATGTGGGCCTTTCTGTATATGAACAGGTGGTGAACTCATGTGATAGATGAACAACTATTTCTGTAAGCTGTAGACACGCATCAGATCTTGTGTATGTATGCATATGACATGTTTTTGTGCAGGATGAGGACTGGAAAGTAATAGTTTCACAGTTTATCTGTTTCCCGCAATCAGTTTTAATTAACCCGTGTTTTCATAATCTGTGGTTATGGTGATTTCCGCACGTTTTCGCGTAACACCTCGTTATCTGTATGATAATAGGATGTGTTGCCACAAAATAAGGTTTTTATCTCTATTAGAATTGGAGAAAATATGAAAACTTATCTCAAATAAAGTATAGTAAATGACAAAAATGGCAACATCTTTCTTCTCTCCCTAAAGTTCAGAAGATCATGCATGTTGTCTAGCTTTTTACCATATTTGATGGAGAAGTTATCCTAGACACATTTAAGGATAATACAATCACAGAAAAGATGTTGAATTTTCTTAGAGTTATCTTTTGACAGGATACATCTCAAAGCAAGGGAAAACGCCACTCTCTTCGGATAGTCTATAGTGGGAACATTGTTGAGAAAAAGCTTCCTCAAGAAACAAGAACATCTTCTAGGAATTTGGCTATTCCATACCCACGAACCCCAATTGGTCTTTGGGTATTCATTCCTGATCAAGTCCCATGACTTGTTTCTTCTTGCAAATTGTGATATGATCAACACCCTCTCAAGGATGAGGTAAACTACTGAATAAATCCTATAGCAGATTAGAACCATGAAAGTTCTGGATGCATCATGAATTATCAGATATACAAGTGATCCCCTTACAATCATAGCCTTGACCCATTCCAAAAACCAGTTGATTATCCATTAACTCCAGTAAAGTTCTATTCTGGGGAGCCATATATATTTTCAAAGAAAAAACTTACTACCATCACCAACATGAAAGGTGATATAAGGTTTAAAAGATATCTATTATTATGGATATTTCTTAGAAGCCAATAATGAGTTGGATTAAACTTGATAGACCAAATCGATAACTTTGTGAAATTTTTCTCATGTAACCATTTAATCCATAAAGATTGTTTATTGTTGGTAATATCCCAAAGATTCTTAAGGATAGTTGCCCTTGACCAATCATCAAAATGCCTCATACCTAGCCCACCTTCAGACTTTGGTCTACATATTACATCCTAGGAAATAGTATGCAACTATATCTTGTCATCACTATCTCTCTTGATAAAATATGAGAATCTTTATAATTTGAAGGATAACGACTTTGTGAATAGGAAAAGCAGGGGTCCTGAAAATATGGAAAGTGTAAAGAGTCAAAATAACCAATTCAATTTTTCTATCTTGAGAAAGGAGATTATGTTTCCATGTGTCCAACTTCCTCAATGTGAATGCGATTGCACATAGATTTTGTGAGGTGACTAGTGATCAGGGAATACCCATATACTTTACTGAAAGAGGAGTGTTATCAATCTTAAGGATATCAACACAATTCTCATTGCAAACACTCTTACTGAGAAAAAGTTGACTCTGTGGAATCTAACTAGAACTATAGATCATATGAAAAGTTTCAAAGATCTTATTCTGAGATTGGGATGAATCCTCTACAACTTTGGAGAACATAAGTAAATCATCCACAAAAATAATACGAGAAACACTAAAATCATCAAATTCTTTAATGGGGCTAAAGAAGCCTTTGCATTAAAAGGATTAAGAACCAATAAGAAACCCTACATAGCCACAACAAATAGATATGGAGCAAGAGGATCCCCTTTCCTCACACCATTAGAATCTTGAAATATAGAACAAAAGGGGGACATTAATAAGTATTTGAAAAGAGACAAGATCAAAGCAAACATCAATCCACTTCAACGATCTTGTAGGGAAACCCATCTTTCCAAGAATGATATGATATAGTATCTATAGAAACTTTCATAGACTTTTAATTGGTTATAATTAACATAAAATCTTTCAAGACTGTTACTATTAGGAAAGGAACTAAGAATATCATTTTCCAACAAGATAACATCTCCAACCGATCTTCCTTTTATAAAAGCCATATTCTTTGTATCATCAAGATCAGGGAGCACAACATTCAACCTATTGGCAAGGAATTTAGTAATTACCTAATATATAACATTGCATAGTGACAAATTAACAGCTGAGCCCACCACCCATGAGTTTAGTAGAGTTTCAGGAATGATGATTGGCCCCACAGACCACCATTAGCCCTGATTGTGTGCTTTGTCCTTACTCATGCACAATTCTAGATAAACTTCCAGACTGGTCACCCATCCTAGTACTACTCTGGGCTGAGCATGCTTAATCATAGAGTTCTTTAGTGATGGGTTCCCTAAAAAGGAGGTGCACCTTTATGATATGGGTAGTCTAAACAAAACTTTTAAGATCATTTTATCTGAGGCCTCAAATCATGAGATGTTACAATCTCCCCCACTTAGACGGTTCATTTCCTCATCAAGGCTCAACCACATGGCCTCATAATTTCTTTCCATTTCAATACAAACCCAGAATGTCACATGTACACCCAACTCCCATCCATGTCTACCATCGCAAGGGTGGCTCCATAAACTAGGATCGCCCTTTCCATCATGCCCAGACCGCATGACTTAAGAATCACTTGTCATGTCCATGGCGCCCCCACCTCTTGGAGGGGATCTTGCTCTGATACTATTTGTAACACTTGGGCCCACCACCCACGGGTCTAGTAGAGTTTCAGGAATGACGACTGGCCCCACAGACCACCACTAGCCTTTATTGCATGCTTTTTTGTTACTCATGTGCAAGCCAAGATACATTTCTCAACTAGTCACCCATCCTAGTCCTACTCTGGGCTGAGCATGCTTAACCATAGAGTTCTGTAGTGATGGGCTACCTAAAAAGGAGGTGCACCTTGGTGATATGTGTAGACCAATCATTCCTTTTAAGATTATTTTATCCAGGGCCTCAAATCTCAGGATGTTACAAATATGGGGTGAAAGTCCTTCATACTAGAAGCACCTACAATCTTTAGAATCAAAGTGATAAAGGTGCAATTGCACTCTCTGAGAAATTTACTAGTGTTAGAGAAACTCAAAATAGATTTACTAATATCATTAACTATGAGGTCCCATCAAGTCTTGAAAAAAAAGACATTAAAGTCATCTTTTATATGGGCTTTATCCACATTTAGATGCTTAAAAATGCATTCAATCTCTTTCCTAGTAATGTTCTTATTCAAGATGTAAAACAATTCAGAGGAAATAGTAGGAACCACCTGTTCATCATTCCATTTAACATAGTCTTAAGAAGTCGAGTTAAAATGTTGATGATAGAAACTAACAATATGACTCTCAATCATGCCCATATCATAAACATTAAGATCATCAGTAGTAAGAAATTGAATATTGTTATAATTGTTTGAGTTTTTAAAGAAGTTTATAAAAAATAAGTATTCATGTCGCCTTGTCACAACCATTAAACTCTAGATTTTTTTTCAAAACAATATCCTCCTCAATTAGAGTTTTTTTATCTTGTTTCTTGGTATCAGCAAGAAGAATATTGAACTCCTTATCTTGTGGAATATCATCAACTTTCCTTTGAAGACCATTAGAAATGGATTCAAGTTCCTTAGGTTTGGAAAGGAAGTTACCAACCGAATATCTATTCCATAGAGCCTCTTTGACAACCTAAAGCTTCCTAATAACTTTGTACAAAGGTGAACCTTACTGGAATCGTTTCACCAAGCATCCTCTAAAACCTTAACAAAACCTTTTTGCTTTACCCGTGCATTGTTAAATATAAAGGGAGTTTCCCTCTACTTAGCATTCTTGAATTGGAGAGAATGAATACAATGATAAATGACAACAGTGGAAATCATCTTATCCCACATATCAGGAAAATAAGAAAGTAACTACAAGTTATAGAAAATTCATTCAATTTTAGAGAAACTATTAAGACCTCTCCTACTTCCACTATCTTAAGTGAAATAAAGGCCTTGGTTAGATATTTGAATCAAATTTGTATCAACAAGCATATAAAAAGTCACTCATCCTTTTAGAAGATGGAGTATGTTTCCCTAATATTTCTCTATTGAGGAGAACCACATAAAAATCACAAAAATTACACCAGGGGTTCTAAGAATTAATATGGGATAAAGAGAGGCATTCTCTCCCCCTCTCCCATTCCCATGGCATAGTCAAAATGCCTCAGGAGGGTGAAAAACCAAGGTGGTAGTTGGGATTCTTAGAAATAATAGAAAGGAGAGAGTTCCATAGAGAGACCCTATCATTTTCATCACTTGCTCCATAGATATCTGACATATAGAAAGAGAAATTACAAAATTGAATATCAAAATGAATAAGTTGGTCATTCTCCACCAAGTTGTTAATGTTGATAACATGGTCACATCAAATGATAACAATGTGAGCATATGAATAAAATCTAGAGTTAGAAATATACCTAGAACAATTGCACATTTAATCTAGATTATGAAATAATATTGATATACACCTTATTTTTATTTAATTGCTCCTTTATACAAGGTCTTTAATTATGTATACCTCTAACATTCCATGAAATAATAGAAAAAGTTCAATCCATTCAAAAAATCCACAAGAATGACCACGAAATCACCTCCAATAATCTTTCCACTAGGAGATTCACCTTCTTCATAGATATACAATAGAGAGAATTTGTTTAGAGAGGCTGGAATACTTTTTGTTGAGTGTTTCACCTGCATTCTTTGGGGATATTTAGACTTTCTTCCTCATATCTTCCAAATAGGTGAAGGAACTCGAGTGATATTCATACTACTATCCTTCGAATTTCCATCATTAGGAACAATCAGAACAACGTCCTTATTCTTCAAAGACAAATTGATTCATTGTCAATAGGAATAACTACAATAGAAGACACAAGAATCATCATATCTTCAACCACATCGCAAAAGATTTTAGGTGCTTCTTCAGTTAAAACTTTGTTTGATTTTAGGAATCCAGGTTTTCTTATTCATATTCCTTACTAGAATCTCCATAGATCTCTGTATAGGAATAGGAACAATACATGGTCTGGGTTAATGGCCACAATTTTCACAATGCAAGCATCTCATAGGCCCCCACTCATAATCAAATCAATTCTGATCAATATGTCCATCTTCACTTTGTATTTCTAACTTCTTTGGGAATTTAAAATCCACAGAAATAAGAACCTGGAGGCTAACAAACTCTAGTCTCCTGAACTAAGCAGTTAATTTATTAGGTCGTAAAGGTTTACCAAGAAATGATCCAATTCTAGTGAACATCCTTTATCCCAAAGTTCCAGGGTAGATTATAGATTTTAAGTCAAATTGGGTCTTCAATAGTTTCAAATTTTTAATGGTCCATCCCTCTCCTACTTTTTTTATTATCATTATTTACCGGCCATAGATAAAGGAAGACCTTTAATGATAGTTAGAATATCCTCTTAATTTGATAACATAATAATCAAATAGCCATTACCTCTAGATCTGAACTTGAAGGAACCTTTTGCATTCCAAAACTAAGCAAGGTGGTCACCAAAGTTGGCCATTGAGGATCCAAGCTAACAATGTAGCAAACTGCCATCTTACTCCAACGAGCAATGTTCCTTTGTGATATGCTTTTATGGTAAATTAACTTTCAATCAACAACTTGGACCTCCATCTTAGACAAATCTATGTATTTAGTCTGTGATGATGCTACTAAAAATGACCAAGCTTTAAATTTCGGTGTGACTAGGACATATGAGATGGAGAGACTCACACACAATATCTTGTTGCCCAAGTCACCCTTCAGACCACCATCATCCTTCTTAAAGGATTTATCCACTTTATCAAAGGCAAAGATTCCCACCAACACCGTAGGCTTCCATTTACTTCCACTCATTGCTTGGGCACTCGACTCTTACAAAGAAATCATCGGGTCATAGATTATATGGAAACAAGGTTACTATACCTCACCTTACCTCTTCAAACTCTTTTATTCCATATTCTATGATCACTTGAGAGATGAATTAGTAAAACAACTCATTAAGTGTGGCACTATCCCTCACTCATCAAAAGTGCAATGATTTATTGTTTAATTTGTTCCTAGTATAATCTGATGCCACTGGAAAAATTAATTGATTCTCTCTATTGTTTTGTTTTCTGTGAACCTTCTAGTTTTTTCCTACATGATTGGAGAAATCTGATGATGATTCGGTAAGGTTCCACTCCAGTGATCTATACTACTTCTCTGCACCAACACAACCTCAAATTAGTGCCCTTGTAGCAGCATCTCCTCTCTAGCTACATCTATGATTTAGCTATCCTTCTCGAAAAAATCTTAATATCTTAGATAAATCTATTTCTAGATGCTTTTAGATCTTGTATGCAGCATGCCAACTGGGAAAAGACCTCCATGTATGTTATAAGTAAAATTCATGTCATATGATATGATATATTAATCATATTCAGTAGTCCCATTTACAATATAGTAAGGTCTGGAAGTCCCTAGAGCCATGTTCACCTTCTCCTATATAAAAGATAGGTGTTCTCTTATATCTAACGCATTGTCAATCAACTATGAATCTATCACTAATATCATTTCCCTTCTATACTTCTTCTTTCCCATATAATATTATGAAACAATCCTCAAAACCAATTGATTTAATCAATAGTTATGTGTGTGGTCCTTTCAGACAACAAATTATAATGGTTTCAATTATTTTCTTATGCATGTAGATAGGTTTCTCAAGAATCACTTGGATTTATATTCCTTAAACATCTAATGAGGTTTTTTTCCTTATCCATGTTTTTCATTAAATGATAACAGTTCATGTATCCATTCCCATTAAGATCCTTTTCACCATAATGCTCTACAGTAAACCCAAAGGGTAGTATATTCTTTTTGTAGGGATATGGGAATCATCCATCAATAATCTTGCACTTATTTTCTAGATAAAAATGATATTTTGGATAAAAAAAATTGTCTTCTTGACATTACACACTCCCTCACCATTCATCCAGAAATTCCTAAAAGATATTTGGACTGATATTATTCTCACAACATGTTTGTTGATCAATTGTCAACTATCCATTGTTCTCCAAAAGTGGACTCCTTTTTTATTTTTTGTTTGCACACAAAATTGTTTCCTTTACCACCTTTACTTTTTGGATGTGTAAACTTTGTCTATAGTTTTAACCCTAAGTCTAACAAGCTATCTTCGCCTGATAACAATCATTTTTCTAAGAAACGCTTTTTGTCAAAAATGTTGAAATGATTTGTCCCAAATGTGATCATATTTAGATCTCTTCTAATGTTAGTTTCACATTTATGAGTTATTATTCTCTTCAATGTCTTCACCAACTAATCCTAAAAATAAAATGGTCTCACTTCCCAACCACTTTCCCCCAATCCTACCACCACCATTATCACAATAATCTAACTAATACATGGAAGTTGATCCCCAAAGAAAAACTCCACAACAATCATCTAATTTTGTCTAATCTACACTGGTTGAGTTTCACAAAGGTAAATGCTCAGGCACCATAAAACATCTAATTTCTAACAAACATTTCTTAGTTCATCTCTCTCCTACTACTTCTTCTTTTGCCACTATTCTGGACATCACATTTGTTCCCAAACATCCAACAAACTCTTTGATCCATCCTCGGTGGAAGTATGCTATCCTGGAAGAGATGTAAGCTTTATGTGACAACCATACATAGGATAATTTGAGCTACCACCCAAAAAGAATGTTGTTGGCTTCCACTAGGTATATTATTCAAACTTCATTACAATGGATCTATTAAAAAAATGAAGGAATAGCTAGTTGTTAAAGGTTTTACTCAAAGTATTGACTATTTTGAGACATTCTCTACAGTGACTGCTTCTTCTCACATTCTCATTTCATTGTATGCTAGTTTCCTTTCTATATCTCCCTTGTAGCCTTCTCCCAAATTTGAGCAAATGTGTCCACACCCCAAGACTCATTTGAACTGGCCTTATTTTGAAATTTGAAATCAAGAATGCCTTTTTACATGAAGATCTTCTAGAAGAATTCTATATGCAACAACCTCTCAACTTTTTTTTGCTAAGGGGGATTCTTCTCGCAAAGTTTGTTGCCAACAAAGTTAAGAGGTTTCTTCATATAGACTTCTTCACTATTCTCGTCAAGATCCTCAAGGGGGCACATATGTTTTGCTGATGGAAACTAGGTTTTTAGAGATCATCTATAGAACATTCATTATTCTCATCAAGATCCTCAAGAAGGCACATTCTCTTTGCTATCTTTATTGATGATGTTTTGATCACAAGTAGTGAAATGGTTGGGATCTACAACTTGAAACAATCACTACAAGCCTATTTCCATACAAAAGACTTGGGAAATCAGTGATACTTCATCAGGATAGAGGTCATTTTCTTCTCTACATGTTTCCCCAAAGGAGTTTTGCCTTGGTATGACTTTAAGAAATTGGGTCATATTTTATAATCCTATCTCCACTCTAATAGATTATCACACAAAGGATCCTCTTGAGTAGGATCTATTCCCAAACCCAACGAACTGTCATCGAATAGTTGGAATATTGATATGTTTAACAATTACTTGACCTAATAAAACTTATGATGTCAGAGTTTTCAGATAAGTTCTGAGCAAACCACACAAAGATCATGGGTGCAAGATTCAATGCAATCTTTTCTATCTCAATAGAGACCCAAGAAGAGGACTATTCTTCAACCCCATCGCCCTAAAGAGAATGTCATTACTATGTCTAAATATGCATATGTGGATTGGGAAGAACATGACCAAGATCGTCGATCCACCTTGGG
Source organism: Alisma plantago-aquatica (assembly GCA_963693085.1). Lineage (NCBI taxonomy): Eukaryota > Viridiplantae > Streptophyta > Magnoliopsida > Alismatales > Alismataceae > Alisma > Alisma plantago-aquatica. The sequence goes on from OY856410.1 coordinate 532,942,457, forward strand.
ATTTTGTATTATGTTAGGTAGTCATTTAGTGTCCTACAGTAATAAAACAAAACTAGCAGTTTTTGTCTTTAGCAATGAAACTAAATATTGTGCTATGACCCACACTTGTTGTGACCTACAATGGGAACCATCCTTCTATCTGATATTATAATTTCTATCCAGACTCTAACTCTACTTTAATTTGGAAATCATGCTTCTATCCACAATGTTGGTAATCCTATTCTTCATGAACATACAAAACATGTTGAAGTGGATTGAGATTTTGCATGAAACCTAGTCAAAGCTAAAAAGAATGTGGCTCCTTACATATAGAGTGGTGATAGAGCTTTGGATATCATGACCAAACCACTTCCTCCAACTCTTTTTTAGTATATGGGTGCCAATTTGGGATTACATGATGTCTACTCTCAAACTTGAAAGGGAAGATTGGAATAAATGATTTATTATTTAATCATCTTAACCCCATTGTATATACAATTTATGTTATTATATAACTATACTTAAGTGAGGATTCATTTACCCACTGAAGTGTGACCATGTATCTCTAGACTCCTATATATAGGAGATTAAAAACATATATACAAGCTGATGAGACAATTGTTATTCCATTAGCAAAACATATTTGGGTTTTGAAAAAAAAATATTATTAGATCAAAAATAAATAGAATTTTGACACTATCTTGGGTTTTCAAAAAAAAATTACCAAGGAGTTAAAATAAAAAATATTTGGATACTATCTCGGGTTTCAGAGAAATTAAATTACCAAGGATTCAAAAGTTCAACAAAATTTCCATGCTATCATGATTTTTAAGAAAAAATGGTTTACAAAGAAGTCAAAAGTTTAGAAGCATTTCGATGATATATTGGATTTTAAAAATGTTTGAATGTATTGTTTGTATCTACACAAAAGATAAGCACATTTCCCCTTTATTTTTGCCTCATGAGCTTTAATAAACATATCATCAACATCTTCACACTTTTACTTGTATTAGGTGAGAGTAGGAATCCTTAACTTTGCTAGGGGTATCTTTTCATTCATCCTGAATAGGTATTCAGTTTTAGCAGGTTAGGGTACTACCATCATTTAATACCTAACCAGGTGATTACTATCAACAGTTAGCATAAGTGGGTTGGCATGTTTTGGCTAAGGTTTACCATGCTAACATGGGGTCCTTTCCACTATTAATGCCAAAAAGCATGAGTATATTTCTTTTGTACTTGAAACCATAGGAGAAGGATGGTATAAAGTGCTATCTTTGGACTTATAATTTAAAAAATGTCCTACATTATACAAAAAGTAAGGGAGTTTATAAAGTTAACACGAGAACAAAGTAGAAAGGAATAAAGCAAACCAATATATATCTTGAGCAAGTTATTAGTTAAACAATGTATTTATTATCTAATCAACATGTCAGGAAAATAATTCAATAACACAAGTGTGTGCTTAAGGGGTGACCCATATTTTTGGGAAACTTCATGATCAAATAGTTTTTGCAATTGACATCCATTGAAAATGGGACACACAGGTAGGCACCCCATATATAGAAAGATAAAGAAAAAAGATAAACTATGGAGCAAGGGGCACACCCTAGGTGCAAATATATCCTATTTTTTTCTTTCTTTAGAAATCAATGTGGGGACAAATACTACTTCTAAAAGGAAAAAAGAGCATAATCCAGTGATTGGGAAAATGATGATTGAAGGGTACAAGAGTGTTACACACCGTTCGAACAAAATGTCATTAATTAAGCGAAAGCAATCATTAACAACAGATTACTGAAAATCACTAAAAATTAAAACCTTTTTCAAAGAGATCCAAACACAGGAAAAATCTTTTATCAAGAATCAAAGTATTTTATTTACATCTTGGTTCATAAGTACATATCATGTACCATCCCTTCTCGAGGATTACAAGCATCAACTACTCTGTTAAAACTATACACAGGCAGTATAAGAACCTCAAGGCATCAAGCCAAAATTTCAGATCGATTCATTAAACGTACTAACTACTAACTCCGAGGACCTGAGAGTACAGAGATGACACATAGGACTTTCTATACAAAATATGACAGCCAGTGCCTCCACCTGGAATATCACTGGAGTCCCTATTGTTGTTGTTGCTGCACTTCTCCTGTTATAGGGTATCTGCCACTTCTTCCGTGTCTACCTAAAAAGTTGGATACCACGGGGGTGAGACAATTGAAATTGTCCCAGCGAGAGATATAACTCTCTGCCAGAAACATTATTATTACATTTTAATAGAATAAAACTGAGCAGAGGAAATCATATATATTTAACATCAAATAAATCAATGTCTAAACAAATTAGAGCAATATTCTTATTCAAAGCATTTCAGCTATGACTTAATAAAAGCAGCGTGTCACTTATCCAATAAGGAAATGAAGAACATGTATAACATTTATCCATCAAGGATATGCTAAGCAAGGTAACATCAACCAATGATTCTCATATTTCAACCTTAAGCAATTATGGTACACGGCTGATTACATTTTACAATCATACTTAAGCCCTAAGGAGATGAGGTATACCGCTCATACTCCAACCAACTATGATTATGTAAAGCATCAGTTCCATACACATGTTAATGGAACAGCCGTACTGTTGGCTAAATGGACATCTATAAAATCCCTTTGTTTTGATTATGACAAACATTTCATTCTTATTAATCTAACAAGCTACTTGAGTGTGCAGGATGACAAAGCAACAAGGGAAAATCTACAAGCTTACATATTTACATTTTCATGCAATGTAATCACTATTGTAAAAACTTGTATAAAAATATAATGTACAAGTACTTAGAATTGCATGTAAATCAAGCGTTAGATTCTCCCTATCTAAACACCACAGTTAGACAAGTCATCTCATTCAAATAGGATTACTTATGCACACTCACACACATAATTAGTGCCTAAATTGAAACCTTGAAACAGGATCAATCTCGGTCGACAAACTCCTCGACCGAGACACTCTCGGTCGACAATCTTCTCGACCGAGAAATATCCAAAGTAGCCATTAGATACAACAGAAAAGTTAGTTGGCAGTTGATGAAAGACATTGCAAATCACTTGTTCCAGAGAGCCTGTCGGTCGACAAAAGTTCGACCGAGTAGGTATCTCGGTCGACCATTTGTCGACCGAGATGGTCTCTGACAGCAACTGCAGAATTAATTAATTAGCCGTTGTTAAAGCAACAACTTTGTACCTAATGGCTAGTTAAGCACTTAGAAACCCCTATAAGTTGTCTAGAACGTCCTTAAGCATCCTTAGGCCATTCCTATAAATAGGACAAGCCATAGGACACCTAAACTCACTTGTTTTACACTTGCTACACTTGAGAAAATACTTGAGCATACTTGAGCAATCTGTTGCAAGCAAATTGAGCACTGTGATCATTGGCCTACTTGCCCCTTAGCTCAAATTCGTGTCCTATAGGCTAGCATCTCCTTACTACAGCACTTACACTTCTACACTCATTGGTTAGGAGATCAATACGCTTGATATAGGCAAATCAAGCCTTGTGCTTAAAAGGATAAGTTGTAATTTCTATTTTCTTTCTTGTTCCTTTTTATCCTTTGTATTCTCCTTGCTACTCCTAGGATTGGAGGCTGCAGATTGGAGAGAGTTTGACTTCTCAGGTGGAGAAGGGGACTTCAAGCTACTTCAAGAAGGCTATCGCACGGGAAGCTACTTCAAGAAGGCTATTGCAACGGGAAGCTACTTCAAGAGGAAGGCTGCTTCAAGGTGGTGCAATTACTTCTAGGTGAAGGCTGCTTCAAGGTTGGGTGATTACTTCTAGGTGAAGGCTTCTTGAAGGGTTTAGGAAAAGAAATTGTATTTTATGTAAAATCCTAGCGAGGTAATAAAATAAATTTCTTTTCAAATCCCGGTTGGGTAAGCAACCGGGTAGTGGACTGACTTCCTTAGTGTTTGCTAAGGTTGGAACCACTCTAAACTCTTGTCTTCTTGTCCAATATCTTTGTGGTTGTTTGTTTGAGTTAAATAATTGTTAAAATTGTTATAAAACTCTATTCACCCCCCCTCTAGTAGTTTTCAGTTGGTATCAGAGCGAGGCTTCAAGGAACCCTAACAAGGTTTTGAAGAAATGGGTGATGGAGTGCTCAACAACCTCAACATTGAAGGGACACTTGTTGCTAGGCCCCCAGCGTTCGATGGGACAAACTACCAATATTGGAAGAGAAGGATGCAATTCTATTTCCAAGGAATCAACTGGGATCTATGGAGAATGGTGTCTACTCCATACATGCTCCCTCAAAATGAATTTGCGGAATGGGATGCAAACACGGTAAAACTAGCCCAAATGAATGCAAAAGCTGTAAGTATCTTATATTGTTCTATTTCGGTAGGAGAATTTAATAGAATATCAAATTGTGATACAGCTTATGATATTTGGCATAGACTGTCCATAACCTATGAGGGTACAGTCCAAGTCAAAAATTCCAAAATTAGCTTGCTTAAAATGAAGCTTGAACATTTTCGTATGGATCCTAATGAATCTATTAGTGAAATGTTTTCAAAATTCTCTATCATTGTTAATGGTTTAAGTGCCCTAGGAAAACATGTCCTTGAGGAAGATCAAGTATCAAAAATCATTCGATCACTTCCTCCAAAATACAAGCCAAAGGTGACAGCCATTGAAGAAGCAAACGACCTCACTCGACTCAAAATGGAGCAACTCATCGGCAATTTAGAAGCTCATGAAGCAGATCTAGAAGAGGAAGAAAGAAGAGAACGTGAACGTCAAAATGGGAAGAAGAAGGATGTGGCTCTCAAAGCTTCAAAAGTCGTCACACAAGAAAGTGAGGAGTCAAGTGAAGAAGAAGGAGAAGAAGCCTTGATCGTCAACGGTAAGAAATACAAAAGGTTTAAAACTAAAAAAATTTCTAGTTCTTCTACCCCTCCTAGGTGCTTTGAATGTGGGAAGAAAGGGCATTTCAAAAATGAATGTCCCAAAGCAAAGAAGGGAAAGAAAAGCTCACACAAGAAGAAAGGAGAAAAAGCCTATAAAGCTGCATGGGATGAGTCAAGTGAGAGTGAAAGCGGAGAAGAGGTGGAATGTCTAATGGCAAGAGAAGACAATGAAGACTCTCAAGCGGTAAGCCTAATTGATCTTCCTAAAGAAGATTTAGTTACTAATTTACAAGAAACTCATAATAAATATATTGATGCCAAGAAGAAACTAAAGAAGGCTATAAAATCAAATGATGAGCTCATTGCCAAATTAGATGAACTTTCTTCTAAAAAGAACAACACTGATCTTGAGAATCTATCTTTAAAAACATCTTTAGATGATTGTACTAGAAAGCTACTCACTTTAGAAACAAATGTTGATCTTCTTTCTAAAGAAAAGACTGAATTGTTAGCTAAACTACAAGATTTTCAAACTCAGCCTATTTTGTGTAACCATTCGGACTATGATAATCTTGTAAAGGAAAAGGACTCATTATTTTCTGATTTAGATCAAGCAAGAAAAGATCTACACAAGAAAATGAATGACATTGCTATGTTACAAAGAGAACTGTATGAGTTAAGAAGAAAAGATATACTTGATAACATACTAAAAGTTGGCACTGTTTACAATGGAAGAAAAGGTGTGGGATATGCTCCAAAGAAAAATCAACCCAAAAGAACTCAAACTAGGTTTGTACCTAAGAACACAATGGCTAGAAAGAGAAATGAAGTTGATTCTATTACTTGCCATTTCTGCTTACGTCTTGGACACTATTCCTTTTCATGCCCCTACAAGACTAAGGAGTCCGACTTAGTTTGGATCCCAAAACCCCAAACTTAGTAGAGTGGAATGTAGTTGAGATATGACCAAATGCTTTATTTTGCTATTTACATTGTCTTATCTCAACTAAACAAAAGGTGTCATGCATATTGTTATTATTTTTCTGCATTGTTGTACTGAAACAGAAACCTTGTCGGTCGAAGTATTATCGACCGAGCTTTAGATCGGTCGAAGTATTGTCGACCGACTGGATGACTTTAACAAATCAAAATTTACAGCACCTATTTCGGTCGAAATTTGGTCAACCGAGCAAAGTTCTGCGTATCTTTGATTGTAATACAGTAACCTTCTCGATCGACAAATTGTCGACCGAGACATATGTCGGTCGAACAATTGTCGACCGACTGGACTTCTGTTTCAGAACTTTTATACAAATATGTATTTAAATGATTCTAACCATATCAGACCATCACATGGGTACCAAAATCTACATTTTAATGCAGGAATGGGTGGTTGACAGTGGATGTTCCAAACATATGACCGGAAACAAGGATGCATTCCAAACTTTTGAAGAAAAGAAAAGTGGAACAGTCACTTTTGGAGACAATGGTAAGGGCAAAATCGTTGGAATAGGTAATGTTGGTACAAACCTTGAAATTAAGAATGTTCTACTTGTTGATGGTTTGCACCATAACTTAATAAGTGTTAGCCAATTATGTGATAGTGGTTATGATGTGTTATTTAACAAAACCTGCTGCAAGTTATTAATAGAAAATACTACAAATGTTGTTTATGAAGGAAATAGAGTTGGTAATCTTTATATTCTTAAACCTAACTCTATGAAAACAGTAGTAGGAAAATGCTTGCTTGAAAATGACAATACCTTACAAATATGGCATAAAAAGCTAGGACATGCTAGTTCACATGTTATCAAAAAGTTAGTGAAATATGATCTTGTTCGCGGATTGCCTACTTTATCTTTTGATCAAAGTGAAAACTGTGAACCATGCACAATGGGAAAGCAAACCAAAACATCTTTCAAATCAAAACAAGTACTTAGCACCAGTAGATCATTAGAATTAATTCATATGGATCTATTTGGACCAATGAGGACACAATCAATTGGTGGTAAGAGATACTGATTTGTGATTGTTGATGATTATAGTAGATATACATGGGTACATTTTATTGCAACTAAAGATGATACTATTCATGTTTTTATGCAATTTTGTTCAAAGATTGAAAATCTCTTACACAATAAAATATGTACCATTAGAAGTGATCATGGTGGGGAATTTGAAAATCATACATTTGAAGAGTTTTATACATCTCAAGGATACACTCATAATTTTTCTGCTCCACGCACCCCATAGCAAAATGGTATAGTTGAAAGGAAAAATCGATCACTACAAGAAATGGCTAGAACTATGATGCTTGAACATAACACACCCAAAACCTTTTGGGCTGAAGCTGTAAACACTGCATGCTATGTGCTAAACAGAGTAACTGTTCACTCTTATTTAAAGAAAACTCCATATGAACTCATACATTCTAAGAAACCTAGAGTTGACTATTTTCATACCTTTGGCTCCACATGCTACATTTTAAATACCAAAGATGATAGAGACAAGTTTGATTCTAAATCACACAAAGCATTCTTTTTGGAATATTCCACTTCTAGCAAAGCTTTTAGAGTATATAACACTATCTCTAGAAAAGTTGAGGAATCCATTCATGTTTCTTTTCATGAGGAGTCAAAATCTGAAAATCTAGATATCACTGATCTCACTAATCAATTCGAAAATTTAACCATACCAAATGATAGTGAGAAAGTTACTACATCCAATCCCCAAGTTGAAACACAACCTACACCTAGGCTTATCAAGGATCATCCCCAAGAACTGATTATTGGAGATCCAAATGATAAGGTCAAAACTCGGTCTTCCTTCAAAGATGTTGCAAACATGGCTTTTGTTTCTATCATTGAACCTAAGAAGATATCCAAAGCTCTTAAGGATGATTATTAGATAATAGCCATGCAAGAAGAATTGAATCAATTCACTAAAAATGATGTATGGGATTTAGTTCTTAAACCACAAGATAAAACTATCATAGGAACTAAATGGGTTTTTAGGAATAAACTTAATGAGGCAGGAGAAGTCATAAGGAATAAATCTCGGTTAGTAGCACAAGGTTATAATCAACAAGAAGGAATAGATTTTGATGAAACATATGCACCCGTAGCTAGACTTGAAGCTATTAGGATGTTACTAGCTATTGCTGCCCATAAAAACATTAAGCTCTATCAAATGGATGTCAAAAGTGCTTTTCTAAATGGCATCATTCAAGAAGAAGTTTATGTTGCCCAACCACCTGGCTTTGAAATACCGGAAAAAGGTGACTATGTTTATAAACTTAAGAAAGCACTTTATGGTTTAAAACAAGCACCTAGAAATTGGTATGAAAGGCTCAGGACATATCTTTTTGATAATAGTTTTTCTATTGGAAATTCAGATTCCACTTTATTTTTCAAAACATATGCCTCTGATTTCCTAGTTTTGCAAATATATGTTGATGACATTATTTTTGGAGCTTCTAATGATTCCTTATGCACACAATTCAGTGACATTATGCAAAAAGAATTTGAAATGAGCCTCATGGGTGAACTAACATTCTTTCTTGGTTTTCAAATTAAGCAAACACCTGCAGGAATTTTCATAAGCCAAGAAAAATATACTAAAGAGCTCTTAAAACGTTTTGGGATGGATCAATGCAAACATGCTACTACTCCTATGGCTACTTCTATCAAAATTGATAAGGATGAAAATGGGGAACCTATTGATGATTCCTTATATAGAGCCATGATTGGTAGTTTGCTATATTTAACTGCTTCTCGACCGGACATTATGTTTTCCGTCGGTCTTTGTGCTCGATTTCAATCACAACCTATGCACTCTCATTTTCTAGCAGTTAAACGAATTCTTCGTTATCTAGCCGGTACTACTTGCTTTGGTTTATGGTATCCAAAAGGACAATCCTTAGATTTTAAAGCTTATACTGATGCGGATTATGCTGGTTGTCGACTTGATCGCAAGAGTACTAGTGGTGGCTGTTTCTTATTAGGGAGAGCTTTAGTATCTTGGTTTAGCAAGAAACAAAATACGGTTGCCCTATCTACAACTGAAGCTGAATATATGGCAGCCGGGTCTTGTTGTGCTCAAGTGCTTTATATGCAACAGGTGTTAAGCGATTATGGTTTTAATCTGTCATCTACACCTATTTTTTGTGACAACATGAGCGCCATAAACTTAGCACACAATCCTATTTTACACAGCCGGGCTAAACATATTGAAATCTGTCATCACTTCTTAAGGGATCATATCTCCAAGAATCATGTTTCCCTTCATCATATTGATACGGAAGATCAATTGGCTGATATTTTTACAAAACCGCTTCCACTAGATCAATTTAACAACATTAGGAAGCAATTTCTTATCACTCCTTTGGAGGATGTTTTCTTTGACATTTGTGCTACTTAAACAAAAACTCTTGTTTACATTTTTGGCTTTTAAATGGACATCTTTTTTCATTAGATTTGATGGGATATCTAATTAAGGGGGAGTTTTTATTCTTAACGGTTATCTTTTTGAAATGACAAAGGGGGAGAGATAAATATAAAATTAACATTTAGTCAAACTCAATTAATGAGTTTCATAAATAAACTCTTGGCTTTACATTGAAAGTTGCTATATTCCCAAATGATCTGGATTTCATGTTCCATAATTCATGGGGAATAATAAGCACACATTTTATACACAAGAGAAAAAGCTACAAAAGGTAATCTAAAGGTATGAAACTCATATGTTTTATATTTCCTTTTTTATATTTTGGAAATGTTTGTCATCTTCAAAAAGGGGGAGATTGTTGGCTAAATGGACATCTATAAAATCCCTTTGTTTTGATTATGACAAACATTTCATTCTTATTAATCTAACAAGCTACTTGAGTGTGCAGGATGACAAAGCAACAAGGGAAAATCTATAAGCTTACATATTTACATTTTCATGCAATGTAATCACTATTGTAAAAACTTGTACAAAAATATAATGTACAAGTACTTAGAATTGCATGTAAATCAAGCGTTAGATTCTCCCTAGCTAAACACCACAGTTAGACAAGTCATCTCATTCAAATAGGATTACTTATGCACACTCACACACATAATTAGTGCCTAAATTGAAACCTTGAAACAGGATCAATCTCGGTCGACAAACTCCTCGACCGAGACACTCTCGGTCGACAATCTTCTCGACCGAGAAAGATCCAAAGTAGCCGTTAGATACAACAGAAAAGTTAGTTGGCAGTTGATGAAAGACGTTGCAAATCACTTGTTCCAGAGAGCCTGTCAGTCGACAAAAGTTCGACCGAGTAGGTATCTCGGTCGACCATTTGTCGACCGAGATGGTCTCTGACAGCAACTACAGAATTAATTAATTAGCCGTTGTTAAAGCAACAACTTTGTACCTAACAGCTAGTTAAGCACTTAGAAACCCCTAGAAGTTGTCTAGAACGTCCTTAAGCATTCTTAGGCCATTCCTATAAATAGGACAAGCCATAGGACACCTAAACTCACTTGTTTTACACTTGCTACACTTGAGAAAATACTTGAGCATACTTGAGCAATCTTTTACAAGCAAATTGAGCACTGTGATCATTGGCCTACTTTCCCCTTAGCTCAAATTCGTGTCCTATAGGCTAGCATCTCCTTACTACAGCACTTACACTTCTACACTCATTGGTTAGGATATCAATACGCTTGATATAGGCAAATCGAGCCTTGTGCTTAAAAGGATAAGTTGTAATTTCTATTTTCTTTCTTGTTCCTTTTTATCCTTTGTATTCTCCTTGCTACTCCTAGGATTGGAGGCTGCAGATTGGAGAGAGTTTGACTTCTCAGGTGGAGAAGGGGACTTCAAGCTACTTCAAGAAGGCTATCACACGGGAAGCTACTTCAAGAAGGCTATTGCAACGGGAAGCTACTTCAAGAGGAAGGCTGCTTCAAGGTGGTGCAATTACTTCTAGGTGAAGGCTGCTTCAAGGTTGGGCGATTACTTCTAGGTGAAGGCTTCTTGAAGGGTTTAGGAAAAGAAATTGTATTTTATGTAAAATCCTAGCGAGGTAATAAAATAAATTTCTTTTCAAATCCCGGTTGGGTAAGCAACCGGGTAGTGGACTGACTTCCTTAGTGTTTGCTAAGGTTGGAACCACTCTAAACTCTTGTCTTCTTGTCTAATATCTTTGTGGTTGTTTGTTTGAGTTAAATAATTGTTAAAATTGTTATAAAACTCTATTCACCCCCCCTCTAGTAGTTTTCACAGACTCCATCACCTCATATGTCTCGATCAATGCGAGACTATATGTCGGACATCTAGTATCACTGCTAAATAGCTTTCCAGAGTATACTGGTAACTTCACTATAGAGTTATAGCCCGTAGCATATACTCTTTTCAGGATATGGCCCGTAGCCAATGCCTGGTATTATGGAGTTATGGCCCATAGCCATACTCTTATTGTGATATGCTCCGTAACCATTCATGTGCATAGGATATGGCCCGCAGTCATTCCTATGATGCATAAGGATATATTCTCCCATTACCCCCACATATTCAAAAATATGCGGTTTCCAGGTTATGTCGTGGAGCAACCCGTTTCACCATTCAGCAAATTCTGACGCTGATGGATCTATGGTTAGGGTACAACATTATAGGATTTCACTTGATTAATTAAGTACATTATTGTATTCTTTTAGCATCAGTCAAGTTTTTAAACATGAATTATTATGACAAATGCTATAAAGAAACATATAATACATCTATCAAGTACTTTTCAAAACTTTATAAAACATTAGGATCTCAATCCCTTATCTTATTTCTGGGAATTCACATCCCTCAACATCATCATCATGTTTACTGGATCTAGGTATTCAAACCCTTAGTTCCTCACTAAACATGATTACCACTTATCAGGTAACTATTACCTCCAGGTCATCTGACCAAGGTATTCAGGATACTTGTTACACAAGCATCTCACATGGCTCACAAGGCCCATTAAGTATCTTGTCACCTCTCACTAGGCAACAATCTTATTTACATGGCTCACAAGGCCATTGCAAATCTTGTCACCTCTCTCTAGGTAACAACTTATTTACATGGCTCACAAGGCCATTGCACATTATACTTTTATTCAAGTATTTAACATGTCTTACCAGGTTTATACAAAAAAAGAATTACAGCCTTCCCATCATTAGGGTTAATGTTTCCCTTCCTTATTGATTAGGGATTCTCTTACATATCATCACCCTTCATTGGGTTTAGGGTTTTCCATTATTAACCATTTAGGTTCTCATGATCATATTATTAAACCCGTAATTCATTGCTCCACACAGCTGGGAGCCAACATTGATAACATAAGTATTCAACCATGCTTATTTATTGTCATCATTTATCATTAAATTAATTATCAATACAAAATATGAGTTTCTCTTCCAACTTTACCAGAATATGATTACATCATACTTAATTATCTTGGCTTAACCTTTCTTAAAGGTATGTTGCCTACACTTATCAAAGTGCATTTAATCTCAATGTATCAAGTGACATGGCACACTTCATGTGTTACTCATCCAAGTATATTGGATTTAGGATACATCAAGGTGTATCAATCTTGAGGTTCTGGATGTGATATCTATCATGTCTTGATGTATCACTTCCCTCATCACCTTTATCTTAGGTTCATCAACTTATCTTGTATTAGGGTATCTCCCATCCTAATACTTCATGCACCAGTTCATCACATTTATCATGTAATGTATTAGTCACAAGTCACTTATTTGAAATATGCAACCATTGTCAATGATATGGACTCATCTCGAGTTAAGGCATTATTGATATACGGTCATCCATTAACAACCACCTTAGGTGTTTCACTTATCAATATATTAGTCACTATTCCATTATTAGTGATAGGGTTTCCCATCTTTATCAATTAGAGTTTACATAACATCACCCTATATTAGGGTTTCACATAACATCACACTATATTAGAATTTCACATCACATCACTACATTAGGGTTTGACATGGCATCACCTTAGATTAGGGTTTCACATGGCATGACCCTAGATTAGGGTTTCACATGGCATCACCCTATATTAGGGTTTCACATGGCATCACCCTAGATTAGGGTTTCACACATCATTATCTTGAATTAAGGTTCCTTATAACTTTTACCCAAATTAGGGTTTCATATAAATCTACCCAAAATTAGGGTTTCTCAACCCATAGCCCAAAATTAGGGTTATGGTTTATCATTATATTGCCAAAGATAAGGGTTTCATGCACTATAACCCAAAATTTGGGTTTCATGAAGCATTCTCTTAAATTAGGGTTTTTCATTATATTACCCTGAATTGGGATTTTTCATATCATCACCATAGATTAGTGTTACACCATTACTCTAGATTAGGGTTTCACCTAGCATTGCCCTAAATTAGGGTTAGGTCTCATCAACCTTCTCGATTAGGATTTCCTGATTTCTTTATCAAAGATCATACCCTAATTATATTTTATTCATGTTGAAAGTGTTGAGGCTTAATCACTACATGATTATTATACATGTATAAATTCCTCTCTCTCATGCTCTCTAGGATGTTAATTACTTCAAGCTTGATTAGATTAGGTCAACCCTTCATTCAAGTACACACATTTAGGGTTAGCATGGTGTATTGAGATATTGCTTTCATAAGCATCAAAGGTTAACCCTTCTAAGGGTACTAATCACCCTAGTACCTTAAATATACAACCATTGTAATTATCTTTGATAAACACCATTAACAATCATAGGGTTAATTGATCATTCATCACATTAGGTCTTCAAATGGTTTTGATACTTTTGAACCTTCAAACAGTTTTGACCTCCTTGACCTTTAAACGATTTTGAGACCATTTTCCCTCCAAACGGTCTTGAGACTATTTGGGCATCTAGGGTTGAGACCATTTGCTCTTAAAAGGTTTTGAAACCGTTTGGTATTTTCAACCCTTGAAACCATTTGATCAAATTATCTTTGAGACTGACTGAACAACCCATCTTTGAAACTGATTGAACATCAAACAGTTTTGAGATTGTTTGCCCTCCAAACGGTCTCAAGACCATTTGGACTCAAAAGGTCTCAAGACCGTTTTGTCTAAACCACCTTGAAACCGAATGGATCAATTAGGGTTTCCACAATCAATCGATTTAGGGTTTGCACTCATTGAATCATCCAACATTGAGACCATTGAAAGTAGATCAACTTGTAACCCTTGGATCTCCATCCATCCATGACTCCTCTTTGAACTCAAAATGGTCTTGAGACCGTTTGACCTAAAACAATCTTGAGACCATTTGACCTCAAACGGTCTTGAGACTGTTTTCCTTCAAACGGTCTTGAGACCATTTGAGCCATTCAATATAGAAATCGACCCAATAAATTTAGGGTTTCAACCAAATCAATCCGATTAGGGTTTGTAATCAATGGATCACCCATTCTTGGAACCATTTTAATTAGATCAATTGGAACCATTGTATTTTCATCCAACTATATCAACAATTGACCCCAAACGGTCTTCATACCATTTGACCTCAAACGGTATTGAGACTGTTTGACCTCAAACGGTCTTGAGACCGTTTGATCACTAAACGGTCTTGAGACCGTTTGGTCATCAAGATGAAACTGTTTGCTCATGATTTTTCTTGAGGTGTGTGCTAAGATGACATCATAATCTTCAAGCAACAAACCTTCGAAATTTGATCTGATCTTTGTGGTGATTTCATCAATTAATCAAAAGGAAGTTCGAGAAATAAAAAGGAATCAACATATGATGAAGAAATGAAATCAATAATAACATTTAAGGGTCCAAGTTATATAACTCTCCTTCAAAGTTGAATTCAAGCTTCAAGATTCACGTATTTAATGTTGAATGAATCTTTCTCAACTTCCCAAGGTCCATCCTCAAGTCTTTGAGTGAAAAGAATGGCTAAAGTTGAAGATTGAATGGAGAAAAGAAGAAAATAAGCATTGAATTTCGATTTCCACCATGAAATCAAGGTTGAAGATGATTAAGGATCTCACCTACAGGTTGGGATACGTCCTCATGTTGTTTCTAAGCTCCCTTGTGCACGGCCAAATCAAGGAAAGAAAGAAGAGTCGAAAAAGCCTTTCATGTGGGTGAAAAATGGGATATATGTAAGGGGATTTCAAGAGAGAGAAAGTGTTATAAAAATCCTTCAACTCCCTAAATTGGTGCCACTTATCCCCCTCACTTCCTTCCATACTAAACCATCATCCTTCCCTTCAAAAACCACTCGTTTATCCTTGAATTAAAATCAACCACTTTAAGCACCTTAATCAATATAATATTAATATCCAAAATTAGTGGATATTACTTTTTCTTTAATTAATGTGAGTGGGTTTCCCACTCAGTTTAGATATTTTGGTGTCATTGCAAGGCCCACAAGGACGTCCATACTTATACAAATTCAACCATCACATTTTTGGTTGAAGGGCACTTCCATTAATATATTTATTTTTGCATTAAATTGAATTAGGGCTTCAATTATGCTTAAATCTTGATTATTTTAATATCAAGATTCTCTCTCCCCCAAAGAGATTCAAATGAGATGCCCATCTGATTTTATTGTCTCTAATTGATACCAAGAAACATTAGGGACTCTCTAGAAATTGTATTTTGCATATTGAACCCTAGATTTTGGGTAAATTGCACATTACACCAAAACTAGGTTTTAATGCACAAACATTGCTTAATAAGCTCTTTCTTGGTGCTCAGGCTACCACAAGCCATACCTCTGCATCATTTTCATTCTTATGATGCTTCAACACTTGAGGAACATTTTATCATGTAATATTTGCAAGTTAACCCCTCTACTGTTTCTTTTTATTATTGACTGTAGAGTCAACTCTGTGTCGGGTAATACTTTTCTTAGTCAAAGATACATTATACACACCTCATTTAATTCAAGTGTCAAACCTCACTGATTTATCACCTTTGTCAACTTATAACTTTATGTGACATGATTCTTGATTCTGGGGAGTCTCAATCGGGGAGTCTCCCATACTCCTCATTTAGTTTAGCATTTCACTTTCAAGAAAAGACCAGAGTTACATTTTGTCACCCACTTGTGACTACAAGTATTATCATACATCTGTTGTGCCATCCAATATGCTGACACAACACTAAACTTTTGTATTGCTTGTACCAACTATCTTATTAGTTGTACATACTTTTGTCACAAGGGGAGGTTACCTATCAATTAAGAACTTATCTTAGAGGTATCTTAAAGAATTATTTTTTTAGCTTAATAAGCTTTTCCCACAATGGCTTTACAATTGTTCCTTCAATTATTACATCCTTATCGATGTTATGTTTATGTGGAGCATAAACCCCTAACACGCGATGTTCATACTATTTTATGTAATTAGATTGATTTCACAATTGGCTATTTCAGGTAACCAACATATATCATCTAATTAGAAGTTATGTTTTTACTTTGTCATGTCACTTGATACTTTTTGGATACCAGAATCTCTTACCTTGGTAGCCAACACATGTGTCAAAACACATCACATCCTCATCATTTGCATCTCTCTGTTGTTATTACCAGAGCCACACATATAAAAGGATCTTTCTTTCATATTTGGAACATTATTTGTTACACATATCTTTATCTTGGAACCAAATCCCAAGACGAACTGATACTTTTCTAAGTATCCATCATTGGATTATTTCTAATCCATGCACATCAAGTGTCATAGTCCTCTTTTCACCCCATCATCACCCAGGGTTATTTATCAAAGAGAAAGGATTATCATCTCCTCTCATAATAGCATGAACTTTCAACTGTTCATGAATCATTTACTCTTATTTCATCCTAGGTTCCTTGCTATCAGCATAGGAAGTATAAGGATGATTACATGTCATTACTCATTCCTTTGTTATTGTCTAACATATTTATGAACAATTTATGATTTTTATCACATTTCCAATTTCCACATCATGGGAAAAGATCTTTACTATACACACAAGCTTTATCAGACAAGGATCATCTCCCTTGTCTCATTTTCTTTATCAGGAGGATTATACTTTTACTTCCTCATACACACAGATGGATCTGATATCATTTCAGATTCCATTTTATTGTACTTAGGATGTGATAAAAATATCCATGCCATATTTTTAGTTTCTTTATGCTCACTAGATTATTTTAGAATGACTACTTGATCAGAGTAATCAGAAAGATAACAATCTAAGAGTTCCATACTTGCCCTATCTCCAATAATTATATACCTGGCCAGGGTATACAAATACTGAGATTAGGTAGTATGCATTTTATTTACTATCATGTTCCTTACTTTTCATATCATTTAAAACATAGGACTTATCATTCCCTCCAGGCATCATATATATACCTTATCCTTTTTCACACAGATAAGAAAAATTATAAAGTATTTAAAGGAATATTGAGCAGAATATAAGTCCTCGTCTTCCTTATGTCCTCATAGGACTAGTCAAAGGAAGCTCAAAAACAACTATTTTCTTATATGTAACACATGAAATCATGAAATACTATATTAGAATGAAAATGTTTCATCTGACCTGCCTCATCTCGTAGTTTTTTTACTGCCTCAGGCTCATTCTTTTCATAGAATCTTATCATTGCCTGATGTTGACTTTGTGCTTTGTTATTTAATGCACTTGATCCTACCTGGGACGTCTGTCCACGTCCTCGAGTGCCACCAAAAAACTATTTCCTATGATGACCTTGATGTTTCTGCCTCAGTGGTTGGGTTACCATTGTGTTTCCAACTGAACAGTCCCTTACTAGATGTCCTACCTGTCTACACTGGTGATAGGTTCTATTCTCTTGATATGGTCTAAAAGGTCCTTTACCCTTTATGGGTAGCCCTTTCCCTAGTGCACTAGACCTTGGTTGTACCGATGGTACCAAAAACGTCCCCTTTTTGGAACTACTAGGCCTCTGATCCAGAGTTTAGATAGGCCTTTTCTTAATTCTTTCCTCATTATCCTTGTTTGGATAGTCTTTTCTGATATGTCCAGGCTGCCTACACCTGTGGCAAATCTTGATTTCAGGTTTTAACCTATTCCTTTCATAATATCATTGCTCCAACATGCTGATGTTGAGCAAGAATCCTATTGGAGTCCAAAACTTCATCATTGGGGGATGGTAGTCTAGGTTGTATTGCTAATATATGGTCCACTGTACGCATTATTTCATTCCTAACTTGCCCAACAGTGATATCAAAAGAAGAATCCCTTATCATGGTTGGATCATCGTGGGGGTTCTCAGGAAGTCATTCTTCTCTCGCATGGTCCCTTACACCTTCTGGTGGTGCAGCAACATTGCTTTCAACAATGTGCTCCTTCAATAGACTAGACATCTTTAAGCTTTATTCTATCTTATGCAGGAGCAGAAGTCACTATAAGATATACTGAAGGACACTAAAACAGACTCAACACCTTAGTCCTATGTCTCTACAGACTCAGCGAACCTTAACATCTGATACCACTAAATTGTTACACACCGTTCGAACAAAACATCATTAATCAAGCGGAAGCAATCATTAACAGCAGATTACTGAAAATCACTAAAAATTAAAACCTTTTTCAAAGAGATACAAACATAGGAAAACTCTTTTATTAAGAACCAAAGTATTTTATTTACATCCTGGTTCATAAGTACATATCATGTACCATCCCTTCTCGAGGATTACAAGCATCAACTGCTCTGTTAAAACTATACACAGGAAGTATAAGAACCTTGAGGCATCAAGCCAAAATATCATATCGATTCATTAAGTGTACTAACTACTAACTCCGAGGACCTGAGAGTATAGAGACGACACATAGGACTTTCTATACAAAATATGACAGTCAGTGCCTCCACCTGTAATATCACTGTTGTCCCTATTGTTGTTGTTGCTCTTCTCCTGTTATAGGGTTTCTGCCTCTTCTTCCGTGTCTACCTAAAAAGTTGGATTCCATAGGGGTGAGACAATTGAAATTGTCCCAGCGAGAGATATAACTCTCTGCCAGAAACATTATTATTGCAATTTAATAGAATAAAACTGAGCAGAGGAAATCATATATATTTAACAGCAGATAAATCAATGTCTAAACAGATTAGAGCAATATTCTTATTCGAAGCATTTCAACTATGACTTAATAAAGCAGCACGTCACTTATCCAATAAGGAAATGAAGAACATGTATAACATTTATCCATCTAGGATATTCTAAGCAAGGTAACATCAACCAATGATTCTCGTATTTCAACCTTAAGCAATTACGCTACATGGCTGATTACATCTTACAATCATACTTAAGCCCTGAGGAGATGAGGTATAGCGCTCATACTCCAACCGACCACGATTACGTAAAGCATCAGTTCCATACATAGGTTAATGGGAGAGACGGACTCCATCACCTCATCTGTCTCGGTCAGTGCGAGACTATATGCAGGACATCTAGTGTCACTACTAAATAGCTTTCCAGGGTATACTGGTAACTTCACTATAGAGTTATAGCTTGTAGCGTATACTCTTTTTAGGATATAGCTTGTAGCCAATGCCTGGTATTGTGGATTTATGGCCCATAGCCATACTCTTATTGGGATATGGTCTGTAACCATTCCTGTGCATAGGATATGGCCCACAGTCATTCCTATGAGGCGTAAGCATATATTCACCCATTACCCCCACATATTCAAAAATATGCGGTTTCCGGGTTATGCCGCAAAGAAACCTATTTCACCATTCAACAAATTCTAACGTTGATGGATCTATGGTCAGGGCACTACATGATATGATTTCACTTGATTAATTAAGTACATTACTGTATTCTTTTAGAATCAGTCATGTTTTTAAACATGAATTATTATGAAAAATGATACAAAGAAACGTATAATACATCTATCAAGTACTTTTCAAAACTTTATAAAAAATTAGGATCTCAATCCCTTATCTTATTTCTGGGAATTCACATCCCTCAACATCATCATCATGTTTACTGGATCTGGGTATTCAAACCCTTAGTTCCTCATTGAACATGATTACCACTTATTAGGTAATTATTACCTCCAGGTCATCTGACCAAGGTATTGAGGATACTTGTTACACAAGCATCTCACATGGCTCACAAGGCCCATTAAGTATCTTATTACCTCTCACTAGGCAACAATCTTATTTACATGGCTCACAAGGCCATTGCACATCTTGTCACCTCTCTCTAGGTAACAACTTATTTACATGGCTCATAAGGCCATTGCACATTATACTTTTATTCAAGTATTTAACATGTCTTACAAGGTTTATACAACAAAAGAATTACAACCTTCCCATCATTAGGGTTAAGGTTTCCCTTCCTTATTGATGAGGGTTTCTCTTACATATCATCACCCTTCATTGGGTTTAGGGTTTTCCATTATTAACCATTTAGGTTCTCATGATCATATTATTAATGATCAACCTGTAATTCATTGCTCCACACAGCTGGGAGCCAACATTGATAACATAAGTATTCAACCATGCTTATTTATTCTCATCATTTATCATTAAATAAATTATCAATACAAAATATGAGTTCCTCTTCCAACTTTACCAGAATATGATTACATCATACTTTATTAGCTTGGCTTAACCTTTTCTTAAGGTATGTTGGCCTACACTTATCAAATTGCATTTCATCTCAATGTATCAATTGACATGGCACACTTCATGTGTTACTCATCCAAGTATATCGGATTTAGGATACATCAAGGTGTATCAATCTTGAGGTGTTGGATGTGATATCTATCATGTCTTGATGTATCACTTCCCTCATCACCTTTATCTTAAGTTCATCAACTTATCTTGTATTAGGGTATCTCCCATCCTAATACTTCATGCACCAGTTCATCACATTTATCATGTAATGTATTGGTCACAAGTCGCTTATTTGAAATATGCAACCATTGTCAATGATATGGACTCATCTCGAGTTAAGGCATTATTGATATAAGGTCATCTATTAACAACCACCTTAGGTGTTTCACTTATCAATATATTAGTCACTATTCCATTATTAGGGATAGGTTTTCCCATCTTTATCAATTAGGGTTTACATAACATCACCCTATATTAGGGTTTCACATAACATCACCCTGTATTAGAATTTCATATCACATCACTACATTAGGGTTTCACATGGCATCACACTAGATTAGGGTTTCACATGGCATCACCCTAGATTAGGGTTTCACATGGAATCACCCTAGATTAGGATTTCACACATCATTATCTTGAATTAAGGTTCCTTATAATTGTTCCCCAAATTAGGGTTTCATATACCTTAACCCGAAATTAGGGTTTCTCAACCCATAGCCCAAAATTAGGGTTATGGTTTATCATCATATTGCCCAAGATTAGGGTTTCATGCACTATAACCCAAAATTAGGGTTTCATGAAGCATTCTCTTAAATTAGGGTTTTTCATTATATTACCCTGAATTGGGATTTCTTGTATCATCACCCTAGATTAGGGTTATTCCATTACTCTAGATTATGGTTTCACCAAGCATTGCCCTAAATTAGGGTTAGGGCTCATCAACCTTCTCGATTAGGGTTTCATGATTTCTTTATCAAAGATTATACCCTAATTATATTGTATTCATGTTGAAAGTGTTGAGGCTTAACCACTACATGATTATGATACATGTATGAATTTCTCTCTCTCTCTCATCCTCTCTAGGATGTTAATTACTTCAAGATTGATTATATTAGGTCAACCCTTCATTCAAGTACACACATTTAGGGTTAGCATGGTGTATTGAGATATTTCTTTCATAAGCATCAAAGGTTCACCCTTCTAAGGGTACTAATCACCCTAGTACCTTAAAGATACAACCATTGTAATTATCTTTGATAAACACCATTAACAATCATAGGGTTAATTGATCTTTCATCACATTAGGTCTTCAAACGGTTTTGATACTTTTGAACCTTCAAACAGTTTTGACCTCCTTGACCTTTAAACGATTTTGAGACCGTTTGCCCTCCAAATGGTCTTCAGACCGTTTGGGCATCTTGGGTTGAGACTGTTTTCTATTAAACGATTTTGAAACTGTTTGGTATTTTCAACCCTTGAAACTGTTTGATCAAATTATCTTTGAGACCGAATGAACAACCCATCATTGAAACTGATTGAACATCAAACGGTTTTTAGATCGTTTGCCCTCCAAATGGTCTGAAGACCATTTGATCCCGAATGGTCCCAGACCGTTTGGTCCAAACCACCTTGAAACTGAATGGATCAATTAGGGTTTCCACAATCAATCAATTTAGGGTTTGCACTCATTGAATCATCCAACATTGAGACCACCGAAAGTAGATCAACATGTAACCCTTAGATCTCCATCCATCCATGACTCCTCTTTGACCTCAAAACGGTCTTGAGACCATTTGACATCAAACGGTCTTGAGACCGTTTGAGCCATTCAACATAGAAATCGACCCAATCAATTTAGGGTTTCAACCAAATAAATCAGATTAGGGTTTGTAATCAATGGATCACCCATTCTTGGAACCATTTTAATTAGATCAATTGGAACCATTGGATCTTCATCCAACTATATCAACAATTGACCCCAAACGGTCTTGACACTGTTTGACCTCAAACGGTCTTGAGACCGTTTGGTCATCAAGATGAAACCATTTGCTCATGATTTTTCTTGAGCTGTGTGCTAAGATAACATCATAATCTTCAAGCTACAAAATGTAGAAATTTTATGTGACCTTTGTGGTGATTTCATCAATTAATCAAAAGGAAGTTCGGGAAAGAAAAAGGAATCAACATATGATGAAGAAATGAAATCAATAATAACATTTAAGGGTTCAAGTTATATAACCCTCCTTCAAAGTTGAATCCAAGCTTCAAGCTTCACGTATTTAATGGTGAATGAAGCTTTCTCAACTTCCCAAGGTCCGTCCTCAAGTCTTTGAGTGAAAAGAATGGCTAAAGTTGAAGAATGAATGGAGAAAAGAAGCAAATAAGCATTGAATTTTAATTTCCACCATGAAATCAAGGTTGAAGATGATTAAAGAGCTCACCTACAGGTTGGGGTACGTCCTCCTATTACTCCTAAGCTTCCTTGTGCACGTACAAAGTAAGGAAAGAAAGATGAGTCGAAAAAGCCTTTCATGTGGGTGAAAAATGGGATATATGTAAGGGGATTTCAAGAGAGAGAAAGTGTTATAAAAATCCTTCAACTCCGTAAATTGGTTCCACTTATCCCCCTCACTTCCTTGCATACGAATCCATAATCCTTCCCTTCAAAAACCTCTCATTTATCCTTGAATTAAAAGCAACCACTTTAAGCACCTTAATCAATATAATAATAATATCCAAAATTAGTGGATATTACTTTTTCTTTAACTAATGTGAGTGGGTTCTCCACTCACTTTATATTTTCGGTGCCATTGCAAGGAAAAAGGACGTACATACTTATACAAATTCAACCATCACATTTTCGGTTGAAGGGCACTTCCATTAATATATTTATTTTTGCATTAAATTGAATTAGGGCTTCAATTATGCTTAAATCTTGATTATTTTAATATCAAGATTCTCTCTCCCCCAAAGAGATTCAAATGAGATGCCCCTCTGATTTTCTTGTCTCTAATAGATACCAAGAAACATTAGGGACTCTCTAGAAGTGGTATTTTGCATATTGAACCCTAGGTTTTGGGTAAATTGCACATTACACCAAAACTAGGTTTTAATGCACAAACATTGCTTAATAAGCTCTTTCTTGGTGCTCAGGCTACCACAAGCCATACCTCTGCATCATTTTCATTCTTATGATGCTTAAACACTTGAGGAACATTTTATCATGTAACATTTGCAAGTTATCCCCTCAACTTGGGTAATTTGTACTTTAGTCCAAAACAAGTAAAACATTGTATCAACATTATTCAAAAAGGACTAAAATTGAAGCATAAGTTCCTCTTGAGCCTTAATTACTTTTCAAAGGATAAAGACAAGAATATAAATGACTTACTTAAGCAAAACCTCTATGGTTAATGCATAACCCAGGTCAGGGATGTTAAAAAGAGGGAGGACATGTAATGAAGATGTATCATCACAATTAAGATTTGATGAAAATAACAATGTCAATCATGGCGTCAATGCATTAGTATTCAAATAATGTGCTCATAATTTAGCTATTGCATTTATTTTCCTGATGGTCGGTCATAAGTACATCCCTTTTCTAATGGGATAGTGGCAAGGAAAGTCAAGTTTCAGGAATAGGACATATCCATAGTGCATTGGACCTCCCAACATTCCATAGATATCGGATCATCTTAATTCATTATTCCTTCTCATAATTTCCTAAGAAGATGATTAAAGAGGGTGCACAACTATGGGACACCCCCTTAATTATGTAGATATTCATTGATATCCAAACCTTGACCTAATTATCAAGAAAAGTGATTCTAACCATGAACTTGTTACTTACTCCCAAGACCTACATCATACATGAGTTACAATGGGGCACACACCAGGCAGATGCCTTGTGACTGAAAAACTAAAAGCAAGTCAATTCTTGATAAAATATCACTATTTTCACAAAAAATTAAATGAAAAAGGGCACATGAAATGTGGTGAGGACTTCTTCCATTAATCTTGAGAATCATGACCAGTGAAAGGGAAACAACTAAAACTCCAACAAAAATTCCTGATAGGGGGGTGGGCACACTATAGGGTGCTTGATTTTTTGAAACCTCAAAAGTTGCAAATTGGTGATGAAGAGGTGACCAAAATTCCATAGAGAACTTTTGATAGGATAGGGTGCACACCAGGAAGGAAATGACTATGAACAAGTGACTCAAAAGCTAAAAAAGTCTAATGGGATGGGGCGCACACCTAGTGGGCATCCATTTTCTAATATCTCAAAAACTACAAAATGACAATGAAAAGGCTACCAGACCACTTGAATAAACAATAACATGATGAGGAATTACTAAGGGGGATCGTTAGAGACAGCCTATAAAACACAAAAACTCAACCTCATTGAGATTATCAATAACATCATTATTGATTCATTGCCATTTGTATCCTTAACTACAGGATGTGTGAGATGACCATGGGTGAGTCGATCTAGTTGTGGTATGGATGACCATGCGTGAGACACTCTTTCTTGTTAGAATGACCATGTGTGAGCATGTTCTTCTAATGCCATACATGTACCAAGGTGGGCTAGTTATGATTATATATGTGGATGGTCATGCGTGAACCAATCCCTGAGTTTGACTATATGTCATTGTTGCAGTTGACTGATATGACTCTATAGTGTTTACTCATTAAATGACCATGAGGTGGTGAGGTCATGGATTTTGGCTCTTCCATTACACCTTGTATGCCACTGATTTTGACTTATCAAGTGGTCAGTGGGATTTGGGTGGCACGAATCAAATCCTCAAGACATGAGACATCGGCATGTGGACGCCCATCATGCCTTGGGCTGGCATTGCCCGATATGCCTTTCTGCCCCCCACACCTAGGAAGAGGTGACGTCTGTCACCCTTACAAGAAAGACTAAACTGATACACTCCTATGTTGATCCAAACTGATACACATACCTTGATGGGGTTGCCTGACACACTTAGGGCTAACCTGACACACTATGTAATAACCCTAACCGATATCTTATGGTAGTAGCTATGATACATCATGTTGATAATAGAGCTACACCATAAGATGTGATACCCTATGGTGTGGTTGTGAATAATAATAAGATTTATGTTTCTATAACCTTTATCTATTAATGATGATGAAAGTGATGATCTAAGGGTGGTTGGATCCAACCTTGTAAACCCTAATTGATTAAATGGAAACCTAGATCCTAATGATGTAATGTGAATTGCCTGGATCTTATGAGATGGTAATGATGATGATGTATTGTTCTTCTTATTACAAGTCTCTAACCATGTAGGTGATACCAGTTGATAAGCATAGCCAGCTATGAGCTATGTTGCTTATGGTATGTGTAAATGGGCCTTGTGAGGCCAAAGTGTTGTTGACATTCTTGAAAGAGAAGGTGAATGGTCTTATGACCTAATGATGGCTTATTGTCTTATATGAGTTGGTAATTTTCCTCAATGATGAGATGAGGGGTTGTTACCCCAAGAGATGTGGTACTTGTGAGGGACATATGGTGAATGAAAAGCATCAAGTGATTATGTGATGAGATTGTTGGGTTTTGTGGAGAAAACATGTGCGGCGGAAGTAATAAAATCCACGCAACCCGAAACAGGATCTCGTCGACAACAATGTATTTGGAAGGACTGTTTGCAGGATATACCTTATCGCGGAGCAAGTCCGGCGATGTCCCGCTGCACGACGGTGCAACGCTGCTGACCTACACGAACAAAACTTCTCTCCCATTTGTTGTCGCAGGAAGATCCAACAGCACTCCTGTGCGATGATGTGTGTCGCTCGTAACGCGCACGGATGGTCGTCGTGTCCACCGAACGCAGGCATCTCAGCGTAAGCATCTCTACTTCATCCACGCGAATGGACTGCAACTCCACGCCGCGCTTCCTAAGCCGGCGGGAAGGAGTCGTGTCTGTGCGGTGGCATGCTAGTGGCGTGTTGCCCTCCTATCGCTCCTAAGGACGGTGACGGCTAGGTTTACGTACGTGAGCGTAAACTAAAAGTGTTTCTCAATATCTTATATAGATATCGGTCGTCAATCCTCCTTTAAATAGGATACGAAGGAAAGTAGGGTTTCCTAAACCCATCGGTAAAAAGAAACGTTGCGTTAATTAAAATGCTTGTGGATTAATTAGAATATTCTAGAATTCATTAATTAACCAAATAATCACATTAATTGATTAATTAATATCCGACTCCATGCAATCACTTGGGATGGCTCTATGGGGATACATATACCAACAGAGATTACACCTTATATGCTCTAATATGTTCTGGTGATCTGTTATGCCCTTATTTATATAGAATTGGTTTAGAGGTTGTATGTTGTAACTTGATTGATGCTAAAAGATACTTAAATGATCTAACTAATCTAGTAAAACCTAATCTTGTAGTTTTCCCTATGCCATAGATCCATTCAGTGTCAGTGAATTTTGAAATCTAAAACATTAGTGGTTTGACGAAAGAGTCGACGTCATATTAATAAGGGAAAAAATAAAACCATAAAAAGAATCCATAAAATAAGAGGACAATGTATGATAGGTCGACCAACTACAAAGGTAAGGCATCATATTATGCATGAGTAAGGTGTTAGGCACCCCATAATACTCAAACTTGGTTGTTCTTATCCTAGTGAGACAATATTGAGTTTATTTGTTGTAAAGTTAAGGTATATGTACAAAACATAATATAGCGGTGGTGTTATCCAAAGGGGTTACGGGTTCCTCTCGATTTCTATTGTTCAGCATACTAGTATCCTCCATCGAGTGTGGTTGGAAAGCAACTGCAACATCTGACCATTCCATAGATAAATCATCAACGTGTGTGTTATCCACAGTTTCCTCTTTAGTTTGTTCCTCATCGTCAACTAGTATTACATTGTTTGAGTTATCTTCATCCATCTCAAGAATTACCTCGTCAATTTCTAGGTTAACAACACTATGTTTTTCCTACCATCCTTAGCTTCAGTTGTCTTCTTCGTTGCCTCCATGGTCCCCTGATGAGTGTTTGTGACATCCTTTAGAACTTCTTTTTCTTTCTCTATGTTGCTCGTCTTCTTTTTCAATTTCCAGACTTTGTCAGATCTCTCCACTAATCTTGGAGGGTTGTCTTTTTTGTTCTCTCCATTTTCCTCCCCAACACATTCCCCCCCTTGGATATCATCTTCTTTTAGGTTATCAAATATGTTGCTCGTCCTGGTGTCACTGGCAGGGTGCTTGTCATTTGTTTGGTTTCTCCCATTAAGTGCACTTTTTCTAAGCTGGCTTTGCCAACCACCCATACATGCATCTTCTTTGCCATTACTGTCTGATCTAGGAACTACATCTTTTGTGCCATGTTGTGTTGCCTGTGAACCCATGCAGTCTTTGCCTTTATGACCAGTCATACCACACACATCACAAGTTAAAGGGGCCAACTCATATTCCATAAGATACTCCACTCCATTAATTGTAATGGCAGGGTAGAGATTCTTAGTGGTATCGACCCCTATTGCCAATCTTGCAAATTTGCTCCTTGTTCATAAGGTTGTATGGTCGTCAACTCTCACTAATCTTCCAAGAGCCAATCCGATATACTCGAATAGAGTCTAGACGTATAAGTGCAGAGGCAGATCTAAAATACATACCCAGGTAACTACATATTTTGGTAACTCATCTGTCGGCTTGAAGGTTGGGTACCAGTCCCACACTGCTAAACAACACCCAAACAGCTTCCAAGGACCACCTGTGATAGCTTTCTCATAGTCATCTTTGTAGGAAAGTTGCACAACATAATGGCCTTTGTCTAGTTAGTACATATTAAATCTCCCCTTTGTATTTCATAGGAGTTTCTCTATCCCTCATTGTCATAAACCCAACATCTACCCCTAGGAGACGATTCACCACTGCGTATTGCCATGGTCTAGCTAGCTCACTTTATGCTTTTGGATCTATATAGATTGTAGGGCATCCTTCAGAAAGAGAAAGTTCAACATCCTTGTCTTCCAGGTTGTCCTCGTAGAGCTTGTCCAGGAAGAAGATCTCCTACCCCTCAGTGTTAATGGATCTCGATGATTGTCCACCGACGATCTTGTTGAAAGACGGTCGACTGTCCACTTGATTCCTTGCAGTCTTATTAACTGGATGCACTTGCAAATTGTGGTTATCCCTCGGATTAGCGTTGGTGTTGTTCTACGTATCCTCATCAGATCTTCATACCTTTGTGAGGCCTTCCGCTTCTGCCCAGACCCCCGCATTCCCACAAACTGGAAATCAATTCCCACCATCGGAATTGAAACCCTAACACCCCCTCCTCCATCAGTGGTGCCTTTGTCTGGTTCTTTTTGTCTCCCGACCTCCTTATCTATCTGTCCCCATCTCCCCCTATGCTTCGTCTGCCATCATCTTGGCTTTGGCCCCTGCTACCATCACAGATGGCCGATCGCCCCTCTTCTCCCCCTCTTGTTCCATGTGCCACCATTACTTTCATGATTTTTAATTACCGCCCCTTGTGTCTGCATCAATTTCCATGTGTCGTGATATTATTTCTTTCCTACCTCAACTACTCAATCCTTCATAATTTGTGTACGAAGGTAGGGGGATAGAGGAGAGAGAGTGAGGAGAATGATTATGTGAAAGACGACCTCTCTTAAGCTTTTTATTCTTCAACACATCTGTCTTTTTGATGTATTTTTGGCATTTCATCCATATTATAGATCATGCTTCTAGTGCATTTTTGGATCTCTTTCCCAATGACATTGTGCTTTTTCATGTTCCTGCCACGATATGCAGTAATTTGGCTATATGTTTTCCATTACAGTCAACTACAATTTTTATGCATCGAAGGATCTCAATTGAGTAGTGAAACTAAACATTTCACGTTCATATCACATTATTGACGTCAAGACAAAGCTTGTTGCGCTTATTCTAGCATCTTGTTCTCTCTAGTGTTAATGGTGTTTTAGTTGATCATTCTCGTTGCATTATCATGAGATGGATGGTTGTTTCTTCATATTAGACTTCTCAAAAGCTCATCAATTTTTAGTCTGCAAATTATGTATCTATAAATTCGATGATTCATTCAAATTTTATCTTTATTGAGCTATTTTATTCATGTCTTCTTAAAGTCGCATCTACAAGTTCCAGGATGTTCTCCAATGATTTATTTGGGCTTTCCTTGATGGTGTATTTTTTATTCCCATCAACCCCCCCTCCCGAGTCACATTCTAGATGGATCTAGTTTGACAAGTCTAGTTGGGCTTTCCTTGATCATGTCTTTATTCCCATCAAGCCGCTTCAAGACACTTAGATGGATCTAGTTTCATCATCACCATATCGTATTTGTATATGAAGATACATCTACCACTACATAGTCTGTTGTGTGGATAGCACTTATTTTTAATCCACATCCCTTTTAAAAAGATAGCATAGTCATGGTGTTTTCTTTATCTACTCCAGATTGATGTGATGATCTTCATTTTGGACTTCCAAAGACATTTTTCAAAACTCGAGTATCTCCAACATGTAGAACACAACTCAAAATGTGGCACCATTAAATTATTTTTGAAGAGTCGTGTTTAAAGGGGAGTGAAAATATTGTATGAGAAGTGATATTTTTATTTTTAATTTGTTATATGAGGAGTGATATTTTTATTTTTAATTTAACATCTTGTAAGTCTAAGCTAGATATGTGTTCCACCCATACTCCATCTTCAGGGCAAGTGCTCAAATTATTGTTAGTTAGTTTATTTTGTTATATGGTCATAATTGTCGTGAGCTATTAGGGTTAAATTTACTTTCCTTGTACTTAATTCCTTCCCTATATGTTGGAGAGGAGTGTCCCATCTATTAATAAGAAAATATCACATTATCCTCCTATCTTATTTTTGATACATTGTTTTGTTAGTTAGACTACCGAAAAGAAATACAATACCGCTTCTGCATACCTCACCCAAGAGGCCGCTGATATTTTTGTGTATGCAATGGAAAGCGGTAGTTGCATCTCGCAGCCCAAGTTGAAATTGCATCCGACCAAATGCGTAGAATTAAAAAGGAATATTTCTACGCATAACCGGCCACATACGTGGGGCCTTACCCGGACATCGGTAATGCCCACCTGCTCGCCCAACTACCTGTTGTGCCATTATGCATATTTAAAGCAATATCTGCGACACCAATTATCTATGTTTCTATATGCAAAAGTCATGTATGAAATGATTATCTCGCCACCAAATACAAATCTACCACCTCAATTTTCGATTTCCCTCTAATGATTCCCTCTATTTTATTTTGAATTTCGTATATAGCTGCAAATCTCCTCAATCACCCTCCTCCTTATTCATTTCCGCCCAGCTCTGAGTAAGTATTGTACGTACCATTTGTTCATGTTGAACCAGTTCCGCCCAGCACTGAGTAAGTACTGTATGTACTGTTTGTTCATGTTGAACTAGTACTATTTATTCACTTATACAATTCAACAATAAGTACAATACATAATTATTATTCTCATATCAGTAATAAACCTAATTACGCTACTCAACAAGCCATTAGTCACCCATGTAGTACATTCTCATATATATTGTTAGGTATTGTACTTATGGATTAAATTTGCTAGGTACTGTACTTATGCTTGAGTAAATGAGTTAAAATTAACAAGTGGACTACTGTACTTATGGATGCATTTTCCGCCAAGCACTGAGTAAGTATTGTACATATCATTTGTTCATGTTGAGTATTGTACAAATACGTATTCACTTTGTGTTCTTTTACAAATAAGTGAGTATTATACTTTTATCCTTTATATTACTAGGTATTGTACTTATGAACTAAATTTGCTAGTTACTGTACTTATACTTGAGTAACTGAGTTAAAATTAACAAGTGGGGTATCGTACTTATGGATGCAATTTTATAGTTGATGCTTGAGCTGGTGTGCACTATACTTTTGAAAACATTAACAAGTGGGTACCGTACTTATAGATGTATTTTATAGTTGATTTTTGATATGATGTGCACCATACTTTTAAGATCATTAACAAGCGGGCACTCAACTTATATCTGCATTTTGTAAAAAAAATATGTCCAGATGACAAATGTTGCTATTTGATTCCGTAGGTACTGTGCTTATGCTTTCAGATCGCTTATACAGTTATGCTTGATTTATTAATTTGCTAGGTATTGTACTTATGCGTCGGTAACTAAGTTGAAACTAACAAGTAGTTTGTACGATACTTATGAATTCACTTTATAACTGATTATGTACTTCCACGAGAACATAGAGGGGTTGAACCTAAGTAATAAA
Source organism: Alisma plantago-aquatica (assembly GCA_963693085.1). Taxonomy (NCBI): domain Eukaryota; kingdom Viridiplantae; phylum Streptophyta; class Magnoliopsida; order Alismatales; family Alismataceae; genus Alisma; species Alisma plantago-aquatica. The sequence goes on from OY856410.1 coordinate 532,974,324, forward strand.
AAATTTCGTTTTTTAAAAAAATTGGACAGCAGACAGCAGTTGGGAGAAGCTTGGGAGTCCTGAACTTCTTTTCGGCTTCCGAGGTACGCAGAAGTTGGCATTAATTAAAAATGGCTGAGTAGAGTCTTTTTGCAGATTACCAAAGAACCGGATGGGTAGCCGGGTGGGGCTGCCGGGTGTGGGTAGCGTTACTCTTAAAAAGACAGTGTACAACAAATGTCATCTGTTTACAGCCCACCCAAATGGTGCGTGGATGGAACTAAAAAACAGTGTACAGCATATGCCTTTTGTTTAGGGCCCAAGCAAAGAAGGCCTGCTGAGATGCAAACTTTACCTGCTAGAAAAAGCCCATGTAGGAAAAGAATGGGTAGTGGATGCGGCGTCATGCTTCATCCTGGTCTTTTTGTTAGATCGACGATGTATTTGTGTGCATCGACGCACGTTGGGAAAGATGGGGACTAATATAAGTATTTAATTAAGAATAATGTTGGGTGGACTGTTAAAGTATGTGTTACACCGTATAACAATACCAAGGTGTTCTTTGTCTTATATATTTCCTCAGTGTGAAGGTGCAAAATTGAAAGCTCGGGTGATGAAGACGAGACCATGTGGCGTTGTCTGCGATAGTCCAGATTTTGTCAGATGGCCTTTTCTTGAGGGGACGTTTGGATTTCAGGATATTGCTGGATTAGCTTGAATCCTGCATTCACCTCGTCCAGATTTACGAAAGTACTGGGTTTCGGAGATTCTATAAAATAAAGAAATATGTTTGTTTGTGATGGATCAGAAAGGGGAACTACGCCCCTGTTTGGAATCGGACCTTTTTGGAATCGGATCCGGATGGGATTTAGGCTTTGTCTTATTTGGCCACATCAGCAGATCCAGTCTAGTTTTGTACTTGCGCGTTTGGTTGGAAATCGTGAAACGACCCCATTTCGAGATTCCCAGTCCGGATTTCGCTCTATCTTTTGTGTATTTTGTTTTATATAGCCGACTGAAAAACACAAGTTACGAGGCCAGCCGGATTGGTTTGTCAAACAAGGCCAAGTGGGGAACCCCAATAATTCCAGTTCGGATAACTGGACTAATCTCAGTCCGGATTTTATAATCCCAATAATCCAAGTCTATTGCCAAACATGGCCTACAGGTTTAGATAAACAGGTGCAGAGAGGAAACGCGCAAGCCACGAGCTGGGTTCCGGCGTCTGGCGCTTTTGTGCTGGAGAAATGTAATACATCACTGTCGTAATAGTTTTAGAAGCGGGATTTTATTAATTTTCCCGCTCCGTCAATCCAAAACTAATTTTTTAGCTGTGGGGTTTACAAATACAATCTAATACAGTTGTATGCAGCAAAACAAACGTGTCCTAAGTGAACATGTTGGTTCGTGTCTCGGTTCATCCAGAATTCAGCCTATGCAATTTCCAATCAACCTGACAGTCCAACCGATCAGTTCAGCACTTGAACCAATCAGTTTAGAGTTTAGTAAGTCCATAGTTGTTTAAATTCAATGCTTAAACACTACAGTAATCAAGTTACACATTATTCATGAATAAAACTAATATTCTAAGTGTATCCTATGTGGCCCTATAGGTTCCATATTACGTTGGTAATGAATGTACATAACTAGTCTATGACATCACAAGCAAAGAGTGGTATCGAGCAATACCATTGCTACCCACGTAAATGGAAAGTCGAAGAACAACTTCAACATACAATCTGTGATTGGTATTACAGTGTTTGTATAGTTCCTTTGTCACTGATATCCAGATTGAACTTGAGGCATGCAATAGTCATCCTCTTCAACATTCAATCTCTATTCCTTGAATTAGAGCAGACTATTTGAGATATACGTAATTCAATATTACATATTGACTCACATGTGCATGGGCATGTATTTCTTAGTCTTGCTAAGAAAGTGACCAGAATATTATACTCCTGTAGGAGGGAGAAAACCCATCTACATTACTCACAGTCATCCTCATGTGTCATAGTGCACACAATCATCACCTTTATGGAAATCCTTATTCAAGGTCACGGTGGATGATGTCAAAGTACACCGAACAACATGTGATGAGTGTTGTGACTTCAGGTCTAAGAACCACAATCACCACCATCACTATGAAATATGATTTTGACTACCATGTATCACTCTCATGGTGGGTCTATCTGATACACTATTAAGTATCTATGTGTTTGGTTTGATATCACATATCATGACTGATGAGTTTTAAATAAAAGAAACAACTTCTTCGCTAAACAGAGGGATGTCTAAGACATTTCAAATCTATCTCCTAAGAGTTAGCTCCACTAAGCCAAGTTTAGGTCATCATGTCAAGCCCTTCATGTCATTCACTAAAGAGTTGTAAGCATACACCACGAAAGAAGACAAAGTGGATGTTGTTTGCACAAACAATTTGGTATATTCATATAAATAGGGATTTAGGAATATTAGAAAAATGGACATCAATATACTTATAAGGGATTCCCATATCGAGATAAAGATATCTAAGCATCCAAGTGGATGATCAAAAGAATAATTATTACCAAAAAGATAATTCATTCAAAGAGGGTAAACAATAAGAGACTTTCCTACCTAAATTATGACATATTGATAATCTTACAAACATAAACAATTGCAAGATTAGTAATAAATAGAGTAGCATATACTAAAAAGTAGGATCCATACCAAGGGAAAAGAGGAATAAAACCTTATTTCTAAACAAATATATAGTTTTATAGGAGGAATAAAACCTCAATGACGGACAGGACAATAAAACCTAGTGCTTGGCAGGGGGATAAAATGTAATGCCTAAAATATTATAAATAGCGGCGGGATAAAACCCTGTGCAAAAAGTAGGGAGTCTCCACTTCTATTTTTGACTAGTCAATCACACATACAAATAGAACATGCAAGATAAAGTATAGTCAAGCTCGAATAAGAGGATGATATATATGAGTAAGGCATTCATGTGTTTTACATGTGACAATAATATTATTAATATCAACATTTTGTATGAAATAACACATCTACCATGAATATGGGGTGAGCAGGAACATACTCACATATTCTTTGGGAAGGACAAGATACATATATGCTCTAATAATTTCACTTGTAAGAGTTATCACCTATGCACAATTTATAAGGCGCGGGAATTTACACATCCAAGCAAAATACACATTTTACATTATGCTAGTCGTCACCACATGACACAAATATAAGAATAAACAAGTTCAATTTAAAATGTGAGGGATGATAACATCCATTAAATATCAAGTGGAGTCAGATGATTCATCAAAGAAGATCCAATAAATTCAGTGATGAAAGAGAAACCATGATAAGGTATCTCTCAAGAACAACCTCAAATGAGATGGTACACAGATGATTGATACATTAATAAATAAGGTGAAGCAACATACCTCTTCTCTGATCCTAGATCAACTCAAGGCTACTAGAATCCCTCCACAAAAGTTTCCTCACCTTATCATGAAAATTTCATTTGTTAAGGCTTATCTATGTATCAATAATGTAACCCAAAAGATTGTTTATTTATAACATGAGAATCATACTTTGACAACTCTAACTTCTCCTCATTTCAGGAAGATATTTGTTTGATATTTTTGGACATTTTATTAATTTGTTATGAATTAAATTGAATCAATGCACTTAATTATATTTACATACAAAATCCAAATAGAAGACTCTTCAACCATTTTGATTGAGGTCCAAAAAGCATATTGTAAAGAAGTGAAATCACTTCTCTACTAAAATTTTGAATAATAAAACCTCCAGTCCAAACACACTCAGAAGGTATGATGGAGTGGGTGTAAAATTTTCAAATCTTTATATAATGGTAATCAAAAGACCAAAGTATAGCACCGGAATAAAAACATGACTATATTCAATTATGAAATAAAGGGTTACAAACTTACATCACAAGGATCCATGTAGAGGAAATCTAAACCACCTCAAGATTGTCTCCAATCTTCAACTTCACAAACTAAGTCCGGGTCCACATGCCAAGCCATCCATGTCCTCCACCTAGGGTTGGAAGCATACCCCAGCAAAAGAGAAACAACAGGAAACATCAGCAAAGGTTGGTATGTGCATACTAAAAAGCAAATTGAGCAATTTATAAAGGATAAGGGACGTCAAAATAAGAGGCTTCCCATGCAAGAGATAAGTACCACCCAAATGGGTTATCAAGAGAAAAGTAACATGACAAAAGGGATACTTGCCATAAAATAACATATAAAATGATTGTGCCATAAATAAATCCACTACCATGGTGGGAAACAAAGCACAAGTAGGGAACACACCCCACAATCAATATCCAGCATGCATGTGAGATAAACATAGCCCTAGACCAATATAAACACAATTGGCGGCCAAGGTTTCACATCGTTGCAAACCTGATAGAGAATGACTCACCGCCAAACTCCCAAATATATAAAATGGGTCAAGATACACATCTTGCCCTAGGAACGAGGTTCCTTGCTGTCCCAAAAAGAGCAGGAAATATCACATCTGCTATAAACAAACCAATGCAATTTATACTACTCTAGTTCTACTGAATCACATAGCATGTTTAATATAGAGGCAAGTAGAAAGTATAGTTAAAATTATCAAGGTTGCCATCACACAATGGACAACACAAACATATAAACATCCACATCATAGTGGGCATATATCAACAAGTAAAATCCACATCACAGTGGGTATATATCATCAAAAGTCCAACTTGCACCAAGGCATAAGAAATAGAGTCAAGAGAATATCTATGATCACAAGATCAATAACAAAATAAGATACTTCACATGAAGCATGATTTCAAAAGAACAAGACAATGTGTAGGCTAATGTCCATAGGACCAAAAGTAAGACAAAAATAGGCTAATTGCTCAACAAGAATAATCGGGGATGCAAACATACTTCAACATCAGATTTCAAAGTCCAAAGTCACATCTAGGTCCAAGCCTAGGCCTCCAAAGAACTTATTAAGCATATATGTGGAATTAGGGTTAGGTTTCCATTAATCATTCAAACCCTAAAAACCACCTTTTTATTATGAGTGATTTAGGTTATCAAAACTAGTCCATATTTTAGGTTATGTTTTCCTGAGTTCGAAACATATTTTATTGTATTTTTCTGACTTATAAATGATTAGTTATAAATTATACAAGTTATTATCTTATTTAATTAGATCCATTAAATCATCTCTTTAAAACAAAAGATTCAAGTGACAAAACCAACACCATTAGAAAGATTGCATTTTTATGAATCCAACGAGTATTTATTTGTAATTTTCCGATCAGTGAATTATTAGTTATTGATTTTACAAAACGGACCAATCAAAAAATAAGAAACAGCCACATCATCTTCAAAAACTGAGAGAGAGAAGAGAGAGAGGGAGAGGGCGCTCGTACTGTGTTGGCCCAATATCTGGAGGCCAACTCAGCCGGCCCCACAGCCAGAGCGGCAAGTTGCCTCAAAGCGGAACACAACCAAACGAGAGCAAAATGTCCAAAATACCCCTCAAACGAAAAACAAACAAGAAGGGAAACAAGAGGGTAGAAATGACTGAACACCTGGAACACTGTTCTTCATTGAACCATACGAAGCAGACGAATTGGAGCACATAGCCTCTGATCAAAACCTGAACATTGAAGATCGATTCGAGTAAATAGTAGTGTCGTTGAGTTCTTGGGACCAAGACGAACCCAACGAGCCCTGACAAGGACCACACGTCGTCCGAAGGAGGCGGAACCCAGGTTCCGCCATAGCCTGAAAGCACAGAAACAGCGGGAGAGAAATCGAGAGCAACATCGGTGAAACGAGGATAAGAAGAAGAAGAACTCGCTTGGTCGAAGCTATAAAAGCAAAAACTTGACCAAAAATAGAAGGAGAGCGAACAAGGAACCTCGCCGGAGATGACAAAAGTGAAGCTAATGGCACTCTTGTCGACAGAGAGGTAGGGTGAACCACAGACCAAAATGCAAAAAGGAAAAGGTCGAAGGAGGTCCAGGGATGCTCACCGGATAACTAATTGAATTGATAGTGGCCAAGATGGTTGGGGCGTTGCCGAGGTCATCAGAGGAGAAACCAAGTAGGCTCGGCTGCACCAAGAGCTTTCTGGTCCAATTGAGGCCAGAGGAGAAGAGGTGGACGGTTGTAGGTCCTTTATCAGTGATTACATGAGTAGGATGGGAACGAAGAGCACGGCTGTGAAATTCGCTAGAGAACAAGGAATTGGGGATTCCATATTTATAGGGTTTTAGGGTTCAAATTATGGATCAATGGGATCAGAATCACATAAGGAAACTTTTAGAAGAAAAATCATAAGATTTCGCTGAGAATCGAGAGAGAACGGAAAACGAAAACTCACAACTATTGTTCAAAGTCGAGCGGACTCCTACCCAAGGTAGGAGACGAACCACATCCTTCGGATTGCACATCCGATGGTCAAAAATCATCAAATAACTATAAAGAGCGTGTGACAGCGACTTAGTTGCGAAAATAGGAAAAATAATTCGAATTATCCAAAGTGTAAACCAATAATGCATGTATATTCTCTTTCCTCATTTAGGGGTTATAGACTCATCCAAATAATACCAAAATTTGTACATAAGTTAAATTAAACATGTAGATTCCTAATCTCTAGTTAGATCTCACTTTTAGAAACTTTAGATGTATTATTTAACATATTCTTTGTTTCTCTTTCCTGATGCATTAATGACACATGGATTATCCAAATTAGGTGAAACTTCATCCATAAGTTAAATTAAGTGTGTTTAATACGAATTTTCCATCAATTTTATATTTTGGAGTTGTTTGAGCATTTATTTAATATTTGGAAGGTTCTTTACACTTTCTCTCTCATGATTTAATCTCTTAAGCAAACTTTCTCCAAATTAGATGAAAATTTACCCAAAGGCTATATTTATTATGTAGATCATGAATCTAAGATCATTTTACTCTTTTGGAGTCATTTATTATATTTATTTATTAATTACACCTTTTAGGTAATTTCTCTCTCCTAACTTACCATATTATTTCAAGGTTGTCCAAATTAAATGAAAATTGACATGTAGGCTTATTTTAATGTGTAGATTACGAATTTGAAGTCTATTCTTTATTTTGAGGCTTTCTTACATGGTTTATATCACTTGGCCCACTAATAGCCCATTAACTTTATTACTCTTTCAATTAAGTTCATTATCATCTTATTTTCACCAAATGAGTTATATGACATATTCGATTACATTTTTCATGCATTTGATTATTCTTAGGATCATCCTAACCTCAAACTTGTTTGGTCAAACCTAAAAGTTCAAAGTTCTAGGGTAGGGTTCTAGATTTGGTATGTTACACATACTAAATGGAAGTTCTTGTATTTAAGATTCTAATATTTTTCTATTACTCTAATAAATATTTATGAAATTTGCAATATTACTGATTTAAATCATTTAATTAGAGATATGTCATTTACCAATGACCAATAAACCCTTGCATATAGTGTCTTAGGTCGTCATTAGGGAACAAAAATAAAACCATCGACAAGAAACATATTGTTAGAAAAAGAAATATGATAGTAAGAGAAGATTAGCATTATGACCATGATTCAGGGAGAAGGCGAGACTAGGGAAAATCGATATTTGTCACAGGAGAATCTCTTCTCCCCGCTCATGCGCCATGGTTGTGAGTTGCAACCTTGCTAGCCATGGTTGGATTTGGATAAAATAAGAAGAATAGTTTCAAAGCCAAAAGGACTCGCCAAAGATCACTACAGGGGGCTACGTAGATCACCCTAGGCATTATTGTGTTGTAGTGGAGAAATTTTCTAGTGGTGAGGAGGTTTGCAGTGAGATGAAGATTGGCTTGGTGGAGACGAAAAACACAAGCTCAGGTGAAATTGATGTGAGCCAAAAGTTGAAAGGAATCTAGAAGAGGTTGGGGTATAAGTATTTATAGATGGAGTTTGGTTTTAAGGTTTTTAGGAGGGAGTAGCTTTGAGAAGCTTGGTGAATCACTAAAAGGGAAAAATAGGGTCTGAACTAATGCTCGTCACGTGAAGAACCACACAAAGGAAATCAGCTAAGGAAAAATCATAGTATATGGTTGATAATGGAGAGAGAAAACCAAATTGCAAGATGGTGTACAAAACATACATTGTGCTGACGTAGGAAGTTGTATCCTACTTGAGGTAGGAGACAACTTCAGAGCCTCAAGATCAAGACTAAGGGTCCATATTAAACCCAAATCCTTAAATCTCTGTGACTGTAGAAATGGTAGGAAAGATGGAAAATTAAATGTGCATGACAGTGAGATCGACTGTGACCTGTAATTAAAGCAGAGCATTAGGCAATACACAATTCAAAAACACATGTATTGTAATTTTATTTTCTACTTTTTATTAGGGTAGATAAAATTACGCAGTTAATCTCAAACTTGACACTCAAGCTAATTGGGACCCAAGAAATATGATTTGGCGTTATATTTCAATTTTAAAGTTTCCTTTTATGAGTTCTAGTACAAATAGGTTTAGACTTATTGTGACGACCATCGCCACACAAAATGATATTACTCAAAACAAAGTGTGAAATTATCACTAATAACAATACTACCACAAAATAGGGTAAATTAAAACCAATTGCAATTCAACATTTCAAGTGGAAGTATTTCATAACAAGTCTTCAACACCGACCATCTTCATTTCATGTCTGCCAAAAGATGTTACATATTATGTTCAAAGTCTATCAAGCCACAACTGATACATATTCAATCTATTTAAATGTACAAGACATTTCTATACATTCATGGCACAAAGCCAAAATCTAGGTGTCGATAAACAAAAACACAAAACCTCCCCAAAGACTCGAGATTATAGGGACGACACATAGGACTCTCCTAAGACACTACACCAGTAGCATGTCCAGCCTTTTGACAACTACTATTCTCGTGGCTACTCAAAACCTACACCATGACCTCGACCTCCTCATCCACGAACACCTAAAAAGTTGTAGAACCCACGGGGTGAGACCAAATGTCCTAGAAAGAGATATAACTCTTCGTTGACAACTATTATAAGCATAGTTAATAGAACATGTAGATTAAATACTTAATAAGTTCAGAAGATTCAGTTGAAGGATATATATATATCCAACAGATAGTGCAGATTAAACGAACTAGGAAGTTATCACTGAGCAATAGATCAATTCATATTCTGAGAAGGAATACGAATAACATGTATAACTATTATAACCTAAATAGTACAAAGATAGGGCATGGGGTCATTCAATGTGATTCGTATTGACCCTAAACAAATATGCTACATTGCGGTATTATCACTTTAATTATTATGCCCTGAGGATTTGAGGTGTACAACTCAAACCCAACTGACCACTACTAAGTAAAAATCAGTACCATACAAGATCAATGGAAGAGTCAGACTCTAAGATCATCACCATCACTACTTGGTAAGTTCAAGTCTGTAATGAAGTGACTTTATAGTCTTACCTTCTATAAACAGCAACATATGGTCTGGCTATAGTTCTGTAGAGACAACAACTCATAGTCAAGCTATGGTCCTATAAAACAACTAGTCTGCCTTGGTACATGGCAAAACAATAGATAATAGGCTCATACATGGTCATTCTATATTAATAAACAACATACCACTATGTATCAACAATTTAAGAATACAGGAAGATGTCTCCAATTGCACCCCACATATTCAATAATATGCTCTCCAAGTTTGCCATAGGAGTAACTCGTTTCACCATCCAACTAGATATCGATGTTAAAGATGGATCTATGGTACATAAAAACTACATGATTAGGGTTTCTCTTAATTAGACATTCCATTTGGGTATCTTTTAATGCATCAATCAAGTTACAACGTATAAACCCTAAATAAAATTTTCAAAAAAAGGTAAGATACAAATTCAGAATATGAAACATATTAAGTGAGAACTTGTCTCATCATCATATAACACTTGTACTATTGCTATTCACTATACCATTAACAATATCACATCACTATAGGATTTTGCCTCAAACTGTTCTCAAAGCACTTCCTAGGTCATTAGACCCATTATATAATTCTTGCATAAATGGTAACACACTGTATTTCAACAATGCTCATAATCACCATCATGTATTATACAAGGATCATCATAGCACTCACATGGCTATGCCATTCATCTCACCTGCAAGGTCAGAGTTACATAAATAGGAGAGAGAAATTATAATTATGGAATACAATTTTCAATTAAAGTGAACACATATCTCACATAGTCACATAATTAGGTTTAGGGTTTGTAGTTAGTCAATTAGGGTTACATAGTGCCATACAATCTCTACACTCTAATACCATCATTACTCACATATTTGGAGAGAACTAGAATAAAACACCAACATTAATGATTAGTCATTTATATTTACAACACCTTATGTGAACCCTTACACTATGTATTGTCATCCTTATTGGCTCACACAACATGGTGTGGTGATATGCAACATGTACAGAAGGTGATACTACCTACAATGTGTGCAAGTTTTGCATCGTAACCCGTGACTCATGCAAAGTATCCCTTACCCACAATGTGTGCAAGCAACCTTGTCTGCAACACATGTAGGTTCACTCACCCCCGGGGCACAGGTTCACTCTCCTACGATACACGCAACACATCACTTGCACGTGATGTGCACCTTGCTCACTTTCCCACGACGCTCACCATGACATAGCATCACAACCTGTGGCATCATGGGGCATGCAATGGGGTGTCGTGACTGCACAGCTCCAAGGGGTATCGTGACTGGAATGTTGTGAAACAACACTTCAAGAAGCAACATTGTGTCATCCAACAACACGTAATGACCATATTTTAGGGTTAGGGATGTGTTGCGGTTAAAATAACAAAAGTAACATAGAAGGTCAATTAAAGTATCATGATTAAGGAGATAATTTCTAGATTTCTCATACATGTAAATACAACCATAACTTTCTATTGTTCAAGATTGGCGGATCATAATATTAATAGAAGATATCTATAAATAAGAACAAGTATAATTATTTAGGGTTAATGCAAGAGTAATCCTTCTTGGAACAATACATGGATTAAACCCTAAACATAATCATCTCTTCCACCATGAAGAACACATTTTTGAGTTATTAGAATAGCGGTATATGATCAGGTTTTGGATGCATATAATAGGTGAAGAGAAAAGTTATAAAACATGCTTGTTCTTGAAGAGAAGTTATTTCCTAGGATCTTAAGCTTCAACCAATCTTCAAATCTTCGGCCAAAGGATCACCTCCAGAATGAAGAAAAATTGATAATAAGAAGAGGGTTCAGAAAAGGGGAAAACATATCTAGGCTAAACCAAAAATAAAAAGGAAAAGAGGAAGAATCAGATTTCACTCAAGTTCACCATGTTAAACATGATCTATGATCTTTGTGGAGAAGAAATCTCCAAGAAGAACCACCATGGATGATCCATGTCCAAGGAGGAAGGAAGAGGATGATGGGACTTTAGAAAAGATAACATGATCTAAAGAAGAAGATCACTTACCAAGAGACGATTCTTCAAGAATCACCACCAAAAGTTGTGTTTAGCACAAGATTTTCAACATGCACAATGGATCGACCACCCAAGGACCAAGCTCTGATCCTTCTTGATCCTAAAGCTCCAAGGATGATCTCAAGGTAGGAGCAGAAGTGTGGAGCCGAAAAGATTTGCTTGCAAGGAAAGGAAGGGATTATATATCCAAAGGAGGAGGGAAGTTGAGATCTTTGAGGTGTCAACACACTAGATCATCAAAGTATACATGTTCTTCAAAGTATTAACTTTTCCTCCACTCAAATGAAAAAATAGAAATGTCCATGTTTATCTAGAAGATGTGTCACAACCTCTAAGGTCGATTATCCCTTTATCTCGGTTGAGACACTTTCATGCACACCTTGTCTCGACCCAAACCCAAAAACACCATATCATGGTTGAGACACTCCACTAAAAGACAATTGTCTCGACCATCCTATCTCTAGGTTGTCTTGATCGCGACACTCACTAAAAGTTGTGTAGTGATCACAACATCAAACCCTAGCATAGTTACCATATCAAGTAAGTAACCCTAGAAATACTAATATCTACTATAATAGTGTATTACATAGCCCCTCGTTCCTGTAAAGTCATCACTACCTGAGCTATAGAGGACGCTTTTTGACCAATAGCCACATAAACACAGGTCACATATTCAACTATGATTCAATCAAGGTGGCCCATATCACCATCTTCTCTCTCATGATGCTAAAGCATAAGAAATAGTATCTACATGTGAAAATTGCAAGGTAACCCTCACTTGGGTAAATTGCAATATGGTCCAAAACATGGACAATATAACAAGGATAGCTCAAACATTATTCGAATTGGACCCGATTGAAAGTACAAGCATGTCACATGATATTAGGACATTTCAAAAGATTAAATTAAGGTTTCAAAATATTATTACAGAAAGAAATTACAATTGAGCACAAAGAAAGGTTAGGGGTCTTACAACTATAAACCCCTGATAGGGACTTTGCCCCCAAAATCCTATGCAAAAAGAGATGTATACTTCTTCCACATATCATCTTCAAGCTCCCATGTGACTTCTTCAATGCCATGATGATGTCATGAAACCTTGACTAACAAGATGTCCTTTTTCTTCAACTTCTTGATCCTTCTACATAGGATCAGGATAGGACCTTCCACATAAGATATGTCATTATCTAGCTCCACCTCAATAGGTTCAAGTGTCAACTCTGTATCAGGGTAACACTTCCTCAACATAGAGATATCAAATATAGGTTGAAACTTGTACAACTCAAGTGGAAACTCTAGCCTATAGGCCATATTCCTAATATGTGAAACCACAGGATAAGGTCTCATGCATCAGGGAGCTAATTTACCCTTTTTCCCAAACCTTTGAACACCCTTCCAAGGAGAAACTTTGAGGTATACCTTGTATCCCACTTGAAATTTTAAAAGTCTACGATGGTTATCAACATAAGACTTTTGTCTATCCTGATCTTCCTTTCGTTATTCTTGAATGACTTTGATCTTTTCTATTATCTGTTATACTAGCTCAGGACCCAGTAGCTAATATTCTCCCATCCCATACCAATACAAAGGAGATCTACAATGTCTTCCATACAATGCTTCATACGATGCCATGTCAATGCTCCTTTGATAGCTATTTTTATAGGCAAACTCTATTAGACTAAGGTGTACATCCCAACTGCCCAAGAATTATAACACACATGCTCTCAACAAATCTTCTTGTATTGTCCTTTCAGACAATCCATTTATCTATGGATGAAATGCAATACTGAACCTCAACTGCATACCCATTACTACATGTGGATGCTCCCAAAAGTGACTAGTGAAATGTGTACCTCTATCTGACATGATAGTAGTTGGGATACCATGTAGACGTACTATCTCATCGACATACACCTGTGCAAGCTTCTCAGTTGAATTTGTCATCTTCACTGGTAGAAAATGTGTTGACTTTGTCAACCTATCCACTATTACCCAAATGGAATCATGACCTTTGTCTGTCCTTGGAAGTCCAATCACAAAGTCCATTTTGATATGGTCCCATTTCCACTGAGGCATAATCAATGGTTGTAAAGTTCCTGCAGGCCTCTGATGTTCGACTTTAACCTGTTGACACATTGCACACTTAGACACAAACGCAGCTACTTCACACTTCAATCCTGGTCACCAATACATATATTTTAGTTTCTGATACATCTTAGTGCTACCTAGATCCATGACATACATAGAAGAATGAGCTTCTTCTAGAACTAATGTCCTCTGTTTGTCTATATCTGGTACAATTGTTCTACCATGATAACATATTGTCCCATCATCAAATTTATGGAAGCCATCACGCTTCTCACTGCCCAACTCTGCCAGGATCTTTCGTGTCATTATATCATTCTATTTTACATCTATGATCTACTCACTCAACGTCGGCTCCACTTATAACTATTTTAACAGACCTGCTAATAAGGATACTTCTAACTATACATTCATCTGTCAAAGAGAGACCAACATATATCTCTTATGGCACACCAAATCACTCAACTATGGATGCTCAAAAAATGATGACAAGGAAGACTTCCTACTTAAGTCATCTACCACTACATTTGCCTTTCTTGGATGGTAATCTATAGTGCAATCATAATTCTTTATCAACTCCATCCAGCATCGTGTAGCATGTTCAACTCATGCTTTGAAAAGATATATTGTAGGTTCTTGTGGTAAATGAATATCTGAAGCTTCTCACCATACAAGTAGTGTCTCCATATCTTCAAGACATGGACCACCACAGCTAACTACAGATCATGCACTAAATAGTTCTCCTCATGTTTCTTAAGTTGTCATGAAAAAAGAAAAAAATCATGTTATTATCCTACATTATCACACAACCTAGACCATTCTTGGATGCATCACAAAAGACTATATAACCCTTTCCTTGCTATGGAAACACTAACATTGGTTCCATGGTCAACTTCTCCTTCAGAAGTTGAAAGGAACGTTGAGTTCTGTCACCCCAAACAAACAAAACATCCTTTCTAGCTAACTTTGTTAGGGGTTATTTCACTGCATTAAAGTTCTTTAGAACTTCCTCTAATATCCCACCAAACCTAGAAAGGTGCAAATCTCCATAGGTGTCTTCAGTTGATCCCACTCCAGCATAGATTCCACCTTCTTTGGGTCTACACACACTCCCCTGGAAAATATTACATGTCCTAGAAAAGCCACTTCCTTTAATTAAAACTCACATTTATTGAACTTCGCATATAAATGATGTTTCCTCAACAATGACAAAGCCTGAAGTAGGTGTTTCTCGTGCTTCTGACCATCTCTAGAGTAAATCAGGTTGTCATCAATAAACACAACTACAGACTGGTCTAAATGTGGTCTGAACACTTTGTTCATCGAATCCAAAAATGTTGTTGGTGCATTGGTTAGCCCAAACGGAATAACCATGAACTCAAAATGACCATACCTTGTCCTAAAGCCTTACTTAGGTATGCCATCTGCCTTAATACGCAACTGGTGATAACCTGACCTCAAAACTATCTTATAAAAGACTGTGGAACCTCGTAACTGATCAAACAAATCATGTATATGAGAAAACAAATACTTATTCTTAATCGTCATCTTATTCAACTGTTGGTAATCTGTACACAACCTCATTGATCTATCCTTCTCTTTTACAAATAGAACATGTGCACCCCAAGGGACGTGCTCAACCTAATGAAAGCTTTTGCAAGTAACTCCTGCAACTGCTTCTTCACTCGTATATTTGATGGTTCCATTCTATACGGTGTTTGTGTTATATGTTGAGAACCAGGAACTAGATTGATTTCAAAATCAATCTCTCTAGGAGGAGCTACGCCTGGAAACTTGTTAGAAAACACATCCTCAAATTCCTATGCAACTGGCACTTCTTGAATACTAGAACCCTCTGCCTTTGTATCCACCACAGGTGCCAAGAACACATCACAACCCTGTCTCATCCACGTCTCCGCTATCATAGTAGAAACTATACATATCAAAAGTATCTTGCTATCACACTAGAAAACCCATGAAGCATTACCATATACAAACGTTGCCATGTTAGCACTACAATCTAAGATCACCTAATACTTTTCCAAAGTATCCATACCAAGGATTACGTTGAATTCATGCATTTCAAGTGGTAGGAGATCCACTTGAATGTTATGTCCTAAAAAGGAAAGAACACAGGTCATACACACTTCTCACAGCTCAACAGAACCAACTAAGGGAGTTTCCAAATGAATATTGTCATGTCTATGACTAACAGGCAAGAAACAATCAACTATCACTTCTCTAGTGATGAAAGAATATGTCGAACCTGGGTCAATTAAAACAAATACAAAACATGAAAATGACAAATTAGAATGATATAATTCCATCCAACCTATCACGACCCTCAGGTTGATGACTCCATATGGATGACTCATCACTGAGAATTGAGTCATCACCTATTGTCACCCTCTCCCTCTGCTAGCATGTCCTGATGAATCAGCTTCTGACGCCTATCCACGTCCTCTGCCACTGTGTTGTTGTCACTAATGTGAACTCTATTGACTCTACCTTGGCTACTAGGTTACCTCTTCATCATTCATAGGAAAATACCACTTAGTATGCCCCACCTGTCCACACTTCAAATAGGTTTTACCCACCTACCATGGCCTAGACAACCCTGTCACAAACATTGATGTTGCACTGTGACCTCCTACAGGCAGAAAACTATGGCACCTGCCTCTGCTCTGTGTCCACTGTTACTGAATCACTGACTTTTACTAAGATTGTGGTGTTGAGTACCTAGGATTCTTGAAGTCTCCATAAGATTGTCCTTGGTATCGTCTAGGCTTTTTCTTGGCTTTCACCTCTCATTTCTACAGAACTAATCATTCTACCCTCTAGACCGACTCCACAAAAGTGGCAAATATCTCTCTATTCTCTAAGGATGACACTGGAGTTGTAAGCTTAGTACTCAGACCCTTATCAAAGCACTTGATCCTCTCCTTGTCTATTGCAGCCATGTGTGGACAGAATCATAGAAGCTCCATGAACTTGGATTCATAGGCACTGATTGACTTAGATCCCTACTGGATCTTCTCAAACTATACAGTCTTCTCATCCAAGTAAGTCAAAGTACCGACTTAAAAACTCCCGTATGAATTATTCGCATGTAAGCACAACTCCTGGTCTTTTCTCCTCTTCAATTCCCCACCAGTGGCCAACACTTCCCTTTAATAAATATATAGAATGCTTCACTTTGTCCTCCTCGGGGATGTTGAGGATTTTAAAGGCCTTTTCCAGTTCAATCAGCCACATATTTGCATCGACTGGATCAAGTGTTCCTATATATTCCAATGCTCCTACATGTCAGAGTCTCTCAAAAGACTTCCCAGACCCATGAGTTTTAGCATCAAGAATAGCTACCATAGGTTGAACTGTAGGAATCCAATCCATCATATGGTTCATTGTAGTCAGAAACTGTCCAATCAAAGACTCTAAAGTAGGGTTGGCTATATTGGCTGGATCTACTTGAGGCATCTCAGGCACATCTTATGCCCTTTCTTACCTCTTAGAAGCATCTCCTGGTGCAACAACCTTGCTCTCTACAACTTGCTTGTCATGTTCTCTATACATCTTCTCTATCTTCTTTCTACTTTGAAATAGTAGAAACCACTATAAGATATATTGAAGGACACTAGAATAGAATCAAACCTTAGTCTTATTTCCCTATAGACTCAGTAAACCTATAGCTCTGATACCACTAAATTATGTCGATCATCACCACACAAAATGAGATTACTCAAAACAAAGTGCGGAATCATCACTAATAACAATATCACCATAAAATAGGGTAAATTAGAACCAATTGCAATTCAATATTTCAAGTGGAAGTATTTCATAACAAGTCATCAAAACCAACCATCTTCATTTCATATCTATCAAAAGATGTTACAAAATATGTTCAAATGCTATCAAGCCACAACTGATACATATTCAACCTATTTATATGTACAAGCCATTTCTATACATTCATGGCTCAAAGACCAAATCTACATGTTGATAAACAAAAACACAAAATCTCCCTAAAAGCTAGAGAGTACAGGATGGCACATAGAACTCTACTAAGACACTACACCTGTAGCATGTCCAACCTTAAACAACTGTTGTTCTCCTTGCTGCTCAGCTCCTACACCACGACCTCGACCTCCTCTTCCATGACCACCTAAAAAGTTGTGGAACCCATGGGGTGAGACCAAGTGTACCAGCGAGAGATATGACTCTTCGTCGACATCTATTATAAGCATAGTTAATAGAGCAGGTAGATTAAATACTTAACAAGATGAGAAGATTCAATTAAATGATATATATCCAACAGATAGTGTAGATTAAACAAACCAGGCAATTATCATTGAGAAGTAGATCGATTAATATTTTGAGAAGGAATATGAAGAACATGTATAACTGTTATAAACTAAACAGTACAAAGATAAGGCATGGGGCCATTCAATGTGATTCGTATTGACCCTAAACAAATATTCTACACTGTAGTATTATCACTTTAATTATTATGCCCTATGAATTTGTTGCGTACCACTCAAACCCAACTGGCCACTACTAAGTCAAAATCAGTACCATATAAGATCGATGGAAGAGCCAGACTCCATGATCATCACCAACACTACTCAGTTAGTTTGAGTTTGTAATGTAGTGACTTTATAGTCTTAACAACTATAATAGCAACTTATAGTCCAACTATAGTTCTGTAGAGATAGAAACTCATAGTCAAGCTATGGTCCTATAAAACAACTAGTCTATTTTGGTACATGGCATAGAACTAGAGAGCAGGATCATACAAAGTCATTCTATAATAATAAATAACATACCACTATGTATCAACAATTTAAGGATACATGGAGATGTCTCCACTTACACCCTGCATATTCTATAATATGTTCTCTGAGATTCCCCTAGGAGTTACTCGTTTCACCATCCAACTAGATACTAACACTAAATACAAGGACCCTGACCCACGCTTTGGGATAACCCAATTTGTTTTGCTTAAGAATATTGCTTAGCTCCTTTCTCTAATAATCTGAGATGTAATTAGGGCATGTTGGAAGCTTGAGTTCCTTGTTTGAGCTTGTTTGGTTGATGCTTGTATTTTGTGGAGAGGTTTTGGTGCAAATTTGCAATTTACCCATGATTAGGGTTGATGTGCAAGTTTTCCACCTATAAAGTGTTCCTCCTCTCTCCTAGAATCATCTAGAGGAGTGAGAGAGAGATGGACACCTTGGTTGAGCCTTGGATGAGTGGTGACATCCTTGGTGGTGTTTTGGGCTCATGTTTGGGGTGTGTCTTGCACATATGAGTGTTGTCTCAGGATTGAGAGCCTTAAGGGGGCCTTGTATCAGTTCTGTGGTGTCTCTATATACACCATATCAGTTTGTGGCTCTAGGGTTTCATCCCTATCAGTTTGTGAAGGGAGTGGGTGTGTGTATCGGCCTTGACCTAGGAAGGTGACCTAGTGGACAAGACATGGCTCTTATCACCTTGTTGCATGGTGTTGCATGTGCCTCTTTCTTCATGGACATGTGTCATCTAGGGATTCTAAGGTGGTGACACCTTCCCCTTGCTCTCTCTGTCATCTCTCTTGTATATATATATATGTAACATATAGGGTTGTAAATGGGTACAGGTAGACCCGCGGACCCGCAAATCCGGACCCTTAAAAAACCTGTCACGGGTCTAATTTTTTATACCCGCATACCCTTAGACCCGTATACCCTTGGACCCGCATATAAGTGGGTCTAATAATGGGTATGCTTGGACCCAGACCCGTGTACCCACTATACATAAGTAACTACTAAAATAATATGTTATATATATCATACTTTACTAGTCTAATTAATATAATTATTGAGATTATATCCTACTCTAAGGTTGAGACTAGTCATATAACTAAGAATTAACTATTCTAGTTACAATAACAAACATCATATGCAAACTTAAAATCAAAATGTCTACTAATCTACATTACTTTCTACATAAATTAAATGTTATGATCATGACTACAAATATGTAAACAATTACTCAATTAATTTTATTGTATAGAATATAGCATTGTCTAATATAACTGTTACATATTAATATACTATATGATAACAATATCGTGTTGTGTTAAATATATATAACATAGTCATTTCTCTTACATAAACAATATGATGTTTTATAGAACCGCTTACCTGCATACCCGCTATTATTGCAGGTACGGGTATGGTGTGGGTCCAAGTTTTGTACTATGCGGGTCTAGAATCGGAACCGGACCCGCTAAATTAGATGGGTATGGGTATGGGTATGGCCAGACCCACATCATACCAGCACCGTTTACACCCCTAGTAACATACTAGGATTAGAACCCTACCCTAGCAGTTTTATTCTTTTGACTTAGCCAAACAAGGATAAGCTAATACATGTAATTAAGCCAAGAATATAACGTATAATATGACACCTCAAGTATATAAGGGAATACATATTACTTTTTTCTTAATAATGACTCATTTGGATGATAATAAGAAATTAAAGAACTTAATTGGATAAATATTTTCCATATATTCTTAATAAAGGGTTATATGCACAAATACATCAGTTGGGTTTTAGTTAATGGGTCTGAAGGGTAAATTGTCACTAAGTAATAAAAATGATGAGATAATTCGTCCTAGAACTTTCTAGTACTTTTTAGAATAGGAAAAAGAAGAGAAAATCCAAAAAATATATATAGGAGATGATAAATGCAATAATTGGAGGAAATATGGTATTTAATGGATAAAAGAAGATAATAAGGAATATTGTTCAAAAAAATCATAAACAGAAACCCAAAAAGATAATTTGGCACTCAATTTTGTTTTCTTGACCTAAAAGAAATTTTAATGCCAAGTATCATCTAAATTGGAAGATAAATGCATATATATATGTCCTTATCAAAAGAAAATAGGAATTGGGCCAATAAAGTGAAATAAAATATCTAATGCCCTCAAATTGGAAAACTAATTCCAAATTCATAATCTAAACATAAAAATAAGCCTTTGTGCAAATTTGCAACTAATTTGCATAATGTTTGAATAATGAGAAAAATAGGAGAGAGAAAGTGTGTAGAATCTTCTAATTATTTAATAAATAAGTAAATAAGCTCAACTTGTGAAATTAATGACAAAATTGTGTCCTAGTCCCTTAGGAAGACTTATGGGTGAAGTTTAACAAATTTTAAGGAATATTATCACCTCTTTGGAAGAATGGAAGAGAAAATGACATTTTAATTATTTACCCTATTAATTTTCCCCAAAAGGCAAAACTAATTCCATATTTAGATTCTATGCATCAAAATCAGTCGATATATAAATTTTAGGTAATTTTGGATAACATTTGAGCCTCCAAACGAGGAGAGGGAAAATAATTTAAATTTAATAAGACACTTTGGTCGCATTTTAATACAACATAGTTCCAATGTAACAAGGACTCTCCCTATCCATGAGATCGGACATCTCGTGGTCCTCTGTGGACATGGGTCCATTGATCTGACGACTGGCAAGTCGTCTTCTCCCTCTAACCAAAAAGGAAATAGGTAGTTGCTTTTCGAAATTTCAAATTCGATTATCTCGAGATATACTCGATGAAATTCGATGATTTTTGGTTCTACAAATTCCTTGAGAGATTCCACATAGCTTTATCCCAAGATTTTTGTGTTTTGATGATAATTCGAGAAATACCCAAAACAAGTGAGACTCTTCTCTCACCCCACCTAGTTAAACCCTCGCCTAGGCCTCCTTGTCTATAAATATCCATACCACTAGGTCCGTCATCACCTTAGCAACTCAACCTTGTCCTTGATTTCATGTTTCGTCACTGTTAAGACCCCCGACCAACCGTCGAAGCTGCTGGGATTGTGGCGCCTTGCACTCCCTCATCTCTTCATCTCTGTTCAAATAAAAGGTACCAACAAATTCATCTCGCTCTCTTCTTTCTTTTGCATACTTGTGTGTTGAATTTGGTTGAGTATTTCATGTTTTCCCAAAATCACATGCGCTTTGGGGAAGAAAGCCCCATGTGATTTTACCGTTTTGCCCCTATTGTTTCTTCATGTATCCTTGTTTGCGAGTAGGGTATTCGTGTCTTTTGGTTCTATTTGACCCCGTTGACCCCGGGTGGTCTGTGGTCCCTCGGCCGCTGACAAGAGGACAACAGGTATGCGGGCCCCACCACCTGGCATCACTCTGATCTCTCCCTCTTTTCTCTTTCTCGATATTCGAATTTTAAGTTTTTTAGATTGGATGATACAAAATAATTCATATAAATTATTCCACTGATCAAAAATTAAAAGTAAATAGTGTTTTGAAATCAGGAGAATGAGATCTATCCATTAAAAAATATTTTTGAGGTTTGATTCTATGTTTTTAGAAAAAGTGTTTTTGAGAATGAATTAATTAGTTAAAAATCATCAAAATGCATCTAAAACTCTTTATCTTTTAAATACATAATATTATATTCCATTTTGATCAGAAAACCCAAACTAAGACAATGGTGATGTTTTTGGAGTCTAATTCGAAGGTTTGTGCAAAAAGTTAGTAACTTTAGGGATTTGACCTTCTAATGAATGAACTTATCCTTAATGCATGTATATGTTTAGGATATAGGGGAAGGTGGACTCTAATCTTGACTAGGGATCTGAAAGTGAGTTTTAGGGTTTGGTTAATGTGTATGAAATTGATATAAAATATGTGTATGTGTTTAATAGGCTCTTTGGGTGACCTAGATTTGGATCTAGAAGTGCTTTGGACTTTGTACTCTGACATTGAGGTATGTTGTATCCCCGATTATTCTTTATTGATCAATTCACCTATATTTTGCCTTTCTCTTGGTCCTATGGACAATATCCTATACGCATTGCTCTTATCTCTTATTATCATGGTTCTTATGAACTATCTTGCTTGTTATGGACTTGAATATTTTCTTGATATCTTATCTTGTGCCTTGGTGCATGTTGGTCTCTTATAATGATATGTGCCCACTTGAAAGTGGATGTTTATATGTTTGTGTTGTCCATTGTGTGATGGCAACATTGTATTATTCTGACCATACATGTCTACTTGCCTCTACATTAAACATGCTATGTGATTCACTAGCACTGGAGTAGTGTAAATTACTTTGGTTTTGGGGCAGTAATCACCTATTGTTTATTAAGGAGGGTGGAAGTAAACCACTTCTCTATACCCAAGTGTGGCAGTAATCCATACTCAATTTGATATATTTGGGATATTGGTAGTATTCCTTTCTCTATTAGGTTCACGTTTATGCTTGGCCGCCTTTGAGTTTATATTGTTCTAGGGCTATGCTTATCTCACATGCATGCAAGTTATTTATGTGGATTGTGGGGTGTGTGACCTACTTTCTTTTGTGTAGGTATTGTACAATCTTTATTGATTTAATTTGGCAGGTATCTTATTTTAATCTTTTATGCCCTTGTGGGTAGTCCCTATTCTTTTCCATGGGAAGCATTTATAATTGACGTCCTTGTTGCCACATATTGCTCAAGTTTTCTTTATACTACTACAGAAATGGCTTATAACGTCACATTTACAGGTGTCGGTTGTATATAAGAAACTGACGCCTAAATCCTACAACATCGGTTGAATACAAAAACCGACATCTATCTGTGAAGAGCCTCCAGACATGGGTATCACTTTTTATTTAGTGTTGGTTCCTTAATAAGCAACTGATGTCTAATATCGACCGCCAAATCTAAATTTTCTAGTGAAAAAAAGTACCTCCAAAATTTAACATACGGCGTTGGTGGTTAACAAAGAAACCGACGACTAAAGGTTTTTCGCGAGACAGAAATTTGGCCCATTTTTATCGCCGGTTATCTTACAAAAACCGACGACGATGTGTTTTCGCACGCTATCCCCAAAAAAAAAATTACCCCACTTTGGCGTCGATTTTCATACGGAAACCGACAACTATGGTCATAATTCGAGAACATTTTTTATAGGCATATGTAGATAGACGTCGGTTTTTCTAGTTGGAACCGACGACTATCATTGAACATATGTGTCAGTTTTTTGGTGGCAACCGACGCCTATTGTTTTAAACGTTAGTTATTTTAATAATTGATGCCTATGGTAAACTTAATAGCACCTATGTGAGCCAGACTCTTCCCCTTTCTTTGTTTCATTCTCGATATCATCTGCTCTGGCGATTCTGCTCCGCCACTGCTGCTGCTCTGTTGCCGCTGCTCCTCCGACGCTAGCCTACTGCCGCCTGCTACTGTTGTCCTTTGCTCCTCTGTCGCCGACCTAAGCAAGGTATACCCTCCTCGCCGCTGCTGTCCTTTACTCCTCCGCCGCCGACCTAAGCAAGGTATACCCTCCTCCGCCATTGTTGTCCTTTCCTCCTCTGCTACTATTGTCCTTTCCTCCTATGTCGCCGACCTAGACCTCACCCAGGCGGCACCTAGGCACGTCCAGGCAGCCCAGGAGTTCACCTAGGGTCCCAAGCCCAGGTGCCCAGCCTAGTTAGGCCTCTGGGCGGCCTGGGCAGACTGGGCAGATGCTTGGGCGGTGCCAAGGCATGCCTAGGTTGCTGGTGGGCGTTTTTTATTTTTTATTAAGTTATTTATGAACTTGTGTTTATTTATGTACTAATTTTGTTATGATCTAATCATCTACTTAATTAAATTTATTTATCAACTGATTTAACTTTATTTTTCAATTTATTTGTATGTATTCATCTATTTTTTGTATTTATTTATGTACTGATTTAGGTATTAATTGATCATCTACTTATTTATATTAGTTTATTAACATATTTGTATTTATTCGTGTACTTATTTGTATTTTTTGTGTACAATTTTTTATTTAGTTATCTAGTCATTTGAATTTATTTGTGTACTGCTTTTGAAATTATATAATCATATCTAGTGATGTAACTTTATCATAGGCTCATTATGAACCATTAGATCTAGATCTTAGGGTATCTCTACCATCCTAACTATGAAATTGGTAATTAACTTGTTTCTTTGTTCAGTATATTGAGAATTCTAATTACCCATCTTGCATAATGATGAACTCTAATGCACTCATGTGACATGCTTGGAATGTAAATGGTGAAACTTTGCCCTAGATTGCCAGTCATGCTTCTAAAGACATCAATAATCACCCTAACTTAAAGAACTAGGATATGGGTGATGAAACTAGGATTGTAGGTATAAGAATGACAACATACATGTATTTTTTGGCCTACAAAGCCCATCCAAGATTTACTCATTAGGAGTAAATCTTGGATAGTCCCCGATTTGGGACTGTTCTTGAACACCTAATCTCACTTAGGATGTAAGTGTATAATGTGTATTTAGTTTTCAAGAAAATTTTGGTAGCACTTCCCCATTTGTTCTCTAAATACATATGTACTTGTAGAACAGTGAGAAAATGTTGCCGAAATTTTCTTGAAAACCCAATACACATTATACACTTACTAATGAGATTAGGTGTTCAAGAATGGGATAGGTGGTACACATTAATTATATATAAGTATAAAAGCACATGTATTTTTTGGCCTAGAAACCCGTCCAAGATTTACTCATTAGGAGTAAATCTTAGATAGTCCCCGATTTGGGACTATTCTTGAACACGTAATCTCACTTAGGATGGAAGTGTATAATGTGTATTTGGTTTTTAAGAAAATTTCGGTAGCATTTCCCTATTTGTTCTCGAAGTACATATGTACTTGGAGAACCGCGGGGAAATACTGTCGAAATTTTCTTGAAAACCCAATACACATTATACACTTACTAGTGAGATTAGGTGTTCAAGAATGGGATAGGTGGTACACATTTATTATATATAAGACCTTGAACCCTAAAGTTTTAATCATAAACCCTAATCTTTTAACCCTAGACACTAATCTTGTTCTAATATATACTTTTTTTCTCTTTGATCATAGAATGGATAGATCATGGATGTCCATTCCAAATCCTTGCACCCCAGAGTTTATTTCTAGTATTGAACAGTTTATTAGATTTGCCAAGGAACATAGGAAAAAACCTGGAGATAGGTTCTACTATCCATGTAGGCATTGCGGTAACAACTTGAAAGTCAGCACTGGTGAAGAAATCAAAAGTCATGTCATGTCCAACAGGATTGTACAAGGCTATACGGAATGGCACTGGCATGGAGAGATTTCAAACCTAAAATCAGTGGATGTCGATAGTAGTGCTTGTGTGGAAGAAGAAATTGCCTCTGACGACATAGATGTGAACGAACCAGTTCCAGTAGACATCGTTGATGAGATGCTGGATAGTTGTGGGGTAGAGCACACTGATCCACCTCCCATGTTTAGAAACATTATGCATGATGCTGAGATACCGTTATATACAGGTTGTAAGTTGACAAAGCTTAGGACTGTGTTGAGATTGTATAAGATGAAAGCTAACAATAGATGGAGCGAAAAAAGCTTCACGTCATTGTTGTCTGTGTTGAAAGAAATTCTTCCTAAAGGAAACGAGCTGTCAATCTCAATATACCAGTTAAAGAAATTGTTGTGCCCAATGGGAATGGAGGCCAAGAAGATACATGCATGCCCAAATGATTGTGTATTATTTCAAAAGGACTATGTGGATTTGAAATATTGTCCCAAATGTGGTGCCCCAAGGTATAAATTGATGACTTCAGGGGAGTCCAAAACTGGTTCTCCTGCCAAGGTGATGCGGTATCTACCTATAATACCAT
The DNA here is from genome assembly GCA_963693085.1 of Alisma plantago-aquatica. NCBI lineage: Eukaryota > Viridiplantae > Streptophyta > Magnoliopsida > Alismatales > Alismataceae > Alisma > Alisma plantago-aquatica. Next base: position 533,000,707 of record OY856410.1, read on the forward strand.
AGTTTCAACGCTTGTTTGCCAGTCTGATAGATGTGAAGAATTTGAGGTGGCATGTAGATGTTAAGAAAAATAATGATGGGATCCTACGACATGCGTCTGATTCCCCACAGTGGAAGAAGATTGACTTATTGTACCCTAAATTCGGTCAAGAAGTCAGGAATCTAAGACTTGGGCTTTGTACATATGGGATGAATCTATATGGGACATTGAGCAGCCAACATAGCACTTGGCCAGTTATGCTTATTATATACAATCTTCCTCCCTGGTTGTGTATGAAAAATAAGTATGTTATGTTGTCGTTGTTGATATCGGGCCCTAAACAACCTAGAAATGATATTGACGTTTATCTTAAACCTCTGATTGATGACTTCAAAAAACTCGGGGGTGAAGGTGTGATGACCTATGATGCTTCATGAAGAGAGACATTTCGTTTGCACGCTATGTTGTTTTGCACTGTGAATGACTTTCCAACATATGGGAATTTGTCTGGATATAGTGTCAAAGGATCTAAAGTGTGTCCTATATGTGAAGAGAACACTGATTCAATATGACTAAAACATGACGGCAAGACTGTATATCTTGGTCATCGAAGGTTTCTTCCAAAATTCCATCTATATCATAGGTTGTGCAAAGCATTCAATGGACGGAATGAGGAACGGAGTGCACCTAACCTATACCAAGGGAGGATATTTATGAAAGAGTAAAAGACTTTGCCAATGAATTTGGTAAGAGATCACAATGTACGATGGCCACACAGAGTGACAAATCTTTATTCAAGAAGAAGTCAATATTTTGGGATCTTCCTTATTGGAGTTCTTTGGCAGTCAAGCATTGTATCCATGTCATGCACGTTGAAAAAAATGTATGTGATAGCGTCATCAGTACTCTTATGAATATACTAGGTAAGACTAAATATGGGATAAAATCTAGAATGAACCTACGTGAAATGGGAATAAGGATAGATATAATAGAAGTAGTTAGTAGCGATCGGAGAACATACTTACCTCCCACTTATTACACGTTGTTAAGAAAGGAGAAGAAAGCTTTTTGTGAATGCTTGGTAAATGTTAAGGTGCCACAGGGTTACTCATTCAACATCTGTACATTGGTATCAATAAAATATTTGAATTTGATAGGTCTTAAATCTCATGATTGTCATACTCTAATGCAACAAATATTTCCTGTGGCAATTCGATCTATATTGCCGAAGCATGTAAGGTTTGCAATCACCAGACTTTGTTTAATTTTCAACAATCTGTGCAGAAAAGTTATTGACTCTGATACTCTCGATAAATTGCAAAGAGAAGTGGTTGTTACCCTATGTCAGCTTGAGATGTATTTTCCTCCTTTGTTCTTTAATATCATGGTACATCTTGTTGTCCACTTGACTAGGGAAGTGAAAATGTTGGGACCAATTTTCTTGCATTAGATGTATCCCTTTGAATGATACATGAGCATTTTTAAAGGTGATGTTTGAAACTGTTATCAGTCTGAAGGGAGTATTATTGAGGGTTATGTAGCGAGAGAGGTTATGGATTTTTGCAATGACTTTCTGAGTGCTAATGACGCTCCTGTTAATGACAAGAATATTGAGGAGCATTTTGGCAAAGGAATTTTGGGATCACGGATGAAAGTAATCATCCGTGAGCAGTTGGAACAAGGTCACTTGTATATTTTACACAACATCGATGAAGTGAGTGTTTATATTGAGGAACATACCAATTTCATCAAGAGATAATATCCTCGAGCCAATTCAATGTGGCTTGCTAGAGAGTATAACAAGACATTTATTAAGTGGTTTGAAGATAAAGTCTTACATCAACTATCTCAAACACCAGATAATCTTACTGAAACTATCAAATGCCTCGCCTTTAAACCAAAATTGAATGTTATGTCTTATGAAGGGTTTGACATAAATGGATTCACATATTACACAACGCATTAAGATGATTAGAGTGTCATCCAAAATAGTGGGGTCACCCTTCAAACGTCTTCATTGTTTTTTGCAAGTGCAAAGGATAAGAGTCCACGTGAAGCTAAAATGTCATATTACAGTGTCATTGAAGACATATGGGAGTTTGACTACATAGATTTCAGAATTCCACTCTTTAAATGTAATTGGGTTGATAACACCAAAGGAGTTATAGTGGATGAATTGGGTTTCACATTAGTGAACTTTGAAAAGATTGGTGAGAAGGGTGAACCATTCATATTAGCATAACATGTGAAACAAGTATTTTATATCGATGATCCTGCAAATGATAAATGGTCGGTTGTTCTTCATGGTAAAAGACAGTTCATTGAAGATTATATAGATGAAGAAGAATACATGATAAGTATGATGACTCCAGTCCATTCTCAGTTGGGTTGCCAACACCACCAAATATTGAAGCTAATCATGACTTGTATGTGCGCGGAGATCACAATGAAGGATTGTTAATTGATAAAAGATCGCAATATTAGAGGCATGCATGTTTATATTTTTTTTATATGTTTTAATTTTTCTAAATGTGAACTTTACAATGTGAATTACTTTACAATGTGAATGTGAACTTTACAACTTTACAACTTTACAATGTGAACTTTCAGATGGATGGGCATTCTCCTAATGACCGTGCTGATGATTATCATGAGGGTGAGAACGTTAATGCGCTGCCTCACAATGTAAGTTTTAAAAATATATCCCTGAGGTTTCTATCTATATGTTCATTTGTAGTTATATCATGTAAGTGTGTTTTTTTAATCAAATTTTAGTTTGGTGATGTACCCCCTGAAGAAATTGGGGCACTTGATGAGCAGAAAAAAATTGAGAAAGTGAGGGGCATCACAATGATGAACAAGATACTACAAGAAATGAGCAATGGACCCAAACTGGCTGTAGATTTCGATCATGCAGGAAATCTAGTTGGAGTGAACCGCAACTCATTTATTTCATATCTTGGGGTTCTTACTCGCAGCCATTGTAGTCTTAATGTAGAATCCTGGCATAAAGTTCCTAAGGGGAAGAAAGACTTAGTATGGAAGTAACTATGCGTGAGTTATTATTATTTGCAATTCTATTTTTGTAGATTACTAATTTTTAGGATACTAGTTAATAGCAATTCTATTTTGCAGAGTATATTTGATCTGGATGAAAAGCTACATCATAAATGTGTGATGCAACACTGTGGGAGGGTCCTAAGGAACTATAGGACAAATCTCACTCGAGATTACATACACGATGCTGAGAAGAGGTTCTTGATTGATTTCCAATTCTAGACATTGATCACTTTTTTACTAACTCTACACTAATAATTTTTGTTTGTATTCTCTTTAGTTTTTGGAATGAGTCAATGGGGGAGGAGTCAGTGTGGACCACATCATTCCTGTATCGAGTCAATTTCCCCCCACCCAATTCTTCGATGGAGAATGCTGGGCTGGACCACCTCGAATGGCGTGAGCTGCATGCGGGGAGACCCACACGTACAGTTTTCTGGGGGATCTAGAAAATAAATTTAGGTAGAAGGTAGCCACTGAGCAATGGAACTACCTGGACACCAAAGACTGGGAGGAGTTTGTTACCCAAAGAAAAATAGATGAATTCAAGGTATTAAGCGCCACTCCCAATTTAATTAATATGCATTCTTATGTATTCGCCTATTCAAGATTAACCTTTTGTGTTACTAACCAAATCAATGTGCTTACTAACAAGGCTATCAATGATGCTCAAAAAGCAAGGTGTGCACTGAATGTGCATGACCACACAATGGGTTCAACAGGCTCTGCAGGCATTCACCAAAGACTATAGGTTGAGTCTATTGCTTAGTCTGCTGCAACTCAGGAGTCCTCTACTATTGGTCCCACACCTCTGCCTTGCCATGCTATGTGGATAGTTGGGAGGCAAAACAAGAAGGAAGATATAACAAAGCCCGCAACTGCTGAGGTAGCTGCAAAAATGGTAAAATTCAACTCTTAGAGAAATCGATCGATATTGATTATTGTTATGTTTACTTACCAATTTCTGTTGATGGCAATTAGTGGGAGTTGCACGAGCAGAGGAAGGAAGGCAAGTTCATCCTTGAGGGAAAAAGGGCGCTGGTGTGGGCATCAAAGCGTTCTTTGGTCCATCCTAGAACAAACATGTCCCAAAAGCGGGAATTGCACAAGTTGAGGTAACCTATTCTTTTTTTAGAATGTTATTGTGAAAGGGAATTCAATAATCAACTATATTTATTTTATCCATGTATAGGTAGATGAATTAATTGAGAGGAAAGTCCAAGAAGCAATGGTGAAGTGGCAGGTGTCTCATACGGCCACTCAGACGGTATCTGTGACGTGCCACACTTCTATTACTCCTACTATAGAGGTTGGGAGTAATCATGTAGACCCACCACCTAGCACATCCTCTGTAAGTATTTTTATGACATAGTAGCTAGTATTTTCAAGATGACATGTTTATGTATATATGTATATAACATTCTTTACGTAAATTTGTAGGGATTGGATTGAAGCCATGTCGTCTAAAAAGTAAAGAATATATCGTTGCAAAGGCACAGGCTTACCCAGACCTTCTGGGGGAGATGTTTCATGGGACTCCAGTACCAGATGGTGTGGTTCGTGTGAGCCCAATACATATACTCCCTGATTGGAGGGATCTTCAACTACCATATGCCCACCCAGATTCATAAACGCTTGGTGAGGCAGAAGGCAGAGTGATAATGTGGCCCAAAGCGGATGTCGTCTATACTAATATTGTATGGTAAATTTATATTACGTTAATTTTTTAGTGTGTATATATGAGTCAATTGATCTAAAATTATATATACAGGTTAAAAAGATGACACCCGCTACATCTCGGCCTCCATGTCCACCTCCTCAACTACCAAGTTGGCTTCCAAGGGACCTACATGCCTCGTTAAGTCCTAATTGTCAGGGTATGGAAGTATGGATCGGTGAACATGATCGAAATTGCCCTATAAATGTTACAATTCTGGAGGATGTTGTAGGTCAATCATACGATAACAATCTATTTATATAAGTTTTGCATACGTATTAATGCATAGGTATTAATGCAGGTCAATCATACGAAAACAAGCTATTTTTACAAGATATTTTGGAGTTGTTTCGTTATGATTGGCTGAACACATCTATGATAGAGGTGTGGATATGGTGAGATCTTGTTTATACATCTGTATACCTTGTTTTATATACGGTGATCTGGTTTCTTATATATTAATGCATACGTAATACATGTTTTGCAGCCACTTACACATGATATATATATATATATATTGCATTTTCCCATGTGGGATTTTTAGTTCCATCTTTCATTATTCTTGTAGATACAGACCCTTCTTTAGTTACTTCATACTGCTGTGATGCTTTTGAATATTTTGGTAAAAATAAGAAGATGGTGATAATAGCTCCATTCAATGTCGAGTAAGTTTACTTTTCTTATAATTTGGACTTAAGAAAATTACATTTTTTATTGTGGGTTTTGAGTTATTAATTTTTAACTTTCTTACCTGTAGTGGTAGGCATTGAGAGTTACTAGTTATTGTCCCCAAGACGTTCACTGTCTATTATCTAGATCCTGCGGGGAATGAATTGAATACATTATATGGACACATAATGAAAAGGTCATTATTCTCATGAGAAATATTTCATATTTTTATATCTGTTAAGATATGTTGTTACATTACTATTTCATTATGCAATTTAATGTGTTACATTAACATGTAGGGATTTATAAGAGTTCAAAAAAGTTGGAGGAAAGGTCCCCAAGAAAAAGAATCAACCACTAATTTGGGAGAATGTGAAAGTAATTTCCCGACTCCAATGTATATATTATTTATGTGAACTGTGCTTATTTGTATTTTTGAATATTTTGTATGTTTTAATTTATAGTGTGCTACACAAGACAACGGCTGGCATGTGCCTACTATGTGATGAAATTTATGGACCTAATCATCAAATATATCGTAATGGAAATCGATACTATACATCAGGTATTATATATAGTCTCATTAGATAATATGAGATATATCAATCTTATTATATATTATTAATTTTATATATACATCATTCTCTTTGCATGTATTTAAAACTGACTTCAGCACATGTGGAAAGTTATTAGATGTACATACTCCCTATACGATGGAGGAATTAGATGTTGTAAGAGAAGAATGGGTAAAATCCCTACAAGTAGTGGGAATTTTTAAATATAATCGGAACAATTATGACAATGATGAATAAAGAATGATATTTCTAAACTTTGTTCTCATAATTATTTTTGTGTGAATGTGAATGACTTTTTCTGAATTGTCATATGTGTGAATGTGAATGACTTTTTCTAATCAATACATGAATGTCTGAATGTGAAAAGAGATGAAATGAATGGAACTAAATGTGAATGTAAATGACTTTGCATGTTTCTACATGTATCTGATCAATACATGTGTCTGAATGTGAATGACTTTATAGGTTTGTGGCATGTTGTTAGCTGATATCAATGGATGTTGTAAACCTACAGTTCAGAATTGAACTGTAGGTTCTCCATCCTATAACTAGCCATACAGTAGGCATGCAAACTGATAAGAAAAAAAAATCAAAACATAGGTGTCGGTTATTTGTAAAAAACTGACACCAAAGACATACGGCGTCAGTTATTAGCAAAAAAATGGACATCTCTTCCATGGATGGCATCAGTTATCAGTAAGTGCCTATTGTGGCCAGGCACGACTGTGCTAGAAGGGATATGGCGTCGGTTATTGTTTAATAACTGATGTGTTTAACCATGATATACTGTCAGCTTTTAGTACTAACTGACGCTTATAGTTCCCTTGTTGGCCCATTTTTAGTGGTGGGAAGGGTTATGGCATCGTTGTTTGTTTAATAACCGATGTCTTTGATCATGATATAGTGTCAGTTTTCATTAAGAACTAACACCTATAGTTCCCTTATTGGCGCGTTTTCGGTGGTGGGAAGGGTTATGGCGTCGGTTAGAAACTGACGCTGAAGGTGTCGAATTTTAGCAGTGCCCACTTGGGTGTCGCTTGGAAACCGACGCTAAAGGCTCTAAATAACCGACGCCAAAGGCCTTTTCTGTAGTAGTGTTAGTATACACATACCAGCTTTTGTTGATGTATTTCTTCTTCTCTCTTATTTTGTGGGGTATGCTTCCAACCCCAGGTTAGATCAAGGAGAGGTGAACCTCGACATCAAACTTGTAGCTGAGCTATTAGGAGACTTGAAAAGGTAGATAGATGACCCTCGGCTTGATCTTTGGCTTATGTGTTTAGTTTTCCTTTTTTTTTTGGACACCCATATGTGGTGAAGTGTGGTGTTATGCCTTGTAAATTGTTGGATAATATTTCTTTTCCGCTGCTACTCATTGTGTAATGATACATACATGTTGAATGAATTGATCTCCATCCTTTTTGGCAAAAATATTTATGAGGTGTTTGGTTCAAGGGATGTAGTCTTTTCTTTCTAGTAGAGGAGTAGTTTCACTTCTTTACAATATCTCTTTCTCTCCACGCAAGAGAAACCTTTTGGTTATCTTTGCATTCTCTCTTTGGTGGCTGATCTTGAGCTTGAGGAGTACTCTCCCTTGGAGCTTGGTGGATGAGTCTAAGATTGTGGTGTTCTCTTTTCATCTTCTTCCTTGTTAAGCCATGATCCTTAGCTTTCTTTCTCTCCTTCTTTCTTCTTCTCGGCCATGGACCTTGGTTGCTTCTTTTTCCCCTCTCATGCTCTCTTAACCTTTGTCCTATCTTCTTCTTGGAGGTGTTGTGGAAATCAAGCTTGGAGGATCTTCTTCTACCTTAAGCTCATGAAGCTTGGAGCTTGACCTTAGAGATTAGAGCTTGGTGGTGATCCTTGAGGCGGGTTATATAACTATAAACCCTCTTTGTTATTATTACCTTTTACTTGTTGTGTTGTTCTTTCTTATTGGCTCATTATTGCTTGCATGCTAGTAGTTCATTTGGTTAGTTTTGTGACCTATTTTAGTATAAGAGCATGGTTTAGTTGATGCCCATGTGTTGCACCTTTCTTTTACCTTTTTAGTAACATCATCTTAAGGTTGAAGATGAAGTGGCCGACATGCTCGAGAGGCTGATAGGTACAGTAGGCTGATATGTTGGGTGGCAGTCATGACCTGTGACTCCCCTGACCATCACCCGTTGTGGTAGGTCATCACAATCTTTGAGAAACTTAGCCCGACATGCTTTTTTGATGGTTATCCTTGCTTAGCAACTCCGAGAATGATAGATGATGGGTGCTACTACAGGCTGGTCATCACATCCCTGGGGAGACCTTGGCCGACACACCCTGGTAACATTTAGGTTATCATGCCTTGTGCACAAAGTAACTAATATGGGAACAAGGTTACATGTTGCTTGGAGAGGCGTCGCCCGTCAAGACTATGGTTGTTATGCCTTGAGAGATGTTGATGTCCGATAGACCCAACTTATGCATTGCATGACGATGCCTTAGCTGGGCAGAGGTCGGCATACCCTAAATCAATACCTTTCTTAGTGTGGTTGCCTGATGTATCCATGGTTGGGATGCCCGTCTTGTCTTGTACGTGTTGCTGAAACCCTGAGCAAACCATCACCCTATGTATCAACATACCCAAGTGTTGCTCGTTACCCTAACATTGTCACACCATGCATTGTTGTTGTTCGGTAAGAGAGGTTGGCCGGTATCCTCTCCATGAGGTGCTTGTTCCTGACACACCTATATAATGATACCTAAACTAATACACCATCCCAAGTGGTAGGTCGATACCTTGGTTGCTCTCTTACAATACCCTAAACTGATAACCCATCTTAGTGTAGTTGCCCGATACACTTAGGACAATTCGATGCCCTATGTTGGAACCCTAGTCGATACCTTGTGGTAGTGTTTGAGATATACCACATTGATGCTAGAGTCTCATGGTGTGATGTGATAATCTATGGTATAGTTGTATGAAGGGCGTTAAGTTATGTTTCTATACATCATAACTTGTTTTATAATGATGATGAGAAATATTTTACCATATCTCTTAATATACCTCATAATGATGATGAGAAATATGCTACCATATCTCTTAATATACCTCATAATGATGATGAAAGTGATAATCTAAAGATGGTTGTTGATCCAACCTTGTAAACCCTAATTGAGTAAAGTGAAACCCTAATTGTAATGATGTATGATGTAAAATGTATGGCATGAGTTTTATGAGATGATAATGTTGATGATGTATTGCCTTCTTATTATTAGTTCCTAACCATATAGGTAATACCAGTTGATGCACATAGCCATGTATGAGCCATGGTGATATTGATATGTTTGATAAGCCTTATACGACATAAAAGGTTGTTGACATCCTAGAAAGAGGAGGTGAATGGTCTAATGAGCTAATGTTGGCTTATTGCCTTGTATGATATGAATTCCTCCATGATGATATGAGGGGTTCTTACCCCAAGATATTTGGTCCTTGTGATGGACATATGATGAATAATAGGCATAAAATGATGATGTGATGAGATCCCACCTAAAATGTTTTAGTATGTGTTGGTGATGTGTTATGCTCTTATTTATGGAGATCTTGTTTATAGGTTGTATGTTGTAACATGATTAATGCTTAAAGATGTTTAAATTGATCTAATTACTCAAGTGGAATCTAATAGTGTAGTTTTCCCTATGCTGTAGATCCATTCAGTGTCAGCACTTGCTGAATGGTGAAACAAGTTTAACTCAGAGTGCATATTGTTGAATATGCAGGGTGCAAGTTGAGGTATCTCCTAGCATCTTGAATGTAGATATAATGGATTGGTTGTGGCCATATCCCAATAAGAGTACAGTTGCAGTTGTAGCTCAATTTGAGATACATGAATGGTTGCAGTCATATCCTAATAAAGAGTAGGGATGCGATCGTAACTCACTAGCGATGTGACATGTACCAAGGCAGGCTAGATATGTACAATTGGAATATAAGTTGTTGATAGCAGTCTAACAAATGATGTCACTACCAATATTCTTGTACTGACCGAGGGGATGAGGTCATGGATTCCAACTCTTCCACTAAACCTTGTATGGAACTGATTTCAACTTATCAAGTGGTCGGTTGGATTTGGGTGGTACAAATCAAATCCTTGGGGCATAATGAAATACATAATCAATCGTGTAGTGTAATTATATCATATTAAAATACAAAAACATTATTTGAGACCTTGCTTGATCTTTATACAATGTTGTTGATAGAAAATATAGATGTTCTTCATATTCCTTTTAAATTATTAAGATGATCCATGAAACATACAGTAAATGATCTTTCTGTTAATAATCATTACTTGTTTCACATAATTGTAATCATAATGTTTCTCCATTATCTTATCTGTGATAATAATAGATTTGGTAGTGAGTTATTTCTCCCGCTGAGATTTGGAATCTCACCCTGTGGGTTTCTCACACCCTTTTTAGGTGGACGAGCATGAAGAAGTAGAGATTGTGCAGTAGAGGTTGAGGAGAAGTAGGAGGACCAGTAGCTGACGAGGTTGGCAGTGTTGTTGGATGCCTTTTGCTGATAGGGCCCTAGAGTCGTCCCTATACACTCAGGTCTTTGGGGAATGTTTTGTAGATGTCCACAAACATGCTTCTTTATGTGGTTGTCTTATAAACCTGTAATGAACAGTTATGGTGGAATCATGTATATATGTTCTGGAATAGTTACTTGGTTACAGTTTGACAGCATGCCTTGTATATGATTTGGGGCATGAAAGGACTTATTTGCGAAGGTTCTTGTTGTTTGGAAGTTTTATGAAAAAGGTTTTAATTTTTAGTGTTTTTCAATAATTTGTTCGTTAATCTTTCTTTTGTGGTTATGTTTTGAGTAATCTCGCTTTGTGTGGCATGGGACGTCACCTTCGCGACACTAAAGATGGATCTATGGTACAGGGAAATTACATGATTAGGGTTTCACTTGATTAGACATTCCATTTGGGTATCTTTTATTGCATCAATCAAGTTACATCGTATAAACCCTAAACAAACTTTACAAAAATAAGGTAAAATACAACTTTAAAAGATATGAAACGTATTACGTGAGAACTTGTCTCATCATCATACAACACTTGTACTACTGCTATTCACTATGTCATTAACAATATCACATCACTATGGGATTTCACCTCAAACTATGCTCAAAGCACTTGCTAGGTCATTAGACCCATTATATAATTCTTGCACAAATGATGACACATTGTATTTGAACAATGCTCATAATCACCATCATGGATTATGCAAGGATCACCATAGCACTCACATGCAAGGTCAGAATTATATAAACATGAGAGAGAAAATATTATTATGGAATACCATTTTCAATTAAAGTGAACACATATCTCACATAGTCACATAAGTAGGGTTAGGGTTTGTACTTAGTCAATCAGGGTTAGATAATGTCATTCAATCTTTAAACCCTCATACCATTATTACTCACATATTTGGAGAGAACTAGATATAAACACCAACATTAATGATTAGTCATTTACAATTACAACACCTTATCTGAACCCTTACACTATGTATTATCATCCCTACTCACTCACACAACATGGTGTAGTGATCTACAATGCGTGCAACAGGTGATATTACTTGTAAAACATGCAAGGTATGCGTCGTGACCCATGATGCATGTAGAGTATCTCGTACCCACAATGCATGCAAGCAACCTCGCCTGTGACGCACGTAGGTTCACTCACTCACGATGTGCATAGCACATAACTGGCCCACGATGCACACCTTTCTCACTTAGCCATGACGCTCACCATGACATAGCATCACGACTTGCAACATCATGGGGCATGCAACAGGGTGTCGCAACTGTACAGCTCCAAGGAGTGTCGTGACTGGAACATTGTTGAACAACACCTCAAGCAGCAACATTGTGTCAGCCAACAAGGCATAATGGCCATCTCTTAGGGTTGGGGATGTGTTGCAGTTGAAACCACCCCTTGCATGGGTGTTCTTTAAACTCTAAAACATGCAACATAGAAGGACACTTAAAGGGTCGTGATTGAGATGATAATTCCCAGATTTCTCAAACATGTAAATAGAACCATAACTTTATGTTGTTCAAGATGGGCAGACCATAATCTAAATAGAATAGTTCTATAAACAAGAACAAGTATAATGATTTAGGATTAAAGCAAGAGTAATCCTTCTTGAAACAATACACAGATTAAACCCTAAACATAATCATCTCTTCCACCATGAAGGAAATGTTTTTTTGAGTTTTTAGAACAACAGTATATGATCAGGTTTAGGAAACATATAATAGATGAAGAGAAAAGTTATAAAACTTGCATGTTCTTGAATATAAGTTATTTCCTAGGATCTTAAGCTTCAACCAAGCTTCAAATATTTAGCCAAAGGATCACCTCCATAAATAAGAAAAATCCATGATCATAAGAGAGTTTAGGAAAGGGGAAAATAGATCTAGGCCTAACCAAAAAGAAAAAGGGAAAGAGGAAGAATCATCTTTCACTCAAGCTCACCATGTTAAACATGATCTATGATCTTTTTGGAGAAGAACCACCATGGATGATCCATGGCCAAGTAGGAAGGAAGACGATGATGGAGATTTTAGAAAAGATAACGCGATCTAGAGAAGAATATCACTTACCAAGAGAGGATTCATCAAGAATCACCACCAAAAGTGGTCTTTAGCACAAGATCTTCAATATGCACAAAGGATCGGCCACCCAAGTACCAAGCTCTGATCCTTCTTGATCCTGAAGCTCCAAGGATGGTCTCAAGGTAGGAGGAGAAGTGTGGGGCCAAAAATATTTGCTTGCAAGGAAAGGAAGGGATTATATATCCAAAGGAGGAGGGAAGTTGAGATCTTTGAGGTATCAACACACTAGATCATCAAAGGATACATGTTCTTCAAAGGGTTAACCTTTCCTACACTCACATGCAAAAAACATGTCTATGTTTATCCAAAAGAAGTGTCATGACCTCTAAGGTTAGTTATCCCTTTGTCTTGGTCAAGACACTCTTATGCACACCTTGTCTAGATGTAAAGAGTGAATCTCTGATAGAGGATCCACTCAAATGATAAAATACAAGATCCATGTTATAATATGCAGCGGAAACAAAACTATTACAAAGTTACATGATGATTAATTTAAAAATGTTCCTCACCATAGAAGATGGTATAACAAGGTAAAAGGTATACATTTCATAACATGTAGGACTAAGTGTAGAGTACAACCCATCCATTCCAAGTTATCCTTAAGTCCATTTCATGTAGGTGCTCTTCTTGAGTCCATGTCTTCTAATGTACCTAAATATGAGTAGAAAGCGAACATCACCCAGAACATAGGAAACAAAGTATAGGTCAGCAAAGGTTGAGTATGTACATATAATAGACACATTGGGCACTATATTAGGTTAAAGGTCCCAAAAGAGATGTTCTCACAAGAAGGGAGGAGCTATTTGTAGTTAGGTAAGTTCAAAAGAATTATATCAAGATAAATGAGACATATTAAAATTTAGATTACAAGCATGCGAATAAAAGTGTCTTTACACAACAGTTACCAACAATCTCAATTTAAACAATAACTTTTGCATGCATTAACAATGTAGACTAAATATATCTAAAATTGGGCCATAACACCATAGGATCATGGTCTAAAAGAAATAAGGGTGGAAACACACACCCTGGGTGGAATACGCACACCCTACATAAGTATGGTTATACATGAGTACCACTATTCTAGATATTATAGTCAAACACGGATCATGCATAAATAGAGTGGCAACACTATCATTTTAGTTAATTTTACATAAAAGGAAATCACAGAAAGAAGGGTCCAAATACCCATCATAATAGAGTAATACAAAAATCACAAAAGTTGAACTGAATTCAAATCAGGAAATATGAAAGTCCAACAATTGAGTTTCAAGTATGATTGATATTCAAGAGATGCCTCATTAAAAGAAGTAGGCTTAAGTCAAATAATGCCCAAAATAAAATAGGGGATGTACACCTAATCTTCATGACTAATCCTATCTCTAGGAGAGATTGACAATTTGTCCTTCTCAACCTAAAATAAAAGTAATTTATACATCTATTAGTCCATGTCTGCTAAATCATAAATGAAATATATTTTAACCCATTATTGGTCACCTAGTGTGGAGTTAGGGTTTTTAAGATCTTGGCATTTCATATATATAGGGTGAGGGATGGACTCGGTTGTTATTTATCAAAATACACTTACTAGGAAAAATAAAGGTTTAATATTCATATCTCTATATAAATTACTCATGTACTCATATTCTGATCCCGCTATGTATATTAATACAAGTCTATTTCATATGGTTATAATAGATAGAGTATATATGTATATGTCTCAGGTTACATATCATTTACGGTCAATTTTATCAAAATATAATTTCACTCGTATATCTAGTTATCAAAGTACATCTAGTATATTCCACCTCTGTTTTATACCATTCACTTCATTTAAGAAAAAATTTGATAAAATACTTCCTAGTATCATCAAATAGACATATGGATCTGGGGATTTTAGTTTATATACAACAACACAAAGGTGATGCATCTATGTTAGAATGGTATCATGTTCGCAATTACATATCTTCATTGAATCCTACTTATAATATGTGTATGATAGCTATGACACTTATTGATTATGAGTGTTGGCATTCTATTATGAGTACATATATGATAACTATTAGGGTGTTTGATATAGAAGTTTGTATTATTGTCATCATACACGTTTTGTACCTTGAATATTGATTACTCTCTAAACTATATTGGATGTATTGATAATATCTAAAAAAATTATAGATTTTGGTTTTACTAGTGATTACACATAGACATGTTTTGTATATACTTATGTATAGAGATATATATACTAATTGGATGGAGTTGATTGAGTGACTGCTCTTAATGGCTTATTTAATGATTCATATGACCCATTAGTCCCACAACTAGACATAACTATGAAATGCAGTGTAAGAAAGTTTACCTACTCCTCACCATGATTCCAACTAATCTTTCATGACCATATGAAGATTGGATTCAAGAGTCTAGGGCACGTTTGAATCCCATCCATGTACTCCATGGTCTGGCCAAAGATGATGTTGATGAAGAGGCATCTCAAGGAGGTCCTGCACAATTCATTGGGTGGTTGCAAACAATCTAGAGCCTAGTAGGTGGTAGACAAAATGCTATCTTGGTGGTATAAAGGAGGAGAAGAGTTGGGATAATAGGTGGTCTCATTGATTGATCCTAGTGTTCCTGGTGACATAAGCAGTGTGTAATAGGAAGAGGGGTTAGGATGATGGATGATGGGTCTGTAGGTGAGGGAAAATGATAGTGTGTGGTTGGTTTATTCAGGTGGCAACAATCATCTTATAGGTGATCAGTGGAAGCGGCCCCTAACCTACAGATTGGAGCTAGGAGGGAGGAAATAAGAGAATGTATCCAGGGTAGTGGGGTCTCCAAAGATGGAGGAGAATCTAATGACAATGTATGACATTCATAGCAGTGAAGTAGAGACAATCTCACTGCATGTGGTGGTTGTTGGGTCATCACCAACCACTGCGATAGTAAGGTAGATCTTCCTCACTCAGTATGTTGTGACTGCTTGCAAGCACGATGTTACCGAAGAAGAAAGAGAGGGGCAATTAAGGCATGTGACTCCAGGTGGTTGAGCAGGATTGCCACCTAATGTCACAGTAGGTGGTTGTGGTTACTAGAGCTGCCACAGTAGGTTCCAACGCCTTGTTGTAGTCTTGTGGGCTGGTAGAAAAGAGGGAGGAAGGGTGAGAGGGGTGAAGGGATCAAGTTTCAAGTCGGCCTTGGTTGATTGTGGCGGTAGAAGTATTTACAGATGGTTGACATCTGTAAGGATGAGGGACAACTAAGGAGACTACATAGTTGGCTGTGTTGAACTGGTAAGGATGAGTTTGACAATGTTGGTAGGTACAAGTTGATGCAAACCATATTTGCAATCTTTCGGCCATGCCTTGGCAGCAAGAAGAGGAGGAGGTGAGCCGAGGAGGAGGCGAAAGACTCTAGTGATGGAGTTGTAGGTGAGGGAGGTGGTTTCTGTGACACTGTAGTACAAAAAAGCCATGATCTTTGGTGGCTTAGGCTTAGGACCGTGAGGAATGTGGAGTCA
The DNA here is from genome assembly GCA_963693085.1 of Alisma plantago-aquatica. Classification (NCBI taxonomy): domain Eukaryota; kingdom Viridiplantae; phylum Streptophyta; class Magnoliopsida; order Alismatales; family Alismataceae; genus Alisma; species Alisma plantago-aquatica. Next base: position 533,016,894 of record OY856410.1, read on the forward strand.
GATGAGAAGAATAAGAAGGAGAGGAGGAGAGGAAGGGGAAGACGACGCTTGGGGCTTGGAGTCAGTGTCTGGTGGCAGTCATGCCTCACAATGGTTCTGCTCCATTAGTGCTGGAAGCAGTGAGGAGGGGGTATAAAGGGCAGCTAGGGTTAGGATGGAGGGAAGAGAGACATGTGGACATGAAGGGAGAAGAGGAAGGATGAATAAAGAATCGGGCCGAGAAGCTCGACAGAGACCAGCCATTGCGGGAGGGTAGAGAGGGTCTCTAAGAAGGAGAGCATTACCTGCATAGGGGTTGTATTGATGTGGCACCTATGCAAATTAAGTTGTGACCAGTATTCATTAAAATCAATATTAAACTATATGTATCTTTTCTATAATGAATTTGGGGGTGCATTTAACATGCACATGACTTGAAAATTTGTGTGTAGCCTAATTAGGATGTGATAAATCCGAATTTTACATCAATTTCACTTTTTGAGAATGTTTAATATTAAATTTAAATATTTATATATTAAGCATCCAATTAGTATATTTACTCATCCTAATTACTCAATTGTGACATTGTAATACACATTATAATGTTTTGTTTTGTTTTATACTCCTAATAATATTTTAGAGTGTCAAGTTAATGGAAAATATATCATTAGGGTATATTTTTTTATTAATTCATGTTACCAATGTATTATGATTATTTTACCACATATATAGAGTGTATTAATGCATTCATTACACTATTCAAATCCAACTATTCTTAAAACACATTTACTTGGGGAAAAATTTATTGGATATTAACACAATTGAGTAGTGATTAGAAGAAGTGGGCATTAACCTATATGCCTAGAATTGAGTATGTTACAACAATCCACCCCTTACAGAGGATTTCGTCCCCAAAATCCATCTGTCACTAGTATATTAAGTCATACTTAGAAACCAAAATATGTGTTTATAATTTACTTACTTTACTGGATCATGCTATACCTGCCCATGTTTCTCTTATACCTCATTCATGAGGTGCACTATAATACTCCCTACATAATGCCATCAATAGTCTTCTCATATAAGATGTTGAGCTAGGGAAGTTACACTAAAACTCGATGTTGTGTAAATGGTAATGCATTCGTTATTAAGGTGATTTCACTTCAACTTATCATGATCTTTTTCTTTGTAACCTACCTTACTTATTTTTACCATTTTAGAGAAGGGAAGACAAATTTTTTAATGTTATCTTAATTATATAAGCAATGTTCATGGTGGTAACATTGCAAGGCTTACCCATCTACACTAGTTAGGTAATATCTACATACCATTAACTTAAAACTAGATGTTACTCATGTACTATTTATTATAACCACTATCCACTTCATATGGTCCATAGTTGAGTTACATTCCCAAAAGGTAAAGCATTTGTACTTCACCCCTTAATAGGATTAAGATATATCCTAACTAACCATCTAAAGAGACAACAAGTATAGATCCACTAGGTCATTTACACATAAAATTCCTTACTTCCTACTTCAATCTTAGGCCTAGGGTCTTTGGGTTGTTCATGCCAATCAAGTGTTTCTTCACTAGAGAAATCTCTACTTCTCAATATTTTTTTAGTGGTGACTTGGTCCCAAAACCGTCAATAAAATCCAAAAACTTTTCTTTTTTTACATATAATTTAATAATGAAAATAAGTTCAACAATGAAACTTTGATATGAAAACCCAAAATTTGCGCCAAAATCGTCTTGAAAACCAAGTCAGCCTCTTTCTACAATACTACACATATGCTATTATTCTAATGTCACTTCATTCCACTAAGAGGGTCTAGTTCTTCAAACACCAAAAGGGGCATATGACTGTATCTCTAATATATGAACACATGAAGGACAAGGGTTTCTTATTAGTACAATAACTTCCATGAAAACCTAATAAGGAACGACATCCACCCTTTCTTATTTCACTCTAATCATAATTTGCACTACCCCGTCTCAAGACATAGGCAAGTCATATAATCATCTAGCATCACATCATGATATTTAGGATTTCCCCATCACACACTGGTTTACAATCATATTGCCCTCACAAGTAGGGTAAACTATATAGTCAACTTACTCACCTGAGTTACTAGATAAACTAGGCACACCAATGGAGATATAGGATTTCAAGACTTAGGTATATCTACTAAAACTTATAGCTTTCATCCACCAATTCCCATGTATCAGGCATAACAAGCTCAATGTGAATGGTATCCAGTCCTTAGATAGATGATTTTGCACAGAGCTATGTGAACATACTCCATGTAGAAGGAAAGGTATGCCCATCCATAACATAGATAATTCTAGTTATCCCCTTATCAAGGAAATCATCACCATTACACAACTTATGTCAAATCCCTATGTTTATCATCCATGCATGCTCAGTCCTCCTAGTGGACATATTTGCAGTGTGCTAAGAAAACAACAAGGGAAGGGGCCATTCGGGAATTGAGGCTAAGCTTATATATGAGTGTACAAGTCAACCTACATTTTAGTCATGAACTATCTTTCTCTAAGTAGGAGATAAAGTCTAAAATCCAAGAGAATCAACCCCTATGTAGGACATCATGTACTTCAAGAGAGTGTAAGGTTAATCATGTTCCCAAAAATTGAGACTCACCACATAATGGTTTGGGGAGTGAAAGTGACCAAATTAATTATGGGTTAAAAACCCTAACTGGCATCCCACTACTAGGAAATAATTGTATCAACAACCTCTAAGGGTCACCTATTTAACTAAGTGTTAACCTAGGATAACTTGAAATAGTCAAGTTGTCGACTGCTTAGGATATGATACCATTTTGTAAAGAGTGGATCTCCAATAGGGGATTCACTCAAATGATAAAATACAAGAGCCATGTAATAATATGTAGTAGAAACAAAACTATTACAAAGTTACATGATGATTCATTTAAAAATGTTCCTCACCATAAAAGATGGTATAAATAAGTAAAAGATATACATTTCATAACATGTAGGACCAAGTGCAGAGGACAGCCCATCCATTCCAAGTTATACTTAAGTCCATTTCATGTAGGTGCTCTTCTAATGTACCTGAATTTGGATTGAAAGGGAAAATCTCCCTGAACATAGGAAACAAAGTATAGGTCAGCAAAGGCTGAGTATGTACATATAATAGACACAATGGGCATTATATTGGGTTAAATCTTCCAAAAGAGATGTTCTCATTAGAAGGGGGAAGCTATTTGTAGTTAGGTAAGTTCAAAATAATTATATCAAGAGAAATGAGGAATATTAAAATTCAGATTACAAGCATGAGAATAAAAGTGTAACATCCCTGACCTCAGTTATACTCTAACCCTAGGTGTTTTTATTTAAGAAAGGTGATTAAATGCTTAATCTCATCTTGTGAAAAGTAATTAGTCCTTAAGAGGAACTTATGTTGCAATTCTAGTCTTGTTTGAATAATGTTGAAGCAATGTTTGCTTGTTTTGGACTAAAGTGCAAATTACCCAAGTTGAGGGGTTTAAGTGCAATTTGTGCATGATAATATGTTCCTCATATGTTGAAGCATCATGAGAGTGGATATGATTCCGAGGTATGGCTTATGGAAGCCTGAATACCAAGAAAGAGCTGATAAAGAAATGTATGTGCATGAAAACTAAGTTTTGGTATAATGTGCAATTTACCCAAAACCTAGGGTGAAATATGTAATTTACCACTTCAATAAGGTCCATAATGTTTCTTGTCATAAATTAGAGCAAATAAAATTATAGGGGCGCCTCATTTGAATTAAGTTGGAGGAGAGAGAATCTTGATATTAAAATAATCAAGATTTAATCCTAATTGAAACCCTAATTCGATTTAGGGCAAAAATAAATGTATTAATTAAAGGGCCTTCAACCACAACCAAAATGGTTGGATTAAGATGTGTATGTGACGTCCTTGAGCTTTGCAAGGACCACGAAAATATCCAAGGGAGTGGATAACTCACACACAATTTTATAAGAAAAATAAATATCCACTCACATATGGATATTAATATAATATGATTTAAGGTACTTGATTTGCTTTTCTTTAAATCATGGATAATTGAGAGGGATAAGAGGAAAACAAGATAGCATTGTCCCTAAGGAAGATGAGGGGGAAGAGGCGGCCACATTTTTGGGATGAATTGGATTTTTGCAAAGTACATTCTCTCTCATTGAATTTTTATAAAAGAACCTTTTACAAGCCAAATGGAAGGATTTTTCGACCCCACTTCTTCTCCTTGCTTGGGGAACGACCAAGAGAGATTGGGAGGGTCAGTAGGACGACCCCCAACCTGTTGGTAAGCTTCTTGACCTTGGTTCATCACGATTTCATGGTGGAAATCACAAATCAATGCATGATTTCTTCCTATTTCGATCTCCTCTTCAATTCTAACCATTCCTTTTCACTCAAACCTTAAGGACGAGCCTTGTAATGGTGAAAGGAGTTGCATCCACCATTGTTGCCCTGATCATGGAGATTTGGAGCTCAATTGGAGGCGGGTTTTATAACTTGAACCCTTGATTTTGTTATTGCATTCAATTCCATATCAAATAATGATCTTTTCTACAATTACAATGATCGATTTGGTTGATGAATGCAATCACCATGGAAACCATAGAAGGTTTTGTGAGTTCAGAGGTTAAAGATGATAAGAACACACCTCTCTAAATATCTAAAGCAAACGATCTTGTTTGGGATGCTCAAACGGTTTCCCAAACCGTTTGGGAGCAAACAGTTTTACCAAACCGCATGAGACCAAACAGTTTCAAAACCGTTTGGGGGAGTTGACCAAGGGTTAACAGTTTGCGAATCCTGTTCCTAATTCTGTTTTTTGATAACCCACCAAATTTGATGGATTAATTCCAAAGGAATCATGAGTTGAAGGCTAATCAATTAGGCAAACTCTAATTGGATTGAGTGCTGATTTTCAACTTGATCGATTGGACTTTTTGGGTTGATTAGCCCAAATGGTTTCCAAACTGTTTGGGGATCACCCAAACGGTTTCAAGAGCGTTTGGGGATCACCTAATACCGTTTGGAGGTCTAGGGTTAAGCATGGTTGACCAATTGAAGGTCTAAAGGTACCAAATCACTTTGTAATTAAGTGTTGATTTGATGATCAACTCAATAGCTCAAACCCTAATGATTTTTCACTATAATCTAAGGGTTGGATGAGCCAAACGGTCTCAAGACCGTTTGGAGGTCACCCAAGACCGTTTGGAGGTCTAGGGGTGAGTATGGTTAAGCAATTGATAATCCAATGATACTAAGTTAAAGTGTAATCAATTGCTGATTTGGTGATCAATCCAATGATCCAAACCTTAATTGGTTGACTTGGATTTTGATGATATGATGGGAAAACGGTCTCAAGACTGTTTGGAGGTCATCCAAACAACCCAAGACCGTTTGGGATCAGGTAATGACCAAATTGGATGATGATTCAATGGGTTCAAATCAATTAGACCCACATTGAAATATGTTGAAGGGGTATTGATTCCAAACCCTAATCCAATTGATTCAAGCCCTAATTGATGATCAATTGAGTGTCAATTGAGGGTCAATTCCGTTGAAGGTTGACCTAATTAACTCAATTTATGAGTGGCTAATAAGTACGTGATCGATTGAGGGGTTCAACATTAGAAACCCTAACTCAATTGAAGTGGTTGAGACACTTTTTGGTCCATGCGGTTTTGAGGAGGTTTGGACCAAATGGTCTCAAGACTGTTTGAGTCCAAATGGTTTCAAGATTGTTTGGGTCTAAACGGTCTCAAGACCATTTGGGACCAAACGATCCCAAACCGTTTGTGCCCATGCGATTTCAAAAGTCAAACTTGGGCAAACGGTCTTCACCTACTTGCTTGGGAAAACGGTCTCAAGCACCACCTTTACCAAACGGTTTCAAACCCTTTGAACCTTGAAGGACCAAGACCGTTTGGGGCTCAAGTAGTCAAAGTTGATTGAGGACTCAATTGGTTAATCCACTTAGACACTTGTTGTAATTGAGGACTCAATTGATCAATTCAATTGGATACCTTATGTAATGGAGGTCCAAGGTGATTGAATCTCTTGCGAATAGAGATGATGAATGATTCATTGATCCAATGATGATTAGTAATGATAATCAATGAAGGTACAAAGGGTGAAACCCTAATAGTACCTAAGTGATTAGTGCCAATTAAGGGATGAACTCTAATTGCTTATAGGATTAATGACTTGGTACACTATGTTAATCATAGTTGTATGTGCCTGATTTAAGGGTTGATATGACCTAATTAAGTTGAGAAATGATAGCATGAATTCATACATGAATATGATTCATGTGGTTATTAAGGGTATGATCCTTAAGTAGAGAGATCATGAAACCCTAATCATGAACATAAACCCTAATTGACAGGGCTATTGAGTTCTAACCCTAATTGAGGGCAATTCTAGATGTAACCCTAATCCAGGGTGAGGATATAACCCTAATCTAGGGTAGTGATGTGTGAAACTCCAATTTAGGGAAATGAGATGTAAAACCCTAATTGGGATGAATAGTGAATCTCTAATTATGGATAATTGAATGAAATCCTGATGGAGATGAATAGTAAACCCAAATTGTGGAAAACTATGGTGGAAACCCTAGTTGAGGGTGATTCCATGAGAAACCCTAGTTGAGGGTGATTCCATGAGAAACCCTAGTTGAGGGTGATTCCATGTGAAACCCTAGTTGAGGGTGATTCCATGAGAAACCCTAGTTGAGGGTGATTCCATGTGAAACCCTAGTTGAGGGTGAATCCATGAGAAACACTAAGTAATTATTAACACCACATGATGTACTAATGTTATGTTGTAATGAGAGGCTCTAAGAAGGGTGAAGGCATGTCAGACTCTAATGAGGAGTCATAATACATAAATCCCTAATCTTGGACAATATGACAATGAATCATAATCCAAATGTTAAGTAAGGGTATAAAGAAACCCTAATGATGAGATAGAAGGAATGGCCTTATAAAGGTGAAACATTTCAAGTGGTTGATTATATGAAACCTAATTGTAAGCAATGTCTTTACCATTAGATAAGTCCATATCATTAAAGATAGTTGGAAAATTCTAATGTGTGGCCTATGCATTATATGCTATAGGTAAATGATTAGTGATAGAATGTATTAAGAAGGGAAATACCTTAATACAAGATAAGATGGCAAATTCAGGAGAGTTTGAAGTGATGAGAAAGTGATACATCAAAATATGATAGTTATCACATTCAGCACTTCAGGGTTTATATACCTTGATGTACTCCAAATCCAATATAATTGGGTAAGAAACATATGAAGTGTGTTATGCAACTATTACAATGAAATGTAATGAGTTGTTGCACTTGATGAGTGTTAATTAATGTACCTTGAGAATGTGGTTAAGCCCAAATGATGTGTATGATATAAGCATACCATGATGAGGATGAGAAATGAACTCATACCTTGAATTGATGATCATTAATGCTATATGATGAAAGTAATGTTCTTGAATAATCAAATATGATACCTTTGAATGCCCCAGAGGTATGGATTAATGAATTAAGGGTTGGATAGATTATATAATCATGAAACCCTAATTAATGAGAAAGGGGAACCCTAACCCTGACTTGGATAAAGGGAATGATAAGCCTTGTTTGATAGTAAACCCTAATTCCTAGAAAAGGAATAATGGTGTTACTATTGTATTACATGATGTGATGAATATCTTGTATGACTGTGATCATACCTAATAACCATACAAATATTATGAGATGATAAATATAGCCAGGTTTGAGCTGTGACATTTATATAATAAATGTTGATTGGCCTTTTGTGCCTTGATGTTGTTGTTGCTTAATAAAAGTAACAATTTGCATGGACTTTTATGAGTTATATGAGTAAGTTGTTACCTAGAAAGAGGTGACAAGATATTTCATGGCCTTGTGAGCTAGGTGTGATGCTTGTGTAACAAGTATCATGAATGCCTTGGTCAGATGACGTGAAGGTGATAGTTACCTAATAAATGGTAATGATACTCAATGATGATTTAAGGGTTTGAATACCTAGAACCATATGAATATGGTGATGAGAATGTGAAGGGATGAGAATTCCTAGTATTGAAATGAGGGATTGAGTTCCCAAGGTCTTTGAAAGACTAATAAGTATCTGATGAAAGTAGTACATGTCTCTTTATAGCATTGTTGTAATAAGTCTTATTTGAGAACTTGGATGATGCTAAAAGAATATGAAAATGTACTTAATTAACCAAGTGAAATCTATTCATGTAGAGCCCTGACCATAGATCCATCATCATCAGGAATAGGTGATGGTGAAACGGGTGCTCCGCGGCAAAACCGGAATCGCATATTTTGAATATGTGGGGGTAAATGGGAGAAATATATCCTTACGTCTGGTGAAGTGATTTGAGGGAAGGTAAACAACAAACCTCTCAATCCTTCATGTGTCGGGATGGATGTATCACGAATCTCCCGATGAATGGGACAGATGCCATACACATCTCCCCATAATACTTATGTCGGGTCGAGGAGATAAACATTAAATCTCTCGATGGTCAATGAGAGTGCAGTTGACGTTGTAACTCTATAGAGAAGTTCCAATATACCCTGGAAAGCTATCTTGAGCAGTTAACATAGTCCTGCTTGTTGTCCTGCACTGACCAGGATGTGTGAGGTCATGGGAATCTGACTCTTCCATTGACCTATGTATGGTACCGATTCAACTTCGTAGTGGTCGGTTGAAGTATGAGCGATATAACTCATCTCCTCAAGGCATAAGTGTGTTTGTAAAATGAAATCAGCCGTATAGCATGTTTGCTTAAGGATTGAATATAGAAATTCATTGGCTGATGTTACATTTCTGTTATATATTTGTAGTTCATTAATGTTGTTCATATTTGATGTATTCATTACAAGTAGATGGATGAACTATGAGTCTACCAAGAGTAGATGCAATGTTATCCTTGAAAAAGGAGATTTATTCACTTTGTTCATAACAAGTGACTTACCTACTGTTGATTTAATATATAAATCCTTCTGCTCAGTTCAGTTAATAAACTGCTATAATAATGTTTTGGTGGAGATTTATATCTCCCTCTGGGGCAATTTACAATTGTCTCACCCCCGTGGGATCCAACTTTTTAGGTAGACTCAGACAAAGAAGCAGAATCTCATTGTAGGGAATATACAACAGCAGTGACAGCAGGGACAATAGTAATATCTCAGGTGGAGATACTGCCTGTCAAGTTATGTAGTTAGAAAGTCTTATGTGTCGTCTCTGTACTCTCAGGTCCTCGGAGTTTTTAGTCAGTGTTTTATGAATCAACCTGAGGTTTTGGCTTGATGCCTCAAGATTTGTATACTGTCTGTATATAATGATTATAAGACAGTTGATGATGTAATCTCTGAAAAGAGATGGTACAGGTTATGTATGTTTGAACCAAAATGTAAATATTATACAATGGTTCTTGATGGGAAAGATTTCCTATGTATGGATCGCTATGCAAAAAGTTTTAATTTTTAGTGATTTTCAGTAATCCGCTGCAAATAAGTCGCTTCTGCTTAAGTTAATCTTGTTATTGCAAGTCGGTCGTTACAATTAGTGGTATCAGAGCTCTAGGTTCACTGAGTCTACATAGACAAAGGACTATGATAGTAGAGTCTATTCTGGTGTCATCCAGTGTATCTGATAAGTGTCTTCTGCTCATATAAGAGAAGAACCTAAAGATGACTGGGTCACATGAGGAGGTTGTTGCTGAAAGCAACAATGTTGCACCAAGAAGAGGTGCATGGGAACAGGCAAGAGAGAGAAAATTACCTAAGAAACCCCTAGCTGATCCATCTATGATGAGAAAATCTTTCTTAAAGTATTACTGTTGGAGAATTTAGGGCAACAGTAATGTATATAGTGGATCAAGCATTGGCAGTGTAACCTAGATTACCAGCCTCAATGATAATGTTTTAGATATCAACATGATTTTTAATTAGCATTAGCAGGTTGAAGCAAAAGGAAATGATGAATTTCTAGACTTAAATTGAGTCTGTGCTCAACCATAGCCTGTTGAATCAACCTTTGAGGCAGAGTTAGCCTGAGGCAATGAATAATTCATGAATTATGACAAGTTAGACAAGATAATGTCATTTAAATATGTCATCTTATGAATTCCTGGATTAACTGACAAAGGAATTGATTGAACTTTCCTTGCTTAGTCCTATGAGGACTTATGTTTTGCATAGTAAAACATTACAAATGTTTTATGTTGTTCTTACCTCTATGAGAGAAAAAGAGGTAGAGAAGAGATGCCTGGATAAAATTCAGGGATGTTAAGCTTTATGCTTGTGATAATATGAAAAGAAGGAGTATGATAGCATACAAAGTGCATACCACTTGATCTCAGTATTTATATACCCTAGCCAGGTATACAACTATTGATGATAAAGTGGGTATGGAAACTCTTAGATTGTTGTCTTTTTGATTGCTCTGATCAAGTAGTCATTCTGAGACAATCTAATGAGTATCATGAATTAGGAATATGGAATGAATAAATGTGTCATATCCTAAGATTAAGAAAGAGAAGTCTAAGATAATCTCAAATGAGCATGTTGTATGAGGAACTAAAAGTGTACTCCTCATAAGATAAGAATGTGATGTGTTCTCAACACATGTGATAGATACCAAGGTGAAAGAACCTGGTATATGAGAAATATCAGATGGTTTAGGTTGGCTACCTACAGTGGTCAACCATGAAATAAGTCTGATTATATAATATATATGAACATCATATGTTAGGGGTTTATGCTCTGCATAAACATGATAATAATAAAGAATGTATGATGTCTCTCTGAATAACAAAAGTGTTTCTTAACACAAAAGTTGACTCCATAGTCAATGATGAGGGACAATGGAGCATGTGCCTTGTGTGTTGATTCTATAAGAATCTTGTATAGAAACACCTTGTACTGATCAAAGTTTGATGGTGTCTCCATAATAAGGAGATGATATGTTAAGACTAGATAGTATGATGAATGAAATACATATGTCTTCCTTTATCTGGATTTCGAGGACGAAATCCTTGTTAGGGGTTTAAAATTTGTAACATCCCTGACCTGGGTTATACTCTAACCCTAGGTGTTTTGATTAAGAAAGGTGATTAAATGCTTAATCTCATCTTGTGAAAAGTAATTAGGCCTTAAGAGGAACTTATGTTGCAATTCTAGTCCTGTTTGAATAATGTTGAAGCAATGTTTGCTTGTTTTGGACTAAAGTGAAAATTACCCAAGTTGAGGGGTTTAAGTGCAATTTGTTCATGATAATATGTTCCTCATATGTTGAAGCATCATGACAGTGGAGATTATGCTGAGTTATGACTTATGGAAGCCTGAATACCAAGAAAGAGCTGATAAAGCAATGTATGTGCATGAAAACCTAGTTTTGGTATAATGTGCAATTTACCCAAAACCTAGGGTGAAATATGTAATTTACCACTTCAATAAGGTCCCTAATGTTTCTTGGAATAAAGTAGAGCAAAGAAAATGAGAGGGGCGCCTCATTTGAATTAAGTTGGAGGAGAGAGCATCTTGATATTAAAATAATCAAGATTTAATCCTAATTGAAATTCTAATTCGATTTAGGGAAAAATAAATGTATTAATTAAAGGGCCTTCAACCAAAACCAAAATGGTTGGATTCAGATGTGTATATGACATCCTTTAGCTTTGCAAGGACCATGAAAATATCCAAGGGAGTGGATAACTCACACACAATTTTATAAGAAAAGGAAATATCCACTCACATATGGATATTAATATAATATGATTTAAGGTGCTTGATTTGCTTTTCTTTAAATCATGGATAATTGAGAGGGATAAGAAGAAAACAAGATAGCCTCATCCCTAAGGAAGATGAAGGGGAAGAGGCGGCCACATTTTTGGGATTAATTGGATTTTTGCAAAGTACATTCTCTCTCATTGAATTTTTATAAAAGAACCTTTTACAAGCCAAATGGAAGGCTTTTTCGACCCCACTTCTTCTCCTTGCTTGGGGAACGACCAAGGGAGCTTGGGAGGGTCAGTAGGACGACCCCCAACCTGTTGGTAAGCTTCTTGACCTTAGTTCATCACGATTTCATGGTGGAAATCACAAATCAATGCATGATTTCTTCCTATTTCGATCTCCTCTTCAATTCTAACCATTCATTTTCACTCAAACCTTGAGGACGAGCCTTGGAATGGTGAAAGGAGTTGCATCCACCATTGTTTCCGTGAGCATGGAGCTTTGGAGCTCAATTGGAGGCGGGTTTTATAACTTGAACCCTTGATTTTGTTATTGCATTCAATTCCATATCAAATAATGATCTTTTCTACAATTACAATAATCGATTTGGTTGATGAATGCAATCACCATGGAAACCACAGAAGGTTTCGTGAGTTCAGAGGTTGAAGATGATAAGCACACACCTCTCTAAATATCCAAAGCAAATGATCTTGTTTGGGATGCTCAAACGATTTCCCAAACCGTTTGGGAGCAAACGGTTTCAACCCGTTTCGAAGCAAACGGTTTCACAAAACCGCATGAGACCAAAAAGTTTCAAAACCATTTGGGGGAGTTGACCAAGGGTTGACCGTTTTATAATACTGTTCCTAATTATGTTTTTTGATAACCCACCAAATTTTATGGATTAATTCCAAAGGAATCATGAGTTGAAGGCTAATCAAATAGGCAAACTCTAATTGGATTAAGTGTTGATTTTCAACTTGATCGATTGGACTTTTTGGGTTGATTAGCCCAAATGGTTTCAAAACCATTTGGAGATCACCCAAACGGTTTCAAGACCGTTTGGGGATCACCCAAGACCGTTTGTAGGTCTAGGGTTAAGCATGGTTGACCAATTGAAGGTCTAAAGGTACCAAATCACTTTGCAATTAAGTACTGATTTGATGATCAACTCAATAGCTCAAACCCTAATGATTTTTCACTAGAATCCAAGGGTTGGATGAGCCAAACGGTCTCAAGACCGTTTGGAGCTCATCCAAATGGTGTCAAGACCGTTTGGAGGTCACCCAAGACCGTTTGGAGGTCTAGGGGTGAGTATGGTTAAGCAATTGATGATCCAATGATACTAAGTTAAAGTGTAATCAATTGTTGATTTGATGATCAATCCAATGATCCAAACCTTAATTGGTTGACTTGGATTTTGATGATATGATGGGAAAACGGTCTCAAGACCGTTTGGAGGTCATCCAAACGATCCCAAGACCATTTGGGGTCAGGTCATGACCAAATTGGATGATGATTCAATGGGTTCAAATCAATTAGACCCACATTGAAATATGTTGAAGGGTTATTGATTCCAAACCCTAATCCAATTGATTCAAGCCCTAATTGATGATCAATTGAGGGTCAATTGAGGGTCAAATCAGTTGAAGGTTGACCTAATTAACTCATTTTTTGATTGTCTAAGAAGTACATGATCGATTGAGGGGTTCAACATTGGAAACCCTAACTCAATTGAAGTGGTTGAGACACTTTTTGGTCCGTGCAGTTTTGAGGAGGTTTGGACCAAACGGTCTCAAGACCGTTTGAGTCCAAACGGTCTCAAGATCATTTGGGGCCAAACGGTCTCAAGACCGTTTGGGACCAAACGATCCCAAACCATTTGTGCCCATGCGGTTTCAAAAGTCAAACTTGGGCAAACGGTCTTCACCTACTTGCTTGGGCAAACGGTCTCAAGCACCACCTTTACCAAACAGTTTCAAACCCTTTGAACCTTGAAGGACCAAGACCGTTTGGGGCTCAAGTAGTCAAAGTTGATTGAGGACTCAATTGGTTAATCCACTTAGACACTTGTTGTAATTGAGGACTCAATTGATCAATTCAATTGGATACCTTATGTATGGAGGTCCAAGGTGATTGAATCTCTTGAGAATAGAGATGATGAATGATTCATTGATCCAATGATGATTAGTAATGATAATCAATGAAGGTACAAAGGGTGAAACCCTAATAGTACCTAAGTGATTATTGCCAATTAAGGGATGAACCCTAATTGCTTATAGGATCAATGACTTGGTACACTATGTTAATCATAGTTGTATGTGCCTGATTTAAGGGTTGATATGACCTAATCAAGTTGAGAAATGATAGCATGATTTCATACATGAATATGATTCATGTGGTGATTAAGGGTATGATCCTTAAGTAGAGAGATCATGAAACCCTAATCATGAACATAAACCCTAATTGACAGGGCTATTGAGTTCTAACCCTAATTGAGGGCAATTCTAGATGTAACCCTAATCCAGGGTGAGGATATAACCCTAATATAGGGTAGTGATGTGTGAAACTCCAATTTAGGGAAATGAGATGTAAAACCCTAATTGGGATGAATAGTGAATCTCTAATTATGGACAATTGAATGAAATCCTAATGGAGATGAATGGTAAACCCAAATTGTGGAAAACTATGGTGGAAACCTTAGTTGAGGGTGATTCCATGAGAAACCCTAGTTGAGGGTGATTCCATGAGAAACCCTAGTTGAGGGTGATTCCATGTGAAACCCTAGTTGAGGGTGATTCCATGAGAAACCCTAGTTGAGGGTGATTCCATGTGAAACCCTAGTTGAGGGTGAATCCATGAGAAACACTAACTAAGTATTAACACCACACGATGTACTAATGTTATGCTGTGATGAGAGGCTCTAAGAAGGGTGAAGGCATGTCAGACTCTAATGAGGAGTCATAATACATAAAGCCCTAATCTTGGACAATATGACAATGAATCATAATCCAAATTTTAAGTAAGGGTATAAAGAAACCCTAATGATGAGATAGAAGGAATGGCCTTATAAAGGTAAAACATTTCATGTGGTTGATTATATGCTACCTAATTTTAAGCAATGTCTTTACCATTAGACAAGTCCATATCATTAAAGATAGTTGGACAATTCTAATGTGTGGCCTATGCATTATATGATTTAGGTAAGTGATTAGTGATGGAATGTATTAAGAAGGGAAATACCTTAATAGAAGATAAGATGGCTAATTCAGGAGAGTCTGAAGTGATGAGAAAGTGATACATCAAAATATGATAGTTATCACATTCAGCACTTCAGGGTTTGTATACCTTGATGTACTCCAAATCCAATATAATTGGGTAAGAAACATATGAAGTGTGTTATGCAACTATTACAATGAAATGTAATGAGTTGTTGCGCTTGATGAGTGTTAATTAATGTACCTTGAGAATGGGGTTTAGCCCAAATGATGTGTATGATATAAGCATACCATTATGAGGATGAGAAATGAACTCATACCTTGAATTGATGATCATTAATGCTATATGATGAAAGTAATGTTCTTGAATAATCAAATATGATACCTTTGAATGCCCCAGAGGTATGGATTAATGAATTAAGGGTTGGATAGATTATATAATCATGAAACCCTAATTAATGAGAAAGGGGAACCCTAACCCTGACTTGGATAAAGGGAATGATAAGCCATGTTTGATAGTAAACCCTAATTCCTGGAAAAGGAATAATGGTGTTACTATTGTATCACATGATGTGATATATATCTTGTATGATTGTGATCATACTTAATAACCATACAGATATTATGAGATGATGAATATAGCCAGGTTTGAGCTGTGACATTTATATAATAAATGTTGATTGGCCTTTTGTGCCTTGATGTTGTTGTTGCTTAATAAAAGTAACAATGTGCATGGAATTTTATGAGTCATATGAGTAAGTTGTTACCTAGAAAGAGGTGACAAGATATTTCATGGCCTTGTGAGCCAGGTGTGATGCTTGTGTAACGAGTATCATGAATGCCTTGGTCAGATGACCTGAAGGTGATAGTTACCTAATAAATGGTAATGATGCTCAATGATGAGTTAAGGGTTTGAATACCTAGAACCATATGAATATGGTGATGAGAATGCGAAGGGATGAGGATTCCCAGTATTGAAATGAACAACTGAGTTCCCAAGGTCTTTGAAAGACTGATAAGTATCTGATGAAAGTAGTACATGTCTCTTTATAGCATTGTTGTAATAAGTCTTGTTTGAGAACTTGGTTGATGCTAAAAGAATATGAAAATGTACTTAATTAACCAAGTGAAATCTATTCATGTAGAGCCCTGACCATAGATCCATCGTCGTCAAGAATAGGTGATGGTGAAACGAGTGCTCTGCGGCAAATCCTGGATCGCATATTTTGAATATGTGGGGGTAAATGGGAGAAATATATCCTTACGTCCGGTGAAGTGATTTGAGGGAAGGTAAACAACAAACCTCTCAATCCTTCATGAGTCGGGATGGATGTATCACTAATCTCCTGATGAATGGGACAGATGTAGTACACATCTCCCCATAATACTTATGTCTGGTCGAGGAGATAAACATTAAATCTCTCCATGGCCGATGAGAGTGCAGTTGACGTTGTAACTCTATAGCAAAGTTCCAGTATACCCTGGAAAGCTATCTTGAGCAGTTAACATAGGCCTGCTTGTTGTCCTGCACTGACCAGGATGTGTGTGGTCATGGGAATCCGGCTCTTCCATTGACCTATGTATGGTACCAATTCAACTTCGCAGTGGTTGGTTGAAGTATGAGCGGTATATCTCATCTCCTCAGGGCATAAGTGTGTTTGTAAAATGAAATCAGTCGTATAGCATGTTTGCTTAAGGATTGAATACGGAAATTCATTGGCTGATGTTACATTTCTGTTATATATCTGTAGTTCATTAATGTTGTTCATATCTGATGTATTCATTACAAGTAGATGGATGAACTATGAGTCTACCAAGAGTAGATGCAATGTTATCCTTGAAAAAGGAGATTTATTCACTTTGTTCATTACAAGTGACTTACCTACTGTTGATTTAATATATAAATCCTTCTGCTCAGTTCAGTTAATAAATAGCTATAATAATGTTTTGGCGGAGAGTTATATCTCCTGCTGGGGCAATTTACAATTGTCTCACCCCCATGGGATCCAACTTTTTAGGTGGACGCGGACAAAGAAGCAGAATCTCATTGTAGGGAATAGACAACTATAGTGACAGCAGGGACAATAGTAATATCTCAGGTGGAGATATTGCCTGTCAAGTTATGTAGTTAGAAATTCCTATGTGTCGTCTCTGTACTCTCAGGTCCTCAGAGTTTTTAGTCAGTGTTTTATGAATCAATCTGAGGTTTTGGCTTGATGCCTCGAGATTTGTATATTGTCTGTATATAATGATTATAAGACAGTTGATGATGTAATCTCTGAAAAGAGATGGTACATGTTATGTACGTTTGAACCAAAATGTAAATGTTATACAATGGTTCTTGATGGGAAAGATTTCCTATGTATGGATCGCTATGCAAAAAGTTTTAATTTTTAGTGATTTACAGTAATCCACTGCAAATAATTCGCTTCTGCTTAAGTTAATCTTGTTATTGCAAGTCGGTCGTTACAAAAAGTGTCTTGCCATAACAGTTTCCAACAATCTCAATATAAACAATAACTTTTGCATGCATAACAATGTAGACTAAATATACCTAAAATAGGGTCATAACACCGTAGGATCATGGACTAAAAGAAATAAGGGTGGAAACACACACCCTATATAGGTATGGTTGTACATAAATACCACCATTCTAGATATTCTAGTAAAACATGCAGCATGCATAAATAGAGTGGCAAAACTATCATTTTATTCAATTTTGCATATAAGGCAATCATAGTAGGAAGGGTCCAAAGACCCATCATAACAAATTAATACAACAATTACAGAAGTTGAATTTAATTCAAACTAGGAAATATGAATGTCCAACAATTGAGTTTCAAGTAAGATTGATATTCAAGAGATGCCTCATTAAAAGAATCAGGCTTAAGTCAAATAATGCCCAAAATAAAATAGGGGATGTACACCTGATCTTCATGACTAATCCTATCTCTAGGATATATTGACAATTTGTCCTTCTAAACCATAAATAAAAGTAATTTATACACCGATTAGTCCATGTCTGCTAAATCATAAACGAAATATATTTTAACCCATTATTGGTTACCTAGTGTGGATTTAGGGTTTTTAAGATCTTGGCATTTCATATATATAGGATGAGGGATGGAATTGGTTGTTATTGATCAAAATACTCTTACTAGGAACAACTAGGGTTTAATATTCATATCTCTATATAAATTAGTCATATACTCATACTTTGATCTCGCTATTTATATGAATAAAATTCTATTTCATATGGTTATAATAGATAGAGTATATTTGTATATGTCTCAAGTCACATATCATTTACAGTCAATTTTATCAAAATACAATTTCACCCATGTATCTAGTTATCAAAGTACATCTAGTATATTCCACCTCTCTTTTATACCACTCATTTCATTTAAGGCAAAATTTGATAAAATACTTCCTAGTATCATCAAATACACATATGGATCTAGGGTTTTTAGTTTATATACAACAACACTAAGGTGATGCATCTAAGTTAGAATACTATCATGTCCACAAATTCATATCTTCATTGAATACTACTTATAATATGTGTATGATAGCTAACACACTTATTATTATGAGTGTTGGCATTCTATTATCTGTACATATATGATGAATATTAGGATGTTTGATATAGAAGTTTGTATTATTGTCATCGTACAAGTTTTGTACCTTGAAGATTGATTACTATCTAAACTATATTGGATGTATTGATAATATCTACACAATTATAGATTTTGGTTTTACCAGTGTTTACACACATATGTGTTTTGTATATATTTATGTATACAGATATATATACTATTTGGATGGGGTTGATTGAGAGACTTCTCTTAATGGCTTATATAATGATTCATATGACCCATTAGTCCGACAACTAGATATAACTATGAAATGAAAGGTAAGAAAGTTTACCTACTCCTGACCATGATTCAAACTGATCTTTCATGACCATATGTAGATTGGATTTAAGAGGTTGGGGCCCGTTTGAATCCCATCCATGTACTCCATGGTTTGGCCAAAGATGATGCTAATGAAGAGGCATCTCGAGGAGGTCCTGCATAATTCACTAGGTGGTTGCAAATAATTTGGAGCTTAGTAGGTGGTAGACAGAGTGCTAGCTTGGTGGTAGAGAGGAGGAGAAGAGTTGGGCTTAGCAGGTGGTCTCATTGATTGATCCTAGTGTTCCTGGTGACATAGGTAGTGTGTAATAGGCGCAGGGGTTAGGATGATGAATGATAGGTGAGGGAAAACAACGGTGTGCGGCTGGTTTATTTAGGTGGTAACAATCACCTTGTAGGTGATCAATGGTGGCAGCCCCTAACCTGCAGACTGGAGCTAGAAGGAGGGAGGAAATAAGAGAATGAAGCCAGTGTAGTGGGGTCTCCAAAGTTGGAGGAGAATCTAATGATGACATCTGGCATTCATGGTGGTGAATTATAGATGATCTCACCGCATGTGGTGGTTGTTGGGTCATCACCAACCATTGTGGTAGCAAGGAAGATCTTCCTCACTCAATCTACTGTGACTTCTTGCAAGCACGATGTTATAGAAGAAAAAAGAGGGGGGCAATTAAGGCATGTGGCTCTAGGTGGTTGAGCAGAACTGCCACCCATAGTAGGTGGTTTTGGTTACCAGAGCTACCACAACAGGTTCCAATCCCTTGTTGTAGTCTTGTGGGATGGTAGAAAAGAGGGAGCAAGGGAGAGATGGGGTGAAGGGATCAAGGTTTAGGTCAGCCTTGATTGATTGTGGCAACAGAAGTGTTTGTAGATGGTCGAGGTCTATTGATGGGGAAACTAAGGAGACTACAGAGTTGGCTGTGTAGACCTGGTGAGGATGAGGTCGACGATGCTGGCAGGTATAAGTTGATGCAAACCATCTTTGCAATATTTTGATCATGCCCCATCAGCAAGAAGAGGAGGAGGCAAAAGAATTTGGCGATGGAGTTGCAGGTGAGGGAGGTGGTGATCTCTAGCACTATATTGCAAAAAATATATGATCTTCGGTGGCCTGGTTTTAGTGTTGTGAGGAATGTGGAGTGAGATGAGATCAAGAGAAGAATAAGAAGGAGAGGAGGAGAGGAAGGGGAAGATGATGCTTGGGGCTTGGAGTCAATGTCTAGCGGTGGTCATGCCTTATGATGATTCTACTCCATTGGTGCAGGACACAGTGACGAGGAGGTAGAGAGGGCGGCTAGGGTTAGTATGGAGGGAAGAGAGACGTGTGGAGGTGAAGGGAGAAGAGGAAGGATGGAGAAAGAATTGGGTCGGGAAGAAGGGAGCAAGGCTTGGCAGAGACCAGTTGTTGCAGTAGGGTAGAGTGGGTCTCTAGGAAGGAGAACATTACCCACATAGGAGGTGTATTGATGTGACACCTATGCAAATTAAGGTGACCATTATTTCATTAAAATCAATGTTAAACTATATGTATCTTTTCTATAATGACTTTGGGGGTGCATTTATTATGCATATGACTTGAAAATTGGTGTGTAGCATAATTAAGATGTGACAAATGTGAATTTGACATCAATTTCACTTTTTGAAAACGTTTAATATTAAATTTAATTATTTATATATTAAGCATCCAATTGGTATATTTATTCATCCTAATTACTCAATTGTTACATTGTAATACACATTAAAATGATTTATTTTATTTTATATTCCTAATAATGTTTTAGAGTTTCAAATTAGTGGCAAATATATCTGTAATGACCCGTTTTCAAATTAGTCATCTAATAAGGGTTTACTTGGATGATTGTATGCTTAACTAAGTTGATCATTGTTTAAAGCTTGATTAGTGATGGTACTTAATTATTTATGTTTTAAATATAATGAGAAGATTTAATCATACTTTGATTTACATAATTAGGGTTAAGATTTGGAAACCCTAATCGGCCCAAATTAGGGCTTTGATGACATATGAATACAAAATTTGATAAGTATATTGTCTCACTAAATGATTTTTATTATTTTATGTGTAACTCTGATTTAATACAAATTTGTATATGATTTGTATATATCAAATGTGAACACTATTGAAAAATATTAGAATTTTTAAAAAATGTTATGACATGTTTGTCGGTTGAGTTTCAAACTCGACCGACCATATTTTCATATTGATATAGAAGTGTGGTAATTGAATTTTATCTCTTTATTGGTAAATCCAGTTGGCCTCAAATTTTATCTGTAGTTGAAAAACTATGTTATAGACAACTTAATAAATTGAACTAATTTTTGGATGATATTTTATCTCTACAGAGAGGGGTGTCGGTCGAGTTTATCTGTAGTTGAAAAACTATGTTATAGACAACTTAATAAATTGAACTAATTTTTGGATGATATTTTATCTCTACAGAGAGGGGTGTCGGTCGAGTTCTATGAAGGACAAACTCGACCGACCATGCTGCAGACTGCAATACAGCAGTATAGTATTTGATTTTTAATTATTTATTGGTATCAAAATGATCTAAATTTTTTACTTTTGCTTACAAACACAATTTCAGATATTGGGTTAATTTTCATAATTTTTCGATGAGGTTTGAGTTCTGAAAAGTGTTGTGTCGGTCGACTTTATAACTCAGCCGACCAACCAGCCTGAGCAAAACAAAAATGTATTGAAGGGCTTGTTTGCAATTGTTCTAAGCACCTCAATTCATCTATATGACTAACCTAACACATAGGGAGGTCTCATAACTCGTCATTTCTGTCAAAGAAATGAAATTCTTGAGAGAGAGGAGAGCTAGGGTTTTGAGAAGAGAAAGTTGTGGAGATGTTGAACTAGGGTTTCTCTATCCAAGATATGATGAAATCAAGTAAGTTTAGCATCTTTGCATAGAATTTCATGGTGAATCTTCTCTCACATGTCAAGATTCCATACCTTCTTTGATTTGATTCAAAATCACATCAAATCTCCCCCTTTTCTCACTTGTTCTCTTCTAATCCCCATTTCTAGGGTTTTTGATTTGAGAGGAGAAAGAATTGGATTCATTTGCTAGAGTTTGATTGGGTTTCCAAAATTTCCCTATGTTTTTAAGGTTCTTGGCACATAAGGTGAGTGTTTTTCTCCCTCCTAAGATTTTTATTCATGTTGAAAGCCTAATTCTATCTGGCTAAAACAATCAGAAACCTTGTTTGTATATGTATGTGATTGGATTTGATTTGGGAAAGATATTGGGGGATCCAATTCTATTGATTTTGATTATTTCTCAATATTGTAACTTGATTAGTTCCTAATATATTGAAATAGGATCCATAGGTATTCTTATGGGTAGATGACTATGCTATTTCATGTGAATTTTTCCTAAAAATCAGCCTAATGGCCGATATGCTTAGAATTGAATTGACATGTATAAAATCATATTTGAATTGTACTAGATTGTATTATACAAGTGTATTATTGAATGTTAATGGAATTGAATGCCCACATATCTTGATTAGGATTTGTGTTGAAAAAGTGAATCAAATGAGTCAATTAATCAATGTATACTTATGATTGATGAATGAAATGTGTGAAAATGAAAACTAGGGTTTCCATATTTGTGAATAACCCTAATAAACCCTTGAATCATGATTGGATTACTGAATGATATGATTCTTATGATATTTTGAACTAAGGAATGACTTCTTGAAAACCCTAAAAGTTTATTATTAAGACAATTAGGAGTGATAAAGCTAGAACTTGTATATGATGTTGTAAATGTGATCAAATGCTGAAGTTGAAAGTATTAATACTTTAATTGAATATGATGAGTCTTACTAATATCATCTAATTCTAATGCATTTGTTTTAGTATAATAAAGAATGATCATTGTTGATTATGGGAATGATACTAGAAGTCAATGACATGGTACACTTATCTAAATATAAGAAATGATATGAAGAAAAAATGTATTGATGGGGATGGTAAGTTAAAGATGAAATTAATAACGTTATTATAATGAAGTCTTTCATCCTTTGTTTTAATTACATGTGGCTTAAGACAAAATTGAATGAAACATACTAAAACAAGACTTTGATGGATATCAATGAAAAGTGAAGCATTGTATATCAAGTGAGTTAAAAATGATTGGTTCCAGTAATTTAATTAACATGACATGACAGAAGTTGAGATTAATGAATATGAATTGAAGGGAAAAAATGAGAATTAGTAGATAAATTTAAGAAACAAACTCTAACCCTGAAATGTTGAGCTAGATGGTGCTAATGAATACAAATCTCAAATGAGGGATTAAGGAATGTACATAATTGTAGTTTAATTCAATTAAAAGATGAGGTTCAAGCATTTGAATTGATTTTCATGAATGTGTTCTTGTATTGTGATTGTTTGATATAATACTTATACTATGAGAATGAACTATTTTGATGGAATTCAAATGATAATCAACATGTGTTGATTAGTAACCCCATATGAAGAATGTGAAATAAAAGAAGAAGAGAACTAAGTCTATTATGCATGTATATGCATGAAATTTATTGGCATCTATTTAGATTGGATGGAACAAGAATATGTCGTACGATAATTTTTTTCTGAGTATGAGGAATGATACATGATATCTATATGCTTTTATTGTTTCTAGTTCTAATACCTCTACTAATATTTCTTCAGAACTGTGATATATAATGAACTGATAAGAATTATGTTGAAATTGAATTTAATATGCACTCCTTACATTGAGAAAAACTAATAAGGGTAAATATTGCATAATACGATTATGTCTAGGGCTGAAAGCCCACTGATGATGATAAAACCTTGATGGGGTAAATGATGGACAATAAGATTATGTCTCAGGCAGATGGCCCACTGTTGATGATTTCTATGAGATGATGTAGAAGATATAAATAATCATATGTGTTGTAATATATAGATTTATTCTGCTTCTTGCTTTCATCATTATCCTTATTGATAAACTTGATATGTTTCATGTTATTCTAGTTATGAAAGAATACACATATATGATATATGATGTTTTGAATTCTTTTAAGATGAGTAAAAGAGATTAATAATAAGTGAAATGATGGAACATCTAGTGAGGTTCCCTGAACACCATGAGATTCCCCCAAGGACCACCCTGGGGAAACAAAATGGATATCCTTGTAGTAATCGATGAATTATGAGAAGGATTTCCAGAGTGTGGATCGAGACCTTAAAGGTTAGACCACCAAGATTTAGGAGTAAATCATCTGGAGTGGCTCTGACCCTAAATCCTTACTGTGAAAGTCTATGTTCAGATGGAATAGACTTTGTTGAAATGAAATATGTGAAATGTGAAATAAAAATATGTGAAATATTGTGATATGTGATATATTGTTTTGTTGGTTCCTATCTCATGTACCCGAGATGAGGATGTGAGCCTCTTTAGGCAACCGTTAGGTGGTCAGGGTCTGTTGTTGATATCTTAGGGTGGCCGGCTAAACCCTAAGATAGTGACAGTGAGTTGTTGACATGAGAATCAGGCGTGGTGACTTCTACTTGGTGAGGTACAAGCCAAGTAGTTTCACAGCAAATGAATAAAAGATGATAAGCCTTGTAGAACATGATTTGAATGATTATTACATTCCTTATACAGTTAGTTGATGATTGTTGATTAAGCTTCATGTTGTGGAAAGTAATCATGTTGCTATAGACATTTTCAATTTCATATTATGATTTGTCATGCTGACAAGTTATAAATGTTGGGATTTATATCCATTCCGAATATGAGTTGGATTGCTTGCTATTTGACAGTATTATTTGGTAGATATGTATTATGTGTACTTCAACTTCAGGATTGCAGGATGTGTTCCTGGTCCAGCTGGTGGAGTGTCACAAGGGTAATGTTATTGTTATGTATTGATTCAAAATGTTGAGAACTTATCTTATTTCACATGCAATAGGGTTCTTAATTTGAACTAAGAAGTATCTGTTGATTTGATCATAGAAATGCTCTAAAAGTTGTTTTAAAGTTATAATTGGTTAAGTGATTACCTTATCTGTTAGATTAGATTACCATTTCAAGATATATTTGACTCAAGATAGAACTATCTGCTAGACTTTTCAATATCTGCATGCTTTTGTTAAGTTTATTATACTTAATGTGATGCTGATGCATGTACCTAGCTTGAGTGGGAGGTATCCACTCACTAGGGCTCTATATGAGTCTCATGATGTTGTTTCAAATGTTTTTATGTATAATGCTATCAAGCAGAGAGGTTGTGACAAAGAAGATATAAATAACATAATCTAGATAGATTAGAATGTCCCTGCACTCTCTCTTTCCCAGGATGGGTTGTAGATTAAGTGTGTTCATCAAAGTACATGTATTTGATGTAAACTGAACATGATATGAGAACAAGATTGATTCTGGTTTTAATGGAGTTGAATATGATTTGTGATATCTAAATGTGATGTCCTTGATGTGACATTTATTTATGAATTTCTGAAGAAAGAAAAAGGAAAAGTGTATCTGTATTTTTTGTATATTGTTTATTCACCTTCGTTGAGAATTCATTGTTTTATTTCATAATTTGGGTTTAGGTATTGGGATTTTCTCTAATGGTTGGTATTTATGCTGATCAAAAGAGTGGGTCCTAAAAAATGTGGTATTAGGGCCTAGGTTAGATGAGTCTACAGGGACAGTAGGATTTAGGACTATACGATAATGTGGATGCTGAATATAACCTGAATGATGTGCATACTGATTGAACTCAGTATCCAGATACTCTGGTCAAGTATTTGGGTATTGAGCTAAGCCATTATGGAACTGCTGACTGTACTTCTTCTGGATGCCCTGACAAAGTATCTAGATGAACATAGTTTGGTAGTATAATAAGATGCATGATGAAAAAGAGAAGAATGGCGATAAAATGGTGAAAAAAAGAAAAGGATTTTATAATTCAATATGGAACCTATGGCAAGCATGAAATTTCATATAAGAAAGATGAAAGATTAATGGATTATGGAGATAATCTCTAATGATTTTGAATCTGAGTATGAAATCTAAAATTTTAAGAAAAAGCTAAGTACTAAGATAATGCACACTAAATGATCTTCCTTGTGAAGAAAATTGATGAATGTGGATGATAATATGTGAATCAGTCATAATCTTGATCCATGAGATACACAATCAAATTTTTAAAAGGATGTAAAAGGTGATGTGAATCAGATCCTGATAAATGATGCATTACTAGTATTTGTGAAGTAAGTATTTATAATACCCAAGGAGAGATATGATGAGGATAAGGGATGAAATATCCATTAAATGTAAAAAACAATGTCATATGAAAGAAAGATAAAATGAAAGTCTTTATAATTTGATGTCCAAAGAGGTGAAAGATTAGATGATATGATATTCTTCTGTATCTTTTCTTAGATTTTAGGAAGAAATCCTAAAAGGAGGGGAGAATTTGTAATGACCCATTTTCAAATTAGTCATCTAATAAGGGTTTACTTGGATGATTGTATGCTTAACTAAGTTGATCATTGTTTAAAGCTTGATTAGTGATGGTACTTAATTTTTGATGTTCTAAATATAATGAGAAGGTTTAATCATACTTTGATTTACATAATTAGGGCTAATATTTGGAAACCCTAATCGACCCAAATAAGGGCTTTGATGACATATGAATCCAGAATTTTATAAATATAGTGTCTCACTAAATAATTTTTAATATTTTATGTGTAACTCTCATTTAATTAAAATTTGGATATGATTTGTATATCTCAAATTTGAACACTACTGAAAAATATCAGAATTTTTTAAGAATGTTCTGACCTATTTGTTGGTCGAGTTTCAAACTCGACCGACCATATTTTCAGATTCATATAGAAGTGTGGTAATTGAAGTTTATCTTTTTATTGGTATATCCAATTGACCTCAAATTTTATATATTTTTATTGGTATATCAAATTGACCTCAAATTTTAATTGTAGTTGATAAACTCTATTATAGACAGGCTATTAAATTAGAATAATTTATGGATGATGTTTGATCTCTACAGAGAGGGGTGTCGGTCGAGTTCTATGGAGGACAAACTCGACCGACCATGTTGTAGACTGCAATATAGCAGTGTAGTATTTGATTTTTAATTATTTATTGGTAACTCCAATTGATCTAATTTTTTTTATTGTTGCTTATGACCTCAATTTCATGCATTGGGTTAAAGTTTAATAAATTTTGGATGAGGTTTGAGTTCTGAAAAGTGTGGTGTCAGTCGAGTTTATAACTCAGTCGACCATCCAGCCAGAGAAAAATAAAAATATTTTGAAGGGCTTTTTTGTAGTTGTTCTAAGCACCTCAATTCATCTATATGACTAACTTAACACACAAGGAGGTCTCATAACTCGTCATTACTGACAAAGAAATGAAATTCTTGAGAGAGAGGAGAGCTAGGGTTTTGAGAAGAGAAAGTGGTGGAGATGTTGACCTAGGGTTTCTCTATCCAAGATATGATGAAATCAAGTAAGTTTAGCTTCTTTGCATAGAATTTCATGGTGAATCTTCTCTCACATGTCAAGATTATGTACCTTCTTTGATTTGATTCAAAATCACATCAAATCTCCCCCTTTTCTCACTCTTTCTCTTCTAATCCCCATGTCTAGGGATTCTGAGTTGAGAGGAGAAAGAATTGGATTCATTTGCTAGAGTTTGATTGGGTTTCCAAAACTTTAGAGGTTGACCTATGTTTTTAAGGTGCTTGGCACCTGAGGTGAGTGTTTTTCTCCCTCCTAAGCTTTGTGTTCATGTTGAAAGCCTGATTCTATCTGGATAAAACAATTAGAAACCTTGTTTGTATATGTATGTGATTGGATTTGATTTGGGAAAGATATTGGGGATCCAATTCTATTGATTTTGATTATTTCTCATTGATTGGAGCTTGATTAGTTCCTGATATATTGAAATAGGATCCAAGGATATTCTTATGGGTAGATGACTATGCTATTTCATGTGAATTTTTCTTAAAAATCGGCCCAATGGCCGATATGCTTGGAATTGAATTGACACGTATAAAATCACATTTGAATTGTACTAGATTGTATTATGCAAGTGTATTATTGAATGTTAATGGAATTGAATGACCACATATCCTGATTAGGATTTGTGCCAAGAAAGTGAATCAAATGAGTCAATTAATCAATGTATACTTATGATTGATGAATGAAATGTGTGAAAATGGAAACTAGGGTTTCCATGTTTGTGAATAACCCTAATGAACCCTTGAATCATGATTGGATTACTGAATTATATGATTCTTATGATATGTTGAACTAAGGAATGACTTCTTGAAAACCCTAAAATTTTATTATTAAGACAAGTTAAAGATGAAATTAATGAAGTTATTATAAAGTAGTCTTTAATCCTTTGTTTTAATTACATGTGGCTTAAGACAAAATTGAATGAAACATACTAAAACAAGACTTTGATGGATATCAATGAAAAGTGAAGCATTGTATATCAAGTGAGTTAAAAATGATTGGTTCCAGTAATTTAATTAACATGACATGACATAAGTTGAGATTAATGAATATGAATTGAAGGGAAAAAATGAGAATTAGTAGATAAATTTAAGAAACAAACTCTAACCCTGAAATGTTGAGCTAGATGGTGCTAATGAATACAAATCTCAAATGAGGGATTAAGGAATGTACATAATTGTAGTTTAATTCAATTAAAAGATGAGGTTCAAGCATTTGAATTGATTTTCATGAATGTGTTCTTGTATTGTGATTGTTTGATATAATACTTATACTATGAGAATGAACTATTTTGATGGAATTCAAATGATAATCAACATGTGTTGATTAGTAACCCCATATGAAGAATGTGAAATAAAAGAAGAAGAGAACTAAGTCTATTATGCATGTATATGCATGAAATTTATTGGCATCTATTTAGATTGGATGGAACAAGAATATGTCGTACGATAATTTTTTTCTGAGTATGAGGAATGATACATGATATCTATATGCTTTTATTGTTTCTAGTTCTAATACCTCTACTAATATTTCTTCAGAACTGTGATATATAATGAACTGATAAGAATTATGTTGAAATTGAATTTAATATGCACTCCTTACATTGAGAAAAACTAATAAGGGTAAATATTGCATAATATGATTATGTCTACGGCTGAAAGCCCACTGATGATGATAAAACCCTGATGGGGTAAATGATGGACAACAACATTATGTCTCAGGCTGAAGGCCCACTGTTGATGATTGCTATGAGATGATGTAGAAGATAGAAATAATCATATGTGTTGCAATATATAGATTTATTCTGCTTCTTGCTTTGATCATTGTCCTTTTTGATAAACTTGATATGTTTCATGTTATTCTAGTTACGTGAGAATACACAGATATGATATATGATGTTTTGAATTCTTTTAAGATGAGTAAAAGAGATTAATAATAAGTGAAATGATGGAACATCTAGTTAGGTGCCCTGAACAATGTAGGTTTCCCCTGAGGACCACACTGGGAAAACAAAACGGATCTCCTTGTAGTAATCGATGAATTATGAGAAGGATTTCTGGAGTGTGGATCGAGACCTTAAAGGTTAGACCACCAGGATTTAGGAGTGAGTCATATGAAGTGGCTTTGGCCCTAAATCCTTACTATGAAAGTCTATGTCCAGATGGAATAGACATTGTTGAAATGAAATATGTGAAATGTGAAATGAAAAATATGTGAAATATTGTGATATGTGATAGACTATTTTGCTAGTTCCTATCGCGTGTACCAGAGATGAGGGTGTGAGCCTCTTTAGGAACCCCTGAGGTGGCTAGGGTGTGTTGTTGATATCTTAGGGTGGTCGGCTAAACCCTAATATAGTGACAGTGAGTCATTGACATAAGAATTAGGCATGGAGACTTCTACTTGGTGAGGTACAAGCCAAGTAGTTTCAGGGCAAATGAATAAAAAATGATAAGCCGTGTAGAACATGATTTGAATGATTATTACATTCCTTATATAGTTAGTTGATGATTGTTGATTAAGCTTCATGTTGTGGAAAGTAATCATGTTGCTATAGACATTTTCTATTTCATATTATGATCTATCATGCTGACAAGTTATAAATGTTGGGATTTATATCCATTCCGGATATGAGTTGGATTGCTTGCTATTTGATAGTATTGTTTGGTAGATATGTATTATGTGTACTTCAACTTCAGGACTGCAGGATGTGTTCCTGGTCCAGCTAGTGGAGTGTCACAAGGGTAATGTTATTGTTATGTATAGATTCAAAATGCTTAGAACTTGTCTTATTTCACATGAAGTAGGGTTCTTAATTTGAAATAAGAAGTATCTATTGATTTGTTCATAGACATGCTCTAAAAGATGTTTCAAAGTTATAATTGGTTTAAGTGATTACCTTATCTGTTAGATTAGATTACCATTACAAGATATATTTGACTCTTGATAGAACTATCTGCTAGACTTTTCAATATCTGCATGATTCTGTTAAGTTTATTATACTTAATCTGATGTTGATGCATGTACCTAGCTTGAGTGGGAGGTATCCACTCACTGGGGATCTATATGAGTCTCAAGAGGTTATTTCAAATGTTTTTAGGTATAATGTTATCCAGTAGAGAGGTCGTGACAAAGAAGATATAAATAACATAATCTAGATAGATTAGAATGTCCATGTACTCTCTATTTCCCGAGATGGGTTGTAGATTAAGTTTGTTCATCAATGTACATGTATCTGATGTAAACTGAACAGCATATGAGAACACGATTGATTTTGGTTTTAATGGAGTTGAATATGATTTGTGATATCTAAATGTGATGTCCTTGATGTGACATTTATTTATGAATTTGTGAAGAAAGAAAAAGGAAAAATGTATCTGTGTTTTTCGTATATTGTTTATTCACCTTTGTCGAGAATTCATTATTTTATTTCATAATCTGGGTTTAGGTTTTGGGATTTTCTCTGATGGTTAGTATTTATGCTGATCAAAAGAGTGGGTCCCGACAATATCTCATGTTACCAATGTATTATGATTATTTTACCACATATATAGAGTATATTAATGCATTCATGATACCATTTAAATCCAATTATTCTTAAAGCACATTTCCTTGGGGAAAAAGTTATTGGATATTAACATAATTGAGTAGGGTTTATAAGAAGTGGGGATTAACCTATATGCCTAGAATTGAGTAATGTTACACTCGACCCAAACCCTAAAACACCATATCATGGTCGAAACACTCCACTAAAAGATAACTGTCTCAAGCATCCTATCTCTAGGTTGTCTTGATTGTGACCATGCATCCCAAGCATGTGTTTGGGTCGCGACCCTCACCAAAAGTGGTGTAATGATCACAACATTAAACCCTAGGATAGTTACCATATCAAGTAAGTAACCCTAGACACACCCTAATATCACTTGATGATGTCACATATTCAACTATGATTCAATCAAGGCACCCTGTATCACCATATTCTCTCTCATAATGCTAAAGCATAAGAAACACTCTCTACATGTGAAAATTGCAAGGTAATCCTCTCTTGGGTAAATTGCAATATGGTCTAAAACATGTTCAATGTAAAAAGGATAGCTCAAACATTATTAAAATTGGACCCAATTGAAAGTACAAGCATGTCACATGAAATTAGGATATTTCAACATATTCAATTAAGGTTTAAACATCTTATTACAAAAAGAAAATATAATTTAGCACAAAACTAGGTCGAGGGTCTTAGACTTATTATCTTTATATTTATTATAAAACATTATTATCATCAACATTCAATAATTTGATCTTATTAACTACACATTGCTATCAATAGGGTTATATTATATTATTATGCACATATTAGGTTATTTTACTCAATTAGTCATTAGCATCCATTGATATCAACATTAACTTATATAATGTCACACTATTCCTATCCATCTACACTAAATCTCTTTTTATCATTCCATTTCATATAGTGAGCACATTATACCTCTCACTAGTCATATTTTAGTCATTATGAATGCATTAGTGAACAAAGAAGCATATACAACTACTTAAAGGAATTGCTTACATATTAATCATCATCTATTCCCATTGATATATGGAAGAGTATGGGGGATGAAGGAGTTATGTGGATAACAAAACTCTTTAACAAGATCATGAAGACTAAGAAGATGTTGGATGAGTGGAGAAATAGCACTATAGGACCCATCTACAAGAACAAAGGTGATGTTCAGAGCTGCATAAACTATAGAGGTATCAAATTGATGAGTCACACAATGAAGCTTTGGGAGAAGATTATTGAGCAGAGGCTAAGATCTATAACGCAGATATCAAACAACCAATTTAGTTTCATGCCTGGAAGATCAACAAAAAATGCTATTTTTCTGATAAGGAGGCTTATGTAGGAGTATAAAGAAAGCAAAAGAGGTCTTCATATGGTTTGTATTGATTTAGAAAAGTCTTATGATTGAGTACCCAAATAAGTGTTGTGGATGGTTTTGAAGTAAAAGGGTGTGCCAATTCAATATATTGACTTGATCAAAGATATGTATGATAGCTCTACTACAAGTGTGAAGACTCCTGGAGGAGAGACACCAACTTTTCCTATCACAGTTGGGGTACACCAAGGATCCACACTAAGCCCATATTTGTTTGTTGTTGTTATGGATGAGCTGACAAAGAATGTTCAAGATGACATTCCTTGGTGTATGTTATTTGCTGATGATATTGTTTTGATTGGAGAAACTACAAATAGATTAAATGATAAAGTTGAATGGTTGAGAGAGGCATTGGAATCAAATGGATTGATGATTATCAGGAGAAAAACCGAGTATATGCATTGCAATTTCAGCCAATCCCCCAGTGTGAATGATGGAGCCAAGTTGGATGGAGTAGATATACCAAAATGTGATAAATTTCATTACTTGGATTATGCTATTCAAATAGATGGGGATGTCCAAAATGACGTTTGTCACAGGATCACTGCATGATGGTTGAAATGGAGGAGTGCAACTAGAGTATTATGTGAATGGAAGATCCCTCTCAGGTTAAAAAGTAAGTTTTATAGAACAGCTATACGTCCAACTATGCTCTATGGGAGTGAATGTTGGGTGGTGAAGAAACAACGTCTCAACAAGATGAATGTGGCTAAAATGCATATGCTAAGATGGATGTGTGGGAAGACAAGAAAAGATCACTTGAGAAATGATTATATCAGGAATAAAGAGGGGGTGGCGAGCATTGAGGACAAGTTGCGTAAGGGTCGACTCAGATGGTATAGACATGTGCAACACAGACCGACTAATGTGCCTATATGAGGAAATGCTATTGAGTCAAGCACAATAAATAGAAGAAGAGGAAGACCTAAATCAACATGGGATGATCTTATAAAGAGAGATTTTGAATCTCTACATCTCAACCAGAATGTGGCTCTTGATAGAGCTGAATGGAAACAAAGGATCCATGTAGCCAACCCCAACATAGTTGGAATTGAGGCTTAGATGATGATGATGATGGTGGTGGTGGTGGTGGTGGTGGTGGTGGTGTGGTGATGGTGGTGGTGGTGGTGGTGATGGTGATGATTAATCATCATCTAGTTTATTAGGGATAATTTTATGCTTATTAAGTATCTTGTATTATTATGATACCTAATGATTCTAATGCATCATTTGAGGTATGAAACATGGGTAGGTTATATTGACCAATTACAAACTAGATTTTAGGTTCTATATATTCATTTCATCATCATATGAGGGTTTATATATCTAGGGTATGGTTATAGTTCCACATAACCTTATCTAGGATTTATACATATGTTACCTATTACATGTGTAATTAATGTTCTTCAGGGTATAAACGAGTGTATTAGGACTTATGCATAATCCTTATTTGGCCAAAACTAAAGATCTAAGAATATAAGTATCACATCCTAGGGTTTAGGATTTCTAGAGTCAAGATGCTAGGTTTTGATATCTTACATTCTCTATGTTGAGGTTATAGCTTATCTAATTGTGACGTCCTCAAATTTTGGCTTCTCCAAACCCTATTGGGAATGGGAGGTCAGAATCCGAAAACATCATCCAATCATATCAGAGAGCGATGCGGAAGCAATATGCACATACATGAACATACAACTATAACATACACCATAACATTTCTCAGCATTCAACATGTATATTACAAAGTGAATTACATTTACACATTGAATAGAAAATTTTACATAAGTCGATGAACATGTATGCTAATCAGGATCTTAACACAATAGGTACAACATGGACAACTGCTCACTTCCTTTCTTTTATCCCACGCTATCTCTGAACCTAAAACATACGTGAAACAACGAATCAACACACAAGGTGTTGTGCACGTGGGTAGAAAGATACATACTAATATGCTTGCATAATTGAAATAACTTGAGAAAGAAAGAGTAAAAGAAAACATTATTTAAAGCGATAATCAAGTAAACATTCCTTTTATTGCTTTCACTTTGATGCGGTTGTACTACACATACTTGCACTTGACTTACATCTAGTGTGGGCAATATAGTATCATCATACATCTAACATGGGCCAAGGAATCATACATCCATGTTTGGCAACATACATCCACACCAGGCTATGTTCTCTAGTAGCTACAACCCATCATACTCATTTATGTTCTATTAGATTTGGCAAAGTATAACTCATACTAGTTCAACCAAGCAATCATATCCAAATACGAGCATTCAATATATCACATATCATATGCAACCAGAAAACTAGTCTTATACTTAATAAATCCCACGTACCTGAGTTCAGAGATTCTTAACTTATCCTTGATCATCTAGAAGTCTGGTCATCACCTGATTAATAACAGTAATCATCATTAATACATGGTTCATACATATTCTAGGTATTTTAGGTCCAAATTAGGGTTTGGCCAAATCTAGGTTCAAACAACCTAGAACTTGTGTTTGATATTTTTATTCTGATCCATACGTCATTATTAAGGTATGATCTGAATTTCATAATTATCTTATACTTTCCCTATTTTCTAGAATTAAAATGAGGATTAAACATGTAATTTAGGCATTAAAGAGAAAAGGCCTAACATAGATCAATAAAACCCAGATCAAAGTTCACAAATGGGTTTCCAGTGTTATTAGGGTTCTACTAAAATTTTCTGAGAATTAATATCACTTGGATACTATTTATTTCAACTAATGAACTCTAATTCTTCTACATTAAATATCATCATCAGTTGTTCTTCAAAAGTCTAATCTAAGGATCCAAAAATGTAGGGGACATTTTCCTGAGTACGTGTATATTTTTAGGGTATTTTTAGACCAAGGGATCTATTTATAATGTATTTTCTAAGATCTGCATATATTTGAGGGAAAATTACCTTTAGTGGATCAACATGGGCCGTCAGATCTGCTTGTTGTTGGCCTGGATTCTCGCCATGTTTCCTGCAAAGGGAAAGGGGGCGCGTGGTTCTTTGGTTCATGTTGTCCGAGTGAACCGGCCGATCTAGTCACCTCTAGAGTGGATGGTTTGTTGGTTTCACTGACTGGATCCCTCGGTCTTCTCCTCCTCTCGCGTTCCACCGGTCGTCGTCTGCTGCTGCGGGAGAAACTTGTTCTCCATGAGCGTGCCTCCGACGGGAAGGTTGGATGTGGTGTGATGATGACCGAGCAACAGACCTCCAGACAAATATTTGGTCCTCACTCCTCATCCACGAAAGCTTCGCGAAGGTGCTTAGAGCCTGGAGTTGTTGACCCCGCCGCCCATGGCCGCCGTAGGAGGACTCAGAAGGGGGGAAAGGATCTTCGACTGCCTTCGACATCAATCGAGGCTTCCATGGGTACTAAGGCACCTCCATGACTCTAAAATAGAGTCTCGATCACACTGGAGACGCCTATAGTATGATCCCGGAACCAAACTCCCTACTTGACCAAAGCAAGCTTGCTTTCTGTAAATCCTGTTTTGACATCGATTGGGGAAAGGGTTAGGTTCCATTCTCCCTTGCTCAGGCATGAGGTGATAAGAATCTCCATGAGGCTTCCACACAGGCTAAAGCTACCCCAAGATCAACCCTGATGGTTGGGAAGATAGCTTACGGGCCCTTCCACTGCCTGGCACGAACGAAGGGTCGACAACCATGAAGGAGTCCTCCTTGGTGATAATGGGACCATTTTGGTAAGGGTTGTACCCATCCTATTCTTCTCTGCATCATAGCCCATCTTATCCTAAGCTCTGTGATCACCTGTGGAGACGAGAGAGGGAAAGGCAAGAAGAAATGGTGACACATACCATCTCAGGCATTGTATAATAGGTCGTTGGGCATCCCCCAAAATTTAGGATCTATTCTGGTACTCAAGATGCCACTTTGGCTCTTGATTCTCACTTGGATCGGTGGGGATGATCCACTGCCAAGTCAAAGGTTACTGTTCCGCCCATTTCGGAGGTGGACGATGAACTAGAGGCCGCATGATCACCATCCTACGGTCATAGATTCTGTGCAACAATATCATCCCACTAAAACAATGCGCCTCTAAAGTCCTCAAGGCTGCGTGACATATCATGGTCACGCTCCATAATATTTCTTAAATGAACCTAGTGACCAAGGTTTGGTAGAACATTAGAATGAAATGGAAACAACTTCAAACTCTTATATCTTCTAGTAGAAACCTCCTATTCACATGAAACTTGAACCATAGGTCCCTCATAACCCAAAGCCCCATACTACTAAGTTTGAGATGCAAATTGCAACAATTGGTCATGTAACTTAATTCCTCAATTAGTCTCATAATTAAGTGTGTAAACCTCATCTATAAATCAATTATTCACCAAACCTTGATGAAACAGTTTCAATCTCAATATCTTGATCATCATGCATTCTAGTATTCCAAACTAAACCATTTGGGTTCCTATATACCCTAATTGATACCCCAAACTCATAACTACTCCAAAGTGGTACATATATAAATATATTGGGATTATGGTACACATCAATTATCCTCCAAATTATCAACATAACTCACACTTGTTTGCTTTGACTGTATAACACATCATGGTCCATCAAAACCCTAAAATCCGGATTATCACACTAACCATGACAGAGCTAGTTCATATTATCACTATAGTAATAAAGGAATCATATCCATGCTAAAACTTACGTCAAGGTTTTTTGTTTGTCATCCATACATGCCACTCCAAGTGGGCGTATGCAAGACATTCTATAAAAACAACAAAGGAAAAGGGTTTTAGGTGAGAACTTGAGTTCAGCCTATTCATGAGCGTTCAAGTCCACCTATACTCCATAGTATCCAAACTAGCTTCCCATAAAACATGAGTGGGAACCAAACTCTACAAAAGTCAACTCCTATGTGGTGACATTTCCACCTCCACAAAAGGGTATGGGTGATTAGGTTTACTAAAGGATGAGTCTCCACTACATAGGTGGTTTGGGAATTGAAGGTGTCCAAATTAGTTAGTGGTTTAAACATTGGATGGTATTCCATGACTCGAGGATAGTCATATGGACCACCTATACAAGGCTAATCACCTAACTAAGGAACTCCTAAGATAACTTGAAGTAGTCAAGTCATTGAATGCTTAAGCTCTGATATTATTTTGTAAAGAGTGAGCCATGAGAGGGGATCCACTCTTTATTGAATAGAGGAATAAAACCATGTTTTTTCAAGAATTGAGGAAAGGATAAATTTCATCATTTCCCAAATAGTACATGTATATCATAGAGCACAAAAGTTTATAAGCACCACATATAAAACTATAACAAAATTACATGATAAGTCATCTACAATTATCCCTCACCATAAAAGATGGTATAGCAAATTAAACAAGTTTCATCTGAAAATCCAATAACATGTAAGGCTTGTAACAGAGGGCAATCTCGACATCCAAATTATCCTCAAGTTTACATTAATGAATATGATTTTCTTGTCATACCTACACCTGTGTGGAAGGGCAACATCACCTTGAAAATTGAAAATAAAGGCATGCACTTGTAAACAATAAGTACGCGCATAAACAATATTTGGGCATTATAATGGGTTACAAATATAAAAAGGATGTTTCCATGAAAATGGCCTTGAGATATTGATGCATAGTATTTATGGAGGGCGATATTGGAGTTATAAGAAATTTCTTGCCATAATAGACATTTACAATTTCTAAATAAGCAATACATTTGTATGCATAAACAAGACTAAATACACCTAAAATAGGGTCATAACACTGTAGGATAATTGATTTAAAAGTAAGACTAGAAACACACATCATGGGTGGAATATGTGCATCCTATATATGTATGGTTGTATATAAGTACTTCTATTCTAGATATTTTACTCAAAACCTTTAGCATACATAAATAGAGTGACAAGACTAGCATTCCAGTCTTACTGCATGTCGTGTATGAAAAGCATAGCAAGTGGGATAAAATTACCCATTTAAACAGACTAATTCAATATCCACAAAAGTTGATATGGTTTCAAATAGGTAAATATTGATGTTCAACTTTAAATTTCCAATAAGAGACTCTAGTTAAGTAGACACCTCAATATAAAATTAGATCAAAATCATGATAATTTCTAGAATAAAATAGGGATTGCACATACCTGGTGTTTACAACTAATGATCAACTCATTTTTTTGATATATTTTGGTCCAAAATGTCTAGTATTCATCTAAAAATAGGTTACATACATTAGCCAAACTGAAGAGATCATGTGCACACATTTCTAGCATAATTATGTATTTCATTAGCCTAATACTGATCATCTAAAGGTATGATACTATTTTTTAATCTTAATTAAATTAACATATTACCCTTAAATATCTATTTTAGTTCTAGCATCCATCTCTGAACACATAAGTGTAAATATGGCTAGGTTACATGTATGTGTATGTAATAATATGAACTTATTCAACAAATGTCTTTTAATTTTATATTCTCTCTCTCTCTCTCGATATATATATATATATATATATATATATATATATATATATATATATATATATATATATATATATATATAGCATAATCAACTTACCAAAATAGATCAACATCAAGCAAGGACTATGACAAGAGGCATACGGGCGCTCGCAATACTGGATAATGACACACACTTATTGATACCCGGTAGAATCAAAGATTTAGAGATCGGAAATACATGCCATCAGACATTCCTTTTAAGAATATATCCGCATGTAAAAGAAAAATGCATCGATGTGTAAGTATTGAAATTTAGTTAGTTTGGAAAGGTACATTTTGATTGTAAAGAATCAATACACAATATAATGTAAGAATATTTTCTATGTTACATATTGGATGGTTATAAGAATATTTCGAGTGGTGATGTAGTCTTTTCATTTCGCATGAACGAATAAAGAGGATGAGGTTGAGTTGGCTCCACCTCGTTTATGCAAAAAATTAAAAATGAAGAATGTGCACACAAATATGGTGGGGGTTGGCGCGTGTGGGCCTGGAAAGGGCGAGGTCGGGCCCCCATGTAATTGGGAAGGTGGTACGAACGAATGCCTCGAATCGGAAACCACAAAATCGTGGCGGGGGGAGTCATCGAGCGCGGACGGAGACCAGACCAGGGCGCACTACACCATAGCTTTCGCCATTTCGCAAGAAGACGACCGGATAAGAACGAACAGAAGAAGAAAAAGGAAGGATCAAGGAAAGAGGCCACTTACACCCACCCCGCATCCGGACCGGCGGACCACACGGGATGGAGGTCGATGTGGGGTGCGTGGAATCGTCATCGTCAATCATGGAACGGGAATGGGTCTGTTGCATGTATATAATACTAGAGATATTATTAGAGAGGAGCAGAACGAGACCGTCACCACCAAGGGAAGAGAGAAGAAAAGGAGAGACTTGAGTCGAGGGAGTTATTTGAGCTTCTTGCGCAAGAAAAGCAAAAGGATCAGAGCAGAGAGAGCCAGAGACGCAGAGCAGGAAGAAGAAGAAGGGGAGGGAGGAGGCAGGTAGAGAGGCTTCTGGTAAAGGAGGAGAAAACTGAGAAGAGGGAAAGAAGCGGTCTCCAGTTTCCTGAAAAAGGGTGGGAGAAGAGGGCAGCACATCGAGAGAGAGAGAGGGAGCTCTCAGAGACTTCTCTGTTCCGTTGCAGGCGCTCCAGCCAAACCCATTCGAATCCGTTGATCTTGACCATTAAATAAACGAAGCTGGCGATCGACAAGGAGCAGCAGCTTGGGGGCCTCAAGGGGTTGCTCAAGAAGGATCCCAACAGCTACAGTTGGCCAGCATTCCAGGTACGGTATAGAAGAAAAGACAGCAAATTTCCGTGCCTTGCAGCGGCATTCTTCCTTGTTTTGTTTGTTCTCTTGGGTTGGGTATGGGAAAAAAGACGCTTCATTTATGTTTTATTCTTCCGATTCTGACCCGCCCTGTTTTGCAGGAGATGGAAGACGGAGTGGGAACTACGGCGACGAACGACCAAGTCGAGGAAAACCAACTCCATCGACACCACTACAACCTTCAGCATCACGACGAGCCTGATGTGTCCGGCGGCCGGTGGCCGGCGTGGCTCCGTCCGATGCTATCAACCCGGTTCTTCGTCCAATGCACCAAGCCCCACCATGACGACGCCGGCAATGCCGCCACCACAGCTTCCATCATCAGCAGCAAGGCCACGGAGTGCAACATGTACTGCCTCGACTGCTCCTCCACCTCCGGAGCCCTGTGCCCTTTATGCGTCCCGTCCCACCGCCGCGCCGGGCACCGCACCGTCCAGATTCGCAGGTCGTCGTACCACGACGTGGTCCGCGTCGGGGAGATCCAGAGGGTGCTGGACGTGTCCGGCGTGCAGACGTACGTCATCAATAGTGCTAGGGTCATGTTCCTCAACGAGAGGCCGCAGACCAAAGGGAAAGGAGGTAGCGGTGGCCGTACTGAAGGAGGTGGAGGGGCGAACGCGTGCGAGGTGTGCCGCAGGGTTCTGCTCGATTCGTTCCGGTTCTGCTCATTGGGATGCAAGGTACGAAATTTTGTTTTCAAAAGAACGAAACTTGATACGATTTCAATGTGTTAAGACGAATGGGTGTGGAACAAATCCCTATGCTCCGTTGACTAAACCGGTTCTTTTGCCTCCAGGTATCCGGCACCTCGAAGTCGAAGAAACCGCACATGAAGAACCACAACAAGTTCCTGTTGTCCGCCCACGAATCCGATTCAGAGGGATCCTGTACCACCACGGACGACCGCCGGTCCAGGAGCAGCGACATTCAACTACATCACCGCTTCGGCTTCGACTTCGGCTTCGGCGCATTCAACTACCACAACTCTGCAAAGACGACTCAACCGGCTGCTGCCGTCGACACCTGCGACAATCAGGCCAAGAGGCGCCGGAAGGGCGTACCTCACAGAGCACCCACCGGCACCTCCCTCGAATTCGACTGCTACAATTACTGGAGGAGCTGCGACCACCACCG
Source organism: Alisma plantago-aquatica (assembly GCA_963693085.1). Lineage (NCBI taxonomy): Eukaryota > Viridiplantae > Streptophyta > Magnoliopsida > Alismatales > Alismataceae > Alisma > Alisma plantago-aquatica. The sequence goes on from OY856410.1 coordinate 533,058,343, forward strand.
GAGAAGGAATTGATCAAGACCCCGCTTCGTCTCTGTACTTGGTTGTCCTCTTGCTGCTCGACAACTGATTACCTACTGTACGTAGTACCGAATTAAGCATCCACTCTGTTCTACCCCTGCGGAGGTCCCGGCGGTGCTTGAAACTATATTCACCTCATCTCGTCTCCGTGTAACACCCGTCGGTACATGTATTATGAAACATTGCCACCATATCTCCCCACCAATTCCATGTTTTTTTGTGTGTGTATATATATCAAACATATATATTACAGAAATGGCTGGAAACACCAGCACAATGTTCAATACTACTTGCTCCTAGTTGCGTGATTTAACATTAGTAATCCGGTAGAATACTTATCTGAGCGGGGATCTAATTCTGACGCCTTTGGGCTTTGGCTGATTGGCTGTTTGCAAAGATTTATTCATATTTGTTGTTGGCACAATCCTTCCTTTTCCGGGGCATGGTGTTTTTTGTTAAGAAAAGAAGAGGCGACTACGTTTCTCAAGTGTTTTTTCAATTCTGTATCTTTGAATTGAATTGATGGGAATCAGACTGTAATTAAACAAATCATTGGGAATCAGACTGTCATTGTTATAGGAGTCTCTTTCAAACCATTGGAGAAGCGCGCACGCCTCTTCTTACGCCCAACAGACATGCGCACATCGGAGCCATCAATGAGGGTTTTATTGATATTCTCTTTTGTGGTGATGTTTTTCCTCTTTACCCTCAGAATCGTCATTTTTGATTGCCTCCTCCGTCATGTCAGAAACGACGAAACCTTTCTATCAATATCATCTTCTTTTGTTTGGAAAGTCCAACGCAAAGACACTGCCCAATTAACCCCATTAATCAGCGTATAACGCAAAGACACTGCCCAATTAACCCCATTAAATCAGCGTATAAAAGTCAAGCCTAGGATGCAACCCAAGTAGTTATTTAAGAGGATGGAATTGCACTGCTTTTGGTGGGTGCGACGCATTACCTAATCTTCTTCTTATAGTTATAGCCAACGTTTAAAGGGTGTCAAGTAATGTGTATTTGGATTTTAAAGAGTTGAGGTATTTTGGGTCTGTGAGTCTACACGAGTCTTATGGCCGGATTGGGTTTTAGGCCTTCATGGCTGTACAGATTTGAATGCCTAAACCCAATTCCAGCCAATTATCAATTACAGTAGACAGAACTCTTTTGAGGATAGGCACGAATATATCCGATGCTTCTTTCTTTACTTGGCCATAGTATAGAGTTCGAATTAATTTTTATTTGCCAGGAAGATGTTAAGGTTGGGTGGGGGGTCCATTTTCCCCCCTTCTTTCAGTGAGATATTATTGATCATGGTGCAGTTGACTAGCTGTGGTCTGTATGAAGTCTAGAGATGGAACCCTTGTCGTGTGAGCAAAGGAATCAAATTAGATAAAATCCGACCAGCTGGTCCAAACCAAGTATGATAATATGATATAAGGTGGTCGGCTCTTCCTTCAATCCCAAGGTTCCAACAACAAGGGATAAGGATCTACGACTCTGCCGTCTAGATCAATTATATACATTAATCAATTGAATGAAACAAGTCAGAGGGCTTCGGAATCTTTCGTTGGCTCGTCCTGTATAATCAATCGGCCGACTAGTAGCCTAGAACCAGGCCTCCAGACAGTCTTACACCGTTGGTGTGAACGTCTGACCAACCCAAACCGATGGCGACCTTCTAGATGATATGATTGTTCCCTCCACATGACGAAGGGGCATATCTGAAGGAAGTGTATACATTGTCCAAACTTGCAATTGGCATCGTTCAAGATACATATAAATTTACAGATATAAATGTTAGATAACTGATTACGTTAGTTATTAGTTACGTAACTGCTGTAGCTATTAGCTAGTTACAGTAGCAGCTCAGTAATGTAGCTAGACTATTGTAGCATGGGTTAAGCCCAATGTAGTGCAGCAAGTACATGTGAGAATGTAGTGTTGTTTCTAGTGCAAATGGCAAAGAAGTTTTATCCCATATTGCTCACACCTAGAAATTTTGTGGTCCTCATATGTAGGATCACATGGGGCACTAGTGTCCAAAGGAGTCCTAGGAAGGAGGTATGCTCACCTCCTTGGTGGGTGGGGTTACCACATCACAACGCACGCACGTGCGCGCGCGCACCACGCCTCGCCTCACCCGGCCGGGCTCGGGCTCACTTTTTGCACTAGGATACAACTACGTAATTAATTACTCGTGTAATTAATTGTTGCATTCTTATTCGGATTTCTTTAATCCTAATTAGAAAGTGTTTCTCTTTTACGGATTATTCACGTATTGTGTACGAGAGCAACCGAGTGTTGCGTCTAACTGGGAATAGGATTATGGACGTGCGTGACTATTTATATGACTCCGGCCATTAGGGTTAAACACACCGAAACAGTTTTTCTGCCGCCGTGTGTTTTGTGAACCCTAATCCCGAGTGCGAGAGTCGTCGTCCCCGGAGTTGCTTTGCAGAGTTGTCCTCCTATGCGAAGCAAGACTCGTCCTTCCCTTCAGACGCAGCTGTCAGTCGGTGGTACCTGCGGTGGCTGTGCTGCACTGGTAGCAGTGCGACGTGCGAGAGCAACACGTGCAACTTCCAGGTTCGTGCCGGATCGAGACTGGGAGAACGGTGCCTATCCGCGAGGATTGCCGGGCACTGGTTTCTTTAAGTAACACGTTCGTTTCTCAACGAACGATCGATCTGGTTTGCGATTTAACTCTTATTTTTGTTCTCCTGCATTGCTTGTTCTTCGAATCTTATCTTGGATCTGCCTGCACTGTTAATTAAATTGTACCTGACGCTGTTGCATGAACGACAACAACCATATATTATCAACAATAAACCGGTAAATGGTACTACTAGCACAGTGTTCAATACCACAGGTTGGATGATTTAACATCAGGGGATGAGAAAACACTATTTAGATGTATTTAATATGATTTTCTTGCCTCCCCCATTTAATCCAATTCTATGCATGCTTTGTGTAAGTTATGGCATGGTATTGTTGTTATTTCTGTGCTCTGTATTGTTTGTTTAGATACAGCAGTGGTTTATCTTACGGTTTTTAGTTTTTTTTTTTTATAAAGATACGGCTGAGGACGAGCTACCGGACTGTCCTAGTGATCTCTGACCATATTCCTTCGTTTTGTTTTTCGTTTGTTTCTTATAATTGATAATATATAGGCTGCACAAGTCTTTTGGTCTGACAGTACAATTTCTAGAAGACTATTTGACAAGATCACTTTCTGAGCCTTGTGGAAGTAGGCACTTCTCTTCTGCTGGCCCAACAGACATTGCTATTTAATGACCTCCTTGTATGTGGTGTATTTTTCATAACCATTCTTTTGCCTCCTTGGTGATGTCCACGATTTCCTTCTATATGTAGGATCTTTTATGTTCCGGAAGCCCAATGCGGGTACGCCAACACTGACTGTCTTTTGGGTCTACTACCCTCGTCGATGAAAACGAATTTGTCTCTTCCAAGTACATAACACCGGAGGAATCGAGGACACTCTTTCTCTTCCCCTGACTTGTTTCTTTATACATATGAAGTGTAAAACTAACGATTGCCATTATAATATGTGCCATGTTGTAGTCATGGGGGCATGGTTTAGATAGCAATAATTTTCCAAGTAGTATTTTCACTTGGTATGACTCTTAAAAAGGGAATAAATTGAATTAATTCTTAAGAAATGATTATGACCAACTAAGTGGCCCACAAATGTTAAACCAAATGTTTTTGGACAACTAAGATAAATAGCGTATAAGCATGATGAAATCTTGATATTTAGAGTAACTGCAGGATGTGTTTTGTCCCTCTTGGTGGGTAGAAATGTGTTATCTAACTCGAGGCTATGGGTATCGAGTAATAAGCGTTGACTTATGGATTCAGTGGGCCTGTGAGTCTTCATCTTTAGGAGGGTCCAGGGCCAATTATCAACCCCCACGTCATAAAACCTCAAATATGATGAAAACCTGATATTAATAATATCACAATATCAAGAGGATGTTTTTCCCTAATCTTGGAGGGCAGATTGGGGGTCCAAAATTGCAGTTCGGAGACTGATGTTCAGTGAGTGTTCCATTTAATTTCTGTCATCAAACATCCAATTATTTTTTCTAAGTAAGCCTTTGGAGTAGATAGATGATTAGCATTATCTGAAATACAATTTGGCACGACATCATAACATTAGATTTGAGTGTGGTAGAATGCGTTACCTGGCACTCGTTTAGTGAAACTATCAGTATAAGTAATAAATCTTTAACTCCAAAGTCAATGGGTTTGTCACTCTTCATCTTTAGAAGATCAAAGGTGAACTACCAATCACCCCCGACAAACCCGAGGCCAAGGATTGGTACGGATATATCTAATGTTTTTTTTTTTTACCATGGCATAGCATCAAGGGATTATATCTGCCGGGCATATGATGCCCACTTTTTAAGCGTTTAGGAACTTTTAAAATAATGGTCACGTGCAACAATTGACTAGTTAGTTTGTATAGGTGGAGCAGATGACGTGCGAGCGAAGAAACACAATAACACACACTAATCTGTTTGTTGGATTTCGTAGGAAAGAGAGGAATCAATTTATACGAATCCCAAGGAGGAAAGAATGGAGGCACAACTTGCCCAAAAGGTGGGTATAATATTGGTGGGTGGGGGGGGGGGGATTCTATCCATAGGCACTGTCACACCCGCTGGCATACCCGGAATATGGAGAAAAGAGAGTTTTAATGCATCCCACACGTGCAGTTTTTTTTATATTATTGTCATGCCAAAGTCATGCAATGGCATGCAAACTACTGTTATTATATCCACTTCTCAATTAATTGCACATGTGATTTTCCATCCACTACATATTACAAGAAGTATTTAGATTTAATTTTTTTTCATTCTAATTCCTTCTCTTTTTATTGTAAATCACTCTATTGCCTCCTGATTCCTCTTTAGTCCAGATTCTATCTCAAATGTGCATGCACTGTATTTGTAAAATGTGTTATTAGTGTTGCACGTTATGCAATGTACATCTTGTATTATAATATTTTGTAAAGAATAAAGTGTGTGCAATATGTGTAAAATTATTGTTAGTACTGTACGTCTTGTATTATAATGTTTTGTAAAGAATAAGTCATTCGATCGAGTTCTGTGAATGCACAACTCGACCAATGCATATCATCAGAAAATCAATTCATGAGATCGGTCGAGATTGGAGCTCAACCGATCAACAACATGTGATCGATTTTCTAATTTGGCTAAAAAGTGATTAAAACTCGGTACTAAGTGTCCCACATATTTTTCATCTTAGTTACAAGTCATATCATCAATACAAGTGATTACAAATTCTTCTAGGGTCGTTTAAAGTGATTTTCTTATTTTTCATATGGACAATGTATAACCTCTAGGTCAACATGTTGAACATAAATGAAGAGGATACATTAGATTCAAATGTGGCTTCATCATGATTTCGATGTAAAATATCAAGATTTAGATGTGGGGTGTACGAAGTCTGAATTCAAAATTTGTACTAGGTGTTGCACGCTTGGTATTATGTGCATTGAGATAAATTGTGGGTGCATCTGGATTTAATGTGCAAAGATCATAATTTTGATATGGGTGCATTCGAATTGATGTTGCGTCTAGATTCATAGTGTGACTATGATCTAAAATGGAATATGCACCATGATCATGTATGCTAGGATTTGAAAATGGCATGCAAAAAAATTAGTAGAATGTGCTACAATTCAATATGTCTGTTCAAGGGTCTTGATCTCATGTACACAAGGATTAGAAAAAGATACATATATGGGTGGATTGGAATCCAATTATGGTACACTAGGGTTGTGATGTAGGTACACTAGAATATGGAGTTAGATACTAGAGAAGGAGATAAAGAGATACATAGAATGGCCAATATAATAGAATGGAGAGAATAGATTTGAGTGAAGTAAAATACACCAATAATGATGATGTAGAGTGTTGGTGAAGGATGATTACATCAAGAACAAATCGAAGACTACTTTCGTAATATTCTCAATATAGACACCTTGGATAATGTAAATACTTGTGTGAAAAATACAAGATATGTCACTTATACATGAAGGATTTCACTATCTGAGGTCAAGAATGCTTTTGGAAAATAATGGCAAAGGCATGACAAGACAAACAACATTTGGATTCATGTAGTATGAGGGGTTTTAAGGAATTATGTTATTAATAACTTTCTTGAATAAGATTGTGAAAACCTAAGCAAATGCCATATTAGGTGGGGAACAATGTCATAGTCTCCGTCTACAAGAACGAAGGATATGATAAAAGTTGCACAAACTACATTGATATCAAGTTGATCAGTCACACTATGAAGTATAGGAAGAGAGTAATTGGAGGTTTATATATAGTACATCGATATAATACAACTAGATTAGTCGAGGAAGACTGTCCTGAAGATGGTCTTTGTGAGGGAATTCTAGGTGTTCTCTGGTCTTCCCTCTAGTTGCCAAAGCTCCTATAGATCTTGCTTTTCAGTCTAATAGTCTTATGTACTTTATCATTCCACGACCAAGTCTCTTTCTGTGGAGGCCCACAACCTTTGGACTCCCCCAAAACCTCTTTGAATTTTTTTTATGCAGGAGCTCATGTTATGCCACATAGAATTAACATCAAACTCCAAGTTCCAAGTTCCCTCCTTGGTGAGTTTATCATGAAAAGTCAATTTATTTTCTCCTTTAAGATTCCACCACTTGATATTGTTATATTGGTTTTTGTTATGTTTGCTTTTATTGATCTTCATGCCAGTATCTAAAACCACCAAACTATGTTGGGTTGTGAGTTCTTCACCAGGGATCACTTTACAATCCTTGTATAGTTTAAGATCCACCAACCTCGTAAGGAGTTAATCAATTTGGCTACAATTGTGCCCACTCTTGAAAGTAATCTTATGACATTATCTTTTCTTTAAATGAGTGTTTGCCAAAATCATATCATGTGCAACTAGAAAGTCTAATATTCTCTCTCCTCTATTTCTGTTTCTGTATCCAAAACCACCATGAACTCTCTCATATCCAACATTGTTACTCCCAACATGGCCAATTAAATCACTCCCAATAGATCTTCTCATATGTTAGTGTACCCTACATCAATTCATCAATGTCATCCTGAAAATCCTTCTTAGCCCTCACTAAGGCCAACTTGGGGGCATAAACGCTAATAATGTTAAAAATCTTTCTTCGTGCAAATTATCAACAATTCTAACAAGCATTTTATTTTTCTTTTTAAAAGACTTGAGAGAGGCATGAGTAGCATGAATACTAGAAATTTTATTATTCTTTATTTAAAGATTGTATATTTACCTCATTTGAGTCTTTACTTGTTGAGGCCATGAGAGAAAAATGGCATTCTCCTTCATCTTCACTAGAGCTTGAGCTAGATCCTCCACTAGATCTTCACTTGTGCTTGAGTTGGAGGAGTCACTAGAGCTTTTGTCCCATTTCTCCTTCTTATTGTACTTCTCATCTCTTCTCTTATTATGATGGGTCTTTTTTCCTTGTGGACAATCTTCCTTGAAATAATTCTTCTTTCCACATTTAAAGCACCAGGTGAAGGAGGATGACTTGCCTTTATAGAGTCTACCTTTGGAGTACATCACCTCACCTTCAACTTGAGAGAATGCAGAATCTTGACCAATAATAGCCTCAATTTTTGCTTTGTTGTCAACCTTCTTCATTATATTGAGCTCTTTCTCTTATTCTCTTTCTTCTTCCTTTTTTTGTCTTGTATATTTCCTATGATCTCTTCAATATGAATATCACCAAAAGACTTTTCTTCTTAAATGGAAGTCACCTTAGATTCTCACTTCTTGGGGAGAGTTCTAAGTATCTTTGAGTTGATTTGTCCTCTAACCATAGAATGACCTAGGACGGAAAGACCATTCATAATGGTGTTGAGTCTTGAGTACATATCTGCCACCCTTTCCTCCTTTCCTATCTTGAAGTTTTCAAGAATTTCCAGCGAGCAGTAGCTCAGGTGGTCGCAGCACGAGGCACCTAATGAAGGGTTCTGGGTTCGAATCCTCCTGGTGGTATTGCTCATAATTGTTTCTCCCATAGCGCAATCAGCCTCTGTGTAACTTAATGGGATATACTCCTTATGGGATGGGGCTAAGCTCCCCAGGTGGGGCTCGACGAAAGCCTTACGAGTCTTCTGGGTTACCAAAAAAAAGTTTTCAAGAATCCCTTTGAGCATGAATACTTTGCTTTCCTTCACTTTTTTCCCCTTATAAGTGACACATAGCTTTCTCCATATCTCATACGTTGTCTCATAAGAGGAAATCTGATTAATCTCGATGGGGGAGATGGATGGGTAGAGAATATTGATGGCTCTTGCATTCAAGGTTTCTTTCTTCAAAGTAGCTTCATCCCATTCTTCTATCCATGTCTCCGATATCTTATATGGATGGTCTATCATTTTCCATAGCTCAAGACTTGATCCTTGAATGTAGAATTGTAACATTATTTTCCAATAGTGGAAGTTACCCCCAATAAATATTAGAATGTGGATGAGGCACCTCCCACCTTGATAATTACTCATCTTCTCCTACTTGTAGAAGTATGTTTGAATAAGACCTTCTCTGATACCACTTGTTGGATCTATGGGTGATTTTCTCTAGAGGGGGTGAATAGAGCTATAAAAACTGAAACCAAATTCGTTAAACCTTCAAGATATATCACAAGATAAGGTTGCCAATATGAAATTTGATTACAACTAAAACATACATAGCAAAGATGAGAGAGATTGAATAAGTATAAGAATACAAGCTATGTAGAGTGGTTCTATACTCCAAACTAGGAGCACTTTAGTCCAGTACCTAGTGAGATTAAAATCTAGGATTTTGCAACCATTGTACCTTCCTTATATTCCATTGTAAGATATATAATACACAACCTTCTTTTTCTGGACCAAAGATACCCAACCTTCCATTTAAGGAGAAGGGTGCCAAAAACCTACCAAATGACTTACCTACCCAAGACCGAGTCTTCAACCTCACTAAAAACTTACCCACTTTGCTACAAGTCTTCTGCCTTCACCAAGGACTTACCCACACTTTCACAAGTCTTTCACCTTATAGGAATTGCCTACTCTTCTTGGTTCTTCCACCTTTGACTTCATCTTCGTCAAGTAGAAGCTTTCACCAACAGAATCCTTCCCTTTTTCCTTCTTCACAACTCTTTGCCAAGATAAAGAACTTTCATCTTCATAGTTGAAAGAGAGATTAGAAGGTGGAGGAAGTGAGAGTCTCATAAGATATACATGTAGGACTAATTCTCTTACAAATCTCCTACTCACTCTAATAGATGTAGTAAGTGATTAAGCTTAGAGAGAGAGAGAAGGCTCTTGGAGGCACTCAACTATAATATAGGGACATGTATAGTGCTTGGCTAACCATGGGATGAAGCCTAAGGGATTCTATTTATAGTTGGGGATGCCTACTAACCAGTGGGAACACTTAAGGACAGATACTAACCGCTTGGGGTGTTACAATGTATATTTTGTTCGGGTTTTGTAACACCCCAACAGCTAGAAATACATTTTCTACACACTTTGTATAGTACATAGGCCGAGTTTACTTTTGGAAAACTCGACAGATTGCACTATGAGACAAAGTAAATATGAAACATCGGTCGTGTTTATCTTGGATGAAACTCAGCTAATTGCTTAAATTTGATTTGCCACTGCAGGGTGTAGTTTGAGTTTTGTGTATCAAAAACTCAACCAAACATGTACATTTGTCAAGACTAATCTTAGGCATTTGTTGAATTTTTAGGGAGGAAACTCGGTCGACAAAATAGTCTGTAATCAAGTTTGGAAAATATCATTAAAGTGCTTAAATAATCGATTTAAGTGATCCAATTTTTTTAAGCTTAATTACAAGTCATACAATCATTTCAAGTGACTTACAACATGATTCTAATAGAGATACATCATATTCCACAAAAGTACACTTGCATTGATTTTGACTCATCTTTTCTCCAAGTTAGGATGCACAAGTTAATCCATTGGGAGTATGTCTATACCTAATCTGAAATCACTCAAGTACAAGTATCAGATACAAATAAGTGGAATGGTTAGTCATCATCAAAAAAAGGGTTTAGTCAATTTATATCTTGAGTCAACATTGACCTTGAGTAAACATTCTTTACCCACACCTGTCCAAGATGTGGCAACCCTTACATATTTTTTACTACATCCGAGAAATGAGTGTTGTGGGACTAACTTCATTACTCACACTCATCCAAGATGTAGAAACTCTTGTCTGTCCTTCAACACAACTGGGTGTTGTTGTGTCGAAACTCGTTGCATATTTATCATTGTACCTTGTTGTCGATGCAACACGTCATTAGGTAAGTCGCTCCAACAAAATTTCTATAAGGATCCATGTCGTAGAAAGAGTGAAAAAGTTTTTTATGAATGACTGTCAACCTACCACCAATCCTCCTCCTTTACCTGGGCTTGGGACCGACTACATTAGTACAAAATATACGAAACATAGGCGGAGTTATAAACACCTAGTTTTGAAAATATTTATTTTACTTCCCAAGATAACTCCCTTTCCTACCAATTTTTATGAAAACTCTAATCATATTATTATCTTCTATTAGGAAACAAATAACTCTTGTAAATACCCCCTTATTTATCCGAAACTTGATTCCCAAGACAAATCTAGATAATTATCAAATAAATTACCTAGGCCACAAGATATGCTAGAACTTTCTGGATCTTCTTCTATATCCTATATTTGGATTATCTATTCTATAAAATTATCTTGATCATTTTTCATGAGCAAGAAAACATTTATTTCTTTATCTTGTATCCCAGGGACCCATTTGTAAGTCTTGATCTTTGAAACTTAAGTAATTCATACCCCTTTTCTCATCTTTACTCCAATTGGTACCAAAATTGGTTACTTTCTTTATAATCCTATAATATCGGGTAGTGCCAAGTTTGGCGTCAAAAGGATACATCTAGATACCATTTTCTCTCTCTTCAAAATACTTCTTAAATCAATTATCATCATTACTTGGAAAGTCCTTTTATCTCAAGAATCATTATCTTAGTTTCTTCATTATTTTTAAGAGTTTCAAAAGTCAGATTGAAATATCCTTATTTGATGTCCCAAAACTTGTGTTACAAGTCTGGATTAGATATTTACTCTATTAATTATCAAAATCACAACATATCTTTGAATATTTTAAAAACATGCCTATTATTTTATATTTTAATTATCTAACAACTCATGAAGCCATTACTATTTATTTAGGCATGAATTCCTTTTGTTTTCTTAAACTTGTGTTGTGACGTCCCCAAATTTTGATTTCTCCAAACCCTATTGGGAGTGAGATGTCAGAATCCGAAAACATCATCCAATCATATCAGAAAGCGATGCGGAAGCATAATACGCATACATGAACATACAACCATAACATACTCAACATTCAACATGTATATTTATACAATATGAATTATTACAAAATGATTTACATTTACATATTGAATGAAAATTCTACAGTCTATGAACATGTATGCTAAGCTAGGATCTACACAAAAGGTACAACCTGTACAACTGCTCACTCCCATATTTTTCCTCCCATGCTATCTCTGAACGTAAAACATATGTGAAACAACGAATCAACACACAAGGTGTTGTGCACGTGGGTAGAAAGATACCTACTAACATGTTTGCATAACTGAAATAACTTGAGAAAAGAAATATTAAAAGAAAATATTGTTTAAAGCGATAATTAGGTGAACATTCCTTTTATTGCATTCACTTTGATGTGGTTGTACTACACATACTTGCACTTGACTTACATCTAGTGTGGGCAATATAGTATCATCATACATCTAACATGGGCCAAGGAATCATACATCCATGTTAGGAAACATACATCCACACCAGGCTATGTGCTCTAGTAGCTACAACCCATCATACTCATTTATGATCTATTATATTTGGCGAAGTATAACTCATACTAGTTCAACCAAGCAATCATATCCAAATACGAGCATTCAAGATATTACATATCATAGACAACCAGAAAACTAGTCTTATACTTAATAAATCCCACGTACCTGAGTTCAGAGATTCATAGATATCTTTGATCATATAGACAATCTGGTCATCACCTGATTAATAACAAATATTCATCATTAATACAAGATTCACCATTATTAATGGTATTTAGGTCCATATTAGGGTTTTAGTCAAACCTAGGTTCAAACAGACCTTAACTGGTTTCTAATATTTTTATAATGATCTAAAAGTCATTATTAAGGTTTGGTACGATTTTCATATTTTTCTGATAACTGGTCTATTTTCTAGAATTAATATGAGGTTAAAACATGTAATTGGGTTTTAATGAGAAATGGCCTATCATTTTGAAATAATAGTCAAATCTGAGTTTATATTTAGTTTCCACATTATACTAGGGTTCAGTAATATTTTTTCTCAGATTTAATTTCCATGATATGCTAATTATGCCAACAATATGATCTCAAAAAGAAGCATTATCATCTACATTAAATATCATCATTTTTTGTTTGTCAAAGGTCTGATCTAAGGGTCCAGTAATGTAGAGTATATTATTCTGAGTCCAGGGATAATTTTGGGTAATTTATTGGCCATGAGAGCTATTTTCTAGGTATTATGCAAGATTAGGATATTTTCTAAGATTTAGAAGCTATTTACCTGCATGGGATTTGTTTGGACCGTTGATCCACATCATGTTGCCACTTCTGATTTCACCATGTGGCCAGTTTAATTCGTGCAAGTGGAAGGCTGACTCAATGGACCAGTTTTGGCCCAGGTGGGTCAGGGCCACCTCTTTCTTCCTCGCACGCGATCCGCGACGGCGCACAGGAGACTGGTACTCCGATGTCCAGAACTGGAGGCCGCCTACGCTACCTCTCCAGCGAGGCTCTTCCAGTCCATCTTCCTCTGTCCTCACCCAAAATGGTGCCAACAGCCTGCCGTCGCCCCTCTGTGACGCTCCATAACTCTGTTACTTCTCAACGGTCTCGGTGACCCATCTTTTGCTGAGCGGCCCTTCCGGCGCCGTGAACCAGGGGTCGATGACCGATGGCCTACTACTTCCACCACCCGCTACAAGGCTAGAGAAGACATACATCGGTAGAATGGGGCTCTTCTAATTGATGCTTCTGTGCCTTTTTCCAAACCAGTCCGGAGCCTCGTCGCAAGCCCCTGAAGGTAACGATAGCAGTGATCAGGGCTTGTCCCTTCATGCTTGTCTTTCCTATCTGAGATCAAAGGTAGATATGTATCCTTCAACTAAGCCTGACGATGGCCTTAATGGGCGGCGATGACGAGAACTGAGCTTCCCACAACCTGATCTCTGATTCTTCAACGGTGAGGTTCATCTGGTTTCTTGGAGGAATCGCCAGGATCAATCATAGATCAAGGAGGAAGATGGGCCTCCTGCATTCACTGCAACAAGACAGTGTCGAGGAGGGGCTTTGGGGATCTAGAAGCTTGGAGCCTCTACAGATGACTACCATATGGGACTTCATCTTCAAAGTTTGATGATGGAGCTAGACCTCCTTCCATTCAACCGGTGCTCTCTCTCTCTGACTTAGGATAGTTCTCATCTTGGTTGGTGACGGCGATTGAGAGGCTGTGGGGTGTTAGGGATCGTTCTCCCTGGCTATCCAAGTGAAACACCTAATTCTTGGGGTCAAAGGACTGCTCCTGGCATTACAGAGATGATAATGAACTATCACATGCTCAGTCATTCCGAGAGTGGTGGATCGACAACAGCTACTGGGAATCCCAATCCAAGGCCATTTATTCTTATCTAACAGATATATGGATTCCACATCTCCAGGCCATGGGTCATGCCAAATTGAAACCGTGCCCCTTTGCTATGTGGGTTGGCTGTGTGACTCCATTGAAAATCAAACCTAGTTTTTAGAAATCATTTGAAACCTTAGTCACTCAATTGGAGTTCAAATATCAATACCTCCCAAACGGTTGACCCAAAAGTAATGAAATTTTTAAACATAGGCTTATACCATCATAGTGTATCTTCGAACAAGGTTTGAGTCATTAAATCCATTACTTGGTCATACAAATAACTCCCAACCAACCTTATAGATGGGTGCATAAAAATCTGAATCCAACTCAATGAATAAAAAGATCTTGATCCTACCAGTCCAAAACACTTGTTATGATACTAACACCTCAAAGTTCACTAATATATCACTTGAGGTTATTGGTACTAGTAAACGGGTCCCATGGACTCATATGTACCCAAATCAATATAATCAAACCTATTCATCATACTTGAACTCAAATAATATTCGAATTGTCAATTGCATATATAGTTACACTTTTTGGGTAAAAATATACAATGATTGAATAACCAATTCCTCAATTTGGTATCAATCATCTACATGACACTCATGGTCTTAAAACATTATATTGGGTATCATAATCCTAAAATCAGGTTCATCACATTCACCCCACCTTATATGGAATTTCATCCTCGAAATTCAACTCATCTCATCCTTAAGAGGCTATTTAGGAGTTCAGCTTCATATACATCACCATTGCTTAGGTTCTAAGACCACCATAATTGCATGTACTCTAAGTTGTTAGCTTAGGGCCTAGAGATTCTTGGGCGTGTCCACCCCACCTTATTTGTGGAAGCTCCACTTAAAGTCTTAGACATAACATGACATTATGATATCTTAAGATTACATCACCCCTAAGGATACGAGTTTTGTTCATACTTTTAAAGTTCAAGAGGAATTCGTTTATATGCCATGATATTCAGATCGTTCAAATCTAACATCATTAACATCTTATAATGATTTCAGCATTAGAGGAGATTTATCTTCATCCTTGATATTATGATTTTTCTACATAAGAAGGGCTTACGTAACATGCTTGACCATTAGGGTTTCACCCTATGGTGTGATATTCATACTCAACTTAGAAGCATACACTGAGAAGGATCAAAGCTATGAACTATATTTCTGATCATATATCCTATGATCCAAAAATATATTTATATCAAGTTCATGAGTTCATTTTTTTGCATGTATTATGTGAAGGGAAAAAGAGAATATACTGAGTTTATCCCATGATCTCAGCATCATATCTTTCATGTTTCATATGAAGGGAAAGAGAATATTTTATTGTCAAACTTATAATGATTTCAATCTTGGGTGCTACATGTATGATATAGGGGGGGGGAATATAGAATAGGTCAAACTTATACGAATGACTCCTCATATATAAATCATCTATATAGCTTAAGTGAGGTTTCTATCATCATATATTAAGAAAGAGAAGAAGAAGGGAGAACATGTATATTGAGTATCTTTTGCACAAAGCATCATACTCTCATAACTAGAGTTCATATATTACCTCACTTGCAACTAATGATGAGATTCACAAATATGTCACTCCTGCTAGGACCTAACTTAGCCAAAGGATTGAATTTATCATATGGGTCATCTACCCATCCTTTTATTTTACCCAATTCTCACATATAGATTTGAATCATGCATAAGGACTCAACTCAACACTCGAGAGTAATCTAGTGTAGGACTTTTTTTTAACACATATCTCATATATTGGAGGCTAGGTCCTATGACCTTCTCCCTGTGGGTCTTACTCTCTCTAAAGTTCACCACATATCTCATCCTACCACTAGATATCCTCCTTGTATAAGAGCTTGAGGCTCATGCACACTCATCTCTATCATAACTTAGCTTATCTTAAGTAGCAAAAGGGAATGTACTTTCATCATCAAGATTTTGCATAAGTTCCACAAAATTGGATTCAACAAGTATACAACTTAAACCTTTATAAGGAAACTTATAGAATCAGAGATCAAACTTAGATAAGATTTCACATGCTTATTTCAACTATCATTATATCATCTAATCTATGTATCACATATCTTGATAAGGCTCTAGACATCTAATCTAGACTACTCTCTCTTCTAGACTGATGTCACTCCCTTTCACTTAGGTTACATGAACACTAACTACTCTCCAGTGTGAGGGACACATTTTCATATTTACATATAGGTAATAAAATATTATATAGTTTTTCTCTGAGAAGGCAGACGTCAGAGAAAACTATCGAGGCTCGGGCCGATTGGAAAACAAAACCAAATCAGCAAAACGAGTGTCCCACACACAGTAGATAGTCTAGTGCCATGTCACCTAGTGAAATGGTGAGAACAAGGTGTAGACTAGTGTAGCTACCCAATACATATGAGCTCTATATGGAAAGGGTTTCACACACTTGTCTAAACCTAGTTCTCGAACATCTAGGTTGTAACTTAGAGGCTATGTCAAACCGTATTCCTATAGAATAACTTACTAAGTTTCCAGGGTTTAAGTGAAAGGTGAAATTTAGTTTATGTTTCATGGTGAGAAATTGTCAGGTGTAGCTATTGTTCATGCTCTGATACCAACTGTGACGTCCCCTGATTTTGATTTCTCCAAACCCTATTGGGAGTGAGATGTCAGAATCCGAAAACATCATCCAATCATATCAGAAAGCGATGCGGAAGCATAATACGCATACATGAACATACAACCATAACATACTCAACATTCAACATGTATATTTATACAATATGAATTATTACAAAATGATTTATATTTACATATTGAATTAAAATTCTACAGTCTATGAACATGTATGCTAAGCTAGGATCTACACAAAAGGTACAACCTGTACAACTGCTCACTCCCATCTTTTTCCTCCCATGCTACCTCTGAACCTAAAACATACGTGAAATAACGAATCAACACACAAGGTGTTGTGCACGTGGGTAGAAAGATACCTACTAATATGTTTGCATAACTGAAATAACTTGAGAAAGAAAGATTAAAAGAAAACATTATATAAAGCGATAATTAGGTGAACATTCCTTTTATTGCATTCACTTTGATGTGGTTGTACTACACATACTTGCACTTGACTTACATCTAGTGTGGACAATATAGTATCATCATACATCTAACATGGGCCAATGAATCATACATCCATGTTAGGAAACATACATCCACACCAGGCTATGTGCTCTAGTAGCTACAACCCATCATACTCATTTATGATCTATTATATTTGGCGAAGTATAACTCATACTAGTTCAACCAAGCAATCATATCCAAATACGAGCATTCAAGATATTACATATCATAGACAACCAGAAAACTAGTCTTATACTTAATAAATCCCATGTACCTGAGTTCAGAGATTCATAGATATCTTTGATCATCTAGACAATCTGGTCATCACCTGATTAATAACAAATATTCATCATTAATACAAGGTTCACCATTATTAATGGTATTTAGGTCCAGATTAGGGTTTTAGTCAAACCTAGGTTCAAACAGACCTTAACTGGTTTCTAATATTTTTATACTGATCTAAAAGTCATTATTAAGGTTTGGTACGGTTTTCATATTTTTCTGATAACTGGTCTATTTTCTAGAATTAATATGAGGTTAAAACATGTAATTGGGTTTTAATGAGAAATGGCCTATCATTTTAACATAATAGTCAAATCTGAGTTTATATTTAGTTTCCACATTATACTAGGGTTCAGTAATATTTTTTCTCAGATTTAATTTCCATGATATGCTAATTATACCAACAATATGATCTCAAAAAGAAGCATTATCATCTACAATTAATATCATCATTATTTGTTTGTCAAAGGTCTGATCTAAGGGTCCAGTAATGTAGAGTATATTATTCTGAGTCCAGGGATATTTTTGGGTAATTTATTGGCCATGGGAGCTATTTTCTAGATATTATACAAGATTAGGATATTTTCTAAGATTTAGAAGCTATTTACCTGCATGGGATTTGTTTGGACCGTTGATCCACATCATGTTGCCACTTCTGATTGCACCATGTGGCCAGTTTAATTCGTGCAAGTGGAAGGCTGACTCAATGGACCAGTTTTGGCCCAGGTGGGTAAGGGCCACCTCTTTCTTCCTCGCACGCGACCCGCGACGGCGCACAAGAGACTGGTACTCCGATGTCCAGAACTGGAGGCCGCCTACACTACCTCTCCAGCGAGGCTCCGCCAGTCCGTCTTCTCAACGGTCTCGGTGACCCATCTTTTGCTGAGCGGCCCTTCCGGCGCCGTGAACCAGGGGTCGATGACCGATGGCCTACTACTTCCACCACCCGCTACAAGGCTAGAGAAGACATACATCGGTAGAATGGGGCTCTTCTAATTGATGCTTCTGTGCCTTTTTCCAAACTAGTCTGGAGCCTCGTCGCAAGCCCCTGAAGGTAACGATAGCAGTGATCAGGGCTTGTCCCTTCATGCTTGTCTTTCCTATCTGAGATCAAAGGTAGATCTGTATCCTTCAACTAAGCCTGACGATGGCCTTAATGGGCGGCGATGACGAGAACTGAGCTTCCCACAACCTGATCTCTGATTCTTCGACGGTGAGGTTCATCTGGTTTCTTGGAGGAATCGCTAGGATCAATCATAGATACCATTTTCTCTCTCTTCAAAATACTTCTTAAATCAATTATCATCATTACTTGGAAAGTCCTTTTATCTCAAGAATCATTATCTTAGTTTCTTCATTATTTTTAAGAGTTTCAAAAGTCAGATTGAAATATCCTTATTTGATGTCCCAAAACTTGTGTTACAAGTCTAGATTAGATATTTACTCTAATAATTATCAAAATCACAACATATCTTAGAATATTTTAAAAACATACCTATTATTTTATATTTTAATTATCTAACAACTCACGAAGCCATTACTATTTATTTAGGCATGAATTCCTTTTGTTTTCTTAAACTTGTGCCATGAGGACTTATTTAAACAACAAACATTTCACGAGTCTTTCGTGAGGCCCATGGGTTGAGCCCATGCAACAAAATAGATACAAAATGCTTTCTAATTCTAATTTGTTATTTACTCATTCACATTAATTAAATTAAAATTTACTAAATTTGAGGATCTTACAATCTTCCTCTCCTTGTACCTATGAGGTTGTGACCCCTCCCTCCTAAGTTCTATTTAACCTCTAAGCCTTTCATAGTATGTGTGTGACATATGGCTAGTTTGGTTGGGTGTAGTAGGATGCAGTTGTATGAGTTTGCAATGTAAAAATGTACATCAAACACACACTTTGTCATCCAGATGCACCCTACCAAACATGCCTTTAGCATTTCATTACCCATCATCTAATCTCCGATTTTTCAATTTCATTACCGATCATCTAATCTCCGATTTTGCTATCCAATATTCATTTTCCCATCTCAGCAAGTACGTCAAGCTCTTTTTCCAGCTTTCATCTAGTTGAGCATTTTCAACCTAGACGTATCATGCATCATTTTTTTATCTGACTTTTTCAAGAAAAAAAAAAAGAGATGTCACCTACCAACCCTTTGTTCCATACGTTCAATGGTGATTTCATTCGTGTGGTATGGGATCAGCAACTCAGCGTAATCTCTTTCCGCGCCCAGTCAAGGCCGGCGTGGACTGAGTTAGGTATCCCCCGCGCCGCACTGATGGAAAGGCGGGCGTGGATTTCCACCGCGTCTCGGTGCCTGTTACTAAACTGTGTGACTGGGCCCTCTACTAACAACCTACCACTTCCTTACCTGTGGAGTGGGCGCGCCCCCGGATCCGGCCTTTCCGGTAAAGTAAGCTTTTTGCGGATCGCATCGCATTGGGTCGGGTTATTGTACGCCTAGTGGAATGGAGGGCCCGCAAAGGAGGATCGGAACGGGTAAAGGAAACCTGGGGGAGGCTTCATTCCAGCTTCCCTTTTTCGTTTCTTTTTCTCTGGGGGTCGTGGTGGGACTTTGTTAGGTTACTTGGTTGGTAAGGCTTTGCACGATTGCTTCACTTCGGTGTGAACGACCGGCGGCGGACCGGGAGAAAAGGAAAGCTATATGGTATTGGCCTTTTCCTTTCCCCTTTCTCCACCACTTGCTGCCTCGGTAGGACTCGGGTGTGCAATCGTGGGTGATAATGGCCAAGCGATACGGAGTAAGGTAGAGAGTAGTAGTGAGAGAAGCATCAGCTTGCTAATCAACTCGCCAACCCTCAACTTGGACGGCGGGAAGGTGATACTCATCCATGATCGTCGGTTAGTCACTTCCTCAAGAACCATGCTGCGCATTGGAAACCGCGATCCACACTGCGCCGGCGAGAGTAAACCTGCAGGGACGACAGGAAACTTCCGGCGTACCTGGTGAGGGCCTGGCTAGTCTCGCATCTGGTATCCAGATTATTGGAAGAAAATGCAAAAATAGGAAAAATTATTCCATTGCCGGGATTTGAACCCGGGTCGTCTGGGTGAAAGCCAGATATCCTAACCGGACTAGACGACAATGGATTGTTGTATACGACATGATCAATAATTTACTTGTAAGCAGTCCTGTTTTCAGTCCCAAGGCAACACGGCTCATCCTACAACCTATATTCTTTCTAAGTTTCTATGCCCCGTTCCTCTGGTAACAACATTGGGCCATTATTGTTGTGAATGTCAGGCATGGTTTCTTTTCTAAATAATACAAACCTTCCAACTGTGTGTGTTTATGTTTTGTTTACCATAAATCATAACTGTTACATAATATCTCCATATTCTGGATCTTTATTATCGAATCATCTTCTAGTGGAATATAACCAAGCTAATCTGATCAGAGTATAGATATATATCAATTCTTCTGCACATCTGCTTCATCCCTCAAACATCAGCTGAAGGAGAGTATTTGTAAAGAACACATTCTTGGGGATATGGCCTCCGTTCCTTTTTGAAAACTCAATTGACTAATTATCTAACATTTTGATTCTGACTCTTATAAGCATATTTAGATATAAGAAATCTTCGCGTTTCAAGACATGTGTGATTAGTAATTTATTTTTGCAATGATATAATGATCCCCAAAAAATCTTTAAACCCATGCTAAAATTATATCGTTCATCTTTCAAATTTTCAAAATTTCATTTGAACTATGTAAGATCTTTTTATAGTCACAAAACTTAATTTAATTTGGCCAATCGGAGGACACGAGCCAATTCAAATGATGTGATTTTATTTTAGACAAATTTGGTTAACATTCGGGCTTACGTACCCCAAATCAAATAAAATTTGATTTTTACTTTAGTTTGGTTTATTCATGTACAATCCTACATAGGATCATAGATGACATCTAACACTTCACGTCTTCTCTCTTTATATATATATATATATATATATATATATATATATATATATATATATGTAAAATACAAATACATATATGTATACCTATACAATTATAGGCTATATTTTATTGGTTTTAATTCAAAATTTGAAATTACATAATGGCTTTCAATGAATCACGAACAAAAAATTGGGCCGCTACCCCTTTTGTAGATGGCAATTCTTATGGATGTAAATGTAAAAATTTGAGATGTAGATGAAGATATCATATTGTTACTATTGGTTACATGTTGAAGACATCGAAGAAGAGAAAGGGCACCCCAAATATGAGGTTGGTCGTGAAGATAAGATATGTTCAAACTCTATTTTCATTTCCGACATATTCGTGATTAAAACTTCTAAATTTTTGTAATGAAGCATGATATCTCTTGAATCCATTAATCTCTTTTCAAGTTCATTTTAAATGACACTTTTGTCCACTCTATTATTTGTGAGAATTTTTACAACTTCAAGGGATTTATAATTTAATTGCATATTGATGCACATTATTTGCACACAAAAATCACTATAGAAAATTATTCCCTAGTGTTTAGCCATTAAAGTGGTAGTTAACTCGTCCGCAAGCAGACAAGTTAACTGTAGTAAAGAAAAAGGTCAATCCCATAGAACAACATGATTACAAATTTTATTTGAATCAATTGCTTAGAGTAATATTTAAAATCTAGTTTGTAGAGAGTGATTAAGGCTAAAACAGGAAATGAAAATTGCAGAAGAAAACTAGTTAAGTTGAGTTTTAATTCAATTAATGGAGAGATACTAGGGGTTCGGGAGTTTACCACCATAGACCACATATTTACTTTAACTAATTCAACTCCTTAATTTTAATTAATTAGACGAGGACCATGTATATTTGTGTCCTTACAGAACATAAATCTTGCAAGGGTCAAACTTCCCACAAACTCGAGATCTCGCTGCTTGTGAACCATTATTAAAATATCTAGTAAAGCTCTATTAGAGATCTTGTCAAGAGTTTACGAGTTTCAACCGGGGTTCCATCTCATGGATCTGAAATCTCAATACCAAAAGTTATAGCTAACAAGATAAAATGGATAGATCAATCATAGAGCTGTATTAGGGATCTCGTCAGGAGTCTATGGGTTCATATGGCGTTGGGATCCATGATCTGTTCACCCATAGAAAATATAGTTGATACAAGCATAGAAAAAGTACTTAGGTTAGAAGAAAAAAATCTAATTAATATAATCTCGAAATCGAATATAATTAAAATAAGATACAAACTATGGGACTACTCCACATGCCCTGGTATGAAGGGTCTACTCAAACATTATTTGTGTAAGCACAAAGGAGTAGATAAGATCACAAAGAGTTATGTTCCCATATTTGGAAATAAGGTGATGGCTTCCTTAAGGAAGGTGATGACTCCTTACTTCCTTTTGGATTTGTGCACTAAGAGGAGACTTTAGGGTGATAGAGTATGATATCCCCTTTTGAGAATGGGGGCTGCCTTGTATTTTTAGTAAAAGATGCTCAACATTCAGTTTGTCCGCCTAGAATACGAAGAGCCATGATAAGTCAAGTCTTCAAATATGAAGATAAATTTTCCATGTGCCTTTTGAAGATTAAATGACTTGTATAAATTTCCAATTGATGACTTGTTAATGGGCTTTGATTATATTCTTGCATACATACAAAAAAGAATGGTAATGACTTGCTTTTATTGTTGATCTACTTTTTATTGCTTTCTCAACTTTTTAAACATAAGGAAACTCAATGGTTACTTGTCTTTGTTCCTAGTCAAGGGAGTAATCTTTGAACATTTAATTATTTTCCCCAATAAGTAATAGATAAAATTGTTGCATTACCTTTATTTAATTATTTTGAATGCTCATTAACTTATTTGACTCTTTTTTCTACATATTTTTGTTATAAATTTTTTGAGTAATTTCCTAACCATTCATAAGTTTTCAAAATGGTTTAAAAATATGTTTCTCCAGTGAATATTATAATTCCTTTTCTAACACATATTTGAACATTATATTTTGAGTTCATATGCAAAAGATACGGTTGTTTTGGTGCAGAATATATATATCAGGCACTATTGGAAAATCTACAGGACAATCAACCATTTTCCAAATCCAGTAGACCGATTAGAAAAAGGAATTTTTTTCATGCAAATAATGAAGTTGTATTTCTAACACATGTTTAAAATTAATTTTTGAGTTAGTATGCAATAGATATGTCCATTTTGATGTGTGATATATATATATATATATATATATATATATATACACACACACACACACACACACACACACACCATGCACTGTGAGGTGTTGCAAAAATATCTTCCTAGAGATTTTTTAGAAGTTCTTGATAAATGGAGTGAATGAGTACAATTGAGTAATTTTCCTGTAATAAATAAGTAATCTCATTAAAACTCCAATTCAGGAGAGTTAAGTCAAACCAAAGCAACTAGTTTGTAAAACTCTGAAATATCAAGATAATGCCTCTGAGAAACGATCTAAAAGATGTGGTTAAATTAGATGAATATGCATTCATCAAATTACCCCAACCTTGAATGTCACTCATCCTCAAGAAACACAAAATCACAAATATACGCTAATTATTTCTGACAGCTTGTCCTCCTCAGTTGCATAGCACTATTTTTGTCCTTACCACCATTTATGGCCAAGCGATCTTGATTTCCTAAAACCACAAAACATAATTTTTGTACATTCTCCATTCAAAATTGTTTCACAACTTTTTTTCTCTTTCAAGACCTACAAAGAAACATATGTCATATTCCTCTTATTTTTCATACTCCTGAATATTCTTATGATGTATGTTTATTGCTTGAGTGGATTGGGGGTATGTGGATTCTTCTATGTAAAAAAATGGAGTGAATGGAGGTATAAAAGAAGATCTCTCCTCTATTCAACTTAAGATCTTTTTATTTTCTTTGTTGCAATTAAATTGATTGCATTTTTATGTACATATTAGCATCTTTTCTTTATTGGTGATACACCCCTATTAAATATGAGGGGTATGTAAGAAGAAGTAGAGGGAGAAGGGGTGTGCCACCCTAAACTTGGAGTTTGACGCATTTTTAACTTTTGATTTTTTATTATTATGGATAGATAAGAATGTGATTATAAGAAACGTATAAGAGGTTGGACTTGTGCATCTTGTATTTTTGCATTTACCATATTGTGAGCATCATAACCCTAGTTTAGATCTTTCTATAACATGCAAAAATTGAGAAATTTCACAAACTATTTATGCAATTCAAGTGAAGATACATATTGTTTGTTTGCTATCTATCCATTATGGTTTACCATCGTTTCCAAAGAGTAGTGCTACTTAAGTTCTTAGGTAACAAGATTTCTAGCAATGACAACTTATGAAAATGTTGGAAGAGAATTCACTCGTTCAAGGTGCATTTGGTTCATCTGCATCCACTATCATAGTCTGAGTTGTTATTCCTGTAATGTCACCTGCATCGGAATGTGATGGCACATCATTTAGCACCTCCCTACCATTGCGGAGTAGGACTGCCTTGGCGTGTTGATTTCCAGAAGGCACATTTGTGTTTGGTGGGAACCCCTATTGGTTTGGCTGCTTCAATGTGCCCACATCTGCTGCTATTTGAGAGATATGGGTTTTAATGTTGTGGATCCATGCCCCTTGGTTCTGGAGTTCTCTTTGAGTTTGACCAATAAGCAATTCATTTTGGCTAACCAGCTTTCCAAGCATTTCTTCAACTTGGTCAATCTTATTGGGGCCCCTGTCATGTTGATGTTATGTTTGGCCACCAAACTGTTGTGGCTTGTTTTGTTGCGCTTGCGACGGGTCTTGTTGGAAATTTTTGGGATACTTCCATGAGAACTTAGGATCCTTCCTCCATGAGTAGTCATTGTTCCTCCACTGTTGTTGTTGGCACATAAACTTGCATTCCTATTCTTCTCCTTCCAAAGATGGTCCATCATTAGCACATAACCTTTTAGCGATTAGGTCTAGCTTCTCATTTAATGCAGAGATGAACTTGGACTCCCTGACACTTTTGATGGTTGCCGATATCTCTCTCTCTCTCATCGCCCCATGTCTGGTTCTTAGACATGTTCTTTAATATCTCATGAAAGCAGGTGGGTTTGTTATTGAGGAAGAAGCTTTCCCCTGCACTGTCAAGCGTAGTTCCCTCTCCTTTATGTAGACCATAGTATAAGATCATTGCCTATCCTAACAAATCAATACTGTGATGAAACACCTTCTGCAACATATTTTAGAATCTCTCCCATGCTTCAGAATATGATTCATCGGGCTGCTGTATGAAATTATGGATCTTCTTTACCAGGTCATTTGTATTTTGTGAAGGAAAGTAACAATTGAAGAAGGCATCAATCATCTGATCCCGTGTCTCGATACATTCATCATCGACATTTTGAAAACAAGACTTTGTGATGTCTGCCAGAGATGATGGGAAAAGTTGTAGGTATATGAAAGTTTTCAGTACTCTCTCTATCTTGACCATATCATAGTTTTCAACAAAGTTGTTGATGTGTGTCATAGGGTCTTCAGAACTATGGCCATGAAAAGCTTGGGACTTGACTAATGAAATCAATCTTGGATCGATCTTGTAGCTACCCACATTGATGGCTTGTATTTTAATTGGTCCTTTTTGAGCCATAGAGGAAGAGGCCTTGATCCTATCCCAGATCATCTGCTCTTCTGCTCCATCATCCATTTCTGCTGATTCAAGTTCCTCAAGAGGATTAGGTCCTTCAGGCAGAGGTGTTGGTGGTGGGGTTTCGTTGAATATATCTACAAATCTTTCGAATTCCCATTCTCTGTGAAGGAGTTTTGCTTGACTAAAACCCAGTGAAGATGACTCTCCGTAATCGTAGGCTCAGGTATGTACTAAGCACTAGTACCTTAAAGCAACAAAATAATTTTCAGAACACGATATTGGTGGTGGAAACAATAATGATATTATAATTCCTCTTTGAGTGAAATAAAACTAAAAATTGAAAAGGGTTGGCCTAGAGTGGCCAACCACAACACTTGTAGTGCTGGATGTTTCTATTTTCCCGACAGCGATGCCAAAAACTTGACACATGTTTACCGTGCAATATAAGTAACTGAACATATCGAGTAATATAGGCCTTGTGAGGCCCGAGTTGAATACAGGGAAACAGATTCCAGAATACTACCACTAACTATGATCTAATCATCTAAGCCAGTAAAAGTATTTGAATTGGTTTGATTGAGTAAATGTGAATGCTGAAACGAAACAAGATTAAAGAATAAGTAACTCAAATTTAAATGAATTCCTCGGGACAGTGATTTCACCATGGATAACACTACAATTAACTCTACACATTAACATCTATTACCCCTATCCCTGGATAAAGAGCCTATAGCAAGAACTATCTACTTACACAGTGCAATTCACTATCTATTCTAATGCCAATCCAATTTCCATAGTAATTGGTTGATTAGTTAGGTGCTTTATGAATAAGCTCTGGGTTTCCCCTCCCGTTTACACTCCACCTTTTCCAAAGGGCATAGTAAATGAGTAAATCAATACTTTTCCAACCCTTAACCTCTCTTCCTAAATTATTAAGGATATAAAAATATACCTATGGTAATCAAGCATAAATAGAACAAGACAATCTCATAGATTTATATCTAGAAAATAGGGATAAACGTGATGTTAATGCATAAAAGTCAAGTACAATGCATATTCGAGATACTCCTAGATCCTAAGAAATCAAGGGCATTAGCCCCACATGATTTCCATAGACGAATACATAGTAGATAAAGAGAAAAATGTGGAAAACATTAAAAAAATTAAAGTAACCCCTGGAAAATAGCCAATCCGGATGGTCCCCTTCGACGTACGTGTAATCTACTATCTTCCGACTGCATAATCACCCACCAGAGGTGCTCGGATCATCCTAGATGAAGCCTTGGGTCCCGTGCTTTCTTCTCCTCTCTTTTTGGTGTCGTGCAATGGAAAATGGCTAAGTTCTTAGGTCTGGCCATACTCCCCTCAAGCCATAAGAGTCACTTAAGGTGCAAGATAATGCCAGCCATTGGATTAAAGCACTGCCTTTGGATTGCGTGATTGGGCAAACTCGGTAGTATCAACTGAGAAGTTGATAGTACCGAGTTGGTAGGTTGAACACGTGTTCCCACAATGTCGGTACTATCGAACAATCTTGATAGCACCAAGTCTTTGGGTCGATCTAACTCTGTCTCCCTGATGACATCTTGATAGTATTGAGTATGTGTACTCGGTAGTATTGAGTTTTTGTGAACCATGTCTTACACCTCTCTGATGTGATATTGGTACTACTGACTTTGGGTGTTGGTAGTATCGAGTCCGGTGAGTTTTTGATTTTCTACTGACGTGAAGTCAATACCACTAACTTTGGATGTCAGTAGTATTGAGTCTGTGAAATTATGTTGTACCTAAAATTGCACAAGAATGTACATAAGCACTCGGGATAAACTTTAAAATATTTCAAACAGTAGAAATCACATAATTTGATACATTTAAATAGAACATGCTATTGACAACATTTCATACATAATTAATCAAATAAATGACAAATTAATACATAAAACCAAGGAAAATATGCCTGTGAGAACGACTAAAAAATCATGCATCATCGAGCACAACACTACATGTCTAAGTTCATCACTAACATGATCAAGGTCGAGATAGTGAAAGGAAAGGTCTAGAACAGCAAGAAACTCCACCGTTACCATGGTGAGAACTTCACAAGATATGCACATAATCTTGTTTCTATATGCAAGGATCATCGTTTTTAAGTAAGAACATAAGCATACCAACTTGGAGTAAGAAATATAAGTGAATAAGGCTATAAGATTAGCCTCTACTGATAAGAACAAACTTCTAGTAGCAAGGATCTCAAGCAAAGAAGGAAACCCAAATTGCAGATCTAAACTTGACCAAATAGGCACCCTTCTCTACAAGGAAGCAAAACCCTAAAAGAAGAAGCAAGAAGGATAGACTCTTGAGTTCTAGAGAAACTTGTACCACAGAATAGCAAGGTTCCAACCTGGAGAGAGGTAGGAGGAAGAAGAATAAAGAAGAAAATGGAGGAAATAAAGAACAATTTACTTGTTTAAGGAAAATTCACCAAGAAGAAGCTTTAGAAACCCTAGAAGAAAGCAAATCAAAACCCTAGGTGCTCCTTCCAAGATGATCACCTTATTCTTCTACCTCGTATAGGTTCTCTGAATATGAATAGAAAGAGAACAATATTATTGATAGAAGGAAAATAGTAGAGAGCAAAATCTTCATTTTGGGCATAAGGATAAATAAATATAGTTTAGGGGATAAAGTTGAGAAGAAGCATGGGGTGTACAAACAATTCTCCATGTGTCCACAACTTAAAGTTTGCATGGATAAAAAAGAAGCAAGTCCAATGACTATTGGGGACTTCTGGGCCATTGACTGATGTCGAAGCAAGTGGAACCATTAGTTGATAGCCTTGGAAATAGCTCATCCATGGGGGGGGAACCTTTTTTTTGGGGGTAAGTAATGGGGGGGGGAACCTAATTCAACATATAATGAAATCTCCTCCAATTCAATGTATAATTGAGTGCCCACGGCTCAAAAAGATAAGGAATGATAAAATAACATTTAAGGAACATAATTCATGGAACAATTTGCAAACAAAATCCCTCAATTGGGTAAATTATAGATAAGTTTAAAATGTACATAAAATTGCATAACTTGCTCAAACAGTGTCCAAACTGTACCGAATTTGAAACTTAAGCTTGTATTATGATTCCAAAAAATATCACAAGGTTATATTAAGGTTATAAGCATTCAATTATGGTAATTAAGATTATTCAACATTTTAAGTAAGTTTAGGGGTCTTACAATTATAAACCCCTCACAAAGATTTCACCCTGAAATCCTATGCAAAGCGAGATGGGTACTTCCTACACATCTCATCCTCTAGCTTTAAAGTAGCTTCCTCTATGCCACTATGATGCCACAAAACCTTTACTAACATTATATCTTTCTTCTTCAGCTTATTCACTCTCCTATCTAGGATCAACACTAGACCTTCAACATAAGAGATATCCTCATCTAACTCAACCTCTATTAGTTGGATTGTCTACTCTGTATCTGGATGACATTTCCTCCAAATGGATATATGAAAGATATTATATAAATTGTGTAGATCTGATGGTATCTCCAACTTGTGTGCCACTTTTTCAACATAGTTAAGACAGGATATGGTCCCATAAATCTAGGAGACAACTTGCCCTTCTTTCTAAACCTCAACACACCTTTCCAAGGAAAAACCTTGAGATATACTCTGTATCCCACTTGGAACTCAAGTGGTCTATGTCGGTTATCTGCATAAGATTTATACCTATCCTGGGTTCTTTTAAATGTTGTTGTATCACTTTAATCTTTTCTGTAGTCTGATGTACTAGCTCAAGACCCAAAAGTTGATATTCACCCATCTCATACCAGCAAAGAGGAGACTGACATCGTCTCCCATACAGAGCCTCATAAGGAGCCATATCTATGCTTTTTTGATAGCTATTATTATATGGAAACTCTATTAGACTCAGGTGTATATCCCAACTCCCAAGAAACTACAACACACATGCCCTCAAGAGATCCTCTAAGTATGAATAGTCCTTTCAAACTGGCCATCTGTCTGTGGATGGAAAGTTGTACTAAACCTCAGTTGTGTTCCCATTGATGAATGCAGATGTTCCCAAAAATGACTTGTGAATTGTGGACCTCTGTTAGAGACTATAGTCACTAGAATGCCATATAAATAGACTATCTCATCAACATATACTTGTGCCAACTTCTCTACTGTAAATGTTGTCTTAACTGGAAGAAAGTGAGTTAACTTAGTCAATCTATCAACTATCACCCATATGGCATCATGACCCTTGGTTTTCCTAGGTAGACCAACCACAAAGTCCATATTAATATGATCCCATTTCCATTGTGGCATCAACAAAGGTTGTAATGTTCCTACCGGCCTCTGGTGCTCAACCTTTACCTATTGACAAACTGGACATCTAGCAACAAGCTCTTCCACATCACGCTTTAGACCTGGCCACCAATATAGGTCCTTCAAGTTCTGGTACATCTTGGTACTTCTAGGATGCATTACATACATTGAAGAGTGAGCCTCCTCAAGTACCATCTTCCTCAACCCATCAACATTGGGAACTACTGTCCTGTTATGGAAATAAATTGTACCATCATCATCCTCAATGAAGTCATCATGCTTTTCACTACCTAACTTTGATCGAATATTATATATCACAATATCATTCTTTTGTGTGTCATGAATCTGGAATCTCAAAGTAGGTTTAACTTGTAATTGTGCCAACAGACCTGCCAGCAAAGAAACTTCTAACTATACATTCATCTGGCAAAGAGACACTAACATATCCCGTTTATGGCACACCAGGGAGAATAATTTTGCCTGGTTTGTAGATGATGATAAAGACAACTTTATACTCAATGCATCAACTACTACATTTGCCTTTCTAGGATGATAGTCTATTGTGTAATCATAATCCTTAATCAGTTCTATTCATCTCCTCTGTCACATATTTAGATCCTGCTTCGAGAATATATATCGCATATTCTTGTGGGCGGTGAAGATATGACACTTCTCTGCATAAAGATAACGTCTCTAGATATTTAAAACATGGACCACCGCTGCAAGTTCTAGATCATGTTTTGGGATGTTCTCCTCGGGTTGCTTAATGTAATGACCTTGACCTATATTATGAGGTAACCCTATTTGTTTTGGCTAAGTAAGTTGCTTAGAAATTTAATATAATTATATAAGGAGTTTTGATATCATGTGACACGCTTATGTTTCAAGTTTGGTCCTGATTGAATGTTGTTTGATCAATGTTCCTTTGTTTTGGTTGCTTATGTTTCAAGTTTGGTCCTGATTGAATGTTGTTTGAGCAATGTTCCTTTGTTTTGGACCAAAGTGCAATTTGCACAGGTTGAGGGGTTACATTGTAATATGTCACATGTTGAATGTGTTCTAAGTGTTTTAGTATCATAAGAGAGAGAATGATGCTAAGTGGTGGCTTGTGGAAAGCCTAAATGCTAAGTTTGAACTTGTTTGAATAATGTTAGTACCTTCTGCACCAATTTTGGTACAAATTGTAATTTACCCAAAATATAGGGTTGATATGAAAATTACCACCTCTAGAGTGTTCCTACTTCCTCAATGTATCATTTAGAGGAGAGATAATGAATTATACACCATGTGTGAATCATTTATGAGTGGTAGTATTCTTGGTGATGAAAAGACCAAGAAAGGGGTTGAATGGAAACCCTAATTTGAGCTTGTATTGAGTGTATCAAGTTGTAGTGTTAAATGGTAGTCCCTATCGGCCAAGGAGCCAAAGAGGAGACACCCATATAATGTTATTAACTCTTTGAATTTGCAAAAACGAGCTAAGCACCTCAATAAATTAATGGATATCGGCTTGCAACTTTCGTTGGGAAAGGTTGCATTAAATTGTGAATATAATAATAATGTGTGTGGAAGTGGCTTATCCTAGAAGATAACCAAAGGGGGCCGACCCTTATTCCTTGCATTATCCTTAAGTTTTTATTTTGAATGGCAAGATAACTATGGAATTCATTCAAGTACATGTGTCAATCCATGCATGGCCATGTGGCACCTACTCGTAGTAAGGTGATGACACCTCTTAAACTCTGTCCCATGAACCTCAAGTATATATACCCTTCCTTTCACCCCTTAGTGAATTTTTTCGAATCCTACCACCTCCTTGCTCTTAGATATCATGCATAGAGCCTTGGTATCGTGCATAGGTGATGTGGTATCATGCCTAGGGCTTGGGTATCGGCCATAGCATGTTGATATCGGCAATAGCATGTTGATATCAGCCAAGTGAAGTGATATTGTCCACAAGTGAAAGGGATATCGGCCAAAAGTGATGGCATATCGTGCATAAGTGGTGAGGTATCATGCATGGTGCTAAGAAAAAAAAGGATCTCAAATCTTAACCCTAAGGTAAGTCTATGATCATCTTCAACCTTGGATTGAAGCATGGAACTAGGGTTATGATCTTCCTTTCTTTTCTTCTTCACCAAGTTCTTAACTATGGTGTTTCCTTGTACATGAAGGAGTTGTGAACGAGACTTGGACTTTTGATAAGTCATGTTCAAACTTAGGAACGTGAATATTTGGATCTTGGAGCTTTGAAGTTGTTCTTGAGGCGGGTTATATAACTTGAACCCAAACATGTTATTACTCACAATCTTTCTTGCTATATTGATGATCTACTTTCAATTCTGAAATTTTCTTTAATACTTGATATATTTATGAGTTCTAGTAGTTTCTTAAACCTGTTATCCTTATATTAGAACAAGTAGAATGAAGGTCTAGAGCTTGAAGATGATGGTAACTGACCTGCCTAAATCGCACGTCCGAAAAGTGGAGGCGGATTTGAAGTAGTCAGACTTTTACATTTATAACCCGAAACCTTCTAGGCCCACGCAACTTTGTTTACGGGGTCGAAATAGATATACAGGGTTGAACATAGGGACAAGGGTGGCAGTGTTGAGAACGCTGAATCGACACGTTACACTCCGGTAAGGGAAAAGAGATGATAAAATCCTGTAAGGGGACATCTGGTTAAGGTCGATAAAACAAAAGAGATCTATCTCCAACTGGAGATACGAGGAAGATTAAGGTTTTAAGCAATTATCAGTTTTTACGGGTTTTCATGCAATGGAAATAGAGAGATAACACTAATGCTATAGTAAGGTATGAAGGAGAAAACTTCGGTAAACAAGCGGTAAAAGAAACATCATGTACCCCTTCTCTTGAAGCGGGTACCTCTAACCAAGCATCAACACCCCTCTCGAGGTTGCTGGACTTACATTAGAGTGGAAAGATAACTAAAGTGACTCCAATTCTGGGCACTCTCGTACTCTAACATCAGACCAAACACTAGAGCCACAACACCTCTCTCGAGGCTGTTGCAATGGGAAAACACGATTTGGTAGCTAATCAAAATGCGATTCAAACATACAAGCTACAGTTCAGATGTTAAACATAGCAATCATCCAACAAAGGTACCAAACATAAAGCAGCAGGTAATTAAGCTCTTCTATTTCCATAAACAAATAAGGTTCTGATTACATTGCATAAGTAAAAGAAATAAATGACTGAAATAGTAAAGATAGATGTTGCCTTCTTGATATAGAAGGACGAAAGACTACAGCGGACCCTCTAGCCCAATACCGGGCAGAAGCCTAGCCCGATACAACCGTGTCGGGCGGCACACCCTCTCAGGTGACCCGCCGTGATGGGCAGATTGCATCGTGTGAGGACCCTTGCCCGAAACGATAATGTCGGGTGGCACCCTCTCGGGCGACACACCGTGATGGGCGATGTGTATCGGGGTTCGGTATCGTGCCGGGCTAGAGCGATGCTTTTTGTATCGGTCACTGGTATCAAGAATCCTTATTTGGCCGATATCGGCCTACAACGGTGCCCAGGACGACCCTAAGTGAACCATTCCCTCCCTCTCAGGATGGGGAAGTGCTCACCTAGAATCGCCCGACACAACCTCTGAGGCACGATACACTAGCTCCAAGCTCTTTACTCTGGTAGCTCTCGCAGGGTTCCGACCCGTCCCATCAGAGTCCTGTAGCTGCTATTTATAGACAGCGGTTTGGGAATTTATGGTGCTCAGGATGCCACGTGTCCTTCATCGGCTCTTATTATCGCGGGGTCGGGGATGGCCTATATCAGTATCGCCTGACACAAGGATGTCGGCTGTCGGTGGACGTGACGAGCGGTGCCTGCCGGTGGGTGGCCTGTGTCGTGCGACAAGCTTCGGTTGTCGTGGCGAGCCCGGCTCCCTGTCGGGTAGATAGGCGTATCGTCCGTTAGTCCCTTCTTGCGCGGCATCCTCATGTCACACGTCCGTGTATTGCACTACCCTACCGGGAAGTGTGCATATCGGCCGACTGGAAGGCTGATGCAGGTGGAATCATGTTTGTGGGCCAGGACGGGCCTTATTGCTGACAAATGGGTTAAATTGGAGGAAAACTCTGCAAAAGATGGAAATATTGAATTAAGAGCGTAGTTTGGCCTGTTATTGCAAAAGTACATATAAAAGGAGAGGAAAATAGTTTAAAAGGGCAGTTTTAATAAAAAAAATAAGGGTCAAAAACATCACAAAATTTGGTGTTATCAACTCCCCCAAATTTAGCGTTTTGATTGTCCTCAATCAATATTCAAACTTTATGTTTTGATGCTCCTTCTTGCGCGGTGTAGCTTTCAGGCCAAGAGGTAAGACAAGTATCGCGATGTCTTTAGAGATAATACTGCCTCACTATGAACAAAAGACCTTGCATTTCCTGCCTTATTATTTTAGTAAAAGTTTTCTCTACAACTTCAGCGAGACTTTGGGCATGATTCCGAAGTTAGATTTCACACCAAACAGCTTTAGGGGAAAAAGTTGTGTGTTGGGTAGGCTAAGGATTTTTGGGTTTTTCTTGTTTCCCATCAGTCCATCCAGGTACGGGTCTGTTAGTGGGCAAGTGGTCCCTGCAGTCCAAGCCAGTTGGCTTTAGAGCAGTGATTTCACATCCTACGTACCACTGCCCCAGATCTACCATGCCTAAAGATGGGTACTTTTGGAAAACAAGTGTATATATATATATATATATATATATATATATATATATATATATATATATATATATATATTGGGCACAACTCTCATGCTTTTATTCACTCTCATAAGGCTACTTTCTCTTTTTGGGATTTTTGTTGGGTAAGGGAAAACATAAGGGATTTTTGTTGTTTGGGCAGCTTTTTCCTTCTCCATACTCGTCTCTTAGCTGTTGCGAGATTATTTTTTTTTTTTTGAAATTTTTGGCATAGAAATTCGTAGTCTTTTGTCGTTTGAGGCTACATTATCAGAAAGATATAATAAAACTTGCATCTCGTTGGGCACATAGAAAACAAACTGGCAAGAAGTTGTATCAAGTTTTTACTATACATTGTTTTTGTACATATGTATGGAGATAAGACAAACAAATTTTTTCAAAATTTTTGTATGAACATATATACGTGTACACATGATATAGAGAAGAACAAAAGAATAAAGAATTTGAGTCAGAAAATTTTCAAAAAATTTTATACCTCCCTCACTGGTACATGGTACCCCCCCAAACTTACTCCACACTCTGTCCCAGAGTTGTGAGGTTGATAAGGTGAGGTAATGTTACTCCAGTGAGGTTAGTTGGTGAGCGCACCTACGTCAGATAGAAGCTCCCACACATGTTCTCCTCTTTTGCTGTAATAGTCGATGTGGTGGAGCTGGTCAGGCGTTGCTTCATTTGCTATCCATTCCAGGACGAAGATGCCACAGTCGTTGGATAGGGGAAGTTGCTGCGGACTGCGGTGGCAGAACTGAAGTTCGTGCCATTTGCTTGCTTGCGTGTCCAGGAATGGTTGGATCAGCTTTGACACCTCGTCGTAGAATTTTCGAACTAAGCATTCGAGGGATGTCAATGTTGCTGATGTACACGGCACTGGATGGTCTTTGTTGCTGTCCGAGCTGTTGTAGAAGATTCCTACTCGTTGTCGAGTGTACATCGTCAGGAGCGTCCAATGGTTATAATACAGGATGGGCAGGAAGATCGTGCGTGGAACCTCGCTCTCCAACTCTACCAGAAATGCTTGCTTCGCTCCTATTTCATCGGCGAGGCAAGTGTCATTGAACAACATAGGATGAGCTATGTATGCGTGTTCGAACCTTGGCTGTACTGTTTGGATGTAAGCGGCCGCCACAAATACAACCAAGCATCCTCCTTCTTTTACCATGTCACTTAAGTCATCGACCGGGACTACGACATTGCCTGCCTCATAGATGACATCCGCCGGGGTAGGATCAGCCAACTTCAGAAGGATTTCGTTGACCTGCTCTTGCGTGAGTGTAGCGCACGAGAAGCGATCGAAATTTTTGATCATCCCTTCTACAGTTTCAGGAAAAGCAGTGTCTTTCGTTCCGTACACTTTCCGCAAGATCTCCAACTACTTGCCTGCCCCATAGGTGTCAGTTGCCATCTCAGCTTCTTTCTCTAAGGAGCTACTTAGTTGTGAAGAGTCATCTGCTTGATCGCTATCCAACAACCCCTCTGGTACCCCTGCGTCTCGGAAATAGTGCCCGTCTTTGATCAACAGCAGGGCGTATACGCTCCTGAGGTGGTAGAAGTTTTGGCTCAGGAGATTCCTCATATATCCAAATATGTGGAGTAGCTCCATGGCATGTAAGACGATGAAGGCACTATTTCTGCTTCCCTCTTCTGCTTGGACGGGGAAGTCTCGGATGGAAAAGAATTTCCAGATGCCTTTGTGATGTTGGCTTCCTTGCTTGGTAGCTCATAGGTGACGTAGCGGTAGAAGCCTCAGATTTTTGTCCTCCGGGCGACTGAAAACAAGCCCAGAGCACGACACCTCACTGCTGCTGCAGCTCAGCAGCTGGACGTCATGGCTCCTGAGGTATGCCACACAGAGGAACCATAAGTTGCGGTGCTTGTACGGTGCCAACACGAGGTTTGGGTTATGTGTATCTATGTGTTGCAACATGTTGGCCACCGCAACAGAGTCTGATTCTCCCCACATCAGTCTTCTAGCCAAGGTCGGGGTGGCGTTGTATATCGTCTTCTGACCTATCCCGGTGCTGATATTCTCAATGATCGCACTTTCAAGGACCATGAACACCCTTTTACCAACGACGGCTGGCAAGCGGAACATGCTGTGGAGTGCTCCCCATCGTACGGAGAAGTAGTCGTCACTCCAGACGACGTCTTCTTCATCTTCCTACGATCTTAGGACCTTGTTTAGCAGTTTCTGGTCTCTGATCGTCAGGTAGCCGATGACCCTTCTATCAAAGTCGGCCTTCTCAAAGGAAGGTATCTCCGATGGCTCAGCAAACTTGTCTACCATCGAGCGTCTTCTTCGGGGAAGGTGTCTTTCATTGGCGGCATAAACGTCCCCCTTTTCTCCCTCTGATTCATCAGAAGAGTCCACCACGCTGCTGATATCTCCATTATCATCTTCAATTTCATCCAGGGGGACTGAGGGATTTTCTTCTTCCAGGCCTAGGGAGCTCTCCTGTCCTGCTGGAGCTCCGTCGGTCGACCTTGGTGGCGTCCCCTCCTCGGGCATTGTGGATGGCCTGCTGGACGAGGAGGATGATGCCGATCTCGAGGAGGATGTTGATGAAGGAGGTGGAGAGCCAGGGCCAGGGGGCGACAGGGACCTTCTCGGCTGCCTTTGACGCGTATGGTCGTCCCTCCTGTTCAGCCTCTCCTTGATTTTGTCGAGGCATTGGAGGGCTTGCTGAAGTGTCACTGTTAGAGTCTCTAGTTGGCCGGGATGGCTAACTAGATTCAGCAGCTCTTGTTCTTGGCTATTCAACCTATTCTGGAAAGATGAAAACTTGCAGGTTAAGGAAATACATGTAGCTGAGTTGTTCTCTGTTACCTCCCGCAAGTAGTTGATCTTGTGCCCTAGCATCTTCCCGAGCGACAGAGGGGTTCCTGCAGATCTCCCTTCCGTCCTCGTGACACCTTGCTCACATGATGGTCTACCAGACGAGGTAGAGTCTACCTCAATTGTTCGCGATGCAGATGCCACCGGGCGAGGTGTCGGCGCTTTTGCGGCCGTCACCACCTCACCTTCTCGTCGTGGTGGAGATGGTGACGGCCGTGGTGTGGGCGGATGCTGCTCCACCTCTACACTGTCAGCGATCTCCTCAACAGCTGCAACAGGGGACACCGGCGGCAGTGTCGGCATCAGCTGTGCACCTTCGAGCTCCATTCTTAGGATCTCGTCAAACACCCCATTACTGGCGTCCGGCTGAGGTGCTTCCTCTACCTCTACATGCATTACAAGGATGTCAGGGGATGTGACTGTCTCTTCTACGGCATCTCCCGTAGTTATTGTCTCAGTGACCTCAATGATTACCGGTTCTTCTTCAGCCACCACAGTCATTGTTGTGGTTGTGGCTGATATAGTAGGAGTGATGACAACTCTATTAATAGCTATCGTCGGTCTGGAATCGCGGCTGGCTCCGTGCGGGTCGTTGAAGCTTTTTACCGCCTTGGGTCAAGAGGAATCAATTCTCCTCTCACGGCCACCCTTTCCTAAATTTTGGTGGTGGTGGCGTAAGCTGCGTCTACCGCCACAGCTTCTATCTCTGCTGC
This sequence comes from Alisma plantago-aquatica, assembly GCA_963693085.1. Lineage (NCBI taxonomy): Eukaryota > Viridiplantae > Streptophyta > Magnoliopsida > Alismatales > Alismataceae > Alisma > Alisma plantago-aquatica. Next base: position 533,096,898 of record OY856410.1, read on the forward strand.
AGTGAAGACCAACTTTTCTACGTCATAGGTGGCACATCGAGGGAGCGGGAGGAGGATGTTTGTCCTTGCAAACTTGTAGAAGTAGTCCCTTCCCTCCTTCTTTATGATGTTGGCCCTCATCAGGTATTTGATGTCGATCATCTCATCACCCTTCATCCTCGAAAGGCTGCATGGCTCCTTTGGGTACCCGAGCCCCGCCGCGATCAGGTTGACGATGCCACCCATACAATATTCTTTGGTGGCATCCTTTATTGGGTGCAGCCTGTTCAATAAGAACCGTCCGAGGTTGATCACTCTTCCCTCCATCATGTGCCACATGACGTGGAGTTATTCAGAGTAGATATTGCTGGACTCGTTCTTGCTGAACAGCAAGCACGCTACTAGTTTGTGCACAATTCTCCAAAAGCATGAGTGCACTGCTGCCACCTTGCTTCCTGGCTTAAATGATGATTCGCCGGTCAGCCTATTCCAGAGCTCCATGAGATTGAACCCGTCTCCTTCAGTGATTCTTTCACCATTATTCATCAGATTCTTCTCCTCCTTGCTGGAGGAGAAGATCTCGTTCAACAGCTTCTCGGAGATGGCGTGCTCTGAGTTGTATAGCCGGGCTTGGAGTCTTTTTGCTCTGCCGTATTCTTCCTTTTCAGCAGCAGAATTCTTCACTCGACGGAGAGATAACATGAACTCCCTCGTGAGTTCGGTGTAGGAGGAAGATCGGATGAGGCAGATCTTCCTCAGTCCTGCCGCGGCGAGGACGTTCTCCAGTCTTCCAAAGATGCCCGGCTGATCGAACGAAGACAGGTGACAGAACCTACTCGACCTGTAGAGCTTGGTCGCCAGCTCTGCATAGCGGCGTCCGTGCTCGTCATCTCTCAGCACGAACCTTCCTGGTGTGTGATCCAGGGGTTCTGCCACTGCTGCTGGTGCTGAGGTTGGAGCCGCCACCTCCCCTGTCCTTGTCCTCTTTTCCACTGTTGACGGCCCAGCCACTTCTGGATTCGGGCATTTCTGCCTGATAGTGGTCGCTTCAGCTACGACTTCGTCGTTGATTCTTTGGCCGTGTTCATCAACTTGGACAAAAATATGCTTGGTACGGGCCATTTCTATTAATCATAAAACAAATTCCTTGATCAATTAAATGTTCCAATGTTTAAAAAGGGAAACTGAATGCACGATAAGATATGACCCGATACAAAAATGATCCCACACCACTATATCAGGTGATACGATGTTTTTAGAGATTAGGGCTCGTGCCCGATACGAGATATGGGTATCGCCCGTCGTCACATCGAAAGAACTTATAAAATAAGATGAACGGCTAGAACTGCGCGTCAGGATAGTCACCCGACATGGGTGTGTCGGGCGATACGGTTGCGAAGGACAAAATGCCCGATAGGGCTCTCTTGAAAGAAAAGCAGAGTGTCGCCCGACAACAAAACAGGCGAGGCGGTGCAAAGATGGGCGAAACACTTATCATCCGATAAGGCGTATCGGGCGAGCGCGTGCTAAAGGTGTGTCGCACGACACGAGTGTTGGGCAATACAAGGAAGTTTAGCTAAAGCTGTCTACCCGATATGTTATGTGTCGGGCAAAGCAGGACGATATGGCTGTCGGGCTATACCTTTACTGTTTTCTTAAGGTTTCTACGTGATACGAGAGCAGAAAAAGGATGCGCGACACGGGAGTGAGCGAAGGAAATCACCTCATGATACAGTTAGGTAGAACAGTAAAAGCAGTAGCCCGACACGGTAAACTCTCCGTGCTATATATAGCGATCTCGTCCGGGGGTAAAACTGGTAATTCCGGGGTGCACGTCGGCCGTTGGGGTAAGTCATTCCCGAGATGGGAAGTCCATCCGTTGACACAAGGGTAATTACTCCACTTGCACGATATGAGTGTACACCGCCCAGGCATGCCATCCGTCATGACCTTTGTGATGCCCGAAATACCATTGCTCAATACGGGCGCATTCAGCGTGCCAGATGAGCTACTACCCGATACGACCTTTTAGAGAAAAATCAAGGAGAAAAACTAAAACAAAACTGGAAAAAGCGGTCGATTAGCAAAACACTAGATAGAACCCAAAGGTGAAGCAAAGGAAAAAGGCGATAGATGGGTAAAACATCATCGGCCTAAGGCTAAGTCCCTGGCCTCAGATAGTATTACTCATCCAGGTCTATAAAATGGAGCGGTGGCCCATAAAACAAAAGAGTCAGCACATGTGGCACATGTACTGACCCGAGCCTTATTACAATCCAAATGTTCGCAATGTTTATTTTGAAGGAAAGTAAATTGCATCCTATTCTAGGAAAGAAAAGAAAACTCGGGCTGCCTCCCGAGAAGCGTTGTAGTTTTCGTCTCCAGCTTGACGTCTTCTAGCTTCTTCACTGCTTAGCTTCTGGAATCATCCTCTCGTGCTACTTGATCCCTGTTTCTCTCGATCACTGCCCTGCCTTCTTTGCTGTTTCGGTATTGGATGGTATTTTTCCAGAAGGATTCTTCATTAATTCGGCCATTTGAGCTAACTGCTGATCAATCTGGCGTTGATGCATCTACATATCCGCCATTTGGACCTGCAATGAGTTCAAAACACCCGAATTTGATAGCACACTCTGCGCTAACTGGTTATTAATAGTGTCCTGCCTCTTTACAAAATCAAACAGTTGTCCAACCACATCTGATTGGCTGGAAACCTTATCCTGCTCCTTGGTCGATCCTTGGTACTTGACTTGACCCTGGAAGTTTCCCTTGCTCATTTGGAAGGGGGTATTTTTAGTGTACTGCCCTGGTACTCCCCTCTTCTCGAATGCTTGGGGCGGCTTAGAGGAGCTATGCAGCTGATGTGAGTTCTCCGCTGCATCCTTGTTGCCATAGCTGAAACCGGGGGTGTTCTGGCCTTTTAAAATTTACGAAAGAGACCTTTTCAGTCTCTTCGGCCTCAGATTCACTATCGCTGGATGCGTCTGGTCGGGTGTAGATACAATTATCTACCCCATGGCCCCCTTCTCCACATGTTACACACTTCATCACTTTTTCAACCTGCTTCTTACCTTTTCCGCCAGATTCCTTTAGCTGCTTGACATCCGTATCTATCCTCTAGATCTAAGAAGTAATTGCCTCCAGAGCCTTGGATTCAGAAGAAGGCCCCTCACTAACCTTCTTAGCCTGTCCTCTATCAGATCTATCATAATCAGTGCCGGCTTGCAGCTCGGCCATGTTTTTGATGATCCTTTCAGACCTGCTTGGCTTCTTCCCTAGGGAGTCACTACCTGCTCCAGCGTTTAGTGAAACCCTTTCGTCGGGAGTTAGACCGTTATAGAAGGTAGTGACAAGGAAACCTTTCTTGTAGTTGTGGTGAGGACAGTCCCTCTGATATTCCTGGTATCTCTCCCATGCGTCGTGGAGGTTCTCGTTGGGTCTTTGCATGAAGGAAGTTATCCTTTGTCTATTCCTTACTGTCTTTTTAGTTGGGTAGAACTTGTTTACGAAAGCGTCTGCCAGTGCTCCCCATCCATTTAAGGCTTGGTGGGGAAGTCCCAGATACCACGACAGAGCATTATCTCCAAAGAGAAGATGAAGCCCTTGCAGTAGATGACCTCCCAAGGGACACCCCGCATCTTAATGGTGTCACAAATATTCTTGAAAGCATCCAAGTGATGATAAGGGTTGTCGTTCTTGGAGCTCCCCCTAAAGCTTTTATTTTGGATCATGGAGATTACATATGGCTTGAGCTCAAAATTGGTGGCGTTGAATCGTGGGATTATGACAGGGCACCGGGAATTGTTAGCCTTCGTGGAAGCTAACTCTCTCAGCGTTTTCTCTTCTTCTTTCGAATCATCGCTGTCACTTCCTTCCTGGTGCTAATTCTGATCATTGTGATTCCTTTTGTGCCTTCAATGGTGATGATGTCTATCTCGGTGTTGGTCGTTCTCGAACTGCTCTCCTTCTGGATCTTCATGTTGATCATGGCTGTCATAGCGGTCATTTTCTCCAGGTGGAGGGGAGTTAGGTCTAGCCCTCCTTTGACATTCGCCCTCAGAAAGAGGTTGTTCAACACGAGGCGGCATGTTAGGTTATGTCGATGCTCATGTGAGAAATGTGCCTTCCTTCTGAGTAGCTGAGATAGCGCAAAAAAGAATCAAGTTAGAAAACTTGTTATTGAATAATATGAAATATTCATTTCAGGAAAAGAATAATAATAATAAAGAAAGGAAAAAAGGAGTGCTGTCAAGCTTATTTCTAAACTTGAGGCACTGGAGTGTTGATGGAGCTTCCACTCACATGGAATTGAGTGCACCACTAAAAATCCTAAAGATGGTAAGTCTTTAAGTTTAGCCTTGCTTATACTAGATAGAGAACTCCACCCACGTATGCTAAGACACGCGGAAGCCTTATCGTAGTATAGTTAAGGGTCGAATCCTCGAGACAACGGTCTTGTTGTTGCCAACAAGATGGAAAATGTTGGAATTTCACCTAATCACTCAATAGTTGGTATTTAGATCGAAAGGTTGATTTGGTTGTTTTAAACTAAGTACAAGTAAAGTAAAGAAAGCAAGTAAAACTAATGAGTTAAACTATGATAAAAGATCACTAGGGTGTGACCAGTTTTTCACCACCACTACACATCGATCAACACATGTAAAGCAAAACTTAACCTGCAAAAAGAGTCCAGTCAGTTAGTATCCTTGTAGACTTAGCTTCCTTTCGGAGAACTAACTACGAGAAGTGCGGGAATGTTGCAATGCCAGCCATTCCTGAGCAAATGGTCACATTACTTTGCATCATTTCCCTCGCAAAGCATGTTCCTCGACTTATCAAGGTTGCACTTTCATACGTCAACTGATTCCATTTCATAGTATGAAAGTGCAACGGATGATAGTGAGTTTACTCCACTTCTTGAGATACACTTCTAGATACCGAAACAGATGCATGGTGAATACATGCACCAAGAACCGACATACAAATGAGTTTCGAATCTAATAGTACAAACGTAGACAATTCATACTAAGAGATAAAAGATAACACAAGTTGGAGATCAAGCAACATGCATTCAATAAACGTTTGATGTCGAACTGACAAAAATAAGAACTCTATATTACAACCTAAGGATTACATTTACATGTTATGAAAGCATGGGTAACGGGGCTACTCCCCGCACCCTAGTGAGAGAGACTACTCGCTCATGACTAGGACAAAGAAGGAGGTAGGAAAAGAGAGAGAGCATCATCCCCATGAAGGAGATTGGAAGGTCAACCCCTTTGAGAGAGAGCAACGATCCACCAGTCTTCAAAGGTTGAACGATGATGAGATCTTCCCTTCCTACTTTCTTTGGCGAAGAAGGAGAAAACAGCTTCAATATGGGGTATGGGTCTCAGACCAGCAACCCCAGGGTGGAGGGTGGAAGTAGCAAGAGCTCTGGAATGATTGAGGCAGCCTTTGGGCGTCTGAAAGAACTCCCCCAATGAGGACCCCTTTGGGTCATATTTGTAGGTTTAAGTGGAGCCCAAACGGTCTTGAACCCGTTTGGGTGCTGGACTCGTTTGAGCGCTGAACTCGTTTGGGCGCTGCACTCGTTTGGGCACTGAACCCGTTTGGGTGCTGAACCCGTTTGGGTGCTGAACTCGTTTGGTTGCTGAACCTGTTTGGGCGCTGAACCCGTTTGGTTGCTGAACCCATTTGGGCACTGAATGGTCTTATAATTTCGTTTTTTTTGTATTTTTCTGCAAGGATAAAGAAGAGAAAAGTTAATCTATTGATGTGTCAGCAATAAGGTAAAGAGTTAATGATTCTATCTAATTTATCTAAGAAAGGGTGTGAAAAACAAGGGAAAACCAATAAAATAACATCACAAAGTGAGAGGTTATCACCCCCCCTAACTTAGAGTCTAGCTTGTCCTCAAGTTAGATAGAGCTAAGACATGCAGTGGCGAGGCGATTTTATTTAGTTAGGGTTTCCATACTCTTGTTTCAATTCTCAACCTGAGTTCTCCTCAAATCATATCAGATCTTATTGCTTGCTTTGACTCTTTCAGGTTTTTGAGAGATGCATGGGTCTCAAGTTCCTTCCGTATCTTGTAGCTTGCATTGGGACCACTTTTATTTTGTGCATGTTGTTGACTCTAATCAGCTTTATACCTCTCTGAAGAACCTATCGGTAACTAGAGTGGGTATGAGGGTTGGATAAAGGCTTAAAGTGTAACTCTCCCTTTTTGTGGGAGAGGGCTTATCTATGCTTGTAGAGACTCACTACCGGGCACGACACATCTGCCTTCATGAGGGCAGCTGAATGTACTGGCCGGGTGAGCTCTTTATCAGCCTTTTCTTATATTTGGAGACCTTAGGATCCCACTACCAGGCACGACACATCTGCCTTCATGAGGGCAGCTGGATGTACCGGCCGGGTGAGACCTTTATTGGCTCTTCTTATAAGTTCTTATGCATGGCACACCTCTCATGTTTTTATTCAACACTCTGGCTTTTATTCGAAAAACTCACAGGCTTGGGATTTGGGGATATTTTGGAATTTATTTTGGGCGGACAAGCCTCTTTTATTTGAAGAGAGAAAAGCTGTTCTTAGAGTTTTTCAACATGCACTTATTGTGTGGTTCGCTTGCCAGACTTCTTGATTCGGAAGTTTCCTGATACCCCTCTCATCCTTGAGAGCTCGGCTTATTTCTGCCTTGATGTTGACTTGTGGAGAGTCAGATATAGAAGTGAAACAAAAGCATAAAAACCAAAATTGAAGGTGATTTATTAATTCGCCATTACGTGCCTATATGCCTTTTGAAGACAAATTAGATTCTAAGTTAGCTGAGGATGTCCTTTAAAAAAGGAGTGTTATTTATTATGCACAAGATTTATTTTAACTGGGATAATACTAAAAAGAAAGGCTAAATGTAAAGATGAAAAGAAAAGCGAGTTTTGTTCAGGAAAAAATGTATGAAAGAAAGGGAGAGTAGAGGGAAAATTGTACCTCGCCCTTGTCAAATGCACTCCCCCCTAACTTATCCTTCACTCTGTCCTCAGAGTGTCAGAGTGATAGGTTCAGAAGTATATTGACAAGGGCATTTAGGCTTCTGTGAGTCCTTTATTTGCCTCATGAGTTCTGAGTAGATTGGCTGCGAACTTTCCACGGAGAGCGTGGTAATCCACGACTGTCATATCCTCTACTGGTTTGTGAAGGGCCACGATGGTGTACATCCAGAAGAGGGCGTGGAAGCCGCAGTCATTGGATTCACGAATTTGCTGGGGGCACTTGTGGCTGAAGGCCGGGGGTTTGAAGTGTTCTTTACCATAAGTCCGTGTGTGCTGGCTTAAGAGATCGTGTAGTTTGTCAGCACACTCCTTTGCTACTTCCTCCGTTGGTGTCCTTGGTGCCGTAGTATACTCTTTTTGGTCTGGATCATACTGACTGTCAGAACTGTTATAAATAGTTGTTGTTCCGTCGTGCAGGTTGGTTGCCAGTAACATCCAGTGCTCTTGATGAAGGAAAGGAAGCATGATGAATTTCAGAGTTGTGTGTTGGAGGTAAGATATGAGTGCCGCCGGCGTTCCGAAATTCTTCAGACCTAAGAGATCGTCCTTCATGTAAGCAGACGCCATGTAGACCATGTGATGATTCCGGCCGAGTAAGTATTGATAAGCGGTCATCACACTTACATACATAGAACCTTTGATTTGTACAGTCTCTCGGAGGTTATCTGCCATAACCAAAATGTCTCCATCTAGAAAGACAAGATCCTCTTTTTCGGCATGTAGTCTTGACATGATAAGCCGAAGCTCATTGTCGGAGAGAGTATTGCAAGCCTCAAGATCAAAATTTGGAAAGGTTGGTTCAATGGCAGATAGGGGCACCATTTGTGATGGGGATCTCTTGATGGGTGCCCCAGTTAATAACTCTATGACACCCTTGTCAGGAGCCAGGTCAAAGTTGTAAGGGTCCCATTGACTGGTCTCGGGGACCGTGGCTGGTTGTTTTTCTTTCTCCAACTCCGCTAAAGTTTGTCTGTAAGGTTTCTTCTACGGACGTTGGATTGCCGAAAAAAGGTAGCGAGGGATGTCATCTGGTGCCATTGTAGGATCGTTAAAGAATCGTCTATCGCAGATGAGTTCCATGGCATAACGCCCTCGCAGAGAGTGAAAATCTTCGTTGATGAGGTATGTGAAGGGGACTTGTTGATTTAGTGCTAATATGTGTCGAATGACGTAAAAAGCGCTATCCCCGGAGCCTTCAGCAGCTTGGACTTGTGGGTTGATTATCCGGAACCAGGGTTGGCTCCAACCCTGGCGGAGAGATGGGCATGCGGCCCAGATGAGTTTAAGAAGCCGAAAAGGGATGCATCTTGTCTCCCCGGCTTCAATTCCAACAAAGTTAATTATACCGGCCTTTAGATCACTGGCGCAGAAATCGTACACCTTGGCGTCGCGGGCGACAGTGTCCACAATCATAAGCAACCAGTGACTAGAAACTTGGAAAAGGACGATTATATATCTAGCTTTTCTTGCGATCCCCCTGTGCAACCTCTTAATGGAATTGTGCTGTAGTTTTTTGTACAGTAAGCACAAACTCAGAGGGGGTGAGGCGTTGAGAACTGGTTGCTGTCGCTTGGAGCTCCTGTAGATCTCGATAGAGTTGGCAAGGAGAGTACGAAAGATTGCCATCTTCATTGTTGACTGGAACCGAAGGATGGAACGGAAATCTTCACGTGTCAAGTTGCGCTTAGCCTTCGTGTTCTAGTATATAACATCCCCCCCTTCTTTGGCATCATCTACTATAGTGTTTAGGATAAAGATATCCTGTGCGTCTAGGGTAGAGATGGTCGCCATGTCTAAATCGTACATTTTGTGAGGTAGAGGTGGCGGCGGAGGTAACACTTGCATGCCGGGGGCAGAAATCTGTTCAGGATCGTTCGTATAATGTTGTAGATCTTCATCGTTGTCAGAATCGGAAGGGGTATCTAGTTCTTCGTCTGTGTCTAGACATACTCGTTCTGGTTCTTCATGATCAAGGGGTAAGGGCACTGAGGGTTCAAGGGTAGAGAGATGGTGAGGTCCGGAGATAGGAGGGTTGGTGCTGGCTCCCAGAATGCAATGTTCGAACTCGGAAAAAGTTGCTTCTTTTGCAGCCTCCCCCAAAGATCCCAAGTTAGAATAGTTTAGGAACGGGTCCCCATAAGATATAGTAATGTGCTCATTGTGAGCAGGAGATTTGGGATCTTTATCACCGTCATGGTGATCCTATTGTTTTTTTGGTTCTGTTCGTTGGCTGGGACCCTCCCCCACATCATCTGGTTTATCAGAGTCATCACTGGAGGAGGTACTGTTATTGGAGTCAGCCGAAGAATCAGAATCTTCATCGTCATCGTCTTCATCTGCCTCTGATTTATTAGTTGTTTTCTTATGTGGTTTATTCTTGCACAGACGATGGATGGATTGAAGCTCTTCGTATGCCACTTGCACGTGCTCGTGTGTTTCAAGCAGTGCATCATGGGTTTCTTTTAAATCAGAATAACGTGCTTCAGCCGAAAGGAGTCGTGCGGTGAGGTCAGTGACTTGAGCTCTTAGTTGATTAAGCTCATTGTTTGAGGACTCCTCTTGGCGATTGTGTAGCTGTGTGAGGGTGATGTTGATGTCGTCCAAGCACGTACTGAAAGCTTGGTGTTGCTGCTTGAGCTCGCGGAGGGTCTCAGGCAGAGGTAAAGTCTGCGTTGAGATCCTCTCGACTTGCTGTGCCAACGCCGTATGCTGGCTTTGGACACCAAGGACCAGCTCGGGCAAGGTTTTGTAGTGGCTATCGACGTGATCAACTTGCTTAGCCACTATATCTTGTCGTTGTTGGATTGCTTGGAGGATGCTTGGCATGGCGCGGTTTTGCTCATCAATCTTGGCGACCTGTTTTGTTAAACCCTGCACACAAGAAAAAATAGAATTTAATATGTTAGAAGGGTCGGTGAGGAGGTTTCCGATGGTGTCAAATTGGCGTCCGAATTCCTCACCGACGTTAGTAAAAGGGACCCTAGTAAAAGAAGGGTGGGGCGGCTGGGGTCGGGGTGGAATGGTGGTAGTAGTGTCGTGCGGAAAGGACACTGTTGATGGTCCCGCGAACTGCGAGGTGACTGTGGAAGGGGTCACTAGCAGTGTCGGGGCGGCGGTGGATGAGAAGGGTAGTGATATACCCGGAGAGAAAAGTGAGTCTGGTAAAGATAATGGAAAGTCGGTGGAGGTGAAAGAAGTGAATTCTGGCATTGTAGCGTAAAATGGGATGCCCGAAGGGAAGAAAGATGCTGCGGAAAAAGGTGGGAGAGTGGTTGATTGTGGAAAAATGGAGGATGGTGGGGTGGTGGTTGTTGTGGTGGAAGATGGTGGGGTGGTGGTTGTTGGGATGGTGGATGGTGTATTGGTGGTATCGAGATCAACATTTAGACTCATGATGAAAGAGTCTAGCGATGATGTTGTTATTTTTTCTTCTGGGAGGGAGGTTTCTATTTCGGGGTGGGGTTTGGATGTTGGTGTCCCCGACAACTCTTGTTCCTTCAAAAGCCTTCTAGAAGGTCGTTTTGCAGGAATTTTTGTTGGTTTTGCTGCCGGGGCGGTTATACTAAGCGCCGTATGTCCCGCTGTTGCTTGTTTTTCGACGATTTTGACCGAAGACATGAGTTTTGCGATCTCATCGTTGGAGAATAAGAGCTTGTCTTTGTCATAATCAGCAAGATCTGGTAGTGGGAGCAGCGTTTTGAAGGATTTTGCTGTAGGGCAGAAGACGTAGTGTAGCTTGCCATCCTTTTCTTTTATGATGAAGGAGTTCTTTAATGTTTGCTCGTTTGTACGGATGTCGCCCATTATTTGTTTGCATCTGGGTAGAAGTCTATCCATCTTAAGGTATTTGATAATTGATGTGATAAGACCACCCATGCATATTTCTTTTCCCAGGGCGTAAGCTGAAAGTTTTTGAATTATAAGACATCCAATGTTGACTGGTAACCCATTTAGGATAGACCAGATAACAAAGAGGTCTGATATGGTTACATTTCCTCCTTCTGACCTGGGGAGGAGTGCGCCAGTAAGGATTTTGTGAAGTGTGCGCACTAGACCCGATTGAATGTTTGATGCTTTACATGTTTTTGCATCATAAACTGGTAGCCCCGTTAAAGATTTCTAGAAGTTGTGTTTGTTGAACTTGGAGTTGTCTGTGCCCACAGCCTTGGCTTTCTTCAGTTGCTCTTGGTTATCTATAAAGATTTCATTCAGCATATTTTCAGTTATGACCACTTTGTTGTTGAAGATTCTGGTGGATATTCTACGGTCACCACCGTCCTGTGCTTTTTCCAAGGTATCCACTGCTTCTTTAGTGAAATAGGTGAAGAATTCCGTTGTAGGCTAGACGTATGAAGATTCGGTGACAATGCAAAGTCGAGAGAGATTGGAATTGTCAAGCAAAGTGAGGATTCTAGTGTAGATCCCCATCTTCATAAGTATGCTTGGGCAAACATACTTCATCGGTTTTAGAGTTTGTTTAATGGATGGGAGGGTATGGATGTAAAGATTTTCTGGTGGTGGGGCGGTGGTGGTGATGGGGGGGGGGAAATAGGAACGGTAATGGTGGCAGGGGTGGTGGTGATGGTGGTGGTTGGTTGGATGGAGGATGGTGGGATGAAATTTGTCAGGATCTGTTCCCTTGCAGTGGCAGGGCGAACCTGGTTCCTTGCCCTCTTCTTTGGTTGTGGTGCTGAAGCGGTTGCTTGGGCCTTCCTTTTCCCCATGGACTGTTTGGTAGGGGATTCTGCCTCTGGTGAAGGTTCATATTCTGAGGCTTCTTCGGATGAGATTTCTTCGATTTCCTCTTCAGATGGTTCTTCATCTAAGCAGCGGTTGATGCGTTTTATATCATGCAGGACATCGAGCAGGTTCACCTCTGCTGGGACTTGTCCAGTCTTTTTATAGTGGTCAACTGTTTGTTGAAGCTTCACCCGTTCAACTATTAATTCCTCTTTTGTCCAGAAAGGATCGTCGGCTGTTCCTGTTGGTTGCTTTGCAGGTGAGGCCATTCTGAAATTTTTGTCAAGAAAAATAAGAGTTAGAGTTCTGAAATTTGTAGATAAATAAGTTTATTAGAATAGAGCAGTATTATTGAGGTTTGGTTGAATCCAAACGGGTTGAAGACCGTTTGAGTCCAAACGGGTTGAAGACCCGTTTGGCACCAAACGGTTTGGAGACCGTTTGAGGCCAAACGGTCCTGCGTCCAAACGGGTTAAACACCCGTTTGACATTAAACGGTTTGGAGACCGTTTGAGGCCAAACGGTCCTGCGTCCAAACGGGTTGAACACCCATTTGGCACCAAACGGTTTAGAGACCGTTTGAGGACAAACGGTCCTGCGTCCAATCGGGTTGAACACCCGTTTGGCACCAAACGGTTTGGAGACCGTTTGAGGCCAAACGGTCCTACGTCCAAATGGATTGAACACCCGTTTGGCATCAAACGGTTTAGAGACCGTTTGAGGCCAAACGGTCCTGCGTCCAAACGGGTGCAAGCCCGTTTGAAGCAGATCATCAGGAAGGCGAAGAGCCGGGCCGTTTGGCGGTGAGGGACGGCAGTAGGGAGGCCGGAGTATGCTCGTCGGCGGTGGCGACGGCGACGGCGGTAGCGAGAACTGCGAAAGCCAAAGGTGGAGACGGTGGCATTGTTCTACCTGTGGAGACGGTGAAAGAAGAAGATCTGGAAGAAAGCGGCGATGCGCGAGCAAAGAGCAGAGCCGCGTGTAGACGGCGGCAAAGCTTTAGTCGGAGGCGAGAACGGCGGTGGGAGTCGGAGGCGTACTCGAGAAAGATGTGAATCAGCAGCGGAGTAGGAGTGGAATAGTGAAAGTGAGAAAACAGGATTCTAGAAGAGAGAAAGGAGGGTGCGGGGTGTTATTTATAGGATTTGGGGGGGGGCGTCCTTACAAATTCCCGAAGTCAAACGGGTGCGAGACCGTTTGAACTCCAAACGGGTGCGAGACCGTTTGAACTCCAAATGGGTGTGAGACCGTTTGAACTCCAAACGGGTGCAAGACCGTTTGAAGAGGTTTAGGGTTTTGATGTTTTTGATTTTTATGTTTATTTTGGTTATGTGGCTTTTTTGTGTTTTCAATATGCTATTTTTATGTTTGTTTTGATTGTAAAAATATTTTTTTTGTATTTTCATGAGATAAATCAAAGGAGAAAGAGAGAGAAAAAAAATCCTGGGTTGCCTCCCAAGTAGCGCCTGGGTTTTACGTCGCTGGCTCGACGAAGCTGTAATAGAGTTATGCTGTTGGTGTAGCATTCTTGATTTCGATGGTTTGTCTCGGCGTTTTGTCTTCCGGAGTATAGTATCTTTTTAAACGGTGGCCGTTGACCGTCCTTTCTCCTCCGTTGGTGTCTATAATAATGGCAGCTCCAGTTGGGTAGATATGTTTTATAGTGAAGGGCCCGGACCATTTTGTTCTGAGTTTTCCGGGAAATAACTTGAGCTTGGAGTTAAAAAGGAGCTCTTCTAACTCCTGCAACTGGAGTTGTCTAGTCTCTCCCGCCCTTTTAAGGTCGAAATTTAATTGTTTGATTGCCTACCATGCTTTATGTTCTAGCTCTACTGGCAGATGACAGGACTTACCATACACCAAACGGAACGGGGTTGTTCCGATTGGTGTTTTATAAGCAGTTCGGTATGCCCAAAGGGCATCAGGAAGTTTGGTGGACCAATCGGTGCGGTTTCTGTTCACCGTTTTTTCAAGAATCGCCTTCAATTGTCTATTGGATACTTCAACCTACCCACTTGTTTGTGGGTGGTAAGGTGTTGCGACTTTGTGATTTACTCCGTACTTTTTCAAAAGGGCTTCGAAACTTCTTTCCAAAAAATGGGTCCCACCATCTGATATAACTGTTCTAGGGACTCCAAATCTTGGGAAAATGATATCTTTGAACAACTTGATAACTGGCTTTGAATCACTGGATACAGTGGGAACAACTTCGACCCATTTTGAGACGTAATCTACAGTGACCAAGATATAAGAGAAGCCATAGGAGGAAGGAAAAGGGCCCATGTAGTCTACCCCCCACACATCAAAGAGTTCGATTTCTTGCCACATTGTGAGGGGCATCTCGTCTTGTTTTGATATATTACCAGTGAATTGGCATTTGTTGCAGGCTTTCACAAAGTCGAAGGAATCTTTTGCTATAGTAGGCCAGAAGAAGCCAGATTGTAAAACTTTCAAAGCAGTTTTCTTGGCACTCATGTGCCCCCCCCGTGGGTCCTGAATGGCAATGCTCAAGGACGGGGGTGATTTCTTCTTCCGGGAGGCAACGACGGAAAAGTCCGTCGGTACAGAGGTGGAATAAGTAAGGTTCATCCCAGTAATAATGTTTTATGTCATGAAGGAACTTCCTTTTGTCCTGGTAGGATGTGGATGGGTGGATGATCCCTGTGGCAAGATAATTGACGATATCAGCATACCAAGGAAAACCATGAATGGCCTTCATAAGCTGATCATCAGGAAGAGAATCCCGGATAGGGATTTTATCTTCCTCTTTGACCTCAATCTGGCTGAGGTGGTCGGCCACAACATTCTCCACGCCACTCTTGTCTTTAATCTCTAAATCAAACTCCTGAAGCATTAATACCCATCTGATAAGTCGGGGTTTAGCATCTTGTTTTTGGATCAAGTATCGTATATCAGAATGGTCAGTATATACTATGACTTTTGACCCTATTAGGTAAGATCGAAATTTTTCAAAAGCATAGATAACTGCCAGGAACTCTTTTTCGGTGGTAGTATAGTTCTTTTGTGCCTCATCAAGCGCCTTGGAGGCGTAATATATGACATAGGGCTTTTTGTCGATCCTTTGTCCAAGGACTGCCCCTATAGCATAATCGCTAGCGTCACACATAATTTCAAACGGCTGCGACCAGTCAGGAGCTCTTAGAATAGGGGCAGAGATAAGGGCATTCTTCAGAGTTGTGAAGCTATTAATGCATTCTTGATCAAATATAAAATCTGCTTCTTTGGTCAGAAGGTGAGTCATTGGCTTTGCTATCTTTGAAAATTCTTTTATAAATCTTCTGTAGAATCCTGCATGACCAAGGAATGCCCTGACTCCTCTGATGTCTTTAGGTGGAGTTAGCTTTGAGATGACATCAACCTTTGCTTTATGCATTTCAATCCCTTTTTCACTTACTCGATGTCCTAGGACCACACCTTCAGTCACCATAAAGTGACATTTTCCCAATTCAAGACCAGGTTGGTGTCCTCACATCTTTGTAAAACTCTTCCTAGATTGAGTAAACAATTATCGTAGAATCTCCGTATACTGAGAAATCATCCATGAACACCTCCATGACGGATTCTGTTAAACCGGAGAAGATAGCAGACATACATCGTTGGAAAGTGGCGGGTGTGTTACATAGCCCGAATGACATTCTTCTAAAGGCATATGTCCCAAAGGGACATGTGAAGGTGGTTTTTTCCTGGTCCTCCGGGTGTATGGGTATTTGGTAAAACCCGGAGTAACCGTCGAGGTAACAAAAATATTTTTGATGAGCTAGGCGTTCCAGGACTTCATCAAGGAAAGGTAAAGGGTAGTGGTCTTTCCTTGTGGCTTTGTTCAACTTTCTGTAATCTATACACATTCGCCATCCAGTTACAGTCCTGGTAGGCACTAGTTCATTTTCGTCATTTAGCACTACACTAGTGCCCCCTTTTTTTGGAACAACCTGAACGGGACTGACCCACTGGGAGTCAGAAATAGGATAGATCATGCCAGCTTTGAGTAATTTAAGGACCTCCAGACGCACTACTTCCTTTAGATTAGGATTCAATTTTCTTTGATGTTCTCTACAGGGCTTGAATTCGTCAATCATAGGAAGTCTATGCATACACATGGCTGGATTTATACCTGTTAGGTCGGTTATCTTATATCCGATGACCTTTTTATGCCTCTTCAACTCTTCCAGAAGCCTTTCTTCTTGATCTTCTGTAAGAGTAGAGCTGATAATGACAGGGCATAATTTCTCCTCATCTAAAAAGGCATGTTTAAGACCTGTAGGTAGAGTCTTCAATTCAGGGGATTTTGGTGACTCAGCTGCTTCTATAACAGTAACGGCCTTAAGTTCTTCAAAGGTGGCCTTTGGCGCTTCTTCAGCCTTTTCTAGATGTTGGAGACACTGTTGAACTAATTCATTCGCTGAGAATTCAACCTCTGGATTGATTAGAACATTTTCAAGTTCTTCAACTGGTTCAGAGATTTCCAACTGTGACATTTGTTGAATAGCATCAAGGAGGAAGACCTCCTCTTGGATGCTGGGCCCTTTCATACTATTAAGAACTCGGAATTGAATTGCTTCTTTTCCGAGCCTAAGAATGATGGTACCAGCTTCAACGTCAATGAGCGCTCTGGCAGTAGCTAGAAATGGTCTGCCAAAAATGATTGGATACCTTAGGTCTTCTTTAATGTCCATGACAACGAAGTCGCATGGTACATAAGCATCCTTGCCTATCCTTACCGGGATATCTTCAATGATCCCCAAAGGTGCGGTTATAGTGGAATCAGCCAATTGGATAGTCATTGCTGTAGGCAGCAATTCAGTGAAACCAAGACGTTTGCACATTGAGTAAGGCATAATAGATATGCTGGCCCCAAGGTCAGCTAATCCCTTTTTAGAAGATGCGTTGCCAATGCAACATTGGATTCCGAAGGAGCCTGGGTCCTTCTTCTTTTTGGGCATCTTGTTTAAGATGATGTCCGAAGTGGTCTGAGCAAGCTTAACAATTTCCTGCTCTTCGGTGATGTACTTTTGTGATAGTAAGGTCTTGAGGTATTTCGCCCAGACTGGCACCTCGGAAAGAGCATCAAGGAGCGGGATATCAATATATAGTTTCTTCATTGCCTCTTTGAACTTTTGGAACCTAGTGTCCATCTTTGTTTCTCGTAGTCTTCCTGGGTACGGGATTCTTGGTTTATATTGCAAAACTTCAGGTTCTGTGGACACTTTATCTTTGCCCTTTGTGCTTTCTGAAGGCTTCTCCATTCCTTGTTGCAGACTTTCACTTGTCATAAGAACTGATGTGTCATCATTATCAAGATTGATCTTGGTGGTCTCATGAAAAATGCATCCAGATCTGGTGGTGACGGCATTCAACTGCTCATGTTTGTTTTGTCCGTGCTTAGGATTCGATTCAGGCTGCCCAGTAAACGTACCTGCTGGGGGTTTTAATTGTGAGGCGATCTGAGCAAGTTGAGCTTCGACTGCTTTCTGCTGAGCCTGCTGGTTAGCAAGCATAGTTTGCTGCGATTGTAACATCTGCGTGATCAAGGATATTTCATCTTCCGGTTGGGCAGGAGCATTTTTCGAAGGAATCGGTTGTTGTCCTTGCTGCGGTTGCTGCAGAGGCAGCGTTAGCTGAGGTTGCTGGGTGTATAGTTGTGGGTGAAGTGGGGGATGTGTAAACTGATAATAAGCATTTTGATTCCTGGGGTAATTAGCCCTGGGGAAGTTTCTCATGGGATTCCCTTGATTTTGGTTGAAATTGTTTGAGAATCCATGTGGTAGCCTACTAGCAGATCCTCCTTGCGTTTGATGCTGAGGATTGGCAGTTCCAGCAGGATTTCCATACTGAAACCCTGGATGATTCCTTGCTTGATTAGGTTGTAGTAGGCTTGCCCAGGGATGGAGTGAATAGAGTTAACTTGTTCCGGTAGTTGCTCTTCCAACTGATCAATAGTGGGTTCACATGGTTGTGGTGGTGGATGCAGATCCATCATCACATTATATAGCATACCGCAGGAAAGGGTCGGATGGTCAGAAGCATGACAAGCCTCACAGGATCCCGTGACGGCTTTGACTTGTTGGACTAGCGGAGTTTTCTTCTTATCGATCTCTCCGAGAGAAGTCTCGAGAGCTTGCTGTTTATGAACTATGGTCTTCAGGACTTCGGCTATTTCTTTCATCTCTATTGATTCTTCAGCTTTGAAAACTTTGAGGACACCTTTACTGACTGACCGCCCCCAGTTGGACTGGTTTTCAGCCCCGAGAGTAACAATCTTCCATGCGTCCTCGTAATTTTTCCTCATGAAGTTTCCTCCAGAAGAGGAATCTAAGAACTGTTTAATATCATCGCTTACTCCCCGGTAAAAGGTTTCTATTAGTTGATTCTGGGAGATTCCATGATGAGGGCATTTACACAAAAGTTCTTTAAACCTTTCCCATGCCTCAGCAAGGGTTTCTCCAGGCAGCTGAGAGAAATGATTGATCTGCCCTCTGATTTCATAGGTCAGTGAGGGTGGAAAGAACTTCTCTAAGAACTTTTCCTCAAGAGGAGCCCAGGTGGTTATTATTGGTTCTCTGTCAAGTGAGTTATACCAACTCAAGGCCCTCCCAGATAGGGTGAAATGGAATAGATGAAGCATTATCGCATCATAAGCGACACCAGCTTGTGGAACTAGGCGGCACAGTGCCTTAAACCTTTTCAGATGATCCATGCAATCGTCTCCAGAACCTTCGGAGAAAGAGATACCTTGCATGATCTGGATCCACTGGGTCCGAATCTCGAAGTTTGGGATATTAATAATCAGAGGTCGGACCGGGTGGTTATCCTCATAGTTCTTTGGGACAGCGTAGTCCCTCAGTTGTTTGTTTCTTAATTCCAACTGAGTAGCTTGGGTTGCTGCCTCAGTTTCATCCCTGATGCGAGCTTGCTCTTCAGCACGAATCTCCGCTTAGATTTGGGTATGAGTTTTAGTGATGAGTTGTGCCCTTTGAGCGGCGATGGCGGCGTTGACCCTCTCCATTACCAAAGCAGCTTGGCATTGTTCTTCAGCCATTTGCCTGGTTCTTTGGCGATTGAGTCAGATGCGGCGGTGGAAGCTTCTCTCTACCTCAGATTCAAACTCTGGATCAGGGGAGAATCCGAGGTTATGCGCAGGTTGCATACACGATTTCTACCTGAGTAGAGAGAAACACCTTTAGAATAATGACAAAGATATAAAAGTTTCAAGAAGATATAGAGTTATGATTAAAGAAAGTGTAAAATCCTAACCAACTAGAAAGGTACCAAGTGAAAATACAACGTTCCGTTGTCCCGGCAACGACGCTAATTTTTGATAGATCTTCCACTCACGTGGAATTGCGTGCACCACTAAAAATCCTAAAGATGGTAAGTCTTTAAGTTTAGCCTTGCTTATACTAGATAGAGAACTCCACCCACGTATGCTAAGACACGCGGAAGTCTTATCGTAGTATAGTTAAGGGTCGAATCCTCGAGACAACGGTCTTGTTGTTGCCAACAAGATGGAAAACATTGGAATTTCACCTAATCACTCAATAGTTGGTATTTAGATCGAAAGGTTGATTTGGTTGTTTTAAACTAAGTACAAGTAAAGTAAAGAAAGCAAGTAAAACTAATGAGTTAAACTATGATAAAAGATCACTAGGGTGTGACCGGTTTTTCACCACCACTACACATCGATCAACACATGTAAAGCAAAACTTAACCTGCAAAAAGAGTCCACTCAGTTAGTATCCTTGTAGACTTAGCTTCCTTTCGGAGAACTAATTACGAGAAGTGCGGGAATGTTGCAATGCCAGCCATTCCCGAGCAAATGGTCACATTACTTTGCATCATTTCCCTCGCAAAGCGTGTTCCTCGACTTATCAAGGTTGCACTTTCATACGTCAACTGATTCCATTTCATAGTATGAAAGTGCAACGGATGATAGTGAGTTTACTCCACTTCTTGAGATACACTTCTAGATACCGAAACAGATGCATGGTGAATACATGCACCAAGAACCGACATACAAACGAGTTTCAAATCTAATAGTACAAACGTAGACAATTCATACTAAGAGATAAAAGATAACACAAGTTGGAGATCAAGCAACATGCATTCATTAAACGTTTGATGTCGAACTGACAAAAATAAGAACTCTATATTACAACCTAAGGATTACATTTACATGTTATGAAAGCATGGGTAACGGGGCTACTCCCCGCACCCTAGTGAGAGAGACTACTCGCTCATGACTAGGACAAAGAAGGAGGCAGGAAGAGAGAGAGAGCATCATCCCCATGAAGGAGATTGGAAGGTCAACCCCTTTGAGAGAGAGCAACAATCCACCAGTCTTCAAAGGTTGCACGATGATGAGATCTTCCCTTCCTACCTTCTTTGGCGAAGAAGGAGAAAGCAGCTTCAAGATGGGGTATGGGTCTCAGACCGGCAGCCCCAGGGCGGAGGGTGGAAGTAGCAAGAGCTCTAGAATGATTGAGGCAGCCTTTGGGCGTCTGAAAGAACTCCCCCAATGAGGACCCCTTTGGGTCATATTTATAGGTTTAAGTGGAGCCCAAACGGTCTTGAACCCGTTTGGGTGCTGGACTCATTTGAGCGCTAAACTCATTTGGGCGCTGCACTCATTTGGGCGCTGAACCCGTTTGGGCGCTGAACCCGTTTGGGCGCTGAACCCGTTTGGTTGCTGAACCCGTTTGGGCGCTGAATGGTCTTGTAATTTCATTTTTTTTGTATTTTTCTGCAAGGATAAAGAAGAGAAAAGTTAATCTATTGATGTGTCAGCAATAAGGTAAAGAGTTAATGATTCTATCTAATTTATCTAAGAAAGGGTGTGAAAAACAAGGGAAAACCAATAAAATAACATCACAAAGTGAGAGGTTATCAAGTGTAGTTAGTGGATTCGGGTTTGTGAACAATACCATTTTGCCTTGTCCCCGGGAACGGCACCAAAAAGTTGATCGGCCTAAATCGCGCGT
Organism: Alisma plantago-aquatica; assembly: GCA_963693085.1. Taxonomy (NCBI): domain Eukaryota; kingdom Viridiplantae; phylum Streptophyta; class Magnoliopsida; order Alismatales; family Alismataceae; genus Alisma; species Alisma plantago-aquatica. Next base: position 533,117,668 of record OY856410.1, read on the forward strand.
CCGAAAAGTGGAGGCGGATTTGAAGTAGTCAGACTTTTACATTTATAACCCGAAACCTTCTAGGCCCCCGCAACTTTGTTTACGAGGTCAAAATAGATATACGGGGTCAAACACAGGGACAAGGGTGGTAGTTTTGAGAATGCTGAATCGACACATTACACTTCGGTAAGGGAAAAGAGATGATAAAATCCCGCAAGGGGACAGCTGGTTAAGGTCGATAAAACAAAAGAGATCTATCTCCAACTGGAGCTACGAGGAAGATTAAGGTTTTAAGAAATTATCAGTTTTTAGGGGTTTTCATGCAATGGAAACAGAGAGGTAACACTAATGCTATAGTAAGGTACGAAGGAGAAAACTTCGGTAAACAAGCGGAAAAAGAAACATCCTGTACCCCTTCTCTCGAAGCGGGTACCTCTAACCAAGCATCAACACCCCTCTCGAGGTTGCTGGACTTAAGTTAGAGTGGAAAGATAACTAAAGCGACTCTGATTCTGGGCATTCTCATACTCCAAAATCGGACCAAACACTAGAGCCACAACACCTCTCCCGAGGCTATTGCAATGGGAAAACATGATTCGGTAGCTAATCGAAACATGTTCCAAACATACAAGCTAGAGTTCAGATGTTAAACATAGCAATCATCCAACAAAGGTACCAAATATAAAGCAGCAGTTAATTAAGCTCTTCTATTTCCATAAACAAATAAGGTTCTGATTACATTGCATAAGTAAAAGAAATAAATGACTGAAATAGTAAAGATAGATGTTGCCTTCTTGATATAGAAGGACGACAGACTACATCGGACCCTCCATCCCGATACCGGGTAGGAGCCTAGCCCGATATAACCGTGTCAAGTGGCACACCCTCTCCGGCGACACACCGTGACGGGCGGATTGCATCGTGCAAGGACCCTTGCCTGATACGATCATGTCGGGCGGCACCCTCTCGGGCGACACGTCGTGACAGGAAATGCGTATCGGGGTTCAGTATCGTGCCGGGCTAGAGCGATGCTTTTTGTATCAGTCACTAGTATGAGGCATCCTTGTTTGGCCGATATCGACTTGTAGCGGTGCCCGGGACGGCCCTAAGTGAACCATTCCCTCCCTATTGGGATGGGGAAGTGCTCACCTAGAATCACCCGACACAACCTCTGAGGCACGATACACTAGCTCCAAGCTCTTTACTCTGGTAGCTCTCGCAGGGTTTCGACCCATCCCATCGGAGTCCTATAGCTGCTATTTATAGGCAGCGGTTTGGGAATTTATGGTGCTCAGGATGCCATGTGTCCTTCATCAGGTCTTATTATCGTGGGGTCGGGGATGGCCAATATCAGTATCGCCCGACACAAGGATGTCGGCTGTCGGTGGACGTGATGAGCGGCGCGTGCCGGTGGGTGGCCTGTGTCGCGCGACAAGCTTCGAAAATCGTGGCGAGCCTGGCTCCCTGTCAGGTAGATAGGCGTATCATTCGTTAGTCTCTTCTTGCGCGGCATCCTCATGTCGCGCGTCTGTGTATTGCGCTACCCTGCCGAGCAGTGTGCATATCGGCCGGCTGGAAGGCCGATGCAGGTGGAATCATGTTTGTGGGCCGAGACGGGCCTTATTGCTGACAAATGGGTCAAAATTGGAGGAAAACTCTACAAAAGATGGAAATATTGAATTAAGAGGGTAGTTTGGCCTGTTATTGCAAAAGTACATATAAAAGGAGAGGAAAATAGTTTAAAAGGGCAGTTTTGATAACAAAATAAGGGTAAAAAAATCACAAAATTTGGTGTTATCAGTAACACTTTATAAAGTGATATTAGGTTCAAGCACATAAGCAAGCACCTCTAACCTGATTTCTTGATGCACCTACACCACTAAAACGATATGAATATGAGTTTATACTTTCTTGCATGATATGATGATGTAGTATACACCTCTTTCCCAATATGGTGTGAAGCACACACACACCTCTTTGTCCGATATGGTGTGAAGCACACACACACCTCTTTGCCCGATATGGTGTGAAGCACACACACACCTCTTTTCCTGATATGGTGTGAAGCACACACACACCTCTTTGCCCGATATGGTGTGAAGCACACATACACATCTAAGGTGATATGGTAAGAACACATACACCTCTAAAGTGATATGGTAAGAAAGCAAACACCTCTTGCCTGATATGGTAAGCACACATACACCTCTAAAGTGATATGGGTAGCAAGCATACACCTCTAAACGAATACTGGGTTAAGCATACACCTCTTGGACGATATGGTGTTGAGCACATATCTCTAAAATGATATGGTGGGTAACCTAATATACTAGATGACAAAAGTGGTAAGGTGGTTATTACCCTAGAACAGGTGATGGCCAATACACTAAAGTATGGTGTGGACAATATCTTCAAGTGAGGTGAGAATGTTACACCCATGTAATGTGAAGGTGATACACCATATGATTGGTAAGGTTGATACCTTAATGGGTAAGGGTATGAGGGATATGATGATGTCTAGCCCGATATACACCTAACCCAATACATGCGTTCAACTTGACATACATGATTCAATTTGATACACCTTCTAAAGGTGAGGGCAAACCACTCTTAGAAGTGATGAGTGTAACACCAAGTAATGGTGTGGTTAATCCTTAATAGGTAAAACACATACAGTGGTTGATAATGGTCAACCGTATATCAAAAATGCCTTAACCCAAGATGAGTCCATATCACTTGATGATAGATGGGTAATTCAAATGTATGACCTATGGCCAATACACTATAGGATAAATGTGATGAGTTAGTGCATAAAGTATTAGGATGGGACATACCTTAATACAAGATAAGTTGATGAATTGAAGCAAGTTAAAAGTGATGTGGGAAGTGATACATCAAGACATGATAAATATCACATACAGCACCTCAAGGTTGATACACGTTCATGCACCTTAAATCCAATATACTTGGATGAGTAACACATGAAGTGTGTCATGTCAATTGTTACATTGAGATGTAATGAGTTTAATGCACTTTGATAAGTGTAGGCTAACATACATTGAGAAAGGGTTAAGCCAAGATAATAAAGTATGATGTACTCAATATCCTAGCGAGGATAAGAGAGAAACTCATACTTTGTGTTGTTAATCATTTAATGATAAATGATGAGAATAAATAAGTATGATTGAATACTTATGATATCAATGTATGCTCCTATATGTGTGGAGCAATGAATTAGGGTTTGGATTAATAATATGAACTTGAAACCCTATTCAGCTATAAAGGGAAACCCTAACCCTAATAATGGGAAGGTTGTATTTCTCTTATTGCATAAGCCTTGTGAGACATGTTAAATACTTGTATAAAAAGTTTAATGTTTATGTGGTCTGATGACCTAAAAGATAGTTGTTTCCTAGTGAGAGGTGACAAGATGTTTATGTGGTCTGATAACCCACGGATCAGGGCCCCGATCCAACAGCTGTGGGTCTGTCTTCTACCTCCCTTTGATTGTAGGGAGGAGACAAGTTAGCCTTAATGGCCAATCTCTCGCTCTTGACTCTGTTTTGAAAATATAAGCGAGTAGAAATGACCGCCTTGCAAATTCGAACTCTAACATACCCATTTGACCCACATACGTTCTCTGTCCAGCTACTAAAACACATTCCTCACCTCCCTTTCTCACACCGGCGGCCATGGCTGCCACCAAAGATGGATCAAGCCCTAAACCTAATCCTAGTGCTATAAAAGGACCCCCAATGGACCACCATAGTCACACATTGTAAGAACCCTTGCTTTTACTCTCTCTTTCGACCTTGAGCACCTCCAATTCTTGATCTGACCTCCTGCTGCTTCACATGGCACTGCTACCTGCCATTTTGGGCACTTTCCCTCGTTGGCCTCTCACCTCAAATCGGCACCTCCCCTGACTTCGCGAAGGTGCTGCAAGTCCGAGCGACACCTCCGCTACCAGATCCCAAGCCTCCTACCCCTGAGTCCCCTTGCACTGGTGATTCCCCCTCCTCCTTGTTTCTAGTCTCATAAGGAAGCCTGTGCGTGTGAGGAAGAAAGGGTCCCAGACCGGCCGGTCCAGGAAGGAGATTCCCAGACCTATACTCAGTTCAACTGAGGTCTGAACCAAGAAATCAAGTGTGAACTGACCATTTTAGCCTCTGAACCAAACTGCCAAGAAAGGAAGCTGCCTCGTCTATGTGGACAAATCTTGGTCGTCCTTTACACATCAAACAACCCTCATATTTCACAAATAAGGTATTATATTTCCCTCTCTGCTCGATATTCAATTAAATGGCCTAATCTTGTATAAATCATATCTTTTGATCCCTAGCTCCAAATAATTCGAGTAAATAGTTGATTTTGATCAGAAAAACCCAAGGGATTTATTAAAAATACTTTTGAAGCCTAATTCTTGATTTTTCTCACTGATATTACTATATCTTGTTACTTTACTAATTTAATTTGACAAATGATTCAAAAATAATGTTTAATCTTTGAAACCCTAAAATTTGACTATAATGCTCATCTTAAAACCAAACTTGATTAAATAGGAGTTTAAATCTGATCTCGTAACTCATCCCTCCTAGAATGTGATTCATGCACATTGAACTAGGGATTAACCTTAATATTATGATGATGGATCTAATCTTGCAAAACACTTGATATCGTTTTGACCTATCAATCTAATCTTGATTTCAAATTATATTAAGTACCATGATGATAATCTAGAAATTGATGTTGTCTTGGATAATGATCATAAAACTAGGGTTTACACATATGATCCTAGAAAATCTAAGTAGATCATCCACACTTGGAATATTCTTGACACTTGAATAATGTTAGACATATCGAAATATTATGGACCATCAGTGGATCACCTAACCCTAAGGTTGACCTAGGAAAATGTAACCCTAATCTTGAATATTGAACCCTGATATTTTGAACATCATTATCTTGACCCTTGATCCAATCTTGATGATTTAGGATCTAACTCGAAGGGTTGACATATTGATCAGATATTGATTATACTCGAAATCCTCAATGAAAGGTACGCTATTGTACCTCCTCTTCAGGTGTAATGAAGATACTTTTTATGTATGTCTTGATTGTGTACTTGGCTACTTACTTGGATGAGCTACAGTTCCCTATGATTACTCTTTTGTTTTTCTATAATATATTTTGAAAAACATGAAAACATAAATTGCATGTCCATTATGACTTCCCATATATTGATAATGATGATGATATTGATAATGTTGATAATGTTGATATTGAGTGCAACAACCCCCTCATTTGGAGGTGGGACTTGTACATTGGTCTCCTATGTTCCTATGGTGAGAAAGAGCCTAGTGACCTTCCCCATCGCGTTGGGGTAATAGAGTCACACAAAATATATAAGCATGCTTGCTTGATTACAACATAATGGGAACTCGTAATAAAAATTGAATCATTGAATAACAAACATTTTGTCGAATGATATTGGTTTTGGAAATCATTTGTTATTCTTTTGAATATAAGTCCTGTAAAGTATACTCTTTTGTTATAAACCGTTTTACTTGATTTTGATAGCGTATCATGCAATTGCATGATTGTGTCTCGATTTTCTTGATTTTAGGCAATACAAATGGAATACTGAATAAGATCGCTTCCGCACTCTACATACTCTAATGACAAAGATAAATCAGATATATCTCCATATTGGGTTATTTACTCTTTAAATATCCAAATTTTCAAGTTATTATTTCTTATTGTATATGCCAGTGTGTTAGATCCTATCAGGCCACTCAGGGATGGGCGCTTCAATCCCTTTACCACTGTCTAAGCAGTGAGATTGGGATTGAGGTAAGAATGGTTCTGTGACAGATAAGACCATAGTATGAGGACAAGACATGTTATAGATATGGACATGTTGAGCATACTAAACTCTTTTGTTTAAAAAGAAGGGAGGAAATGACCCAACAACTGAGGTAGACATGGCATGGCTTACGAAAGTTACAGCCCAATAGTGTAAAAAGGCAAAAGTAACAACATGAAACAACTAGACTCTATGTGTTGAGTCAACTTGAAGTGGTAGATGACCGCGAGGGGTAACAGTCAGATAGAGCTTTTTCATTTTGATATGCATTCTCTTGAATTTATCTGATAGTCATAAGAAGGATTGTTCTTATTGACTCCCCTATTAATTGCCCTATGGGAACACATGGAAGAAATGATGAGAAATAGAATTTATATTTTGTTCAGTATTTTTTTTAAATGCTTTATAATTGCTCTTATCTGTGTGAAAGAGGATGAGGTGTAGAGGTGATGCCTGGAGAAAATCTAGGGATACTAAGTTCTATGTCTTTGATGATGTGAAAAGTAAGGAATATGATAGTAAACAAAGTGCATACTACCTAATATCAATACTTGTATACCCTGGCCAGGTATTCAACTATTGAAGATGGGGTAAGTATGGAACTCTTAGATTGTTATCTCTTTGATTACTCTGATCAAGTAGTCATTTTGAGACAATCTAGTGAGCATAACGAAACTGGAAATACGTCATGGATATTTTTATCACATCCTAAGTGCAATAAATGGAGTCTGAGATGATCTTAGATCAATCTATGTGTATGAGGAAGTGAAAAGTATAATCCTCATGATAAGAGAAAAAGGACAAGGGAGATGATCCCTATTTGATAAAGTCAGTGTGAATAGTGAAGATCTTTTCCATAACGTGGAAGTGGGAAATGTGATAAAATCACAAAATTTTCATAACATGTTAGACAATAACAAAGAAAGGAATGATGATATGTAATCATCGATATAATTCTTGTGCAGATGGCAAGGAACCTAGGATGAAACAAAAGTAAATGAATCATGAACAGTGGAACGTTCATGTAATAATCTTAGGAGATGATAATGTCTCCTCTTTGATGAACAACCCTGGTAATGATGGGGTAATAAGAGGAATATGTTTCTTTGTGTTCTTTTCTTTCAAAGACATGACAATCAAGTGAGTCTTATGACACCTGATGTGCATAAGATAGAAGTGTTCTATTGACGGATACTTAGAAAAGTATGAGTTTCTCTTAGACTTTGGTTCCAAGATAAAGATATGTGTAATATATAATGTCCCAATATAAAAGAAAGATCCTTTTTTATATTTGACTTTGGTATTAACAACAGAAAGATGGAAATGATGAATATGTGATGTGTTTTCGACACATGTGAAGGATACCAAGGTAAGGCATTTTGGTATCCAAGATGTGCCAGGTGGTATGGGAAAGTGAGAATATGACTCTTGAAAAGATGAATAATGATTGGCTAGCAAAAAAGGGTCAACCTTGAGATAACTATAGTATGAAAATCATATGTTATGGGTTTATGCTCTGCATAAACATAAAATCAATAAGGATGTATTAATTGAAGGAACAATTGCAGAATCGTTTTGATAAAAAGCTTATCAAGCTAAAAATAATTTCTTAGAATATCCCTATTTAGATCTGTTGAGGTAGTTTATTCATAACATCTAGACATACCTCTGAGATAAACTCTTCTTTAGTAAGTAACCTTTCCTTATGATAAGAGAATGTACAACTAGGAAGATAGTTGGTACAAGTCGTAAGAAAGTTTTGTGTTGCGTTAACATAATAGAGTGACAATCTATCCATTGAAGAGAAATGCTAAAACTAAATAAGGTTTGATGCCAGAATTATTTGAAGTATGAATAGTACTTCTTTGACTTAGAAAGAGTTACCCGACACAGAGTTGACTCCACACTTAGTAATGGATAGGACAGATGAGTATGTGTCATGTGTGACATATCTTATGATGATCTTTAATGAAAGGATTTTGTGCTGGTCAAAGTTCTATGACATCTCCATGACATCAAGATGTTATGTGGAGAATTAATGATATGATGCATGAATGACAATTGTCTTCCTTCATTTGGGATTTCGGGGACGAAATCTTTATTAGGGGTTTATAACTTGTAATGACCCTGACCTAGATTATGATGTAACCTTGTTTGTTTTTGCTAAGTAAGTTGCTTAGAAATTTAATATAATACTATAAGGAATTTTTTTATCATTTAACACACTTATGTTTCAAGTTTGGTCCTAATTGAATGTTGTTTGAGCAATGTTCCTTTATTTTGGACCAAAGTGCAATTTGCCTAGGTTGAGGGGTTACATTGCAATATGTCACATTTTTGAATGTGTTATAAGTGGTTTATTATCATAAGAGAGAGAATGATTCTAAGTGGTGGCTTGTGGAAAGCCTAAATTCCAAGTTTGAACTTGCTTGAATAATGTTAGTACCTTCTGCACCAATTTTGGTACAAATTGTAATTTACACAAAATGTAGGGTTGATATGCAAATTTCACCTCTAGAGTGTTCCTACTTCCTCTATGTATCATTTAGAGGAGAGAGAATGAATGAGACACCATGTTTGAATCATTTATGAGTGGTAGTATTCGTGGTGATGAAAAGACCAAGAAAGGAGTTGAATGGAAGCCCTAATTTGAGCTTGTATTGAGTGTATCGAGTTGTAGTGTTAAATGGGATTCCCTATCGGCCAAGGAGACAAAGAGGAGACCCCCATATCGTGTTATTAACTCTTTGAATTTGCAAAAACGAGCTAAGAACCTCAATAAAGCAATGCATATTGGCTTGCAACTTTCCTTGGGAAAGTTTGCATTGAGTTGTGAGTATAATAATAATGTGAGTGGAAGTAGCTTATCCTAGAAGATAACCAAAGGGGGCCGACCCTTATCCCTTGAATTATCCTCAAGTTTTTATTTTGCATGTAAATATAATTATGGAATGCATGCAAGTACATGTGTCAATCAATGCATGGCCATCTGACACCTACTAGTAGTAAGGTGATGACACCTCTTACACTCTCTCCCATGAACCTCAAGTACATATACCCTTCCTTTCACACCTTAGTGATTTTTTTCGAATACTACCACCTCCCTTCTCTTATATATCGTGCATAGAGCCTTGGTATCGTGCATAGGTGATGTGGTATCATGCATAGGGCTTGGGTATCGGCCATAGCAAGTGGTATCGACCATAGATTGTTGATATCGACCAAATGAAGTGATATTTGCCACAAGTGAAAGGGATATCGGCCACAAGTGAGGGCATATCATGCATAAGTAGTGAGGTATCATGCATGGTGCTAAGGAGCAAAAAGGAGATCAAATCTTAACCATAAGGTAAGGCCATGATCATCTTCAACCTTGGATTGAAGCATGGATCTAGGGTTATGATCATCCTTTCTTTTCTTCTTCACCAAGTTCTTAACTATGGTGATTCCTTGTATATGAAGGAGTTGTGAACGAGCCATGGACTTTTGATAAGTCATATTCAACCTTAGGAACGTGAAGCTTTGGATCTAGGAGCTTTGAAGTTGTTCTTTAGGTGGGTTATATAACTTGAACTCAAACATGTTATTACTCAACATCTTTCTTGCTATATTGTTGATCTACTTTCAATTCCAAAAATTTCTTGAAAACTTGATATATTTATGAGTTATAGTAGTTTCTTAGACCTGTTATCCTTGTATTAGAACAAGTAGAACGAAGGTATAGATCTTGAAGATGATGGTAACACTTTATAAAGTGATATCGGGTTCAAGCACATAAGAAAGCACCTCTAACCCAATATGGTGATGCACCTACACCACTAAAACGATATGGATATGAGTTTATACTTTTTTTCACAATATGGTGATGTAGTATACACCTCTTTTCCCGATATGGTGTGAAGCACACACCTCATTTCCTGATATGGTGTGAAGCACACACACACCTCTTTTCCCGATATGGTGTGAAGTACACACACCCCTCTTTGCCCGATATGGTGTGAAGCACACACACACCTCTCTGCCTGATATGGTGTGAAGCACACATACACCTCTAAGGTGATATGGTAAGTACACATACACCTCTAAAGTGATATGGTAAGCAATCATACACCTCTTTCCCGATATGGTAAGCACATATACTCCTCTAAAGTGATATGGGTAATAAGCATACACCTGTAAACCGATATTGGGTTAAGCATACACCTCTTGGATGATATGGTGTTGAGCACACATCTCTAAAATGATGTGGTGGGTAACCTAATACACTAGATGAAAAAAGTGGTAAGGTTGTTAATACCCTAGAACAGGTGATGGCCAATACACGAAAGTATGGTGTGGCCAATATCTTCAAGTGAGGTGAGAATATTACACCCATGTACGGTGAAGGTGATACACCATATGATTGGTAAGGTTGATACCTTAATGGGTAAGGGTTTTAGGGATATGATGATGTCTAGCCCGATATACACCTAACCTAATACATTTGTTCAAATTGACATACATGATCCAATTTGATACACCTTCTAAAGGTGAGGGCAAAACACTCTTAGAAGTGATGAGTGTAACACCAAGTAATGGTGTGGTTAATACCTTGATAGGTAAAACACCTATAGTGGTTGATAATGGTCAACCCTATATCAACAATGCCTTAACCTGAGATGAGTCCACATCACTTGATGATAGATGGGTAATTCAAATGTATGACTTATGGCCAATACACTACATGATAAATGTGATGAGTTAGTGAATAAATTATTAGGATGGGAAATACCCTAATACAAGATAAGTTGATGAACTTAAGTAAGTTAAAAGTGATGAGGGAAGTGATACACCAAGACATGATAAATATTACATCCAACACCTCAAGGTTGATACACCTTGATGCACCTTGATTCCAATATACTTGGATGAGTAACACATGAAGTGTATCATGTCAATTGTTACATTGAGATGTAATGAGTTTAATGCACTTTGATAAGTGTAGGCTAACATACCTTGAGAAAGGGTTAATCCAAGATAATAAAGTATGATGTACTCAATATTCTAGTGAGGATAAGAGAGAAAATCATACTTTGTGTTGTTAATCATTTAATGATAAATGATGAGAATAAATAAGTATGATTGAATACTTATGATATCAATGTATGCTCCTAGATGTGTGGAACAATGAATTAGGTTTTGGATTAATAATATGAACTTGAAACCCTATTCGGCTATAAAAGGAAACCCTAACCCTAATAATGGGAAGGTTGTATTTCTCTTATTTCATAAGGCATGTGAATAGTTTTTGCCTAGTGAGAGGTGACAAGATGTTTAAATGGCCTTGTGAGGCATGTGAATAGTTGTTTCTTAGTGAAAGGTGGCAAGATGTTTGAATGGCCTTGTAAGCCATGTGAATAGTTTTTGCCTAGTGAAAGGTGACAAGATGTTTAAATAGGCCTTGTGAGCCATGTGAAATACTTGAGCAACAAGTATGATGAACTCCTTGGGCTAAGGACCTAGAGGTAATAGTTACATGCTACATAGGTAACAACACTACATGGTGATCTAAGGGTTTGAATACCCAGATCTAGTAATCATAATAATGATGATGTGAAGGGATGGGAATTCCCAGTAATGTGACAAGGGACTAAGATCCTAAATGTTATGCAACTAAATGTGTTCTAAAGATTAGAAAAGTACTTGATAGATGTATTACAACTTTCTTTGTAGCATTTGTTTATGATTGATGCTTATAAATTGTTTGATGCTAAAGGAATACTGTAATGCACTTCATATATCACTAGAAACCATAAAACGTTGCCCTGGCCATAGATCCATCAGTGTCAGGATTTGCTGAATGGTGAAACGGGTTCCCCGTGACATAACCCAGAGTGCATATTTTTGAATATGCGGGGGCATAAGTATAAACAGATGGCCGTGTGTGAGCCGATACCCTTATGAACTCGAAATAAATGTCTCAATTGAGAACGGTGAACTAGCCCATGGCTCAGAGTATGGCTATATACCATGACTCAATAATTTCATAACTGGGAATGGTTGTTAGTAGATGTTCCCCTAAGAGAGTGCAGTTGATGCTATAGCTCTGAGCAAAGATGCCTTGTACCCTAGCATTCTCTTTTTGCAGTTTGACATGAGATGTCACTACTAGTAGTCTCATACTAACCGAGACAGGTGAGGTCATGGCAGCCGACTCTTCCATTGACCTTGTATGGTACTGACTTGTGAGAAGTTTGTGGTCATTTGGAGATGAATGGGATATACTTCATCTCCTCAAGGAATAAGTGTGATTGTAAAATATGATCAGCGGTGTAACATATTTTGATAAGGATCGAATACTGAAAACATTGTTTGATGCACAATTTAGCTATACATCTTAGCTTGATAGAGGTTATTTATGCTTCCTTACATTCCTTGTAAAGTAGTTAGATGGTTTATTACTCTACCATGGGTAGATGCATCATTTTCCTTGAGTAAAGAGATTACTTTGTTCTGTTCATACAATGATTAATCATGCATGTTAATATAAATGAACCTCTGCTCAGTTTTATAATGCTTATCTGTGATAATAATATGGTCAGAAAAGAGTTATATCTCTCGTTGGGACAATTGTCTCACCCCGTGGGATCCAAAATTTTTAGGTGGACGTGCACGAGGTGGTGGAGACCTTACTGTAGAAGAGAAACATCAGCTGGGACAACATTAATAGCTCAGGTTGAGTGTACTGTCTGTCGTGTCTTGTAGATAGAAGTCCTATGTGTCATCTCTATACTCTCAGGTCCTTAGAGTCAGTTCGTAATGGTTTCATGAACAATATGAGATTTTAGCCATTAAGCCTCGAGGTTTTATGTTGCTCAAGTATGTGTTTTGATTGAACAATTGTTGTATGTTGTCCTTGAGATGAGATGAAACAATGTTGTACAATGTCAATCATGATATGTATAAGTTTTGAATCTTTCAGTAAGAGTTTCCCGGAAGATGATCTCCTTGCAAAATGGTTCAAAATTTTAGTGATTTTTGTTAATCCATTTTTTAATGATTATTCCTCATCATTAGTAATGATTTGGTTGTCAATTTGGTGGCAGTCGTTACAAGTTTGGTATCAGAGCTTTAGGTTCGCTGAGTCAACAGAGACATATGTCTAAGGTGTTGAGTCTGTTCTAGTGTCCTCTAGTATATCTTATAATGACTTCTGCTTATGCGGAAGAAAGGGTGAAGTTTAAAAATGACTGGAGAACACGAGGAGCACATTGCTGAGAGCAATGTTGTTGCACTAAGAAAAGGTGTAAGGGATCAGGAAAGAGAAGAATGAGTTCCTGAGAATTCCCATCTTAACCCAACCAGGATAGAGAATCCTACTTTTTATACTCTCGATGGACAGGTTAGGACAACAGTGATGCATACAGTAGACTGGATACTAGCATTACAACCTAGGTTACCAATCCTCAATGTAGAAGTTTTTGGTTCTAAAAGGGTTCCTAAATGACATAGTCATGTTGCAACAATAAAAAATGAGGGAAGGATTGACATATGGTGAGAAATAGACTCTGCCATAAGTGTAAACAGATAATATATCTATGATGGAAGTGCCCAAGGAGGGGCAATAAGTTGAGAATTAAGGAAAGGTCTCTACAATTCTAGAGACATTTGCCTAGTTGTTTAAAAAGCTAAAAGTTTTTGGTGCCACAAGTGCAATAAATGCCTAGTGTACCAGGGCAGTAGTCACTAAGTAAAGGCAAAGGTCCTAACCTTCCACTTGTAAGAACTTCTGACTAAGCTTCTACATCGGTAATAAGACCGATAAGACCATAGTATGAAGACAATGCATGTTATAGATATGGACATGTTGAGCATACTAAACTCTTTTATTTAAAAAAGAAGGGAGGAAATGACCCAAAAAACGAGGTAGACTTGTCATGGCTTACAAAATTTACAACCCAATAGTATAAAAAGGCAAAAGAAACAACATGAAACAACTAGACTCTATATGTTGAGTCAACCTGAAGCGGTAGATGACCGCGAGGGGTAACAATCAGATAGATAATTTTTATTTTGATATGCCTTCTCTTGATTTTATCTGATAGTCATAAGAAGGATTGCTATTATTGACTTCCCTATTGATTGCCCTATGGGAACAAAGGGAAGAAATGATGAGAAATAGAATTTATATTCTGTTCAGTATTTTTTTTAAATGCATTATAATTGCTCTTATCTGTGTGAAAGAGGATGAGGTGTAGAGGTCATGCCTGGAGAAAATCTAGGGATACTAAGTTCTATGTCTTTGATGATGTGAAAAGTAAGGAATATGATAGTAAACAAAGTGCATACTACCTAATCTCAGTACTTGTATACCCTGACCAGGTATTCAACTATTGAAGATGAGGTAAGTATGGAACTTTTAGATTGTTATCTCTCTAATTACTCTGATCAAGTAGTCATTTTGAGACAATCTAGTGAGCATAACAAAACTGGAAATACGACATGGATATTTTTATCACATCCTAAGTGCAATAAATGGAATCTGAGATGAACTTAGATCAATCAGTGTGTGAGCAAATAAAAAGTATACTCCTCATGATAAGAGAAAAAGGACAAGGGAGGTGATCCCTATTTGATAAAGTCTGTGTGAATAGTAAAGATCTTTTCCATAATGTGGAAATGGGAAATGTGATAAAATCACAAAATGTTCATAACATGTTAGACAATAACATAGAAAGGAATGATGATATGTAACCATCCATATAATTCTTGTGTGGATGGCAAGGAACCTAGGATGAAATGAAAGTAAATGAATCATGAATAGTTGAAAGTTCATGCAATAATCTTAGGAGATGATAATGTCTCCACTTTGATGAACAACCCTGGTAATGATGGGGTAATAATAGGAATATGTTTCTGTGTTCTTTTCTTTCAGGGACATGACAATCAAGTGAGTCTTATGACACTTGATGTGGATAAGATAGAAGTGTTCTATTGATGGATACTTAGAAAAGTATCAATTTGTCTTGGACTTTGGTTCCAAGATAAAGATATGTGTAATATATAATGTCCCAAGATAAAAAGAAAGATCCTTTTGTTTGTTTGACTTTGGTATTAACAATAGAAAGATGGAAATGATGAAGATGTGATGTGTTTTTGACACATGTGAAGGATACCAAGGTAAGGAATTCTGGTATCCAAGATGTGCCAGGTGGTATGGGAAAGTGAGAATATGACTCCTGAAAAGATGAATACTGATTGGATACCCAAAAAGGACCAACCTTGAGATAACTATAGTATGGAAATCATATGTTAGGGGTTTATGCTCTGCATAAACATAACATCAATAAGGATGTATTAATTGAAGGAACAATTGCAGAATTGTTTTGGGAAAAAGCTTATCAAGCTAAAAATAATTTCTTAGAATATCCCTATCTTGATCTGTTGAGGTAGTTTATTCATAACATCTAGAGATACCTCTGAGATAAGTTCTTCTTTAGTAAGTAACCTTTCCTTATGATAAGAGAATGTACAACTAGGAAGATAGTTGGTACAAGTCATAAGAAAGTTTTGTATTGTGTCAACAAAATAGAGTGACAATCTCTCCATGAAAGAGAAATGCTAAAACTAAATAAGATTTGACACCAGAATTATTCGAAGTATGAATAGTACTTCTTTCACTTAGAAAGAGTTACCCGACATAGAGTTGACTCCGCAATCAGTAATGGATAGGATAGCTGAGTATGTGTCATGTGTGACAGATCTTATGATGATCTTTAATGAAAGTACTTTGTGCTGGTCAAAGTTCTATGGCATCTCCATGACATCAAGATCTTATGTGGAGACTTAATGATATGATGCATGAATGACAATTGTCTTCCTTCATTTGGGATTTTGGGGACAAAATCCTTGTTAGGGGTTTATAACTTGTAATGACCCTGACCTAGATTATGAGGTAACCCTATTTGTTTTGGATAAGGAAGTTTTTTAGAAATTTAATACAATACTCTAAGGAGTTTTGTTATCATGTGATACGATTATGTTTCAAGCTTGGTCCTGATTGAATGTTGTTTGAGCAATGTTCCTTTGTTTTGGACCAAAGTGCAATTTGCCCAGATTGAGGGGTTACATTGCAATATGTCACATGTTGAATGTGCTCTAAGTGTTTCAGTATCATAAGAGAGAGAATGATTCTAAGTGGTGGCTTGTGGAAAGCCTAAATGCCAAGTTTGAACTTGTTTGAATGATGTTAGTACCTTGTGCACCAATTTTGGTACAAATTGCAATTTACCCAAAATGTAGGGTGGATATGAAAATTACCTCCTCTAGAGTGTTCCTACTTCCTCTATGTATCATTTAGAGGAGAGAGAATGAATGAGACACCATGGTTGAATCATTTATGAGTGGTAGTATTCTTGGTAATGAAAAGACCAAGAAAGGGGTTGAAGGGAAACCCTAATTTGAGCTTGTATTGAGTGTATCGACTTGTAGTGTTAAATGGGAGTCCCTATCGGCCAAGGAGCTAAAGAGGAGACCCCCATATCGTGTTATTAACTCTTTGATGTTGCAAAAATGAGTTAAGAACCTCAATAAAGCAATAGATATCGGCTTGCAACTTTCCTTGGGAAAGGTTGCATTGAATTGTGAATATAATAATAATGTGAGTGGAAGTGGCTTGTCCTACAAGATAACCAAAAGGGGCCGACCCTTATCCCTTGCATTATCCTCAAGTTTTTATTTTGCATGGAAAAGATAATTATGGAATGCATGCAAGTACATGTGTCAATCCATGCATGGCCATGTGGCACCGACTTGTAGTAAGGTGATGACACCTCTTACACTCTCTCCCATGAACCTCAAGTATATATATCCTTCCTTTCACCCATTAGTGAAAATTTCCGAATGCTACCACTTGCTTTCTCTTAGATATCGTTCATATAGCCTTGGTATCGTGCATAGGTGATGTGGTATCATGCATGGTGCTAAGGAGCAAGAAGGAGCTCAAATCTTAACCCTAAGGTAAGGCCATGATCATCTTCAACCTTGGATTGAAGCATGGATCTAGGGTTATGATCTTCCTTTCTTTTCTTCTTCACCAAGTTCTTAACTATGGTGATTCCTTGTATATAAAGGATTTGTGAACGAACCTTGAACTTTTGATAAGTCATCTTCAACCTTAGGAACATGAAGCTTTAGAGCTTGGAGCTTTGAAGTTGTTCTTGGGGCAGTTTATATAACTTGAACCCAAACATGTTATTACTCATCGTCTTTCTTGCTATATTTATGACCTACTTTCAATTCCAAAATTTTCTTGAATACTTGATATATTTATGATTTCTAGTAGTTGCTTAGACCTGTTATCCTTGTATTAGAACAAGAAGAACGAAGGTATAGAGCTTGAAGATAATGGTAACACTTTATAAAGTGATATCGGGTTCAAGCACATAAGCAAGCACCTCTAACCCGATATGGTGATGCAACTACACCACTAAAACGATATGGATATGATTTTATACTTTATTGCATGATATGGTGATGTAGTATACACCTCTTTAACCGATATGGTGTGAAGCACACAGATACCTCTTTGCCCAATATGGTGTGAAGTACACACACACCTCGTTGCCCGATATGATGTGAAGCACACACACCTCTTTGCCCGATATGGTGTGAAGCACACATACACCTCTAAGGTGATATGGTAAGCACACATACACATATAAAGTGATATGGGTACCAAGCATACACCTCTAAACCGATATTGGGTTAAGCATACACCTCTTGGACGATATGGTGTTGTGCACACATCTCTAAAATGATATGGTGGGTAACCTAATAGACTAGATGACAAAAGTGGTAAGGTGGTTAATAACCTAGAATAGGTGATGGCCAATACACTAAAGTATGGTGTGGACAATATCTTAAAGTGAGGTGAGAATGTTACACCCATGTATGGTGAAGGTGATACACCATATGATTGGTAAGGTTGATACCTTAATGGGTAAGGGTATGAGGAATATGATGATATCTAGCCCGATGTACACCTAACCCAATACATGTGTTCAACTTGACATACATGATTCAATTCGAAACACCTTCTAAAGGTGAGGGAAAAATACTCTTAGAAGTTATGAGTGTAACACCAAGTAATGGTGTGGTTAATACCTTGATAGGTAAAGTAGCTATAGTGGTTGATAATGGTCAACCCTATATCAACAATGCCTTAACCCGAGATGAGTCCATATCACTTGATGATAGATGGGTAATTCAAATGTATGACTTATGGCCAATACACTATAGGATAAATGTGATGAGTTAGTGCATAAAGTATTAGGATGGGAAATACCCTAATACAAGATAAGTTGATGAACTTAAGTAAGTTAAAAGTGATGAGGGAAGTGATACATCAAGTCATGATAAATATTACATCCAGCACCTCAAGGTTGATACACCTTGATGCACCTTAAATCCAATATACTTGGATGAGTAACACATGATGTGTGTCATGCCAATTGTTACATTGAGATGTAATGAGTTTAATGCACTTTGATAAGTGTAGGCTAACATACCTTGAGAACTTGTAAGCCAAGATAATAAAGTATGATGTACTCAATATCCTAGTGAGGATAAGAGAGAAACTCATACTTTGTGTTGTTAATCATTTAATGATAAATGATGAGAATAAATAAGTATGATTGAATACTTATGATATCAATGTATGCTCCTAGATGTGTGGAGCAATGAATTACAGTTTGGATTAATAATATGAACTTAAAACCCTATTCATCTATAAAGGGAAACCCTAACCCTAATAATGGGAAGGTTGTATTTCTCATATTGCATAAGCCATGTGAATAGTTGTTGCCTAGTGAGAGGTGACAAGATGTTTAAATGGCCTTGTGAGCCATGCGAATTGTTGTTGCCTAGTAAAAGGTGACAAGATGTTTGAATGGCCTTGTGAGCCATGTGAATAGTTGTGGCCTAGTGAAAGATGACAAGATGTTTAAATAGGCATTGCGAGCCATGTGAAATACTTGAGCAACAAGTATTATGGAATGCATGCAAGTACATGTGTCAATGCATGCATGGCCATGTGTCACCTACTCGTAGTAAGGTGATGACACTTCTTACACTCTCTCCCATGAACCTCAAGTATATATACCCTTCCTTTCACCCCTTAGTGAAATTTTTTGAATCCTACCAACTCCTTGCTCTTAGATATCATTCATAGAGCCTTGGTATCATGCATAGGTGATGTGGTATCGTGCATAGGGCTTGGGTATCGGCCATAGCAAGTGTTATTGGCGATAGCATGTTGATATCGGCCATAGCATGTTGATATCAACCAAGTGAAGTGATATTGGCCACAAGTGAAAGGGATATCGACTACAAGTGACGACATATCATGCATAAGTAGTGAGGTATCATGCATGGTGCTAAGGAGAAAAAAGGATCTCAAATCTTAACCCCAAGGTAAGGCCATGATCATCTTCAACCTTGGATTGAAGCATGGATCTAGGGTTATGATCTTGCTTTCTTTTCGTCTGCACCAAGTTCTTAACTATGGTGATTTTGTGTATATGAAGGAGTTGTGAATAAGTCTTGGACTTTTGATAAGTCATGTTCAACCTTAGGAACGTGAAGCTTTGGATCTTGGAGCTTTGAAGTTGTTCTTGAGGTAGGTTATATAACTTGAACCCAAACATGTTAATACTCACCATCTTTCTTGCTATATTGATGATCTACTTTCAATTCCAAAATTTTCTTGAATACTTGATATATTTATGAGTTCTAGTAGTTTCTTAGACCTGTTATCCTTGTATTAGAACAAGTAGAACGAAGATATAGAGCTTGAAGATGATGGTAACACTTTATAAAGTGATATCGGGTTCAAGCACATAAGCAAGCACCTCTAACACGATATGGTGATGCACCTACACCACTAAAATGATATGGATATGAGTTTATACTTTCTTGCACGATATGGTGATGTAGTATACACCTCTTTGCCCGATATGGTGTGAAGCACACACACACCTCTTTGCCTGATATGGTGTGAAACACACACACACATCTTTGCCTGATATGGTGTGAAACACACACACACCTCTTTGCCCGATATGGTGTGAAGCACACATACACCTCTAAGGTGATATGGTAAGCACACATGGACCTGTAAAGAGATATGGTAAGAAAGCATACACCTCTTGACCTATATGGTAAGCACACATACACCTCTAAAGTGATATGGGTAGCAAGCATACACCTCTAAACCGGTATTGGGTTAAGCATACACCTCTTGGATGATATGGTGTTGAGCACACATCTCTAAAATGATTAGGTGGGTAACCTAATACAATAGATGACAAAAGTGGTAAGGTGGTTAATACCCTAGAACAAGTGATGGCCAATACACTAAAGTATGGTGTGGCAAATATCTTCAAGTGAGGTGAGAATGTTACACCCATGTAATGTGAAGGTGATACACCATATGATTGGTAAGGTTGATACCTTAATGGGTAAGGGTAGAAGGGATATGATGATGTCTAGCCCGATATACACCTAACCCGATACATGTGTTCAACTTGACATACATGATTCAATTTGATACACCTTCTAAAGGTGAGGGAAAACCATTCTCAGAAGTGATGAGTGTAACACCAATTAATGGTGTGGTTAATCCTTAATAGGTAAAACACCTATAGTGGTTGATAATGGTCAACCCTATATCAACAATGCCTTAACTCGAAACGAGTCAATATCACTTGATGATAGATGAGTAATTCAAATGTATGACTTATGGCCAATAAACTATAGGATGAATGTGATGAGTTAGTGCATAAAGTATTAGGATGGGAAATACCCTAATACAAGATAAGTTGATGAACTTAAGTAAGTTAAAAGTGATGTGGGAAGTGACACATCAAGACATGATAAATATCACATCCAGCACCTCAAGGTTGATACACCTTGATGCACCTTAAATCCAATATACTTGGATGAGTAACACATGAAGTGTGTCATGTCAATTGTTACATTGAGATGTAATGAGTATAATGCAATTTGATAAGTGTAGGCTAACATACCCTGAGAAAGGGTTAAGCCAAGATAATAAAGTATGATGTACTCAATATCCTAGTAAGGATAAGAGAGAAACTCATACTTTGTGTTGTTAATCATTTAATGATAAATGATGAGAATAAATAAGTATGATCGAATACTTATGATACCAATGTATGCTCCTAGATTTGTGGTCATGAATTAGGGTTTGGATTAATAATATGAACTTGAAACCCTATTCAGCTATAAAGGGAAACCCTAACCCTAATAATGGGAAGGTGGTATTTCTCTTATTGCATAAGCCTTGTGAGACATGTTAAATACTTGTATAAAAATTATAATGTTTATGTGGTCTGATGACCTAAAAGATAATTGTTGCATAGTGAGAGGTGATAAGATGTTTAAATGGCCTTGTGAGCCATGCGAATAGTTGTTGCCTAGTGAGAGGTGATAAGATGTTTAAATGGCCTTGTGAGCCATGTGAATAGTTGTCTCCTAGTGAAAGGTGACAATATTTTTGAATGGCCTTGCGAGCCATGTGAATAGTTATTGCCTAGTGAAAGGTGACAAGATGTTTAAATAGGCCTTGTGAGCCATGTGAAATACTTGAGCAACAAGTATGATGAATAACTTGGTCTGAGGACCTAGAGGTAATAATTACCTACTATAGAGGTAACAACGCTATGTGGTGATCTAAGAGTTTGAATACCCAGATCTAGTAATCATGATAATGATGATGTGAAGGGATGAGAATTCCCAATAATGTGACAAGGGACTGAGATCCCAAGTGTTATGCAACTAAATGTGTTCTAAAGATTAGAAAAGTACTTGATAGATGTATTATAGCTTTCTTTGTAGAATTTGTTTATGATTGATTCTTATAACTTGTTTGATGCTAAAAGAATACTGTAATGCACTTAATATATCACTAGAAACCATAAAACGTTGCCTTGACCATAGATCCATCAGCGTCAAGATTTGCTGAATGGTGAAACGGGTTCCCTGCGGCTTAACCCAGAGTGTATATTTTTGAATATGTGGGGGTGTAAGTATAAATGGACGGCCATGTGTGAGAGGATCCCCTTACAAACTCAAAATAAATGTCTCAATTGAGCATGGCAAACTGGCCCGTGGCTCAGAGAATGGCTATATGCCATGACTCAGTAATTTCATAACTGGGGACAATTGTTAGTAGATGTTCCCCTAAGAGAGTGCAGTTGATGTTGTAGCTCTGAGCGAAGATGTCTTGTACCCTGGCGCACTCTTTTTACAAATTGATATGAGATGTCATTGCCAGTAGTCTCGTACTATTTGAGACAGGTGAGGTCATGGCAGTTGGCTCTTCCATTGGCCTTGTATGGTACCGACTAATGAGAAGTTTGTGGTCAGTTGGAGATGAATGGGGTATTCTTCATCTCCTCAGGGCATAAGTGTGATTGTAAAATATGATCAGTCATGTAGCATATTTTCTTAAGGATCGAATACTGGAAACATTGTTTGATGCGCAATTCAGTTATACATCTTAGCTTGATGATGTTATTTATGTTTCCTTACAATCCTTGTAAAGTAGTTAGATGGTTTATGACTCTACCATGGGTAGATGCATCATTTTTCTTAAGTAAAGAGATTACTTTGTTTTGTTCATACAATGATTAATCCTGCATGTTAATATAAAAGAACCTCTGCTCAGTTTTATAATGCTTATGTGTGCTAATAATATGATTGGCGGAGAGTTATATCTCTTGCTGGGACAATTGTCTCACCAGTGGGATCCACAATTTTTAGGTGGACGTACACGAGGCGGTGGAGACCTTTCTGCAGAAGAGGAACATCAGCTGGGATAGTAGTAACAACTCAGGTTGAGTGTACTATCTGTCGTGTCTTGTAGATAGAAGTCCTATGTGTCGTCTTTGTACTCTCAGATCCTTGGAGTTGATTCGTAATGGTTTCATGAACAATATGAGATTTTGGCTTGTAAGCCTCGAGGTTTTATGTTGCTCCAGTATGTGTTTTGATAGAACAATTGTTGTATGTTTTCCTTGATATGAGATGAAACAATGTTGTACAATGTCAATCATGATATGTATAAGTTTTGAATCTTTCAGTAAGAGTTTCCTGGAAGAGGATCTCCTTGCAAAATGGTTTTAAATTTTAGTTATTTTTGTTAATCCACTTTTTATGATTATTCCGCATCATTAGTAATGATTTGGCTGTTAGTTTGGTGGCGGTTGTTAGACTTAAGTTGTCATGAAGAGAAAGAAATCACATTTTTACACTGCATCAACACACATCCCAACCCATTCTTTGAAGCATCACGAAAGACAATATAGCCTTTTCCTTGTTCTGGCAGTACTAACACCGGTGCACTGGTCAACTTTTCTTTCAATAGCTGAAAGGAACGTTGACACTTGTCATTCCAAGTGAATTAACATCTTTCTTGGTTATCCTGGTTAGGGGTAATGCTATAGAACTGAAGTCCTTGATGAACATCCTGTAGTAGCCTGCCACACCTAGGAAACTGCAAATCTCTATCGGTGTCTTGGGATGTTCCCATTCCAGTATATATTCAACCTTATTAGGGTCCACACAAATGCCTTTAGCTGATATAACATGTCCCAGAAAAGACACTTCTGACAACTAGAACTCACACTTGTGTGCTGCCTCAATATGGTCAATGCCTGGAGAAGGTGTTCTTCATGCTGCTGACTATCCTTAGATTATATCAGGATGTCATCTATATTCATGACCACACATTGATCAATATAAGGTCTAAACACTCTATTAAGTAGATCCATAAAGGCTGTAGGTGCATTGGTTAGTCCAAACAGCATAACCACAAACTCATAATGACCGTACCTAGTCCTGAAAGTTGACTTGGATATGTCATCAACCTTAACCCTCAACTTATGATATCCTGGTCTTAGATTTATTTTTGAAAACACATTGGCACCACTCAACTAATAAAAAAGATCATCAATCCTTGGAAAATGATACTTATTCTTTATCGTCACCTTGTTCATCTATCTGTAGTCTATGCATAAACTCATTGAGTTGTCCTTCTTTTTGACAAACAACATGGGAGCACCCCAAGTGGAAGTTCTTGTCTTGATGAAACCCTTCTCTAACAGCTCATGCAACAATTTCTTTAACTCCTACATCTCTGTTGGTGCCATTATGTAGGGTGATTGTTCTATGGGTTGTGTTCTAGGAGTAAGATTGATCTCAAAGTCAATCTTTCTAGGAGGGGGAATTCTACAAAACTCATCAGGAAAAACATATTCAAACTCCCATATAACTGGTACCTCATGGATACTAGGACTTCTCACCTTGGTATCCACAACATGAGCTAAGAAAGCTTCACATCCTTGTCTCATCAACTGCTCTGCTGTCATAGATGACATCAAACAGGTAGGAAGAATATTCCTATCACCTTGGAAAACCCACTGTACCTATCCATCATGGAATGTTGCAGCCTTAATACTACAATCCAAGACTACCTTGTACTTTTCCAAGGTATCCATCCCTAAGATCACATCAAAACCATGCATGTCAAGTGGCAAGATATCCACTTGAATGTTGTGTCTAGAAAAAGAAAGAATACAAGAAGAGCATACTTCCCGCAACTCAACAGAAACAACCAAAGGAGTTTCTAGCCACAGGCTATCAGATCTATGACTAACATGTAGATAACAACTACTTATCACTTATCTAGTGATAAAGGAGTGATTTGCACCCAAATCTACTAATATTGATACAAATCAGAATGAAATAACTCCATCTGACCTGTCACTACTTTTGGATTGACCACTGCTTCTGACAGGCTCATGACATAGAACCTAGTCGTCGCCTGCTTCCGCCCATGTCCTCTACTTGCCTATCCAAAGGATCCTTCCTATGGCGCTTGACCGTGTCCTCTGCCACTACTAATGCTAAACTATCACTATTGTGAACCTTACTGACTCTGCGTCGGTTGCTAAGTCACCTCCTCATCTTTCATAGGGAAATACCACTTTGTGTGTCCCACCTGTCCACACTTATGACATGTCTTACTTTCATACAATGACCTAGACGGCCGGCCATATCACTAAACTGATGATATGTTGCAGGCACATGTAGGTGGAAAATTGTGACCTCAACTGTAACATCCCTGACCTGGGTTTAGGGCTAACCATGTTTGATTACCCTAAATAAATTTCTTAGAACTTTAATATAATTCTCTAAAGAGTTTTTTTATCAGGTGACAAACTTATGTTTCAAGTTTGGCCCTATTTGAATAATGCTTGAACAATGTTCTCTTATTTTGGACCAAAAATGCAATTTACCCAAAATAAGGGGTAATATTGCAATATGTCATATGTTGAACATACCTCATGTGTTTTAGCATCATAAGACAGAGAATGGTGCAAGGTTGTGGCTTGTAGAAAGCCTAAATTCCAAATTTGAACTTGTTTCAATAATGCTAGTACCTTGTGTATCAATTTTGGTACAAATTGTAATTTACCCAAAATGAAGGGTTGATATACAAATTACCACCTCTAGAGTGTCCCCAATCCCTCCTAGTATCATTTAGAAGAGATAGAAAGAAGGAGACACCATGGTTGAATCATGTATAAGTGATAGTATTCTTGGTGATAGAAAGACCAAGAAAGGATTGAATGTGAAACCCTAATTTGAGCTTGTATTGGGTTGTAGAGTTCATATGAGAGTGCCTATCGGCCAAGGAGCCATAGGGGGAGTCTCATATCAGTTTTTTGAACTCTCAGCTTTGTCCATGACGAGCTAAGCACCTCAAGGAGGTGAAGTGTATCGGTTTTCAACTTCCTTGGAAAAGTTGTATCAGGTTGTGAATAAAGTGGTGATTAAGTTGAGATATCTTATCCAACAAGATAAGTGATGGCAAAAATATTATCTCTAGATTATCCTCAAGTATTTTTCAGGTCAAGATAGATAGGAGTGCATGCAAGGACAAGTTTCAACCATGCATGGACATGTTGCACCTAGTAGCTTAAAATGATGACACCTCATATACACACTTTTTCATGAACCTCAAGTATATATACCCTTCCTTTCACCTATAAGTGAAAATTTTCGAATCTGACCACCCCCTTGCTCTTAGATATTGTGCATAGAGACTTGGTATCGTGCATAGGTGAAGGAGTATCATGCATAGTACCCTGGTATTGGCCATAGCAAAGAGATATCACCCATAGCAAACTGATATCAGCCAAGTGAAGGATATCGACCATAAGAGAGGGATATCACCCACAAGTGGTGCGGTATCATGCATAGTGCTGAGGAAATCAAGTCTTGGACCTTTTATAAGCTCATCTTCAACCTTGGGAACGTAACAATTTGGAGCTTGGAGCTTTGAAGTTGCTCTTGAGGTGGGTTATATAACTTGAACTCAACTATGTTATTATTTACCATCAATCTTGCCTTAGTTAAATGATTTTCTTTCAATCCGAATTTTCTTGCATAATTGATGAATCCATGAGATCTATTAGTGACCTAGGATTGTTTTCTATGAAATG
Source organism: Alisma plantago-aquatica (assembly GCA_963693085.1). NCBI lineage: Eukaryota > Viridiplantae > Streptophyta > Magnoliopsida > Alismatales > Alismataceae > Alisma > Alisma plantago-aquatica. Next base: position 533,144,083 of record OY856410.1, read on the forward strand.
TAACAGTAAGAACAAGAGTCTAGAGGTTGATGATTATGACATCAACATGGCTCAACCCGATATTGGGTTGAGGCACCTCTTAACCCGATATGGTGTGAAGCATACACACACCTCTTAACCTGATATGGTGTGAAGCACACACACACCACTTTGCCCGATATGGTGTGAAGCATACACACACCTCTTAACCCGATATGGTGTGAGGGATACACACTCCTCTTTGCCCGATATGCTGTGAAGAACACACACACCTCTTTGCCCAATAAGGTGTGGAGCACACACACACCTCTTTACCCTATATGGAAGCAAGCACACACCTCTTTTCCCAATAGGGTGGAAGCACCTCAATTCAATATAATTGATTGAGTGACACATGTAGTGTGTTATGTCAAATGATACATTAAGACATAAATAATTTAATGCACTTTGATAAGTGTAGGCTAACATACTTTTGAGAAAGGGTTAAGCCAAGTTCATAAAGTATGATGTAATAAATATCCTAGTGAGGATGAGAGAGAAACTCATACTTTGCGTTGATAATCATTTATTGATAAATTATGAGAATAGATAAGTATGATTGAATACTTATGATATCAATGTATGCTCCTAGATGTGTAGAGCAATGAATTAGGGTTTGGATTGATAATATGAACATGAAACCCTATTTGTCTATAAAGGGAAACCCTAACCCTAATAATGGGAAGGTTGTATTTCTCTTATTGCATAAGCCTTGTGAGATATGTGAAATACTTGTACAATAAGTATAATGTTTATATAGGTCTTATGACCTAGAGATGGTTGTTGCCTAGTGAGAGGTGACAAGATGTTTAATGGCCTTGTGAGCCATTTGAATAATTGTTGCATAGTGAGAGATGACAAGATGTTTAATGGACTTTTAAGCCATGTGAATAGTTGTTGCCTAGTGAGAGGTGACAAGATGTTTAATGGGCCTTGTGATCCATGTGAATAGTTGTTTCCTAGTGAGAGGTGACAAGATGTTTAATGGCCTTGTGAGCCATGTGAATAATTGTTGCTGAGTGAGAGGTGACAAGATGTTTAATGGCCTTGTAAGCCATGTGAATAGTTGTTGCCTAGTGAGAGGTGACAAGATGTTTAATGGGCCTTGTGAGCCATGTGAATAGTTGTTGCCTAGTAAGAGGTGACAAGATGTTTAATGGTCCTTGTGATCCATGTGAATATTTGTTGCCTAGTGAGAGGTGACAAGATGTTTAATGGGCCTTGTGAGCCATGTGAATAGTTGTTGCCTAGTGAGAGGTGACAAGATGTTTATAAAAGTCTCATGATCTATAGATTAATGTAAGAGATGGAAATGTTGAAAATAAACTAGGGAACTGGGAAACCCATAAGATAATAATAATAATAATAATAATAATAATAAATGGTTACAAAGATAATAATGAAATCTCAGTCATACATGCATTATGGTTATAGCCAAATAAGGGCTATAGTGTTTATAATATGCTAAAATGAGAATGTGTATGATGGTTTGACTGAGGTATAATGCCTAGTAAAGGTGATGTGGTATTCAGTGATGAGTCTAAGGGATTGATATCCCATATTGAAAGTTAAAGGGAAACATAAAGGTATTCCAACTCATATGGAATCCTTAGCAATATGGCCATGATCTCACATGATTGGTAAAATCCAATACCTGGTTGTACTCTTGAAATGATCTCACAAGATTGGTATAGTCCGATACCTACTGTAATCTCACAGGACTAGCATAGTCTAATACCTAGCTATAATATCACATGATTGGTGCAATCCAATACCTGGCTGTAATATCACAAGATTGGTACAATCCAATACCTACATGTACTCTCAAAATGATCTCACATGATTGGTATAGTCCAATACCTGGTTGTAATCTCACACGATTGGGATAGTCCAATACCTGGTTGTAATCTCACATGATTGGCATAGTCTAATACCTAGCTGTAATCTCACATGATTGCTACAATGCAATACCTGGCCGTAATATCACATGATTGGTATAATCCAATACCTGGTTGTACTCCCAAAATGATCTCATAGGATTGGTATAGTCCAATACCTGGTTGTAATCTCACAAGATTGGCATAGTCCAATACCTGGATGTAATATCATAAGATTGGTACAATCCAATACATGGATGTAATATCACAGGATTGGTACAATCCAATACCTGGCTGTACTCTCAAAATGATCTCACATGATTGGTATAGTCCAATACCTGGCTGTAATCTCACAAGATTGACATAGTCTAATACTTGACTGTAATCTCATAGGATTGGCATAGTTCAATACCTGGATGTAATCTCATAGGATTGGTACAATCCAATACCTGGTTGAACTCTATCTGGATTGGTATAATCCAATACTTGGCCATAATATCACATGATTGGTACAATTCAAAGCCTGGCTATAATATCACAGGATTGGTACAATCCAATACCTGGCTGTAATATCACAGGATTGGTACAATCCAATATTTCTCTATAATATCACAGGATTGGTACAATCCAATACCTAGTTTAGTCTTACAAGATTGGTATAAAGCTGGAACATGATGATGTATATTCACCAAATTGGTAGAAATCAATATTGGGCTAGCAGATTAGCTGTGGCCAACAACTAGAAATGAGAATGATTGATGGATATCATACCATGATAATATTGTCATAGGTTATGCTTGAGATGTTGGTATAATATGATGGGTAAATGATACACATGTTCTTCATATTCCTTATAAGGTGAATAGATTATTTACTACTCTATCATAGACAATTGCAATGCTTAAAAAAGATGAGAATGTTCTAATCTGCTTACCTATAGTGATTAATCTTGTTTATTAATATAAAAAGAACCCCTGCTCAGTTGTATACTATTTACCTGTGATAATAACATTGTTGTTGAAGAGTTATATCTCTCGCGGGGACAATTGTCTCACCCCGTGGGATCCACATTTTTTTAGGTGGACGTGTACGAGGGGGTAGAGACTGTACTGTAGAGGGAGAACAACAACATATAGGATAGGAGTAACAACTCAGGTTGAGTGTATTGTCCATCGTGTCTTGTAGATAGAAGTCCTATGTGTCATCTATGTACTCTCAGGTCATTGAATTTAGTACGTGATGGTTTTATGAACGATCTAGGATTTTGGCTTGAATGCCTCAAGCGTTTCATGTTGCTTATGTATAGGTTTTGGCAAAACAATTGTTATATGTTGTCCTCGAGATGAGATGGTACAGAATATGTACAATGTGAACCATGATGTATATAAAGTTTGGTTCTTTATTTAAAGAGTTGCCTAGGAAATGGATCTATTTGCAAAATATTTTTAATTTTTAGTGATTTTGTTAATCCACTGTTTATGATTATTCCACATAATTAGTAACGATTTGGCTGTCGGTTTAGTGGTGGTCGTTACAAGTTTTAGTATCAGAGCTTAAGGTTCTCTGAGTCTACAGAGACATAGGACTAAGGTGTTGAGTCTGTTCTAGTGTCCTCCAATATATCCTATAGTGACTTCTGCTTATGCAGAAGAAAGGGTGAAGTTTAAAAATGACTGGAGAAGATGAGGAACACGTAGCTAAGAGCAATGTTGTTGCACTAGGATAAGGTGCAAGGGATCAAGCAAGAGAAGAACAAGCGCCTGAGAATTCCCATATTGACCCAATCAGGATAGAGAATCCTACTTTTTATGCTCTTGTTGGGCAGGTTAGGACAACAATGATGAATATAGTGGACTGGATACTAGCAATACAACCTAGGTTATCACCCCTCAATGCAGAAACTTTGGGTTTTGAAAGGGTTCCTGAATGACATAGTCATATTGGAATAGTAGAAAATGTGGGAAGGATTAAGATATGGTAAGAAAATAGACTCTACCATAAGTATAGACATATAGTACATCTGTGATGGCAATGTCCAAGGAGGGGCAATAAGATGAGAATTAAGGAAAGGTCTCTATAATTCTATAGACATTTGCCTAGTTGTTATAAAAAGCCAACATTTTTGGTACCACCAGTGCAATAAATGCCTAGTGCACCAGGGCAGTAGTCACTAAGTAAAGGAAAAAGTCCTAACTTTCCACTTGTAAGAACTCTTGACATAGCTTCTACATCGGTAATAGGACCGATATGACTTTGGTATGAGGACAAGACATGTTATAGATATGGACATGTTGAGCATACTAAAACCTTTTATTTAAAAAGAAGGGGGGAAATGACCCAACAACCGAGATAGACTCGGCAGGGCTTACGGAAGTTATAGCCCAATAGTGTAAAAAGGCAAAAGCAACAACATGAAACAATTAGACTCTATGTTTGAGTTAACTTGAAGTGGTAGATAACCATGAGATGTGACAATCAGATAGATCCTTTTCATTCTGATATGTCTTCTCTTGATTTTATCTGATAATCATAAGAAGGTTGTTGTTGAGCTTCCTTTAATTAGTCCTATGAGGACATGAGGAAGAGATAAGAAGGATGAGAACCTATATTCAGTCCAATATTCTTTTATATGTTTTGAAATTTCTCTCTTCATGTAGAAAGGGAAGAGATGAAAAAGAAACACCTAGAGAAAATTAGAGATACTAAGTATTAAAAATTTAAAGAGATGTTAAAAGTAAGAAGCATAATATAATATAAATGCATGCTACCTAATTTCATTTCTTGAATACCCTGGCTAGGTATTCATCTATTGAAGGCAAGGTAAGTATGACACTCTTAGATTGCTATCTTTCTAATTACTCTGATCAAGTAGTCATTTTGAGACAATCTAAAGAGTATAATGAAGTAGGAGATGTGGCATGGATACTTCTACCACATCCTAATTGTTATACAAAGGAATCCGAGTCAATCACAGAGCAACTTATAAACAAAAGAATATGTATAGTATAATGTATACCTTGGTCTGAGGACCTAGAGGTAATTGTTACCTAATAAGAGGTAACAATGTTCAGTGATGAACTAAGGGTTTGAATACCCATATCTAGTAATCATGATGATGATAAAGCTAAGGGATGATGGCATGTAACCATCTTTGTAATTTATATGTTGATGGCAAGGAACCTAAGAAGAAACAAAATTGAATGACACATGAACAATTGAGAGTTCATGCAATACTCAAAGAAGGTGGTAATCTCTTTTCTTTAATAAACAACCTTGGATAATGATGGGGTGATAAAAAGACTACGTTTCCTTATGTTCTTTCCCTTCAGGGACATGACAATCAAGTAAGTCTTTTGACACTTGATGTGCATGGATTAGAAGAAATCTATAGAAGGATACTTTGAAAAGTATCAGCTAGTCCTGGATTTTAGTTCCAAGACAAGGTATGTGTGTTAAGTAATGTCCCAATATGAAAAGAAAAGTCCTATTATATGTTTGGTTTTGGTAATAACAACAGAGGATAGAAATGATGAGGATGTGATGTGTTTTTGGCACATATAATGGATACCAAGGTAAAGGATCCTAGTATATGAGAACTTTCAGTAGTTTGAGATAATGAGAACATGACTCCTGATAAGATGAATAATGTTTGGTTACTTAGAAGGGCCAACTTTGAGATTATTCTAGTTACATACTATAGTATGGATACCATATGTTAGGGGTTTATGCTTCGTATAAACATGACATCAGCAAGGTTGTATGAGTTGAAGGAACAATTGTAGAATCGTTTTAAAAAGCTTATCAAGCTAAAATAATTCTTTAGAATATCTCTATCTAGGTCTGTTGAGGTAGTTTATACATAAAAATCTAGAGATACCTCCGAGACAAGTTCTTATTTGACAAGTATCCTCTCCTTATGATAAGAAAATAAATAGCTAACATGATAGTTGGTATAAGTCATAAGAAAGTTTAGTGTTGTGTCAGCAGATTAAAGTGGCACAGTAGATGTAGGATAAGACTTGTAGTTCAAAGTGGGTGACTGCCCATGACTCTAGTCTTTCCTTGAAGGTGAAATGCTAAACTAAGTGAGGAAATATGGAAGACTCCCAAGGTCAAGAATCTTATCACATAAGTTGTAAGTTGAGAACGTGACAAATCAGTAAGGTTTGACACCTGAGTTAAATAAGGTATGTGTAATGCTTCTCTGACTAAGAAAAGTGTTACCTGACACAGAATTGACACTACAATCATTAATTAAAAGGACAGTTGAATATGTGTCATGTATGACATATTCAATGATGAATCTGAATGGAAGGACTTTATGATGGTCAAAGTTCTATTGCATCTCCATGACATCAAGATCTTATGTGGAGACTTTATGATATGATGCATGAATGACAATTATCTTCATTCATCTGGGATTTTGGGGACGAAATCCTTGTTAGGGGTTTATAACTTATAACATCCTTGACCTGGGTTTAGGGCTAACCATGTTTGATTAGCCTAAATAAATTTCTTATAACTTTAATATAATTCTCTAAAGAATTTTTTTATCAGGTGACAAACTTATGTTTCAAGTTTGGCCCTGTTTGAATAATGCTTGAACATTGTTCTCTTGTTTTGGACCAAAATGCAATTTATCCAAAATAAGGGGTTATATTGCAATATGTCATATGTTGAACATACGTCATGTGTTTTAGCATCATAAGAGATAGAATGATGCAAGGTGGTGGCTTGTAAAAAGCCTAAATTCCAAATTTGAACTTGTTTCAATAATGCTAGTACCTTGTGTATCAATTTTGGTACAAATTGTAATTTACCCAAAATGAAGGGTTGATATAAAAATTACCACCTCTAGAGTGTCCCTACTCCCTCCTAGTATCTTTTAGAAGAGAGAGAAAGAAGGATACACCATGTTTGAATCATGTATAAGTGATAGTATTCTTGGTGATAGAAAGACCAAGAAAGGGTTGAATGTGAAACCCTAATTTGAGCTTGTATCGGGTTGTAAAGTTTATATGAGAGTGCCTATCATTCAAGGAGCCATAGGGGGAGTCTCATATGAGTTTTTTGAACTCTTATATTTTTCCATGACGAGCTAAGCACCTCAAGGAGGTGAAGTGTATCGGTTTTCAACTTCCTTGGAAAAGTTGTATCGAGTTGTGAATAAAGTGGTGATTGAGTTGAGATATCTTATCCAACAAGATAAGTGATATCAGAAATATCATCTCTAGATTATCCTCAAGTGTTTTGAATGTCAAGATAAATAGGAGTGCATGCAAGGACAAGTTTCAACCATGCATGGGCACATGGCACCTAGTAGCTTTAAATGATAACACCTCATATACACACTTTTTCATGAACCTCAAGTATATCTACCCTTCCTTTCACCTATAAGTGAAAATTTTCGAATCTTACCACCCCCTTGCTCTTAGATATCATGCATAGAGTTTTGGTATCATGCATAGGTGAAGGAGTATCATGCATAGGGCCCTGGTATCATCCATAGCAAAGAGATATCACCATAGCAAACTGATATCGCCCAAGTGAAGGATATCAACCATAAGAGAGGGATATCGGCCACAAGTGATGGGGTATCGTGCATAATGTTGAGGAACTCAAGTCTTGGACCTTTGATAAGATCATATTCAACCTTGGGAACGTGAAAATTTGGATCTTGGAGATTTGAAGTTGCTCTTGAGGTGGGTTATATAACTTGAACTCAACTATGTTATTATTTACCATCAATCTTGCCTTAGTTAAATGATTTACTTTCAAACCAAATTTTCTTGCATAATTGATGAATCCATCAGATCTATTAGTGACATAGGACTATTTTCCATGAACTATAATAGTTAGAATAAGAGTCTAGAGGTTGACAATGATGACATCAACATGGCTCAACCCGATATTGGGTTGAAGCACCTCTTAACCAGATATGGTGTGAAGCATACACACACCTCTTAGCCCAATATGGTGTGAATCACATACACACCTCTATGCATGATATGGTGTGAAGCATACACACACCTCTTTTCCCGATATGGTGTGAGGCATACACACACTTCTTAACCCGATATGGTGTGAGGCATACACACATCTCTTTGCCCAATACGGTGTGAAGCACATATACACCTCTTTGCCCGATATGGTGTGGAGCACACACACACACACACACCTCTTTACCCTATATGGAAGCAAGCACAAACCTCTTTGCCCGATAGGGTGGAAGCACCTCAATTCAATATACTTGATTGAGTGACACATGTAGTGTGTTATGTCAAATGATACATTAAGACATAAAGAGTTTAATGGACTTTGATAAGTGTAGGATAACATACCTTTGAGAAAGGGTTAAGCCAAGTTAATAAAATATGATGTAATCAATATCCTAGTGAGGATGAGAGAGAAACTCATACTTTGCATTGATAATCATTTAATGATAAATTATGAGAATAAATAAGTATGATTGAATACTTATGATATCAATGTATGCTCCTAGATGTGTGGAATAATGAATTAGGGTTTGGATTAATAATATGAACTTGAAACCCTATTCGCCTATAAAGGGAAACCCTAACCTTAATAATGGGAAGGTTGTATTTCTTATTGCATAAGCCTTGTGAGATATGTGAATACTTGTACAACAAGTATAATGTTTATATAGGTCTTATGACCTAGAGATGGTTGTTGCCTAGTGAGAGGTGACAAGTTGTTTAATGGCCTTGTGAGCCATGTGAATAATTGTTGCCTAGTGAGAGGTGACAAGATGTTTAATGGCCTTGTAAGCCATGTGAATAGTTGTTTCCTAGTGAGAGGTGATAAGATGTTTAATGGGCCTTGTGAGCCATGTGAATAGTTGTTGCCTAGTGAGAGGTGACAAGATGTTTAATGACCTTGTGAGCCATGGGAATAATTGTTGCCTAGTTAGAGGTGACAAGATGTTTAATGGCCTTGTAAGCCATGTGAATAGTTGTTTCCTAGTGAGAGGTGACAAGATGTATAATGGACCTTGTGAGCCATGTGAATAGTTGTTGCCTAGTGAGAGGTGATAAGATGTTTAATGGGCCTTGTGAGCCATGTGAATAGTTGTTGCCTAGTGAGAGGTGACAAGATGTTTAATGGTCCTTGTGATCCATGTGCATAGTTGTTGCCTAGTGAGAGGTGACAAGATGTTTATAAAAGTCTCATGATCTAAAGATTTATGTAAGAGATGGTAATGTTCAAAATAAACTAGGGAACTGGGAAACCTGTAACATAATAATAATAATAATAATGATAATAGTAATAATAAATGGTTACAATGATAATAATGAAATCTTGGTCATACGTGCATTATGGTTATAGCCAAATAAGGGATATAGTGTTTTTAATATGCTAAAATGAGATATGAGGAATACTTGTATCACATAAAGTATGTGAATGTGTATGATGGTTCGACTGAGGTATAATGCTTAGTAAAGGTGATGTGGTATTCAGTGACGAGTTTAAAGGATTGATATCTCATAATGAAAGTGAAAGGGAAACATGAAGGTATTCCAACTCCTATGGAATCCTGAGCAATATGGCCATGATCTCACAAGATTGATATAATCCAATACATGGTTGTACTCTCAAAATGATCTCACATGATTGGTATAGTCCAATACCTGGATGTAATATCACAGGAATGGCTTAGTCCAATACCTGGTTGTAATATCACATGATTGGTATAATCCAGTACCTGGCCGTAATATCACATGATTGGTACAATCCAATACCTATTTGTACTCTCAAAATGATCTTACATGATTGGTATAGTCCAATACCTGGATGTAATCTCATAGGATTGGCATAGTCCAATACCTGGTTGTAATCTCATAGGATTGGCATAGTACAATACCTAGTTGTAATCTCACAGGATTGGTACAATCCAATACCTGGCTGAACTCTATCAGGAATGGTATAATCCAATACCTAGTTGTACTCTCAAAATGATCTCACAGGATTGGTATAGTCCAATACATGGCTGCAATCTCACTGGATTGGCATAGTCCAATAGCTGGCTATAATATCATAGGATTGGTACAATCCAATACGTGGCCGTAATATCATAGGATTGGTACAATCCAATACCTGGATGTACTCTCAAAATGATCTCACATGATTGGTATAGTCCAATACCTAGTTGTAATCTCACAAGATTGGCATAGTCCAATACTTGGCTGTAATCTCATAGGATTGGCATAGTCCAATACCTGGCTGTAATCTCACAAGATTGGTACAATCTAATACCCGGCTGAACTCTATTAGGATCGGTATAATCCAATACCTTACTGTAATATCATAGGATTGGTACAATCCAATACCTAGCTGTAATATCACAGGATTGGTACAATCCAATGCCTGGATGTAATATCACATGATTGGTACAATTTAATACTTGGTGTACTCTTATAAGATTGGAATAAAGCTGGAACATGATGATGTATATTCACTAGATTGGTAGAAATCAATATGGGGCTAGAAGATTGAATGTGGCCAACAACTAGAAATGAGAATGATTGATGGATATCATACCATGATAATATTTTCACAGGTTAAGCTTGATATGTTGGTATAATATGATGGGTAAACGATACACATATTCTTAATATTCCTTATAAAGTGAATAGATGATTCACTGCTCTATCATAGATAGTTGCAATGCTTTAAAAAGATGAGAATATTCTAATATGTTTACCCACAATGATTAATCTTGTTTATTAATATAAAAGGAACCCTTGCTCCATTTCATACTATTTATTTGTGATAGTAACATTGTTGGCGGAGAGTTATATCTCTCGCTGGGACAATTATCTCACCCCGTGGGATCCACATTTTTTTAGTTATATGTGCATGAGGGGGTAGAGACCGTACAACAAAGGGAGAACAACAACAGCTGGGACAACAGTAACAACTTAGGTTGAGTGTACTGTCTGTCGTGTCTTGTAGATAGAAGTTCTATGTGTCGTCTCTATACTCTCAGGTCCTTGGATTTAGTACGTGATGGTTTTATGAATATTCTTGGATTTTGGCTTGAATGCCTCAAGGGTTTCATGTTGCTTATGTATAGGTTTTGGCAAAACAATTGTTATATGTTATCCTCGAGATAAGATGGTACAAAGTATGTACAATGTGAACCATGATGTATATAAAGTTTGGTTCTTTCTTTAAAGAGTTGTCCAGGAAATGGATCTTTTTGCAAAATGGTTTTAATTTTTAGTGATTTTGTTAATCCGCTGTTTATGATTATTCCTCACAATTAGTAATGATTTGAATTGTCAATTTGGTGGTGGTCGTTACATCTACCCCTACTCAAGGTCCACTGGGATGGAGTAAATGACCTTTTCTTAGTAAAAGTCAACCTCTGTTGTGACTGTGGTGGGGTAAACCTTGGTTTCTTAAAGCCTCCAAATGATTGTCCTTGGAATTGAGCTGGTCATTTATTAGCATTAGTTTCATGTTTTTATATAGCAGACATCTCAATCCTCCTTACAGATTCTACAAAGGTGGAAAACCATTCCCCATTCTCCAAAGATGATGTTGTAGTAGTCAACTCCGTACTTAGGCCCTACTCAAACCTACAGATCCTTTCTTTATTAGTAGCTGCCATGTGTGGACAAAACCTCACAAGTTCCATGAATTTGACTATTACTCATTAATAGTCATTGCACCCTATCTAATCTTCTCAAATTGAGAGATTTTCTCATATAGATGTCTCTTAGAAGTATTGGCTGACAAACGATAACATCCCAAATTTTGAGAAGAATAAAACTTGTGTTATAGTGAAAATTTTGTCCATTGACTAAATTCAGATATTAGGCCTCAGTTCAAATAAAACATAATGATCATAAAATTTAGTTAATTAAATGGAATCAATCATAATATATTGAACGCATAAGTGATTGTAAATACAATATAGTAACAATTGACATTTTTTATCATTAAATTGGAGAAATAACAATCTAAAAGTGTTCTACACCCTTCACATAACTACTAGTTCAAATTTGAAGCTATTCCAACTATATTTGACCCCTCATATAATTTTTGAAAGATTTGATATAAGCTTAATATGATATCTTTGATTGTGCATTTACTTTTACCTAGATAAACCTAGGTTCCGCAGTAGTAATGTGTCACACGCTCATTTTCCTTTCTCAACTCTCGGATCTGGGTTGGGTTGCGACTTTGTAACTCGTCTCTTTTTCCTGTCCGTGTCTATTCAAGACTGGGATCGAGCACAGAGGGACACCAACCTCACCAACTTCCTTTTTCTTAGTTTTCTAACATCGATTTGGGACTTCCATCACCATCCCAACGTTTCTACGAGCAGCCTGATGCCAATAATGACTAGATTCATGACTTGGAGTCCTTAGATAGAAAGAACCCTTGTTCATCCCCTGTCTCCTGGTCCATCTTGGTTCCTTGGTTGATCCTAACCTTTGTGAGGATATATATATATATATATATATATATATGTCCTCTCACCGTCACTTAATGATAAGATACCCGTTCTAAGTGTTGGGTACCTCTCGTTTTCCTTTAGTGCCAAGGTTGAGTACCTCAATAGTGCCACCATCCAGCCACAGTTGGGCTTTCCTCCGGTCTCTGGACCTTCAAGACCCCAGGAAAAGTTCTGAAAAGACAAAGAGAACCTCCACCAAGCTTCCTTTACTGTTGATTTGATATAAGTGTGAGGTATTGACCGATTTTACTTTTATCCAATATCATGTTGTTCATGTTTATTCTTCAAGCAGTTCTTTGATACAAACCCCCTTGTCTAGTGTGTTCCTCATCTTGAACTCTGCCTACAACCATCGAACTCATCTAAGCCTTTAAGTTTCATGAGTCTTGCCTCATGTGAAATCCCCAATCTTGACACCCTAGGGGTTTTTCGGCCACCCCATGACCTATTTCTGGTCTTGACTAGTTCGGTCTGATATGAGGAAGATGGCCATTAAATTTTCTTCTCACAACTTCACGGATTTGAGGAATTGTATCCTCAAGATTTTGGATTCCTTTCGACCTTCCTACTATTGTTCTTCGTTACATAGATGACAAATAGTTGGGGTTCTGGTTTCCAGTTTTGTCCCTACCGTGATAATCGACTAATTGATATGACAAGGGCATCTATAGGTCTTCAATGTTTTTTATTTTGTCCCTCAGTTGGATGAACCGTTAATCAAGTAAGAAACACATTTAGAACTGATTTGGCCACGACAGCGGGTCCCAGGTCCAGAGTTTGCTGATTTGGATTTACTGCCCACCTGGATTTTCAGTGCTTTGTAATTGATCAATCACTCAGAAATTTATAACAAATTGAGGGTTTGTCAGAAAATTATGCAAAAATATCCAATGGAAAGGATTTTCTATGTACAATCTAATTTTAGTATTTTCAAACCCTAATTTGATAATTCCAGATCATTTTTTCCTAATAAACTCAAATTAGGGTTTAAGATGTTAGTCAGTATGATAATTAATGTACATCACATAAATTTTAGGAGATCTAGGATTTCATCAGTATTAAGCAAATCAATAGGATTTTCTCTAAGATTATGTAAGTGGATTCATGCACTCTAAGTAACAAGTATTGATAAAGGGCTTTATATTTGCTTATGTTTATGAAGTTCATGTATAATGATATCAACTACATGTTTCAATGAATACATGAAAGCAAATTGGCTATGAATCAGATTATGGTTTTCATTATATCTTTTTCATATATTGTCATCATCATAATAAGAACATGCTTTATAAGTCAAATCTAATGCTTTAATTTATTATGTTCAAGATTCAATGTTCTAAGTTATTATGCTCCAAATTAATGTCAAGACAAAGATAGTTGAATTATGATTGTTCCTTCTAAGATTAAGATGCCTTTTCAGCATAATCTCTATGTGAGTAATGAGCACTTGGGTGCATAAGCTCTGTGTGATCAATGAGCTCTTGGGAGCATAAGCTCTATGTGAGCAATGTAAAGATGAAAGATAACATATTCAGCCTAAGGCAATGATTATGATAAATAAAGATGAAGATAATGACATGAAAATAATTCAATGTTTATCATGCTTAATTTTATGTTTTCTGAAAGTTATAAAATATTTTTAGTTATTATAATTTTACTCATTGCCACTTACTCTAACCAAATATCCATTTTTATTTGCATGGTTGGGGATGTGATGTCCACAGGATAGAAGGACTAAGGAGGTTAGACAAGGATCATACATTTCAAGGACAAATCTAGAAGACAAAACCTAGTGAGGTTCCAACTATAATAGAATATTAGTTTAGATTTACTTTGAAGTTAAGAGAACCTTGTATTAGTTTAAAGTGTGAGTGTTATGATGAGGACTTGAGTATGAGAAATGTTTGTTTTGCTTTATTGGTTGAACAAACTCTATTTTATGCAATGAACATCATGTTTGTGACACTCCCAATGAGATTTATGCTTCCACTCAATTATATACATGTTTTAGAAAATTGGGGTGTTGCAGTATGGTATCAAAGCTAAAAATATAGTTGGCCACCAGGATTTTTTTTCAAAATCTCATATAGTGTATGTCCTTTTTCATAGATGGAACCTAAGAAGAAAGGTGAGATGCCCATGGGTGGGGATGAAGAAGCCTCTCACAACATAGGATACCACCAGACATCTCCATAGAAAGAAACCACTATGGTGCCCTTTGATGCCTTGGTCAGGGCCCTTACCACTACCCAGGGAAGAGGAGGGGACCAGTTAGGCAAACTTAGGGTCAACTGTGAGATTTCCCTAGTTGACTTCTTGAAGATCAACCATGATTTTTTTGCTGGAGAGGAAGAGCTGGATATGGTGGGCAAAGCCGAAAGCTGGTTGCAGAACATGAGCATAGTTTCTGTGACCTAGATTTCCCTAACACATCTAGAGTTTTTTTGGGTGTCACATGCTCAAAGGCGCTTCTAGGACTTGGTGGGAGAACCTACTAGGATCCTGTGAAGCAGATGCTCCTCTACTCACATGGGAGGATTTCTCAGAAGCCTTTAAAGACCATTACATATCTGAGTCTATGGTTGAGAAGAAAGAAGAGGAGTTTCACAACCTTCATCAGCATGGTGATATGATAGTCATATAGTACACCATGAAGTTCAGGATCTTTCATAAGTATGGTTATGACTATGATGAACGACGCATGATGAAGTTCATTAGAGGTCTCAAGAAAGACCTTAGATTTGCTCTATCTGGATGAGGACACTATACCATACAAGGTGCCCTAGTTGCTGCCCTAGAATTAGAAGACCACCCATGTAGAGCATGTAAGAATGACAACCAATCCCACAATAGTTTCAATAGTCATAATGACAAGAAAAGAAAATACCCAAAAGAACCACATGTTAGGAAGCCTTGCCCAACATGCAACAGGCCACATGGTGGAGTATGAAGGTTTGGCATAAGAGTTTGTTACTTTTGTGGGGACCTAAATCATAAGAAGCAAGAATTCCCCAAGCTCAAATCAAGGAATGATGCAAGACAAAACCCTAACCCAAAGCAAAGATGAAAGAGACAAGAAAGAATCTTTGCAATGGTTGATGACAAGGAAGAAGGTATGATCTAGTTTAAACCTTTTCTTTCTGTGATAGGAAGACATTTTGAGTATTGCAAACTAGATTGAAGTAAAACCCTAAGGTGGGTAGTCTTATTAAATTTTGAGGATGAAATATATTTAAGGTGTGTAGAATTGTAACATCCCAAATTTTGAGAAGAATAAAACTAGTGTCATAATGAAAAAAATTTCCATTGATTAAATTCAAATATTAGGCCTCAATTCAAATAAAACATAATGATCATAAATAGTTAGTTAATCAAATTGGAATCAATCATAATTCGTTGAACACATAAGTGACACTAAATACATTATAGTAATAATTGACATTTTTATCATTAAATTAGGAAAATAACTATCTAAAAGTGTTCTAGACCCTTCAAATAACTACAGATTCATATTTGAAGCTATTCCAACTAGGTTTGACCCCTCAAATCAATTTGGAAACATTTGATATAATCTTAATACTATATCTTTGATTATGAATTTACTTTTACCTAGATAAACCTAGGTTCCGCAGGAGTCATGTGTCACGCACTCCCTTTCCTTTCTCAGACTCTTTGATCTTGGTCGGGGAGCCACTTTGTAACTCATATCTTCTTCATGTATGTGTCTGTTTGGGGCTGGGATTGAGCGTGGAGAGACCGCAACCTCGCCAACTTCCTTTTTCTCAGTTTTCCCCATCGATTTGGGACTTTTGTCACCATCCCAACGTTGCTACAAGGTGCCTAATTCCATGAACGACTTGATTCATGACCTAGAGTCCTCATATGGAAAGAACCACTATTTGTTCCCTTTCTCCTAGTCCATCTTGGTTCCTCGGCTGATCCTAGCTTTTTGTGAGGATATATATATATTCCTCTCATCATTGCTTAATGATAAGATACCAGTTCTAAGTATTGGGTACCTCTCATTTTCCTTGGATAGTGCCAGCATTAAGTGCCTCGATAGTGCCACCATCTCTGACCACGGTTGAGCTTGTCTCCGGTTTCTGGAAATCCGAGACCCCAGGAAAAGTTTCAGAAACACAAAGAGAACCTTTACCAAGCTTCCTTGACCATCAATTTGATCCAAGTGCGAGGTATTGACCAATTTTACTTTTTCCAATATCCTATTGTTCATTTTTGTTCTTTAGGTAGTTCTTTGGTACAGACGACATTGTCCTGTGTTTTCCTCGACTTGGACTCCACGTAAAACCATAGAACTCATCTAAGACTTTAAGTTTCATCAGTCTTTCATCCTGTGAAATCCCTAATCTTGACACCCCAGCCAACCATGTCGGGTGATGTCCTGAAGGGTTTTTTTGCCACCCACGACCTATTTTTGGTCTCAACCAGTTCGGTCTGATTCGAGGAAGATAGCCCTACAATTTTATTCTCACAACTTCTTAGATTTGAGGAATCATACCCTCAATATTTCACATTCCTTTTGACCTTCCTGCTATTGTTCTTCGTCACTTTGATGGTGAACAATTGCGATACTGGCTTCCAGCTTTGCCCCTGTCGCGATGATCGACTAATTGATATGACAAGGGCATTTATGGATCTTTGATGTTTTTTGTTTTGTCCCTCATCTGGGTGAATCGCTAATCAAGTAAGAAACACATCTAGAAGTGATTGGGCCACAACAATGGGTCCCAGGTCTAAAGTCTGCTGATTTGGATTTACTACCCACCTGGATTTTTGGTGCTTTGTAATTGCTCGATCGCTCATAAATTTATAACAAATCGAGGGTTTCTCAGAAATTTATACAAAAATATCCATCAGAAATGATTTTCTGTGTACAATCTAATTTTAGTGTTTTCAAACCCTAATTTGATAATGTCATGCCATGTTTTCCTAATAAACTCATATTAGGTTCAATATGTTAATCAATATGATAATTAATGTAAACCACGTTAATTTTAGGAGTTCTAGGATTTCATCAGTATCAATCAAATCAATAGGAGTTTCTCTAAGGTTTGGTAAGAGGATTCATGCACTTTGAGTAACAAGTATGGGTAAAGGGATTTATATTCTCTTATGTTTATGAAATTCAAGTATAATGATATCAAGTACATGTTTTAATGAATACATGCAAGCAAATTGACTATGAATCAAATTATGGTTTTCATTATGTCTTTTTGATAGATTTTCATCATCATAATAAGCACATGCTTTGTAAGTCAAATATAATGCTTTAAGTTATAATTTTCAAGATTCAATGTTTCAGGTTATTATGCTCCAAATTAATTTCTATACAAAGATAGTTGAATTATGATTGTTCCTTCCAAGATTAAGATACCTTTTTGGTATAAGCTCTGTCTGAGCAATGAGCACTTGGGTGCATAAGCTCTGTGTGAACAATGATCTCTTGGGAGCATAAGCTCTGTGTGAGAAATGTAAGGATGAAGGAAAACATATTTAGACTAAGACAATGATGAAGATAAATAAAGATGAAGATAATGACATGAAAATAATTCAATATTTATCATGTTTGATTTTATGTTATCTCAAAGTTATAATATAATTTCAGTTCTTATAATGTTGCTCATTTCCACTTACTCTAACCAAATATCCATTTTGATTTTCATGATTGGGGACATGATGTCCATAGGAAAGAAGGACTAAGGAGCTTAGACAAGGAGCATACATCTCAAGCAAAAATCTAGAAGACAAAACTTGGTGGGGTTCCAACTATAATAGAATATTAGTTTAGATTTACTTTCAAGTTAAGAGAACTGTGTATTAGTTTAAAGTGTGAGTGTTATGTTGAGGACTTGAGTTTGAGAAATGTTTATTTTTCTATATTGGTTGAACAAACTCTATTTTATGCAATGAACATCATGTTTGTGACACTTCCAATGAGATTTATGCTTCCACTCAATTATATACATGTTTTAGAAAATTGGGGTGTTACACAAACTCCTACTGAAATTCCTCCCAACCTATCACCAATCCTGGCCTTTTCTCCTCTTCTATAACTCAGTAGTGACCTACACTACCCTTCAACAGATAGACAACATGCTTTATTGTGTCCTCTTCAGGGATGTTTAGGATTTTGAATACCTTCTCAAGCTCAGTAAGCCACATGTCAGCATTTGCTGGGTCAGAAGTACCAGCATATTCGATCGCCCCAACATGTATAAGACGTTCAAAAGTCTTCCCAACACCCTTGGATTCCACATTAGGGGCAATTGTTCTAGCTTGAGGTGTTGGCATTTCTATTCGCTATATGTGCAATCGTGGACATCATCTGTCTAAACATAGATTGAAATTAAGGATTGGCCATCATTGTCAGATCCATCTGAGGCATTGTGGACTGCTCTCGCCTTGTCTCTGACACTCTCTCATCATGTGCCTGCCTCCTAGAACCACCTCCTAGTGCCACATAACTACCCTTAGTGTGTTCTTCTTGTCCTCCAGACATGTCTGCATAAGCATAAGCTATGATTAGATATGTTGGATACATAAGAACATACTCAAACCTAAGTCCTATGTACCTGTCGACTCAGTGAACCTAGAGCTCTGATACCAACTCAACTGTGACGTCTCGTCATGCTAAATGTGATTACTCAAAACATAAAATGCAATCAACTACCAATTGATCACATAGTAAAAAATGTGGAATAATTAAAACCAAAATTCACATCATGAACAAGTTCTGAAACCTTTACATAAAGGTCCTTCTTTTCCATTCCCATACATTATAATAGGAATTTACATCTGTGCTCAATGGCCTCAGCCACATCTTGTGTACAAAAGAAACATTTACATGTTCATGCCATATATGCATACAATGGCATACTACTAAAATCTCGTGTCAATACAAATATCTTGTCTAGAAAACACCTCCCATACCTGGACCTGTGAGTATAGGGACTCTACTAGGACTCCACTATAGATATATATAGTTGACCAACCTTCTGGATTTATTCATCACCATATTAGTTCTCTTCCACAACACGACCTCATCCATGCTGCCCACGACCACCTAAAAGATGTGGTGACCCACGAGTGAGACCCAATCCCAGTGAGAGATATAACTTTCTCTAATAGATATTGGTTACAACATATTAGTTACAATAAATAAATTGAATAAATAAGCTATTACAGAAACAATTTAAGTAGATTAGGTAGGCTAAGCATACTAAGCATTTAAATAGATAATATTTAGCATCAAGTAGAATTACTCAAATTTCATAAGTCTACATCATATAAGAACTATGTAGCATAAAGGTAAAACAAGGGCTAATGAACCAATGTGAGACATACTTAACCCTAGCAATATACTACATGATTTATATTACATCTTTTATTATTATACCCTAGGGAGTTTGAGTCGTACCACTCGAAGTCCAGCTGACCACCGCTTGGTCACAATCAGTTCCATATAAGATCTGGGAAGAGCTAGACTCTAAGATATTCTCGAAACTCGGTCAGTACGAGTCTGCACTATAGTGACATCTTAGTCAAACTGCAAAAGAGCGACATATAGTCCTACAATATACTAGCCCTACTTGGTACATGTCACAACACTAGAAACCAAGGTATGTAAAGTAAAACCTTTAGCTCATGATAATCACTGAGACATGACCGCATCTGTTCTCTAAAAGAGGGCTAGGTATGACCGCAATCAACCTCCCTGAATACTTGGAGTCAGGATATTAAGTACCCCGCATATTCAACAATATGCACTCTGAGTTTCCCTTAGGAATACTCGTTACACCACCCAGCAAGTTCTGACACTAAAAATGAATCTATGGATTAGGGAACTACATGATTAGGGTTACACTTGATTAGTTATTTTCCAATCGGGTGAATGAAGGATTCATAATACAAATGGACATACACACCCTAATTCATGTCTATCAAATGTATAAGCATTGCAACTTCAGAAGATAAAAAAATGTTTGCGGTATAAATCTTAACCACATTACCACATTCTATCACTCATTGCATCATAATGAACCACATGTCATCATATCATTTCAATATATCCAATTCTTATCACAAGTTCCAGGGTTTCAACCCTTATTGGAACATGAAAAAGATTTTACCTCAATCAGGGCTCAAACATACCCAAAGGTCATTAATACCATCACATTAAACCCTGCAAGATTATCATTATCATTCTAGGCCTTTGAAAAAGGCTCAAAAGATTATCAACACATATGCATCTCATAGGTTAAACATGGTAGTGCACTATGGTATTCAATTAGCACTACATTGAGGTTGTAATACATTATTACATTAATCATTCAGGTGAAACCTTAATCATGTAGATTCCATGAGCCATAGATCCATTCCATTGTCAAGACTTGTTGGATGGTGAAATGAGTAATTCCTAAGGGAAACTTGGAGTGCATATTGTTGAATATGCGGGGGTGCAAGTTGAGGGTATATCCTTGCATCAACAACCATAGGTTATGGAGGATGACTGCGGTCATGCCTTGGAAGGAGAACAACTACATTTGTATCTTAGTATATTTGATGTGATATAGGACAACTGTGGTTGTACATCAGATGATTGGGTATGTATACCCTATTTACTAGTGTCGTGCCTATATACCAAGGTGGACTAGGGTGTTTTGTAGTTGGACTCTATATGTCACTGCGAAGGACTTAGATTGACTGAGGGTGTGGGATATCATAGGAGTTCGGTCCTCCTGGATCTTTTATGGAACTGATTTTGACTTAGCAGTGTTCATTTGGAGTATGAGCGGTATAACTCATCTCCACTGAGGCATAATAAAGGACATAATATAGATGTGCAGTATATTTGCTTAGGGTTAAACATGAATTATATTACATTTTAACATTTGACTTGTATCTTATACTATTTAGTTGATAACTATTATTCGTGTTCTTCATATTCCTTCTACAAGTATATGATGTTCTACTGATCAATTAAAGATGATAAAACTACTTAATCTATGGTATAAGTCTTACTTGTTCAGTTAAATGAATATGCTCATCCTTTTAATGATGTTATTTTCCTACTATATATATATCTATGCTAACAATAGTTGTTGTCAGAGAGTTATATCTCTCGTTGGGATGTTGGCCTCACCCCATCAGTTTCCATATATTTTAGGTGGTCGTGCTTGTCATGGTAGAGATCATACAATTGAGGATGAGCATCAAGGAGATCAATGAAAGTAGAAGGTTGGATGCGCTACTAGTGTTTTGTAGTAGAATCCTATGTGTTATCCCTATACTCTTAAGACCTTGGGGGTGTATTGTAGATGTTATATATCATATGAGGTTTTGGTAGTATATCCTGGTTGTACATGTATGGCTTGTATAAATGAACAGGTTATCCTTTGTAACATGTTGTGGAAAGATGACCACTTTACATTAATGTATACACTGTTATGGTATGTATATGATACATGTGATGACATGTTGTGGACCTTGATGTTTATGTTTCTGCTTGAGATGGTGATACCAGATCAGTTTTAATTTACCCTATTTTTTGGTAATGTGGTTTTTAGTTGATAATTCAACACTTTGTTTTGAGTAATCTCACTTTTGTTGCGGTGGGTCATCACAATAGTACAGAAAAACATAAAACCTATGGAACAATTTTTTTAAGTAAAAGGGGTGCAACACAAAGACTTCCTAGGAGGTCACCCATCCTAGTACTACTCTCACCTATGGAACTATATGATTAAGAGTTTTATTTGAACCAATTGCTAACTATAATATTTAATATCTAATTTAGTGCTGATTAAAACTAAAATAGGAAATGGAAATTGCAAAAGAAAACTAGTTAGGTTGAGTTATAATTCAATTAATGAAGAGATACTGGGGTCCACATGTTTATCACCATAGACCATATTTATTTTAATTGATTAAATTCTTTTTTTTAATTAATTAGATCAAGACCATGTGAATATGTTTCCTTGCAAAACATAAATCTCATAAGGGTCGGTCTGCCCACAAACTTGGGATCTTGGCATTTGTGGATCATTATTCAACCATCCAGTAAATCTCTATTAGGGATCTTATAAAGTGTTTATGAGTTTCAATTCATGGATCTCGGATCTCATCACCAAGAGTTATAACTAACAAGATATAATAGATAGATCAATCATTGATCTCCATCAGAGATCTTTTCAGAAGTCTATGGGTTCATATGACATTGGGATCCATGATTTCTTCACCCAACAAACATATAATTGATCTAAAAATTGAACAAGTAGACAAATAAGAAGAAAACATCTAATCAATAGAATCTTGGAGTCTATTACAATTAATGTAAAGTATGGGCTATGAAGCTACTCCCAATGCCCTAGTATGAAGGGTCTACTCAAATTTGATATGCATAAGTAGACAGGAATAAATAAGAATAGAAAGATTCATGTTTCTAGATCTAGAAATAAAGTGGAAGCTTCCATGAGGAAGATAATGACTCCATCCTTCCCTAGTGTATTTTGGATCCCACAAGAGGCTCTGGGGTGATAGAGTAATGAAATCCCCTTTTGAGAATGGGGGTTGCCTTGTATTTGTAGTAATAGATGCCAAGCATTTGGTTTGACTGCCTGTAATACGAAGAGCCATGATAAGTGAATCTTAAATTCTCAAATGTCAAACATAATTGGCCGGTTCCTTTTTGAAGATTTAATATCTTGATTTTATATATCTCCAATTTATTCCTTGATTTCTTTGTGCTTAGACAAAGAGCTCTATTACCTACTTTCCTCCATATAAAATAGCATGATCATGGCTTGTTTCTTTATTGTCCAACTTGCTTGTTAGCTGGTTGTTCAACTTTTTAAACATAAAGAAAATCAATGGTTACTTACTTCGTGCCTGGTCAAGGGAGAAATCTTTGAAAATTTTAATTATTTATCCATTATTGCATTTCCTTCCTATAATTATTTTGACTGCTCATTAATTTCTTCAAATCTCTTTGATGTAGACTATCGTTACATGAATTTCAAATTTTGGTCCAGTACCAAATTACAAATAGGTCTTGTGAATAATGAAGTTCCTTTTCTAAGCGTGTTTAGAAATTAAATTTTGAGTTCCTATGAGAAAGACACAACTGTTTCAGTGCGACATATATAAATTAGGCAATGCTAGAAGATCTACAAACTAATCAACTAATTGATAAATTCAACTGACTTATTCAAAAATTTAAAATATGTTTTTCCCATAGATAATAAAATTCCCTCTCTAATGCATGTTTAAGCATTCAATTTCGAATTTGTATGTGAAAGATATGACCATTTTGATGCTTGATATATATATCAAGCACTACGGGGACTAGTGCAATATCTTTTGAGAGTATTATTGAGAATTCTTCAGCTATGGAGTGAATGAATATAATTGAACTATTTTTCTACAATAAATGAGTAAATATAATTAAACTCTAATTTAGGAGACAAAATCCAAAATTTTTTAGTTAATTCCTAAAATTTGGAAATAACAACATATTGCCTCTGAGAAGTTATCTAAGAAATGCGGCAAAAGCAGATAAGTATGCATTCATTATCTTTCCCTTGCCTTGCTATGTGATATTATACATGCCAATATTTTTTGATCACTATGTAGTGAATTTATAACATAAATAAATAAATATAAATAAATAAATAAATAAATATATATATGTATATATATATTATGTGCAAATTCATAAAATTCCTATACCATATAATTATGTAGAGATGAGAGTTCTTGATGTGAAGAGAAAGTCTTGTTATGTTATTGTAAGGACCCTGACCTGAGTTTTGGGGTAACCTTGTTTACTTTGGCTTAATGATGTACTTAGAACCATTCTCTAATCCTTTGAGATGTAATAAGGGCTTGTGGAGAGCTTAAGTCTCCAGTTTGAGCTTGTTTGGATGAAGTTTGTGCTTTTTGTGCTAGTTTTGGTGAAAATTGTAATTTACCTAGTGTAGGGGGTGATGTGCACTTTACCACCTCTGGAGTGTTCCCTCTATTTATTTACATCATCTAGAGGAAATATAAATAGTAGGGCTCCTTTATTTAGCCTTGGTTAAGGAGTATCACCCTAGGTAATGATTAGGGTTGATGTGGGTGTTGAGTACGTTGACCATGTATGAGTTGGTTGTGTTGTCTTAACCTTGGGTCATGACCAAGGCTGGTTTTGGAGGATTTCGTGGTTAATACACTTCTTCTAGGTGGTTGAGTCATGACCTAGGAGGTCTATGGTAGTCTTGGGTCAAGATGGATGACCCAGTTTGGGGTGTCTCGAACTAGAGGTGAAGTTGGTTGATGGTGTCACGACCATGGGAGGTGCACCCTAGGGTGGCCGTGACCGTGACCATGGGGGATGGCATGGTGTTTGAGACACTACCTATAGTGTATCACCATGTCTTCATGTCATGCTTAAGTGGTTGCATGGTGGTATTTTGCAAGGACAAGTGTCCCTTGGGTTCCTTAGTGTGTTAACACCTCACCTTTCACTATCTATCCCATCCTTCATCTATATAACCCCTTATATTTCCTTGTTTGCAACCCTTTCAGACATCTATCTTCTTCCTCCTTCTTTGCTTGTCTTGGAGCTTGGTGGATCAAGGAGGTTCATCCTTGGAGCTTGGGGAATCAATCTCCTCTTGCATGTGGTGGAGGTGGTGATCGGAACTTATCTTCCATCCTTGGTAAGTGTTTGTCTTCTAAGATGATGTTTCTTTTGATATCCTACCTTCATCTTCCTCTCTTTTCTCAGACCTAGAATATGGTTCTTCCATGGTGGTTGTTTGGGAGAGAAAATCCTCATCACAAGGGTCATAGACCATGTCTTGACAAGGTAGACCCAAGTGTGAAGAGGATTTCTCCTCTCTTCTCCCTTTCTCTTTTGGTTCGGCCAAGAGCTTCTTTCCTTGAGATAGCTTTTACTTTGGTGTATTCTTGTTCTTGAGTTTCTCTTGTGGTTGAGAGTGGAAATTTAGTGAAGCTTCTTCAACACAAAGGATCATGTGCTTGGAACTCTTGGTGGTGATCATCTTAAGGTGGGTTATATAACACTAAAACTACTCTATTATTTCACCTTCCTTATACATTTGTTTACTACCGTCTTCCTCTAAATTACTTCCTCACCATGCTTGTACTTATAGGTAATCTCTAGAGCTTGTTTGGTGGAGATTTCTTGCTTGGTTTGAAATCCATTCAAAACCCTAATATTTTGTACCCATTTTGGTAGATAATGTGTTATGAAGGTTTTCCTCTATGTCTTGCTCTTTATTTTTCTCTTATGAATAGTGTTCATGTCCTTAGATGTTGGAGGGATGTTAGGTTTGGTTTTGGTTACCTTGAGCATGATTTTTCCTTCCTTGGATAAGGTTCTTACTTAGTAGTTTCTTGACCCATGACTTAGGGTCTTGGTGACCATTTGTATGTGACCTTTTCTTCATGATAACTATAGTTTCACCCTTGGTTTCAATTCTATTTTGGCAACCTAGATGGTGTATCTTGGTGTGGTCATGATACTTCCCTTTTTGATGGCCTTGATACCCTTTGGATGGTATAGCCCTCTTGTGGTTGAGTTCGACCTAGTAATGATAGGATGAGACCCTTGGTGTGTGGTGGTTGAGTTACTCTTAGAGTTGGGGCTTAGTTCCTACTTTGTTTGAGTTGAGAGACCCCCTAGTGTGTTGGGTCGCGACCATGAGGGTGTTAGGCCACGACACATCTTTGTGGTTGAGATTTTTTGGTCGAGATAGTTTAGACAAGATAGAATGCTAACCCTAGTATTGTGGGCATGACATGATCTAAGGGTTGGTCACGACATGGACCATGGCGGGTGATTGCGACCTATGTGGTCATGTGCTCAATATAGGATGATGGAAGGTGATTGTGAAGTTCATATGAACACTTAATGATAATCATATATGAATACTACATAAGCCATACATAGTGCTGTTTGGAATGTTATCTAATCAACCTTAATGATGTCTCCTACTCCTCATACACTCCAAGATGATGGAGGGTGATGGTCCTAGGGTGGATAGTCTCAACTAATATTGTAATCTCTAAATGGCTAAGAGAAAACTCTAACCCTAATAGTGAACAACAAGCTTGCTTGTTTCATTTTTATGAAAGGATAATGATGTTGTGTGGTTATCTCTCTTGCTTATAAACTTCTAACCATATAGGTAAAATGAAATTTATAATCATAGCTAGTGTATGCTATGGTTACTATGATGTAATATAGATCAAATGATCCTTGAGAGGCATGTTGAGGCACTTGTGATACAGGAATTATGTGAATGATCCTATGACCTAGCAGTGACTTGTGGCCTAATATGAGATGAGATGAGGGATTAATATCCCACAGTATGTGGCTTTGTTGATGATGTTGTGAATGATAATAATACATGCATCATGTGGCGATAGTGTGACAAGATCACACCCTATATGTTTACATCTGTTGAAAGTGTGCTATGCCCTTATCTTTGTAGAATTTGTTATGATTTTATACATTGCAACTTGATTGATGCTAAACGACACTTAACTAACTTAACTAATCGAGTGGAATCTAGTAATGTAGTTTTTCCCTGCGCCATAGATCCATCTCAGTGTCACCACTTGTTGGATGGTAAAATGGGATTTCCCTTAGAGGAAGCCTGGAGTTATATACTATTGAGTATATGCATTCACTAGATTGTCCGTGGGCCATACCCTGACAGGAGTGCAGCTGCAGGCCGAGCTCAGTGATATGTTGTTTATGAGGTTTCATAGGATTGGTTGTGGGCCATACCTAGGCAGAAGTGCGGCTACGGGTCGTATCTTAGTTTCACTAGCATCGTGACCTGAAACAAGGTGGTCTAGGACTTTCACTATTGAGTATATGTCATAGGTTGTAGTTGATTGGTATGTCTATGTTGTGTACTCATGTACTGAACATGACGTTTGGTGAGGTCATGGATTCCAACTCTTCCATAGACCATGTATGGCACCAATTTCAACTTAATAATGGTCAGTTGGATTTGGTGGGAATGAATCAAATCCTTGGTGCATAATAAAATACATAATCAGATGTGTAGTATCTTTCTTAGGTTCAAATATGTAAACGTTGGATGAGGCCTTGCTTGCTTTTATATAGTATAGTTGGTAGTGAATATACATGTTCTTCATATTCCTTTTATGATGATAAGCTATTTCACAATCCAATTGCAATTGCATATACTGTTAATTAGGATTACCTGCTTATCATAATTGTAGCTGTAGTTCTATTCTTTATCACCTTATATGTGCTAATAATAGTGTTGGTGGAGAGTTATATCTCCTATTGAGATTTGGAATCTCACCCCATGTGTTCCCCTCATCTTTTTAGGTGGACGTGCATGAGGAGGTAGAGATTATGCAGTAGAAGCTGAGCAACAACAAGATGGATAGTAGTTGATGAGGCTGGAAGTGTTGCTTTTGGTCCTTTTGTTGTTAGAGTCCTAGAGTCATCCCTGTACACTTAGGTCTTTGGATAGTTTTTGGGTTTTTTTAGACGTGCTTTCGATGCATGGTTTTGGCTTATATGCCCCTTTTGATGTAAAGTTGTAGTGGACATGTACATATGTTTGGAACAAGTTCTCTTGTAATAGGTTGATGGCATACGTTATAAGAAAAAAGTTGATGTAAGTATCTTGTGTCTGTAAGGACTTCTATGAAAAGGGTTTTTGTTCTATGGTTCTTAATGAAAATGGTTTTAATTTCTAGTGTTTTCCAATAATCTATTTGTATAAGTTTTGTTTCTATGTTTGGTTTGAAGTTATGTTGTGGTTTGTGGCACAGGGTGCCAAAGCTATGAGATAAGTCCTATGTATAGAGTTGTTTCAAGTTACAGTGTATTGAAGATACACCATAACATAAACTAAACTATTTCTAATGATATTAAGTAGTGTCATCCCATTTAGCTATAATTGAGATAATAACTAACATAAAATACCACCAACCTTCCCCATCAAGATGGAGAGTACACACCATATTCCAAGCTCACAACACATATAGGATAATGATGAAGGTAGATGCGGGTTGGAGAAGATATTAGCAGTCTATTCTTTAGTGTTCACATATGATGTAATGATCTTTTTGGCACGTATGATATTTCTCATGAAGTGGCAATCAAGCAATGTGTTTGGTACATTCATGAAAAATTGTATTATTTTCTATATGAATATATGCCTAATTGTCAAAATTGAGAGTTGATGGTGATAAGAGAGGGAGACCTAATTCTTGAATGATATATGCTACCCATTGAATTTCACAACAAGCATGTGTCGTGACGCAATATTCAACCTCAGCGTTGGAACAAGCCACAATAGAATGCTTCTTACTTTGCCAAATATGGGATGGCCCCACAATAGAATAACAAAGCCATATATAAATCTATCATTCACACTCTAACCCAATTGACATGAGCATATCAAGTCAAATAGATATCTGGAGAAGGTGGTTTCTTGTACAAAATACTCCATTCAGGTTCACTTTTTGGGTATTGTAGAATGCATTGCACTTGACTCTAGTGGAATACAAGTGGTTTGGTTATGTATTGACTAACAACAAAGTCTATGTCTGGTTGGATATTTGTAAGAAAAATGAGTTTCCCAACCGCACATCTATATTGCTTAGGATAAAAGAAGGAATCTCCTCAGTCAAAACTTTGTTGTGATAGTGCATATGAGAAGAAACATGTTTAGAATAAAGCATAGAAGAGTCTCTCAATAGGTCGAGGACATACTTCCATTGATATAAGTGTCATTATGACATCACAACACTTCAATTCCTAAGAAGTAGTGAAGTTTTTATAAATCCTTGGTATTTAAGTGTAGAATGAGTGCATGTTTTAATTCTGAAATCCCAGGAACATCACTACCAGTGATAATGATACCATCAACATAGAGGGCGAGGATGATGGTTGAAACATGAGATGTAATAAAGAGGTTGTGATCATTGGAAGATCTGGTAAAAACCAAGCTAGAAAGAGCTCAATTAATTTTTGTAAACTAAGATCTTGGTGATTTCTTGAGACCTTACAAAGAGCATTTGAGATAGCAGACTCTTCATGAAGACACTCGCTAAGCACAATATCCCAAGTGTTGATGCATATAGACTTTATCCAAATCACCTCGGAGGAAGGCATTTTTATGCAAAATTGGAATAGAGGGTAATCCATGTGAGTGCCAAGAGAGATAGAAATCTTTATAGAAGTGATGGGAGTGATTGGTGAGATGGTTTTAAAGCAATCCATGACATATGTTCATGTGAGTCCTTTGGAAACAAGAGGAGCTTTTAGTCATTTCACTGATCCATTTGATTTGAATTTGATAGAGAAGGCCCATCTATAATAAAAATATTTCTATTTGGAGGGGTGGGGGAATAATATCCCATTTCCTATTCTCATGCAATCTCTACATTTCCTCAACAATCACAACTTTCCAACCAGGGTGAGAAAGGGCCTCACAATAATTTTTTGATATTGGAAGGGAATCCAGTTGGGAGGTGATTTTAGTAGCACAAATGGTATGGATAGGCTATAAGTATGAGGAATTGGATGATAGAGAGTGTAAGAATGTGTACCTTTTGTAGAGAGCCATGGGGTGTGATTGATCCTTGGAGGTAGACGATTGTGCCAGGCCTATGCTGATTATGGAGTAACAACAGGAGTCACAAGAGGACAAGTTATGGGTACATTGTCAATTGTGTTGTACCCTACTTGAAAAATCATATGATCCTACAGTTGTGAAATTAAAGAGAAAACTATTAAATCAATAAGGTTCTTCGATTCACCATCCAAATTTACTCATAAACTAAGGAAAAACAAAGGGCATCTTCTTAAGCCTACATGAAAATACAAAATGACTTAATTTTAACTCCACCCATGGGCATATAAGAAATGTATGCATGATTTCAAAGATCAAACTCAGCAATGTTGTTATGAGTGAGGAAGATTTTAGCACCCCCATCTTACCTGATAATGGTATTATATTGTTTTCCTAAAATCTCATATTAAACACGAAAATGATCAAGATTTATAGTAAAGAAAAAACAAAAAACATAAAAAAGTGTTTTGTAAGTTGAGAAACCTTCAGGGAAGGAGATGGCCATGAATTTCCCATCATAGCCCTAAAGGTCCTAGTTTTTAGGTGTGTTGTGGTCCCAATTGTCTCACGACCACCCATGGTGAAGATCCATAACTGGTAGTTCCAATGCCTAGGAAGATAGAGAGAAAGAGAGACGAGTGAGGGAGATTCAATGGAACAAGATATAGGTCTTTGAAATAGTGTACATATATCAATGATTGTGAATCAAACAACAACACTGAATGTAATAAAGAAAGAAACAATTATGATCTTTTGGAAGCCTACCAACGCTAATAGGGCATTTGGTGTTAAAAGAAGAATCCTATGAACACATGCAAAAGATAAAAGATGAAGGTAGTTTGCTCTCTGGATTCAGGAGAGATGAAAGGGGCCCATAATATGGAGCATATGGGGGTCTATTTACAGGGTGGAATTAGGGTTTCATGTTTCCAACTGGAAGATTTTGGAAGAGGTGGCAGATCACACCGATGTGTTGTGAGGTGTCACCCATGGATCGAGACAAATAGACACGTGCCACCTACTGTAACATCCCAGAATTTGAGGCCTCAGATAAAATGATCTTAAAAGGAATGATTGGACTACCCATATCACCAAGACGCACCTCCTTTTCAGGGAGCCCAACTCTAAAGAAATCCATAGTTAAGCGTGCTCAACTTGGAGTAGTACTAGGATGGGTGATCAGTTGGGAAGTTTATCCTGGCTTGGGCATGAGTGAGGAAAACATATCTTGTTAAGGCTAGTGGTGGTCTGTGGGGCCAGTTGTCATTCCTAAAACTCTACCAGAGCCTTGGGCAGTAGGTGGGGCCCACATGGGCATGTGCCATGCCCTACTAGAGCCTTGGGCAGTGGGCCCAGACGCTACACCTACCCATGGGCGATCCAGGCTGGATTATGCATGCTTTTTTAATATTATGGATATTTTAAGAACTAGAAAAATTTGGAAAAGACATATTTCAAATAATAGTCAAATAATATAATGAATGAGAGAGAAAAAGACATTACTTCTGAGTTATCCCTCATTATTATTCAAGAGATATGTATTTTTATGTGGATAAATACAATTGAATTATTCGTGGGGAAAAATAAATATTTTATTCAAGATAATTCAACTGGGAACTTTATAAAAAATTATAAAAATGACAATAATGGACAAATTTCACTTAGGTCTAGGTAATATATTTTTGTTACCCCGAATGGGGTCAAAATGGCGGAAAATGAATGGATAAAATAGGGGGGGATTGTGGAAATATATGGAGAAGGGTGAAAAAGGGATAAAATGAGGAAAATATGGAAACAAGGATAAATGTAGAAAATGGATAAAATGTGGAAATGATAAAATGTGGGAAGATGGAGTGAACATCGTCCTTAGCCAGAAAATTTACATTAATTTTGAATTTTTACTGAATGAGAAAAAATGGGGTGTCAACACATTGGGTTAGACAGATCCAACTCAATGAAATTAGGTTGAGATGGAGAGTATTAGAAAGGAGAATCAAAGAACATATTTGATTCATGGAATGTAATGTCAGTAGAGATGTACATTCTATAATTGCTTAGAATATACCAATCATAACCTTTTTGAAAGGTAGAATAGTAAAAGGGAAAAAAATTAATATAGAAGGGATCAACCTTATATATCTTTGGATAAAAGTAATGAACTAGGGTAATGCATCCAAAAACATAAAGAGGAAGGTAACAAGCCTTTTGAGTGGGGAAAACAATCAAACAAGGTGTCTTGTTCCATAGAATAAAAGACAGACGATTGATAAGGTAGTAGGCGTTGAGCATAGCTTCATACAGATAGGACTTAGGTAATTTGACTTGAAAAATAAGAATGCATGACATGTCAAACATGTTTATTTTTATGTTCTACAAGTGCATTTTGTTGTGGGGTGTGAGCACAAGAACATTGATTAATGGTTCCATTTCTAGAGTAAAATGAGGACACATGTATCAAAACATATTCTAAATTGTAATTGGCCTGAAATATTTTAATGGATTTATTAAATTGAATTCAAATAATTTTATGAAAGGCCTGAAAAACACCAAACATCTCATCATGAGATTTCAATAAGTGAAACTGAGTCATATGAGAAAAATATTCAAAAAAGGTAATGAAATAATGAAATCTATTAAAGAAAGTTATTTGTAAAGGACCACAAACGTCAATATGAATCACATTAAAATAGCTATGGAAGATAACCAGTTTTGTGAGGAAACAAGCCCATATGACGCTTCTTGAACTAATAATAGTACCACAGAAGACTTTGTAAACTCAATGAAAGGTTTCCAAGTGTTTCAACTTTTTGAAGAGAGGGGTGGATGTAGTGTTGATCCAGTTGAAGAGGTATGCAAACAAGAAGGTTACAAAGAAGAGTTCCATCATCGGAGTAGTATAAATCACCAGTTCTTGAACTTAAACTAATCATCGTTGGAGTCAAGGAATCTTTCATCACAGAAACATGGATATAAAATCTGACATTACAAGTAAAGGCATCAACTAATTTAGCAACAAACATCAAATTAGATGGAACAATGGGAATAAAGTGGATATATTTAAGTTCAAGAATATGTGAGATGGTAACTGCTCCCACATTGATGAAAAATTTCAATAGACCCATATTCCAAAGTGACATATGAAGTCAGAATATATGACTCCATGGAGGAGAGAAGATGTCTCATACCCGTTAGTGGCCCCAAAATTGACAACCCCTGGGAAAATGGATGAGCATGGAGGCCCCAACATTACTTGGGTTGGAGGCCATATGTGCCAAAGATGTTGTGGCAGTTTGCATGATCATATAATCCCCAGATATTGTGGTTTGTTGAGGATCCTATTGAGAATCTTATAGAAGTTGTTCATATTTGACTAATGAGACAATGACAAACATGGTGTTTGTCCCTTGGGAAACAGGGGCAACACTGGTTCCACGACTGCGCCGGTAGGGATGATAGTTTTTATGGTAGCACTTGTCCTCAATGTGTACCAACTTATTGTAGAAAATGCATGATGAGTGAAAATTCATCACCTTTTTTATCTTTGTTTGAAATAAATAGTTAGTTATTCAACATTTTAACATAAATTATCATAGTTTGGCTTTTCATGCCTAAATTGCAGTTTTAACTTGATTTATATGGGTTTTTGCAGAAAAACATTCACATTATTCCAAAGAGCCAAGAATCAGAGACTTCAAATTCCATTCTCAAAATTCCCAGATGACTATCTCATCTGCCCAAATGGTTGGCTCAATAGCAAATACTCTTGGAATATCTTTGCACAATTCCCGTGGTGCCTAAAATTCATGTATACCTGACACTAAGTGCCATAACTTTTACATGCCAATTCCAAATAGAGTGTACAAATACTCATTGGAAAGGAAATCTAATTTTATAAAATAAAATTATATGATTTTGATATCTTTTGAACTTTTTAAGGGAGATAATTTCGTGAAAATATGCATTAAGGAGAGTCACATGGTCAAATATGAAAGTGGACAACTCAATAAATCTCACAATTTGTCAGAAAGAAATTAATATTTTAAAAGTTATCTCCTTTAACTAGGAAAGTTGAACAATACATATATTTTATGTGTTGAAAAGAATATAAATAAAGACTTGATCAAATATCAAAAATCATAAATGCTGTCAAGGTTTGAATGAGAGTTCAGGCTGAAGCAAGTAGTTAAATGTTGTTGAACGACTGACACCAAAAATGAAACAATCTAGCTGTCACCAGACGTTCCTATAGGGGTTTTCCCGTACTTTATCCCTATAAAAGGAGGGGAGTCCAAAACAAAAGGAGATCTCTTCTTCTATCATATTGTGTATCATCACTTGTAGAATTTTTATACTTGCACCTTCTATTTCATCACTTTATTATTCTATTCTTGCATTTTGTACTCTCGTTTCTTAAATAAATTTAGAATTTACATATTTTCTCTTAGTCTTCTTTTGGGAGTAAGGATCTAAGAAGGGCGGCCATTTCATGGTCACTAGGCAAGATCCTTAATTATTCTTTTTCTTCCTACTTTGTGGTCTTTTTTCTTCCATCCTTTGCCCTTTCTTCATTTTTATGGATCGTCAGTAGTTTCCTATATTGGGGCATGGGGAATAGCCCCCTAGCCATAGTGTAAATTAGATTGACTTTTATTTGATGTTTTTCATTAGATGGTAATTTTTTTGGATAATCACATGTTTGAAATGACATGATCTCTTATTTCATCTAGTGTTAGCGTTGGGGATGTGACCGTAGAACCCAAGGCTTGGAGTGACCAAACAAATGCATAAAGATCAGGATGAGAACTAGGAAGGATCTTTATTGGGATGATGAGGTTAAGACCTATGAATGCCAAGACCAATGGGTTTTCATGGAGTTCATATTTTGTACATGCATTTGTGAATGTTTCACATACCCTCTTTTTACTTCTTTTATCTTACAGATTCATCAATCTAGTTTCATACAGGCTATGGTGGTAAAACCCATAACCCCTATATCTTTTATTATCGATTCATTCTTGTTTCTCAATCACTCTTCCTTTACTTGTTCTTAGTGTAACTTTTATTTCATTGAAAATTTTACTTGTTTTAGTTAGCATAATCAACCATCAACAACAGGAATTTCCTTTCTTGTTTTATCATGATGCGATTTGGATTTCAACCACCTTCTTCTGTCCTCCCTTGGGATTCGATACCTTGCTACCATAAGGTTAAACTGTAGGACTTGTACTAGTATTTGGTGTGCAAAATGACACACATCAGTGCATTTGGACCTTGGAGGACGTCTACAACCATGTCCACAGGCAATGTCTGCAATCATTAGTTGTGAATCTGGAGGAGTGGAAGAGATGAGCCAAATGTGAGTTTGCTGAAGACAAGAGAAGACATCTTATAGAGTGGGGAAGTTGTTGCCTACCAGGATGCTACTTCAGACTGGAGCATAGGCTAGATTAAGGCTATTGAGAAATTTGTTTTTGATTAGATTAACATACTCTTTGGTTTGATCCTCAGAAGTGATAAGATGGAAATAATCAAGGTATTTGGATATATTGACAAAAGAGTCATAATATTTGTCAGGAGTCACATCTCTCTAGTTTTTACCGAAGAGTATATCTCAAATTTCATAGATCCATAATCCATTATTTTCCTACGTGTAGTGACAATGAGAAGAGTCTCATAATTCTTTTACAATTTATGAAACATATATTTGGACAAAATAGATATCTTCATATTGTTCCTAACCCAAATTTTGACTTGGATCTTTTCATGTTTACATTCAAGGGTATCCTTACCAGGGTTTTCTATGAACTTCACCTTGTCTATGGATCCAAGAATTGTTTGAATGTATTTTATCTAGTATTAGTTGTTCTCTCAATTTAAAATTATGATAGACATAGAAGATGTATCATTATAGATAATGATCTGAGGTGAATACTTATCTTCTGACATAATGAATAATCAATCACATGTGTAGAACAAAAATGGAGATACTCTATCATTGGTAAGATGCATAGTGATAGGATATGGATAGCCTGAAAGAAACATGATTGACGCACTATCACAAGAATAAGGCAATATGATAGAAAAGGATAAATAATCCCTAACCATTTATAAAAATCACCCACGCCTGTAAGGATGACAC
This sequence comes from Alisma plantago-aquatica, assembly GCA_963693085.1. Lineage (NCBI taxonomy): Eukaryota > Viridiplantae > Streptophyta > Magnoliopsida > Alismatales > Alismataceae > Alisma > Alisma plantago-aquatica. Next base: position 533,180,260 of record OY856410.1, read on the forward strand.
ATAGGGAGGAAATGAATAGAGAATAAGCCAGAGGTTGCTACAAATTTTTAGAAAAGGAACTGTACCGTGTCACTATAAATGATCTGCCATAAAATCTGGTGGGTGATAAAAAAGGGAAGGAGTATCATTTAGATTTCCTTAGAGGTTTCTATGCTAGAGGGAACCTTGTTAAGGGGAAACAAATGGAACTCCTAAGGGGACAATGACCTACGACACCCCTTTGTAAAAGTCTGAGTGTCAGGGAGTGAGCAATCCCAGAGAGTAAAGGAAGTAGAAGAGTTAAACCACGGTAGATTAGTGCTTGACCTGAGCCAAGGCAATTGCAACATGTAGCAGCACCTGACCAATAGTTGATGGTGGCCTGGAGGCACATTACAACATTATTTCCAGCCACTCCAACAACTGCACATGTACACTGACAGAGGGGTATGGGGCAGGTAGGAGACCAGAGGCTACAGAAGGGGATGGAGAGAGGAAGAAGAAGAATAATAGAGAGAGAGTAGAGGAGTGGTGGTATTGGGTAGAGAGAGGGATGGACTGCTTCTCCTCTAGACCCCTGAGGGTTAGAGAGATGTTGTTGATATCATGTGAAGAGAAAATCTTATAATGGTCTGAGATAAGTACATAAAGTCATGTATATAAACTCATCTCAAGGTACAATGCAATAAAGACACAACATAACATAAAATAAACTAATACTAATGGAATTTAGTAGAGTCACCCCATTAAGATGTGATGGAGAAAATAACTAACATATATAATACAAAACACTTGCAATGAATTTAATTGAATATATGTGTATCATGTCCAACACATATCACGTGTATCTTCTCCTACTCACCACACACTGTAGAGAAGAAGTGTATCTTTTCATACTAACCACATCTTTTATAGTAGTTGTGTTACTTCCTACCAACATATTTTATGTTATTCTAATTTTGTCACACTTATTACAAATGCAAGTTTTTCTCTTGTTGTTGTACAAATAAATGACAATCTCCTTTATAAAAATTTTGCAACTACTTTTCAATATCCATTCCTTGATATATTTTCTCTTGAATCTACCCCCAAGTGTTTATACCCTCTCTTATAAGGGACCACCCTCAATTTGTACTTAAATCCTTATAATGCCTAAAATTTCTGATCTATGCACATACCCAGTATTTTACTAACTCATACATTTTTCGTTATTTCTCTCTTGGTGTTATTCCCAGACCACCCGAGTGTAGGGAATTAGAGAAAGATTACTCGTGAGATCATGCACCACGAGAAGAGACTTTGAAGATAAATTAATATGGATAGGTTACTCTATGCAATTGTTCCTTTGTATATATTGTTGTACTTTTATTTTTATGTCTTCCACCCTTTACTTGAGGAACATGTAAAGTTTTATGATTATATAAGTTATATATTCCAATTCTGAATGATTATCATACTTTTATTTACCTTACATTGATGAAATGAAAAACATCTTTTCTATTATATGTATTAGTGTGTTTGGACTTTGATGGATTTATTTTACCTTAATTAAGGAGTAAATCTCTTTTCAGCAATTCCTTACATATACCACGTAGTTGTAATCTTTTTGAAGTTTCAACTCATTGTATTATGCTTTCAACAAATCATTTTGGCTAATATAATGCACTAAGAATCATAATCTCTATTTTAAGCAAGGGTGCATCTAGATATCTCACTTTCTTATCTAGGGGGTGTTCTATAAATATTCCATAACCTTTATATATCTGACTTCAAAGAATTGGAAGTCTCTCCTTGTCTGACTAATGTCCTTCATTATGGAGTCCTTATAATCTCTCCCTCCCTTACCTTTGTTGATTCCTTCAACTGGTAGATGGTAGTACATGTCCAAAATGATACATTTCATATTCAGAGCACAAGCCTGGGTCATCCCTTACTTCACTGTCCAGGCTTCCACCCACACAACAGAAAGGCAAATAATTGTATTAATCCAAAGTCTTTAAATAACTATTATGGCTTTTGTGAGTTTTTTTGTCTTTATCATCTATGTAACATATTATATTTTGGTACTAAACTTAATTTTGAGCTATTATACATAATCTACTCAAATTAAAAATATATATTTGCTAAACTTTCATTCATAATTGCACTTCATTAAACTATCTTGAAATTTGGGCACCAAAATGAAATATTGACTTATCTTGATCCATTCATCCCATTTGAGACCCACCATTAAATAGACAAACCAAATTATGGACTATTAGAACTAGAATCACACAAAAATGTAATTTAATTATTAGATAATTATAATTGTATCAACCAAGGAAGTAAATTTATTAGCCACCACTAAATAATAAACAGAAGACTTAGTATTTTTAGAATTTAGTTTATTTCCAATTAAATCCATGGTGAATATTTGAGGTAAATGGATGTGCAATCTAAGAGATATAAATTTTCAAAGTAATGCTATTTATGAACCAAAAACAAATTAATAATTTGGTCAAACTAGGCCTAGAGCATCCTACACCGCCAAACCCTAGCCTATGGCCGCTGTTAGAATAGGGAGATGATGAGCTTTCTCTTCCCCTCATATCAACCGTTTCCTTTGATTCAAGCCTCATTGATTTCATCTTCCAATCTAATAAACTACCAGTGAAATCTTAAGAGGCTCCAACATTCTTCTCTCCTCCACTACAATCATTCCCCAACCTGACAAATGATAATCATAGTCGTTACTCGCGTTGGTGACCTACTCACCATCAATCTGGCCACCAATAACTTCTTCACTATTCCTCCTACCTTTATGTTCCCCATCAAAACCTTAGATACACCAAACTGAACTGCTACAACTTCAACCATGATCTAGAACCTACTAGATTACTTGCCAATCCCATTTCCATCATTAATACATGTGCCACCTAGTTGTAGCATCGTCTCTGTAAGTACCTCCTATCTCCATCACCCTAGAAACTTCTTACATCCTCTAAGAGCCCTCCAAGCCTTTAACCATGACAAAGAGAACTCTAAAACCGTTCCAGTCCTCCTGTAAGTCCTCCCTTGTAACCAACAAAGTTGATTCCACCATCATTCGTGAGGACACCACCACCAATCTTAGAACCACTACTCACCTCTAGTATTCATAGAAACTTGTGATGTATTCACCCAAACTTCTCACACATCACTAAATCCCCCACTTGTTTCCATTCTTGCATTCGAGGAAGCTACTACCTCCAACAAGGTCTGCTACACCACAAAAATCACTCCCCTCAAGACCCCTACTTAAGAACTGCCAATTCACTCTTGCCATCTTTATGTATAATTCATAGAATCGTACCTAGTGACATCTTCCTCTTCAACATCTTGTCTCTAGAACATATTTGGTTCACAAACAATAGGGTTTTCTTCAACCTTATGACACCAACCAGATATTTCAAGATCACTACCCTTGATTGCACTACTCATCCCACCACCATGACTTCATAACATGACACAAGTTATATCAATCACCCTTCACAATCTCACCAATATCATGGGGCATACCAATCCAGTACTGTAGTCAAACCTCACCGGAAGAACATCACTCACAATCCAGATATGATATGGAGTAAGGTTTGCAATGGAATGTGAGGAGCACTCAACAACCTATGGATCCATGGTGACCAAGGCTGAGTTTCTCGACTAGACCTGGGGATTCTAAATATGGGTGTCGACCAAGCAAAACTATTGTGACTCTTGGAAATGATCGAGAACTTCATGAATAACATAACACTTCTTCTCTCACATATCACTCCATTGAATGAATTTTGGATCTCTATAATTCAAGGTACACAATTTCTATTTTATATTTCAAAATCTTATTCTCTCTAGAAATCATACATTGTATATAAGTTGATTTCCCTATATTTGAATTAGAAACTTTTATCCTTCCTCTTTGAAATGCCACCGAAAAATTTCTTAAAATAGTAGAACAATGTTTAAACATTAGAAAAGGGTAAGTTAGTGCCCCTAGTTCAGTGGAATTATGCTTCCACACCTCTATGCAGAGTTGAATGACATAGGGTCCATCAGTATACTAATAATCTTAGTTGATGTGTTGTCATTCTCCATGGGAGAGAACACATAGCTTCCCCAATAACTAGACATTGACATATGCTATCTTTTTGAAATTTGAATTACTAGTCTCAATATAAGAATATTGAATTCTATTTAATTTTGAAAACTATTTTTATTTGATAATTTCCTACATCATTTAACTCTTTGCCTTTTATCATAAAAATCGGTTGTAAATTGGTTCATACTTCTACTTGCCAAATATTACTTTTATACCTGTCATTTGACTGACCTATGTTTCCCTTTTTGGGATCAATGTGTGGTTTTTTTCCCTCTGGGAATTCATGGATAGCTAGCCAAAGAAAGATCTAGAAGATGCGTTCAAGAGATATCCCCTATTGAAGAGTAGTTAGGAATCAATTCCTATTCTAAAATTTATAACTATATGGATAGCTTCCGTGACTTTGATGTAAAGCATGATTGTAACAAAAGTTTTGTTTATATTTTCTAATGTAATTTTGTAAATATCTGATCATAAGGATTGAGTATTTACAATCTCAATTTTGATAGTCCATATGATATTCAAGCAACATTGTTAATTTTAAATCTAGGTCCAACTAGCAACCAATAAAATTACCTATAACTCAACATTAAATAATCAAATATTTCCTTAAGAATTTTTGTCACTAAGCATGAGAAGGGTGTGAACATGTGTGAATCGTCTCAACAAAAGGTTTACACTATTGACTTGTATGTCCTAAAATTATATCATTCATTAGTTATTGTATGTGATGCATATTGTCAATTCAACTAGTAAATGTCATTATGCATTGTCAGAACCATTTACCTTTTTATGTTAATGAGGAGGAAATTTCTCTAGAATAAATGGTTAAACCATTAGATTCCAAGACATGACATGAACATAAATCACATTGGATGCTACTTTTCATATTATTAGTTATCCTTTGTCAAGCGTCATTTTGGAATTAGGATATTAATAAAGATTGATACAAGTACATGTGGTGAGTGACAAATATATCTCATGTCATATCTACCAGGTATCAAATTAGATGCACATACACTTGTTTGATAACAAGAGTACCAGTGGCACTGTTAGTATGATTCATTACCCATTTTATGAGTGTCATAATCATCCTTCAGTATGGGAATGTTGGCGTGATCCATTGATATGGAGTCCACTACAATGGCCATGTGATGATCATCACGTTTTTATTCCACAAGATGACCTTAAAGAAGATTTCTATAAAGATGGTGTTTGGAAATTTAGTGGGTAACAATTCAAATTGTTAGTGGTGTAGAAGGATAAACTCCTAAATATAGCAAGAGGGATATCTTAGGCCTATTATAATGCTTGACTAGAAAATATGTGTACTAAATATAGACATACCAAGATCATGTGTACCTTCCCAATTTACTCTGAGATCAAAGAACTTGGATTTGAAATCACAAGGATGACCTAACAATGATTCTAATGAATTCTGGATATATATGGCAAAATAATTTTACCATAACATCAAAATTTTTGGGAAATGATTAGTCAATGTTAAACTGATACTACTACTCGGGTATAAATGATGCATTACCAGACATCACTCATTTCTTGTGGGTTTGTATTTATCACAACCAAATCCATTACTAATGTTGTGTGGTTCCCTCACAACCACACACAAAGATAGAGATTAAACAAATTGGATGAAGGGTCATATTATAAATTTTAGAGAAAATCTAGAGACTTCAAAGTTAGATCCAAGCTCATGGATTTCTATCTAGACTAGGCTATCATGATTTAAGAAATTTTCCAAGTTGGATCTGTGATGGACAAATGCTAGAATCTGCCACAAATATAACAAAAAAAATTTCCATAATACAACAACAACTAAGATAGATGATTTAAGAGATCTTTTATAAAACTTGACTCTTGGCATTTTGGAAACTCTAAGTAACATTTCATCTTATTTATATGCCATCTCCATTCTGAGGCTTTGTTTCTTGTTTTACACCAATAATATTTTTGTTGTCTTAATTACATGATTTATCCATGATCAGTTTGAACAATAATGCTTCATACACCTATTTTATGTGTTTCGGTTATGATTGGTTAGGTTTTAAGTTAACTGGTACCCTAATTCAAAGAAAGTGGTGATATATGGGGGTAGGTTCATTTTTTTATAACACAAAAATACAATAAATTGCCTTAGGTTTGTGAAAAACACTAGAGGGGGTGAATAGGGTTTTATAATAATTTTAAAATTAATTCGAACAAACAAACAATCACAAGAATGTTGGAGAAGGAGATGCGACATTTAGAGTGGTTCCACCCTTAGCAAATACTAAGGGAGTCAGTCCACTACTCAATTGTTTCCAATTGAGATTTTGAAAGTATTTGAATTTTATTACCTCACAAGGATGTTACATAAAATTACAAATACCTTCCCAACCCTTTGGACAACCTTCACCCCGAAGTCATCTCACCAACCTTGAAGCAGCCTTCACTTGAAGTAACTTCAAGCTCCCCTTTGAAGTAGCCTTCCTCCTTGAAGTAGCTTCCCATTGAGACCTTGTAGAAGTAGTCCAAAGTCACGCTGAGCTACCTTCACTACTTGAAGAAGATCCAACAACCTCCTTTCCGTAGCCTCCAACCTAGGAGTAGCAAAGGAGAACAAAATAAAATAGAAGGAACAAGATTGGAAGAAGGAAACAACGTTACCAATTGAGTACATTGCTTTGATCCTATATCAAGCATTTGATCTCCTTACTAAAGTGGATGGACGTGGATGTATAGTGGATAGGAGATATCAACCTATAGGATACTAATGTAGAGCTCAAGGAAAACAGATTGCAAGTGTAGCTCAACTTGTTTGCTCACAAGGATTGAATCTCAAGTGTAATTGTGTATGCAAGTTGTGTTTTGAGGTGTCCTATGGCTTTCCTATTTATAGGAGTGGTTTGCTAATTCTTGGGGACGTTCTAGACACCTTCTAGGGTATTCTTAGTGCTCAACTAGCCGTTAAGTGTCCACTAATTACATTGCAATGACTAGTTGTTTGATGCTGAAAAGTGTAGTCCAAAACCTTTCTCGGTCGAGAAGTTTGTCGACCGAGAGTCTCTCGGTCGAGGAATTTGTCAACTGAGTGGGAGTCTGAGTCAATATATTGTAACGTTCGATTCCAACTCCCAACCACTTTTCTAATTCAGTCTAACGGCTAGGAGGGTCTATTCTCGGTCGAGGAGTTTGTCGACCGAGAGTGTCTCGGTCGAAGTTTTTGTCGACCGAGAATATCACTGATTCAATGTATTCATTTACTAAGTGTGTGTATCAATGTGCAATTGTGATACTATCTTGGGGGATGACCTATCTAAGTGTTTTGAGTGGATAGGGAAGATCTAAACACTTGATTTACATGATATCTAAGTACTTGTACATTATAAACATGTACATGTTTTTACATTGATTACAATCATAAAAATAAAACAATTTTAGCAAATTGATCTTCCAAGTCTTCACTATCCACCACCTTATATGCTTGTCCCTGAAACACTCAAATAGCAAGTTAAAACCACAAGAAAGAAATATTTGTCATCATCAAAACAAATGGATTATAATAATGTCCAATTTAGCCAATAGTTTGCTGGTGCTAGATGGGGACCCCTAGTCTGTCGAATTTGGAGTACTAAAAGAAGAAGTAAAAACAAATGGAATAAGATAAGATATACAGGCCACTAACATGAGATTGGATGTAAGTAGGGTAATAAGATACGAGATATATGTTGAATATTAAGAAAAATAACTATCAAGTTGTTCGCTTTCTGATTAGTTTGCTTGCTGATGATCCTTGCTACTTTCTTCTTCTCCTTTATCTCTCTCAGTTTTGTTTTCCCTTTGTTTTGATGTCTTTGCTGGCATTGTATACACGAAGTTCGTGAGATTGTTTAGTCTCACAAGTATTTCATTTCATGCTCTTATACAAAATTACAAAAAAGCAATACATGTGTTACTTTACCAAAAAAAAAGTACATTCGCTTTCTCTTTTTTATTGGGCAGCAAAATAAGATACATAAGTAGATTATGGAGTAATGAAAAATCATAGTATAGGAGTCGTCCCATACTTTTTCTATAGGAAACCAATAAAAATCTTGGATATGTTACCTAAAACCAACCCCTTAAAAATAACGATGAGAAAAACTACTAATTTGCTACTAAATACTTCGGGTCTCCTATCAAATTGTTATAAGAGGCCTCGTGGTAACCCACTACCAAAAATTATCTACGAACACAACCATTGTGATATATCCTTTATTTCCCGTCGGTTCCTTCTTTCCGTCTCTGCCTCTCAACTCTTTATCACACAAGCGCGAATGGTGGCTCTGTTTCTATCTACCTGCCCATGGGTTTTAACGGGCTTGGACCTTTTTGGGCTAGAACCAGGCCGTTGGGGGAACATGTACTGAACTCTGGAGCTGCACTGGCAACGCCATAAATAGTTTGCCATTTCGTATCTGAGAATAGTTCAAACATAGAGCGTCAACATGCATGTCTGTAGTTGCGAATTAATAACGCCCCGTTTGGATGGTAATCTAAATTCCCACTATTTTAAATGGTAAAATAGTATTGTTCAATTACCAATTGCAATTGATGTTACTAACTTGTGTGCTACAAAGCATCACCAAAATGAACGGGGCTGCAGCTACTGTTTTCCCACCTAGCTAGACTCCCGCCGCCATCCTTTCCCATCGTGCCAGCTCGTAGCTGGCAGTATAAAATACCACTCCACATTTAGATTGTTGGGCGTATTAGGAGTCTCCACCCAAACGAAGAGGCGGACAATGAGATTCAGACGCAAATCACTGCAATCAAATGAGGGACAATACCTACAGCGATAGCTCTTGCAGAAGAGAGGTGGCAAAAGCAGCTACCGATCAATACTTCCTGATAAATAGACTAAATGACACACTTCAAATTAACCGAGGTGCATATTCTCTTAATTAAGGGGTGGTTTGGGTGAAAACTTCCTGAATTCCAGTGATTTCACAATAAATTTGCTATCAGCGGGTGATACGCTTTGAGCTATTGTCGTTGTTTAAGGTGGCAGCAGAGAGAAGAGCTGATATAGGCGGTGTCAGGCAACATAAAAAGAAATACTCCTGTTGAGCTTATCGCTTTTATGGTATTATCAGTTCTCTTTTTTTTTTTATAATTCCGCATCACATTATTATGAGCAAACCGAGTCGGCAAAAACAAAGTGCGTGACAAAAGAGGGGACAAAACCTAGTCGTCCATCCGCATTACCCATCTTCCAACACAAGTCTTGCTATGGTGTGGGTGTAAATGAAAAAAAGCAAGCAATTGTGGGAGAAATCTCGACACCCAGAAGCTGTTGGAGTGTCCTGTATTTATAGGAACTGAGATACAGATGTTACACAACAGAGAGATGAAAGTTTGTTACAGATAGTTGTAATACTCGCACGTTGTGAGTCTAATGCGGAACTCAGTTCCTGGAGACTGATACAGAGGTTGTTGCAGGTGGTCGACACTACCAAAAATATATGCTATATGTGACGGTCATGTAAAAGGTTACACACTTTACGTGACATGTTTGTACATCACTTATAATCTGTATAGACTTATGTAAAATATGTGACATATATTTTAGCATATTTAAAAAGATTACATACTTTAGGTGACATACATATAAATCACCTATAGTCTGTATAAACCTGTGTAACATAGATGACAAATATTTCATCATACCTAAAAGGGTTATACCCTAGGTGACATACATTTGAATCACCTATGTTGTAATGGGGATTTACCATTTAAGTGACATGTATATGAGTCACGTGTGATCTAAAAAGGGGTATATTATTTAGGTGATATGCATGCATGTCACCGAATTTTTAGGTGACATACATATGTGTCACCTAATATCTAGGTTACATACATATTAGTCATCTAACAGGAGACCAAAAAAAAAAAGGAGACCAAACATATTAGTCATCTAACATCTCCCAACTAATGATAAACATCAACAATTTGCTCAATTCAGTTTTGTGAGGATATATCAATACATTTATTTGAAAACTCATAAATGAGACACGTGAGAGAAATTGTTGTTGAGAGTCATTCAAAGAGTTACTTATAAAGAGATATTCACATGACGATCATCCCCAAACTCATACACATATGTTTTGTGATCATTCTAAGGCTATAGGCCATTGTCTTGCCAGGAAAATTCTTCCTTAATAGTGGCACGTGCAGACCACCCACCCTCAGTAATAATTACTGCAAACGGGAAGTGGTTGTTACAAGCACCCGACCGACAATACTTTGATCATCCTCAAACTCTCTGATCATCCTCAAACTCATACACATCTCCTTTATGAATAGTTAAGAGGACAATAAATATATACACGTCTTAGATCAATGTATTTCTAGGAACTATTTGTGATAGAACATTGTCATGATATGGGCCCTAGATCCTCACAAATGCACTTTTAGGGACTTGCTATGAGAAGACATATTCATTATATGGGCCCTAGCCCCTCATAAATGCATTTTCAGGGACTTGCTGTGAGAGGATACTATCATGATATGGGCCCTAACTCCTCACAAATAATTTTAAGGGTTTTGTTGAGAGAGGACATTATCATGATATGGGCCATGACTCTTCCTAAATGTATTATCGTGGGGATATATCAATACGTTTATTCTACAATGTATAAAGGAGACGATGTGAGAGATATTGATGCTAAGAGTTATTCCATGTTATTCTAAGAGTCATTAATGTAGGGATATTGTCATGGTGATCATCCCCTAACTCATACTTGTTTCTTTTGTAATTATTATATGGTTAATGGGTCATTTTCTTGTGAGGCAAATTGCTCTTTGGCAGTGACTTACATAGATCACCCACTCCAAAAAGCAATTGCTACAAATGGACGGTGATTTCCGCAAGAACCCGATTGAATATTTTCCTATCATTCCCAAACTCATACACATACCCTTTTTGAGTATTTAATAGTGCAATACATATATAAATGACTTTAATCAAACCATTTTTGGGGACTTTCTATGAGAGAAAACTGTAATGATATGGGCCATGGATCCTCCAGAAGTATTTTCATAGACTTACTGTGAAAGGACATTGTCATAATATGGGCCTTGGATCTTCACAAATGTATTTTGGGGGACTTGTTGTGAGAGGACAATTTCATGATATGAGCCATGAATCCTCTCAAATGCATTCTCATGGGGATATATCCATAGGTTTATTTGATAATTTATAACGGAGATATGTGAGAGAAATTGATGTTGAGAGTTATTCTAAGAGTCGTCAATGAAAGGATGTTGACATGACAAACATCCCTAAACTCATAGACATCTCTTTTGTGATCTATCTAAGGGTAATTGGCCTTTTTCTTGTGAAGAAAATTTCTCCTTGGTAGTGACTTGCGTAGACCACTAACTTCCAGCAACAATTATTTCAAACGAATGGTGGCCACCACAATCATCGAACCGAACATGCTCTGAGAGTCCCCAAACTCATACAGATCTCCTTTATAAAATGTTAAGAGGACAATACATATATACATGTCTTCAATCAAAGTATTTATAGGGACTTACTGTTGTGAGGACACTATCATGATATGGGCCTTAACTTCTCATAGAAGTATATTCACAGGCCTGATGTGAGAGGACACTGTCATGATATTGGCCCTGGCTCCTCAAAAATGTATTTTTGGGGACTTTCTATGATAGGAAATTCTCATGATATGCCCCAGCTCCTTAGAAATGTTTTTTAGGGATTTACTATGAGAGGTCACTTTCATGATATGGGCCCCAATTCCTCTCAAATGTATTTCAAGAAACTTGTTGTAGTGGACATGTCATGATATGGGCATGTCTCCTCCCAAATGCATTTTTATGGGGATATATCAATACATTTATATGAAAATTCATAAAGGAGACATGTGAGAAATTTCTATTGAGAGTCATTCTAAGTTATTTTGAGAGTCATTCATTAAGAGATATTAACATGATAATCATCCTCAAACTCATAGCTCCATTGTTGAGGCAAAACACAAATCTTGATGTGATCAATAATCATCTTTGTTAGTTGGAAAGCTTGCTTCGGTGTAACCTTTTACCACCAACTCTTCCCCACCTCCTTAGACAAGGAACTAATCCTTAGTTCTTCTCAAGTAATTAAGGATGTTCTTCATGACAGTCCAATGGGCATCACCATGATCTGACTGATATCTGCTCATAATTCTCAAGGCATACGAGACATCGGGTCAAGTACATAACATTGCATACATGATGGATATATTTACAGATGCATATAGAGTCCTACTCATCCATTCCCTTTCTTCACAAGAATTGGGACATTGAGCTTTAGAGATAGTGACACCATGAGACATGGGTATGTTTCCTCTCTTTGGGTCCTCCATGTTGAACCTCTTCAACACTTTGTCAATGTATGTTCTTTGACTTAGTCCAAGAAGCTTTCTTGATCTATATCTATAGATCTTAATTCCAAAGATATAGGATGATTCACCTAAGTCCTTCATAGAGAATGTATCTCATATCTAGGTCTTTACCATATGTAAAGTAGGAGTGTCATTCCCCATCAATAGTGTGTCATCTACATACAATATGAGGAATACAATCATGCTCCCACTAACCTTCTAACAACACAAAGTTATTACCAACCCACACTCTAGTCTTATGTGTTATTGTTGTCTATCAACCTCCCATAATAACATTTGATGAGGGACATAACAAGAATGTATATAGTCTTCACATTCATGTGATCTCATTGTTTAGGTCGTCAACCTAAAGACATACATCATTGAGTAATATCATTCTTTACACATTTGTTATGTTACATATTATCTCATAAATGAACAAAATAGAATAAATTGGAAGATTTCCTTTATTATTAATCAAATCATTTACAAGATATGCCATTACAGTCATCATATGATTGGCTCTTTGGGCATACATACCAATAGATAATACCAAGATATAGCCCCAAGCTCCTCACAAATGCATTTCAATAGACTTTTTGTGAGAGGACACTTTTATGATATGGTCCACGGGTCTTCTAAAATGCATTTTCATGGGGATATATCGATTCATTTATATGATAATTAATAAAGGAGACATGTGAGAGAAATTGATGCTTAGAATCATTCATAAAGGAATATTGTCATTGCAATCGTCCCTAAATTCATACACATGTATCTTTTGTGATCATTATAAGGCTAATGGGTCTTTGTCTTGCGAGGAAAATTACTCGTTGTCATGATATGGGCCCAGGATCCTCACAAATGCATTTCTAGGGAATTAATCTGAGAGAACATTGTGATGATATGGGCCATGGTCCCTCAGAAATACATTTTTAGGGACTTGATGTGAATGTGAGATGACACTGTTAATATATGGGACCCGACACCTCCCAAATGTATTTTTAGTGACTTTCTATGAGAAGATATTATTAGGATATGGTCCCAACTCTACACAAATGCATTTACAAGGACTTGTTGTGATAGGAAACTTTAAAGATATGGGCCTTGGATCATCCCTGATGCATTTTGTAAGACTCTTGACCTAACTTAATGCTTAATTATAATTATTTTGCATAATGAGATGCTTAAACCTTAATTTAATCTTTTGAGCTGTATATGGGGTGCCTTGTTTGAATCATGGTTGGTGATGTGGAATCTCATGGTGATTCTAGGGTTTTTAGGGTTTTGCCTTAGTTGACATGGTGACTAACTTAGGGTTGAGTGTTGTGACCCCTACACCACTTTTGGTGAAGGTAGAAACTGAAACACATGCTTGGAATGTGTGTTCTTGATCGAGACAACCTAGAGGTGAGGATGGTCAAAACACTTTGTCCTATAGTGTCTCGACCATGTGCATATGGTGTTTTAGGGTTTTGGTCGAAACCATGTGTGTATGGTAGTGTCTCAACCGAGACAAGGGGTAACTGACCTAGTGGCTCGAGACACTTTTTCTGGATTAACATTAAAATTTCTAATTATGTATGTAAGTGGAGTAAAGACTATATCTTTGAAGGGAATGTGTCCCTTGATGATCTATTATGTTGACACCTCATAATCTCCTTTGGGTATATAACCCCTTCCCTTCACTTGTGAGCAATCTTTTCAGCCCCACCCTCCTTCTACCTTGAGATCATCCTTGGAGCTTTCGGAGCACGGAAGGTTAGATCTTGAAAACCTTGGGTGGCCGATCCATCTTGGATGTTGAAGATCTTGTGCTAGAATAAACTTTTGGTGGTGATTCTTTCCTTGGTAAGTGATCTTCTTCTCTTGATCATGTTTTCTTCTTTGAAACCTCCATCATCTTATTCTTCCTCCTTGGCCATAGACTATGGATTATCCATGGTGGCTTTTTTTGGAGATCTCCTCTTCACAAGGGTCATAGATCATGTTTTGACAAGATGGAATCCAAGTGAGAGGATGATTTCATCTCTTTCTCCCTTTTTTCTCTGTTTCGAACTAGATATGTTTCCCTCTTTCTTGAATATTCTTATGATCATGGTTTTCTATTTCTTGGAGGTGATCCTTTGGCCTAAGAGTTAAAGTTTGGTTGAAGATTTTGGATCTTGAGATCTTAGGAGAAGGTTTCTCTTCAAAACAAGCTGATTATATTATTTCTCTCACTTCTATAATGTGCATCTTCAACCTGATCATATGATGTTGTTTTTAAATCTTAACAATGTGTACTTTATGGCAGGAAGAATGATAAAGTTTAGGGTTAAATCTGGTAGTATTCTTGAAAGGATTATTCTTGTTATAAACCCTACAATCATAGTGCCCAATTCTTGTGGTGATTGAATTATTGATGTGTTCCTTTGGATTGTTATCTATGGATCTAAGATACTTGATAGATGGTTTGTTTATCATGAATAACAGTAGGTTTTGAATATGCTAACATGCATAGGAATCATGGTTTTATCTATATATACATCTCTTTTGGTGATCTTCTATAATCTATGATCTAGGGTTGATGAAGACCTTAGTATAGAGGGTTTGTTCATGGGTGACGTTTGGTATTCCCTGATGTTACCCACCTATTCTGACCTTATTCATATCTTCTATGGAGTTGGGCATGTGGTTGAGATGTCCTTTGGTTTTCCATCATGGCTGACACTCTTGAAGAGGGTGGTTTCGACCGCAAAACCCCCTGAATATAAGGATGGATGTTACTCTCTAAGTCTGGTGCAACTCAACATTGTAGGTCAAAGACACCTTGCACGCATTGCAGTTGAGTTAACTTCTGTGCACGGTCGAGATGCCCTTGCACACGTTCCAGACCGAAACTCAGAGTGCACGAGTTGTGGGCGAGATACATGTTGCGTGTCATGAACCAAAACTCAGGGTGCACCTGTTGCGGGCGAGATACATGTTGCACATCATGGACTGAAACTCAGAGTGCACGCATTGTGGGTGAGATATAGGTTGTGCATCTCCTGAGCCAAAATTCAAGTTGCATGTGTTGCGGGAGAGATAATGGTTGCACGCTTGCGACCCTGAACGCGTTGCGGTCGAGATGATGCAAGCTTTGTAGGCGTGACACCTTGTGGGTGAGGGGTCAAGACACATATGTTATCTCGGTCCTGACATGTTTTATGGAAGGTCGAGACATTCATGTAATGAGAGAGGTCAAGAGACATGTGATGAAGGTTGTCGAGACCTATGTGTGAGCGTGGTCAAGACACCTATACTTGTATACATGGTCATAGATCCATCTGTAGCAATTGTGGCTTGATAGCCTTTGGACATGAAATGTAACATTTTTTGGTATATATGAAATACAAATGGCCTGAGTAGAAGGCAGGTTTATTATATACTTCCGATTGTGATAATGAATTACAAATGATTTTAATTTACCCTATTTTGTCGTTAAAGTGTGATTAGTGATCATTCCACACTTTATTTTGAGTAATCTCACTTTGTGTGGCGAAGGGCGTCACACATTTGCAGGGACTTGTTGTGAGAGGACACTGTCATGATATGCACTACTACAGAAACAGCATTCAGTGTCGCTTTTTTGGGCATCGGTTATTTAGGAACACCGACGCCTATAATATTAGACGTCGGTTATTTAGGCAAACCGACGTCTATATTCGAAGACCAGCCAGACACGGGTACCACTTTGTATTCAGCGTCGGCTGGGTATAACAGAACGATGCCTAAAATCGCCCGCGAAATCCAATTTTTGAACGAAAAAATTTGCGTCACCTACAACGTCAGTTTTTTAACTATTCACTGACGCCTATTTAAGATGAAAATTTGCGCGAAAAGTCCCACTTTCAGTGTCGGTTATCCTTTGATAACCGACGCTGATAATGGTTCCCGCCAAATAATTTAGGGTAAAGATTGTCTAGTTGGATGTCAGTTTTTTACTATCAACCGACGCTAAAGCGTAATAGGTGTCGATTTTGTAGATAACCAACTTCGTTGACCAACTTAATAGACCCGATCACCCGACTCTTCCTCCTTTCTTCCTTTTTCATCACAATATTTCTCCTATGCTGCTGCTCACCGCCGCTCTCCCAAAATTGCCCGACGACCCTCGCTGCTGCTCGCCGCCGCTGCTGCTGGTGCTCTTCTGCTCGTCGCCGCCGTTGCCCGCCGCTGCTTCTGGTGCACCTCTGCTCACCGCCGCCACTGCTGCTGGTGTGCCGCTGCTATGCTCTTCTCTTGGTGCCACTGCTGTTCACCGCCTGCCCCTCTGCTTCTTCGCCTGCTCGCCGCCACTGCTTCCGCCGCTCGCTGCCGCTCTTCTCCACGCTAGCTCCAGGTAGCCCTAGCCTCTTTGCTTCCTTCTCCCTAGGTCCTTACCAACAGCAAGTACAACCATGGCTGTGTTGGCCTACCACGGCCGTGGCTGTGTTGCCCTACCACGACCGTGCTGGATAGCATGGCCGTGGTAGGCCAACACAGCCACAGCCGTTACCACGGCCGTGCTGTCCAGTACGGCCGTGGCTGGTAGGCCAACACAGCCACGGCCGTGCTTGCTGTTGGTAAGGATATGAACAAATTTTTATGTAATGCTTTATGTAAATCCTAGGATATGAACAAATCTTTTGCTTGCATATATTTGTGCTTCTAATTGTAATGTTTGACCTAATTCAGTAAATTTTGATGCATGTTGAAATAAGATTTAAACTTGTCAATTCTAGCATCCTAATTTGATTTGTTTAAACCTAACATTGATGAAACCCTAACATCAATTGTGATGAAACCCTAACATTAATTGTGATGAAACCCTAACATGTACATATCTATTTTTGTGTTTGTTGGCCTAGAAACCCGTCCAAGATTTACTCATTAGGAGTAAATCTTGGATAGTCCCCAGTTTGGGACTGATCTTGAACACCTAATCTCACTTAGGATGTAAGTGTATAATGTGTATTGGGTTTTCAAGAAAATTTCGGCAGCATTTCCCCATTTGTTCTCTAAGTACATATGTACTTAGAGAACAATAGGGAAATGCTGCCGAAATTTTCTTGAAAACCCAATACACATTATACACTTACTAGTGAGATTAGGTGTTCAAGGATGGGATATGTGGTACACATTTATTATATATAAGAATGACATCACATGTGTTTGTTGGCCTAGAAACCCATCTAAGATTTACTCATTAGGAGTAAATCTTGGATAGTCCCCAGTTTGGGACTGTTCTTGAACACCTAATCTCACTTAGGATGTAAGTGTATAATGTGTATTTGGTTTTCGAGAAAATTTCGGCAGCATTTCCCCGTTTGTTATCTAAGTACATATGTACTTAGAGAACAACGGGGAAATGCTGCCGAAATTTTCTCGAAAACCCAATACACATTATACACTTACTAGTGAGATTAGGTGTTCAAGAATGGGATAGGTGGCACATGTGTTTGTTAACCGTAGACCCTAATCTTGTCCTAATATATACTTGTTTTCTCTTTGGTCATAGAATGGATAGATCATGGATGTCCATTCACAATCGCTGCACCCCAGAGTTTATATCTGGTCTTGATCTATTTATTAGATTTGTCGAGGAACATAGGAAAGAACCTAGTGATCACAATTTTAGAGGCATGCATGTTTATATTTTTTATTTAAGCTAAATGTTTTCTTTTTTAATATCAATATCATTTTCAGATTTGATGTCTCATTATCTAGTAGTTAATACAAATGCTAAATGTTTGCCTTTTTAATGACATTTTTAGATGGCTGACCATGATGAGCATGATGTCCATGATGAGCATGAAGTCCATGATGAGCATGCTGTCCATGATGATCATGGCGAGGATACCAATGTAAGTTTTAAAAACATATCCTGTATTTTTTTAAAATTCATTATCTTCTAGTTATGTCATATATCCTATATTTCTATATTGGGCTAATTCAGTGTGTTTATTTTTGTCAAATTTTAGGTTGATGTACCCACTGAAGCACTAAACGAACTTGATGTGCATCACTAAACACTTAACAAGAAAAGGGGCATCACTCTATGGAAGAAGTTGATAGCTCTAAGTGGCAGTGGATCCAGATTGGCTGTGGAGTTTGATAATGGAGGAAATCCAATTGGAGTGAACCGCAATAATTTTGTAAACTATCTTGGGGTTGCCACTCGAAGCCATTGTGGTGTTAAGTATGATAATTGGCATAAAGTTCCTTAGGCGAAGAAATACATGATATGGAAGGATTTATGCATGAGTTATTATTATTTGTAATTCTATTTTGTAGATTACAAATTCTATTATTTGCAATTCTATTTTTGGATACTAGTTAATAACAATTCTATTTTACAGAATCTGTTTGCATTGGATGAGAAGATACATCATAAAAGCGTGATGCAACACGCTGGAAATATGCTAAGGAACTATATGACAAATCTCAACAGAGAATACATAAAAGATGGTGATAAGAAGAAGAAGTCAACCCTTGAATAGTGGAACTTCTTGGACAAAGAAGATTGGGACACATTTGTTGCTTCAAGAAAATCTAAAGAATTCAAGGTATTAGGCGTCACTCCCAATTTAATTAATATACATTGTATTAATATTTGGTGCTACTAACCAAATCATTAATGTGCATACTAACTAGGCCCTCAGTGAGGCGCAAAAAGAAAGGCGTGCACTGAATGTGCATGACCACACTAGGGGTCCAAAGGGCTATGCAAGCGTTCGCCAATGACTACAGGCGGAGTCTGCTGCTACTCAGGAGTTTGCTGCGACTCAGGAGTCTACCACACTCATGCCTCGCCATGATGTATGGATAGCTGGGAGGCAAAATAAGAAGGGTGAAATAAAGAAGCCCGTAACTGCTGAGGCGGCTGTGAAAATGGTAAAATACAACACTTAGAACAATTGTTTGAATATTGATTATTTGTGGTGTTAACTTACCAATTTCTATTGATGGTGATTAGCGGGAGCTGCACGAGCAGAGGAAACAAGGCACATTCATCCCTCAGGGCACAAGGGATGAATTGACAGTTGCTCTGGGTAACCCAGAGCATCCTGGATGTGTTAGGGGTGTAGGCACTGGTGTGGGCGTCAAAGCATTCTTTGGGCCATCCCAGCGCAAACCCAGAGCGGGACTTTCACAAGAAGAGGTAACCTATTCTTTTTTTAGAATGTTACTGCAAAAGGGAATTCGATAATAAGAAGCTAATGTTTCTTTTATCCATGTATAGGAGAATAAAAGAGTCGAGGATATATTTGCTAAGAAGGTCAGGGAAGAAATGTTGCGGTGGCAGGCATCTCTGGCTTCCAATCAGCCTATGGCGACCCACTCTTCTCCTGATGCACAGATTGAGAGTAATCTTGTAGACCCACCACCGCCTAACATGTCTGCTGTAAGTATTGTTTATGACATTGTAGCTAGTCTTTTCAAGATGATATGTTTTCAATATGATATGTATATATGTATAACATTCTTTATGTAAATTCGTAGGCATTGAAGCCATGCCGCTTAAGAATGTAAGACTATGTTGTTGCAGAGGCGCATGCTTACCCGTCCCTTCCTGGGGCAACATTTCACGGGACTACAATGCCACAGGGCTACGTTCGTGTGAGCCCGATACATGTATTCCCCGATTGGAGGGAAGCTATATTGCCATATGCCCACCCGGATATTGATACACTTGCTGAGGCAGAAGGCGGGGTGATATTGTGGCCTAAAGCAGATATCGTCTACACTACTGAAATTGTAAGATAAATTTACATTACTTTAGATTGTTAATGTGTATATATGAGGTCAATTGATCTAAAATTATATATACAGGTTAAAAAGAAGACACCCGGAGCATCTAGGCCTCCACCTCCACTTCCTGCATTACCAAGTTGGGTTCCAACTGACCTAAAATTCCCGTTAGGTCCTTCTTGTTGGGGAATGGCATGTTGGCTACGGGAACATAATATACATTGCCCTATAATTGTTTCTTTAGAAGCAAATTATGCAGGTCAATCATGCAAAAGCTCTTTATTTATACAAGATATGATTGAGCTGTTTCTATATGATTGGATAAATACATCAATGATAGAGACATGGATAAGGTGAGATCTTGTTTATACATCCATATACCTTGTGTAAGATTCGGTGATCTGGTTTCTTATATATTAATGCATACGTAATACATGTTTTGCAGCTACTTAGTTGAAAATCAATGTAAACAATTTGTATTTGACCATGTGGGATTTTTGATTCCATCATTGATTAGTATGGTAGCTAAAGACCCCGATAGTGTTCAACAATACTGTATAGATGCTTTTACAGTTTTTGGTCAGCAAAACAAGATGATAATAATAGCTCCATTCAAGTAAGTTTACTTTACTTATAATTTGGACTTAAGAAAATTACATTTTTATTGTGGATGTTGAGTTATTAATTTTTAACTTTTTTACCTCTGGCGGTAGGCATTGGGAGTTACTAGTTATTGTCCCTGGGACGTTCACTGTTTATTATCTAGATCCTACGGGGAGTACATTGAATACTAAAACTGGACACGTAATGAGATTGTCATTATTCTGGTGAGAAATATTTCATTTTTTATATCCGTTAACATATGTTATTACATTACTATTTAATTATGCAATTTACTGTGTTACATTAACATGTAGGGGTTTAGATGCATTCAAAAATGCTGGAGGAAAGGTCCCAAGGAAAAAGAACTAGCCAATAATTTGGAAGAACGTAAAAGTAAGTTCTCAACTCCAATGTATATATTATTTATGTGAACTGTGCTTATTGTATTTTTTAATATTTTGTATGTTTCAATTTATAGTGCACTACACAAGACAACGGTTGGGCATGCACATACCATGTGATGCAATTTATACAGATGATTATCCAATATGCCACATTGGACATCAATACCATACATGAGGTATTATATATAGTGTCATTCGTTAGTATAAAATATATCAATCTTATTTTGATATTATTACTTATATATATACATCATTCTCTTTGTAGGTATTTAAAACTGACCACACTATAGGTAAACGCTTAAAAGATGTTGTACATGCTCCATATACAATGGAAGTATTAAATGAAGTAAGAGAAGAATGGGCAAGAGCCATACAAGCAGTGGCGATTGTAAGATATAATTGGGATGATGATAGCGATGTTGAATGATATTTTGTAAATGAATATTTCTGAATGTTTATACATGTCTGAATGTTTCTACATGTATTTGAATGTTTCTACATGTGTGAATGTGAGAATTGAATTGATGTCTTAATGTATCTACTTGTGTAAAAAGTATATTTGTTGATTTTGCAGGTTTGTGGCCTATTTGTAGGCTGATATCAATGGATGTCGTAAACCTACAGTTTAGAAAACTGAACTGCAGGTTCTCATCCTACTGACCAGCCACAACAGGCCTGCAAACTGATAAGAAAAAAATAATAAAACATAGATGTCGGTTATTTATAGAACACCGTCATTAAAGACTTACATCGTCAGTTATTGGATAAAACCGCCGCCTAATATGATAAACAACCCGACTATGCAGGAAAGCATGGCCGTGGCGGTAAATGGCGTTGGTTATTAGTATAAAACCGATGCCTATAGTACTAAACATGGCCGTGCAGGGAAGCACGACCGTGGCGTCTCGAAACATGGCGTCGATTTTTTAGTTGTAAACCAACGCAGAAAGTGTCCTAGATGGCGCCCTTTTTGTGGCGCGAACCCTTATGGCGTCGACGTACTATACATAACCGACGCCGATAGGTGCCCTGCTGGCGTGTTTTTGATGGCGCGAAGCCTTTTGGCATCGGTTATAAAATCAACACTGAAGAGTTCGACCTTTTGCGGCGCCCACATAGGCGTCGCTTGAGAACCGTCGCTAAAAGGGCATAAACAACCGTCGCTAAAGCCTTGTTCTGTAGTAGTGATGGGTCATGGATCCTCCCCAATTAATTTTTAGGGACTTGGTAGGAGATGTCATTTGTCATTATATCATCCTAGGAACCTCCCAAATAGGATTTCAGGGACTTGTTGTTAGAGGACATTATCATGATATGGGCCCTGGAACTCCCCAAATGCATTTTAAGGACTTTTTCTTAGATGAAATCGTCATTATATGGGCCCTATCACCTTATAAATGCATTTTTGGGGACTTGTAGTGAGAGGACATTGTCAGGATATAGGCCCTAGCTCCTCCTAGAGGAATTTTCACAAACTTTTTGTAAGAGAAAATTGTCATGTATAAGCATCCCTTTCTGCCTTTGGTGCGGTATGAGCAGGTTCCTCTGGAATTGGAGTATACAGGACATAGAGCTTTCACTCTTGAGTGAGAATAATTCTCAATGTCCTAAACCATTCGTGGAAGT
Organism: Alisma plantago-aquatica; assembly: GCA_963693085.1. NCBI lineage: Eukaryota > Viridiplantae > Streptophyta > Magnoliopsida > Alismatales > Alismataceae > Alisma > Alisma plantago-aquatica. The sequence continues at coordinate 533,203,164 of OY856410.1, forward strand.
TAGTCCCATTCAGCTTGTCCTTTTCAAGGACCGATCGCAACGAAAAGTGATTGTTGTTTGTTGTCATTTGTACTACAAAAGGAAATATATGCAATTTAGTCCAAAACTCAATTTTGACTTATTTGATTGATTTGAATGGTTGATGATATAATTAGGACTTTAATTAATTATCACTCCCACTATTTTTGTTCCAATTGATATCCCTCACCATCAATTTGAAAGATTGCAGTGCACAATCTTGTAGTGGGTCAAGATCCTAAAATCCTCTAAGCCATGGACCATCTAAGGTCGTCACCCACAACTTAGATCTTCTAGGTAGGCAACTCTTGCCAATTGCATCATATGCAACTCTTGAAAGATGTCATATGCAACTCCTTGCCATGATCACCTCCATGCCTCAAGGTGCTAGATCCTATCTAGGTCACCTTGTTAAGTCCGACCCAAAGCCAACACGATGAATATGCACCCTGCTAGGGCAGACCCACACATTCATCCTTCACGCTTCCATGAGATAGACGGTGCACCACGCTAGGGCATGCCCACACTTGGCCGATCAAGCTTTTCATGTGTGTTGCATTTGGAAGGCATATAAAACTTTAATATTTAATGAAGGATTTGGTTTTATAGGTACATATATATATCCCATCACCACAATACATAGTATGTATCATATACATACTATATCCCATAGAAAACATGCAAAATGATAAAAGCGATGATTATGACCATCCTAATGTAATTCCTCAAGCAAAGAGGAATCATGGTCATCTAGGTCTACATCACATGCAACCTGTACAAGATGAACTCTGTGTTTTGCCTTTACTGGGTTTGATCAACTCATCTCCATGATTGATCAGCTCACCATCAGGCCGGTCGGTTGGGTTCCACTAGCTAATCGGTTGTCTCCTCCAACCGATCGGTTTGCCTGGTCATCATGCATCTCCTTCTGGCCGCCACCCACTCGTCTCACTCCTCGAGCTGATCATCTCGATCACCAACCAGTCAGTTCATGCCTTGAACCGGTCGTATCATTCGTCGTCAGATGTCCTCTGTTCTTTGACATAACAGGAAATAAAAGATCTATCCTATTTACATTTGAATAAAAGGGAAACCTCAAGTTACATTCGGGGGGAGAAAAGGTAGGAAAGAAATCTCGAGTTATCTCGAGTTACATTAGGAATAAGAGATAGGGGATCGGTGCGCAGACCAAGATGTAAGCAACCACATACAACCAAGCACACACATAGGGTTTATTGGCCATAACCACGCTATACATCCACCACAAAACTCATTTAAGGGTGATGCGTATCGAGTGCATTCATATTACATATCATATATGTGTATTGGGATTTGTGGATTTAGGATTGGACATGCAAAAAGCCAATTTTATTCGTATCGTATGCAATAAATAAAGGCGACAAACCAAAATCAATCATATCGATAATCCTAAAGTATAGAGAAGTTGATGTGGCTCTGATACCATTGTTGGGTTTTAGGGGAGGCAGAGAAGGCAGTGGAAACAAAATTGTTTTCCTCCCAAACCCAGAAAAAAGGAATCGCATCAATGTCTATACAATAGAAAGGATGGTTTGTAGAGGCATACCTTGTCCCGACGATTGCTCGGTGACGTTACCTTGCGGCTTGCGTAGTCTTCACCTCCAATCTTGGATGGTGTCTGTGCCACTCCTGGTCTCACTGAGACTATCGAGATTGACAATTGTCCTCCGAGTGGCAGAAATCTACCGCCTTTGAAGTAGTCCACACAGACCACCTGGAACTCCGATCTCCTTGTCCCATAAGGAATCGGAAGGAGTCGTACCCTCCAGTCAGTGTACTAGTCACCAACACACTCTCCTACAACCAGTTTCCTTTCTGTAGTTGTCTTTCCCTTACTGTGCCTCCCTTATTGGGTAGCACTTGCTCGGGCTCTCTCTTGGTTACCAAAACCAGAGATAACGACAACTTTGCAGGGCAACTGGTGTTCTGAGTTGTTGTACCTGAGAAGCCCCCTATACCCCTATATATATAGGAGGGTCATGGGACAAGGTTCTATACCCTGGGTAATGCGGGATTAAAGTAGGAGTAGAAGGGTTCGAGATTTTCCACAAAACAACCAACTTGCGACAGCTGAACCGATCATTTCACACCCTGAAACGATCGTTTCATGCCCTGAGCCGATCGTTTGGGACCTGAGCCGATTGTCTGGGGCTCTGATCCGATCAGCTGGAGCTCTGAGCCAATCAGTTTGTGGTTCTGATCCAACTCAAATTGACTTTCAAATTATTTCTGATTAATCAAATATTAATCCTTGTCCAAATCGAATTTGTACAAGTGAAACAAATTGTATTTGCAAAATAGTCTTCCCAAACGATCTCGGTTGGTGTACGAATCGACCGGTTCAACAATTGAGTTGATCGTTTCATGACACATGAGCCGATCGATTCATGACACATGAGCCGACCAACTCACAAAATGAGCCGACTGGTTCACCAACCTGAGCCGATCGATGCATCACATGAGCTGATCAGTTGGGGGCAGTAGACTTGTGCAAATCAGTCAATCACAGTTTCAATCAATCTGATAATCTAATCAATCGATCCAACACCTTGAACACTATGATATTGAGCTATCAATTGATTGAGTGTTTAATTGAACTACTAAACTCCTTTAGTAATCAATCTAAACGTCGTTTGTGGATAAACTCCTCTTCCAGGTTAAATCTTATGTGTGTGACCCTGTAGGTCCATTTCATGTAGGCAGTGAAAGTCCATAACACTTACGACTTCACAAGCAAAGAGCGGTGCCTAGTCGCACATTAGTGCTACCCAAGTGAAAAGGAAAGTTAGAGAACAACTTTCAATCCTATAATCCGTGAATGGTGTTGTAGTGAATGTATAATTCCTTTATCACTGATATCCCGAATGAACACAAGGCATGGAATAATCATCCTTTCAACGTTCATTCACTTTCTTGATCTCAGAGTAGATTGGAGGAGATATGCATGACATCAATATCACATACTGATTCAAACATGCGTGCATGCCTATCTCAGTCCTACTCATCAAGTAGCCATGGATATAAAACTCCCTCAGGAGGGACAAATCCCATATCTATCACTCACTGCTCAAAAGCCCCATGTGTCAAAGCCACCCAATCATCACCTTTATAACAACCCATGTTTCAAGACTGCGTTTGATGATGTCAAAGTGCACCCAACAACATGTGTTGAGTGTACTAATTTCAGGTCAAAGAATCACACTCACCACCATCACTGTGAGAACTAACTGTGACTACCATATCATGGTTCCATGTGTCAAACTCACGGTGGGTCTGTCCGGTACACTTGTTCTCTAACAAGTACCTATGTGTTTGGTTTGATATCTCCATATCATGACTAATGAGATTCTGTCATCAACCAACACCACAATCTAGTCTTGTGTGTCATTGTTGTCTATCTACCTTCCACAATGACATCCGACTAGGGACATAACAAGAATGTACAAACTCTTATCATCCGTATGATCTCATCATTCAGGTCATGAACCTGAAGGAATACATCAAATGCCTCTAAGCCATTGATTGGCTCGCCATCAGGCCGGTCAGTTGGGTGCCACCAACCGATCGGTTGGCTCCTGCAACCGATTGGTTCTCCTGGTCATCATGCATCTCCTTCTGGCCGCCACCCACTTTTCTCACTCCTCGAGCCGATCATCTCTATCACCAACTAGTCGGTTCACACCTTGAATCGATCATCTTAGTCATCGTCAGATGTTCTCCATTCTTTGACATAACATGAAATAAAAGATCTATCCTATTTACATTTGAATAAAAGGGAAACCCCAAGTTACATTTGGGGGGAGTAAAGGTAGGAAAGAAATTTTGAGTTATCTCGAGTTACATCAGGAATAAGAGATAGCAGATCAGTGCACAGACTGAGATGCAAGCAACCACATACAACCAAGCACACACATAGGATTTATTGGCCATAACCACGCTATAAATCCACCACAAAACTTGTTTAAGGGGGACGCGTATCGAGTGCATTCATATTGCATATCATATATGTATATTGGGATTTGTGGATTTAGGATTGGACATGCAAAAAGCCAATTTTATTCGCATCATATGCAATAAATAAAGGTGACAAACCAAAATCGATCATATCGATAATCCTAAAGTATAGAGCAGTTGACGTGGCTCTGATACCACTGTTGGGTTTTAGGGGAGGTAGAGAAGGCGGCCGAAACAAAAAATTTCTCCTCCCAAACCCAGAAAAAAGGAATTGCATCAACGTCTATACAATAGGAAGGATGGTTTGTACAGGCATACCTTGTCCCGAGGCTTGCTCAGCGATGTTACCTCGTAGCTTGCGCAGTCTTCACCTCTGGTCTTGGACAGTATCTGTCTAGCTCCTGGTCTCACCAGGACTATCGGGATTGACAGTTGTCCTCTGAGAGGTAGAGGTCTCCCGCCTCTAAAGTAGTCCACACGGACCACCTGGAACTTCGATCTCCTTGTCCCACAAGGAATCAGATGGAGTCATACCCTCCTGTCAGTGTACTAGTCACCAACACACTCTCCTACAACCAGTTGCCTTTCTGCAGTTGTCTTTCCCTTGATGTGCCTCCCTTAGCTGGTAGCACTTTCTCGGGCTCTCTCTTGGTTACCAAAACCAGAGAGAATGACAACTTTGTAGAGCAACTGGTGTTCTGAGTTGTTGTACCTGAGAAGCCCCCAATAACCCTATATATAGGAGGGTCATGGGACAGGGTTCTCTATCTCGAGCAATGCAGGATTAAAGCAGGAGTAGAAGGGTTTGAGATTTTCCACAAAGCAACCAACTTGCGCCAGCTGAACCGATCGTTTCACACCCTGAAACGATCGTTTCATGCCCTGAGCCGATCGTTTGGGACCTGAGCTGATCATCTAGGGCTCTGAGCCGATCGGTTCGTGGTCCTGATCCAACTCAAATTGACTTGTCAAATTTGTTTTCGATTAATCAAATATTCATCCTTGTCCAAATCAAATTTGTACAAGTGAAACAAATTGTATTTGCAAAATAGTCTTCCCAAACGATCTAAGTTGGTGTACGAATCGACCGGTTCAACAATTGAGCCGATCGTTTCATGACACATGAGCTGATCGATTCATGACACATGAGCCGATTGACTCACAACATGAGCCAACCGGTTCACCAACCTGAGCCGATCAGTTCATCACATGAGCCGATCGGTTTGGGCAGCATACTTGTACAAATCAGTCAATCACAGTTTCAATCAATCCGATACTCTAATCAATCGGTCCAACACCTTGAACACTATGATATTGAGCTATCAATTGATTGAGTGTTTAATTGAACTACTAAACTCCTTTAGTAATCAATCTAAATGTCATTTGTGGATAAACTCCTCTTCCAAGTTAAATCCTATGTATGTGACCCTACAGGTCCATTTCACATTGGCAGTGAAAGTCCATAACACTTATGACTTCACAAGCAAAGAGTGGTGCCTAGTCGCACATCAGTGCTACCCAAGTGAAAAGGAAAGTTAGAGAACAACTTTCAATCCTACAATCCGTGAATGGTGTTACAGTGAATGTATAATTCCTTTGTCACTGATATCCCGAATGAACTCAAGGCATGAAACAATCATCCTTTCAACGTTCATTCACTTTCTTGATCTCAGAGTAGATTGGAGGAGATATGTATGACATCAATATCACATACTGATTCACACATGCATGCACGCCTATCTCAATCCAATCATCAAGTGGCCATGGATATCAAACTCCCTCAAGAGGGACAAATCCCATATCTATCACTCACCCCTCAAAAGCCCCATGTGTTAAAGCCACCCAATCATCACCTTTATAACAACCCATATTTTAGGACTGCGTTTGATGATGTCAAAGTGTACCCAAAAACATGTGTTGAGTGCAGTGATTTTAGGTCAAAGAATCACACTCACCACCATCACTGTAAGAACTGACTGTGACTACCATGTCATGGTTCCATGTGTCAAACTCACGGTGGTTCTGTCTGGTAAACTTGTTCTCTAACAAGTACTAATGTGTTTGGTTTGATATCTCCATATCATGACTAATGAGATTCTGTCATCAACCAACACCACAATCTAGTCTTGTGTGTCATTGTTGTCTATCTACCTTCCACAATGACATCCGACTAGGGACATAACAAGAATGTACAAACTCTTATCATCCGTATGATCTCATCGTTCAGGTCCTGAACCTGAAGGCATACGTCATTGAGTACTGTCATTCTCTAGACATTCAATATGTTCTATCATTATCTCATATGACTGAACCAAAAAGAATTGGAAGCTTGCCTTTGATCTTTATCAAATCAATCTTAATGTATCCCACTAATCATCCCATGATTGGCTCTCAGGGCATACATACCAATAGTATCTAGCTAAAAGCCACTGATGATGATTTCTATGATATGATGTAGAAATGGAAAGAACTAGATGTATTGAAAAATTACAAAATTTTGTGATTCTTGTTTTACTCATTATCTCTCTTGGTATGCCTAATATTCTTTATGTCATTCTAGTTACACGAGATATTCACATATAATAAACGATGACAGTAAAAAGGAGTAATGACAAGTGGAATGATGGAACATCTATTTAGGTGCCATAAACACTGTGAGTTTCACCCAAGTTCCACACTGGAGAAATGAAACAGATCTCCTTGTAGTAATCAAAGTATTATGAGAAATATTTTCAGAGTGTGGATCAAGACCTTAAAGGTCAAACCACTAGGATTTAGGAGTGAGTCATCTAGTGTGACTCTAGTCTTAAATCCTTGTTGTGAAAGTCTATGTCCATGAGGAATAGACTCTGATGAAATGAAAATTGTGAAACATTTGATATATGGTGATATGTGATATATTATTTTATTGGTTCCTATCTCGTGTACTCAAGATGAGGACGTGAGCCTCTTTAGGCAATCCTGTAGTGGACCAGGGTCTATTAATATCTTAGGCTGTCCAGATAAACCCTAAGATAGTGATAGTGAGCCGTTGATATGAGAAACAGGTGTGGCAACTTGTACTTGGTGAGGTACAAGACAAGCAGTCTTAGGGAAAATGAATAAAGATGACATCTGTGTAGAATATGATTTGAATTTTTGTGAAATTCCTTATACTGCTAGTTGATGATTTACCATTATTGATTATGTTCATTGTTTTGAACAAAAAACATTTTTTTATAGAGATTATCTATCTTATATTTTTACCTGTCTAGTCTGGAATTTGATTTTAAATATTGATGAGTAGTTAATGTTGGGAATTATATCCACTCTGAATATGACTTGGATTTACATATCATCTAAATAGTCTTACTTGGTAGACATGTCTTATCTGTAATTTATCTTTCGTACTACATGATGTGTTCCTAGTATGGCTGGTGGGGTCTCAGAATGCTGATGTTATAATTATCTATTGATTCTAAATGTCTAGATCTTGATTTGTTACTCATACTAATGGGTTTTCATTCTAAATTAAGTAACATCTACTAATATGTTCATAGACATGCTTGAAAATATGTTTAAAAGGTGGATTAGGTCTAAGTGATTACCTTATCTGACAAATTTCTTGAACTATCTACTAGACTCTTTTAAGTCCATTATAATTGATCCAATATTGATGCATGTACTGATCTTAAGTGGAAGGTATATACTCACTTGGGCTCTTTATTAGTTTCATGAGGTTCTTTCAAATGTTTTTAAGTGTAATGATGTCCAAGAAAGAGGTCGTGATAGAATAATATAGATAGAATGGAATGTTCTTGTACTCTCTCTTTTTGGAGATGGGTTGTAGATCAAGTTTGTTCTTTCATATTCATGTAAGTAGACTAAACTAAATTACATCTTAGAATATGTCTTGATTCTACTTTTAGTGGAGTTGAATATGATTTGTGGTGATTAAATATGTCATCATGTGGTGACATTGTGAAGATGTTTTATGATAGAGAAAAGGGAAAAATTTACATGTGTTTTATATATATTGTGTTACTTGTGTTTGACGATAATGAAGTTGTAACAACCCACACTTTTGAGTGTCCCTCGGTTAAGAGACGAACTTAAAGTCAAGGATCATTACCTACATTTCCAGCATCCAAATTCAACAAATAATAAAATAGAAAATAATTTCCATTATTTCAAAATTTGTTTACAGAATGTATAATGATACTCCTCTAAGGAGTTACATGAATTGTCAAAGAAATTATATACAGGAGAAGAATTATTACATCTAGCAATCCTACTTGACTTAATTTTTAATATCTTCAAGATCTCTTGATTCTTCATGTCTTCAACTAATAGATGTAGGTTAACCGAAAATGCTTAAATAGATCAATATATTTCTTTATAGTGTACGTCAGTGCATACAAAAGTGTGCATATAATATAACAACATATATTCTCAACCATCAAATGGATGCGCATACAAACTAGTATTTTATTTAAGACAATCTAACCCATTTTGTCAAACCACCTTGGGTGTAATCACCTTTCTCTATCCATCATTGAACTTAGGTGAACCACCCCTTCGTAGGTCTAACATTGGGTTTAGTTTACCAAGGTTTACATTATGTGATAGTCATATTGGCACTATAATTGAACATGAAATAAACATCCAACAATTATCTCTCATTCAATCTTCGAGAAACCTTGACAAAATTCCAAATTCAATAATTCGAGTATTAATAAGCGTAACCACATACCTTATTGAAGAACCATGTAGTATAATCTTCAAACACTTTATGAAATCCAATCATCAAAACAAGAAAAGGTACATCCAACCAATCCATACAATCTATAATTTTATACAACCCTAAAGTGTCACCAATAGATTCATAATGTACCAATCAGACCTAACTTAGGTCTTAGAGTGGGGTTTAGGGTTATCGGGTTTAGGTTAGGAATGTGGGTAGCTAACCCTAATTCCATCCTATCATGGATCGTAAGGGTTATGAACCCTAATTCTAGGTGTAATCCTAATTTGTGTATGGGTCATTATATCATCATAGTATCATATTAGTTCAGGTTACATCAATTAATCATGATGTCGAGTTAATTTGTAAGATTTAGGGTTTGCATATAGTCTTTATATCTTTAACTTACCTTAAACCCATCTTCTAACTAGAAGCATAATAAATGTAATACTGTGTTCTAGATTGATCATAGTACGTCATTATGAGCACATACATTTGATTATGTCAGTTAACAATATATCAAGCTATAAGCATTGCATTTGAACCCAAAGTAGTTATGTTTATGATTTGAGATATAAATTGTGAAGTCTCCAGATTTTCAAGAACTTAATCTAATGTGTGACATTCAAATTGAAACCCTCACCTCAGCAAGAATCCCAATTTAAACATCCCACACTAGGCTAAGAAGAAGAAAATCAGAGGAAGTCAGAAGGAAACAACAATACAACATGGACATGAACAATATACAAACCACAACACATGTTCACCATTCTACATATAATTATAAAATGAATTGTTACAACATTTGATATTACACATTGAACAGTAAAGTTTTACATATGAATGCACTACATCTATAATAGGATCTTAAAACAAAAGGTCAATCTGTACATCAGCTCACCACACAACTCACAACTATCCAAGTCCTTCAAGATCATATGTCCACATACCTAAAAAAAGATTACATGTGATGCACGTCAACACAATACTTAAGAATATTGTATTAAGTACGTATACATGTCTTTTTATATACCTCTCATTACTAAGACTTGGCAATAAGATAAAATAATACTTGGCAGCAACAAGAAAATATAACAAAAGCATATACTCGAACAAGATATTTATTAAAAAAAGAGAACACATACTTTAAGCACATTTTGCATTATATCATCCATGAATTTACATCCTGAGGGAATAATGCATCATCTAAGCTACCAAATAGTTTGAGATGTAAGGCCGTATGATCTGCTACCAAAGAGTTAGATCATTGTACAATATGAACTTCTACCACAGAGAATGATCACTTTCTAGCACTATGCTACCAAAGAGAATTAGTGCTTTCATATAATGGAACATATATATATTATGTTTCATGTGTTCATAGCTATAAGTATGGAAAATAAAGCAAGATATCATACAATAGAAATCATTTCATCTAATATCATATGCCAAGTATTTGTACACACATAATACAACCATACTAAGTAGTAGACCAAGTAAGAGGTAAGGGATTACCTTGATCAAGATAACCTAATCCACATATTCCTGAGTCAACTATCACTCTTGGTCAACCCTAATTAAGACAAGATCACATATCACCATCATGTTCTCATCATCTCAACCCTAGTATGTCCATTTTAGTGCATCACTTGGTTCATTGGGATATGCCCATTATTATTTCTTGTCTGACTCCTCTTGTTATATGGGATTGATGCTACTACTTTTGTATTCCAGATTATAATTAGTTGCATAAACATTAGTTTACATATCATTGTTTGCATGTATTAACCCTAGATTATATACATTAATCCAATCAGGGTTTTCTCATCATTATAGGATCCTTAAACATGTAACCTTATTTATATTCATAGTTATGATCTCATAATTATATATTAGTTTTGCAATTTTTAAGGTTTCTTGAGCATGTTTGTAATTATTGCACATTAATTAGGTTTGTTTGCCCTAATTAACCACATTAAGCAAATTTCATGATTACATACCATAACTGATCACATCTGACTTCACATGAATTCTAAATCACATTTAAGACAACTGATGCATTCTCGTAATTTTAGGTCATTATTTGATATTTGTAATACATGATATGATTATTTCACAAATTACATGATATTCCCAATATTAGTGCATTAAAAGCAAGATTTTTCTATTTCATTGTGTTCTACACATTTTTCTGAGAATTTTGGTACCTTGTTTGTATTTGTCTGATAACTATGCTAATTTCTACCAATTACCAAAGATCAACATACATTTTTGGATTTTACCCTTTTTCGGCCAATCGTGTGTCACCATGTGGCTCTTAGGTGGTGTGGATCCTCTCTCAAGCCAGATGATTTTCTTGGCTAGGACCCAGTTCAGGTATGATCTGGCTGTTTCAGGGCTTTCCCTACTTTCCCTTCTCACATGATCGGGCAATCCAGTTCCTCCGTCAAAAGGTGTTGCCGAAACTATGTTCTTAGACCCTTCATCTTGGGTTCCACCATGAGTCTCTTCTCCATCATGAAATCACAACAACTCCCTTCCATCTCACCTCCATGAGTATGTCACCATGGCCATCACCTCTGATAAGAAAGACAATCTTCAAGTGCTTTGGTGAACTGGATTCTTCGCCTCTGGCCTTTCAGGACCATCAGTGGTGACTTCTTCTTCCTTGCCATCACCTTCTATAGTCCATGACTTTCACTATGTCAACGTCACACTGTCAGCCTCTAGGCTACTAGCTTGTTGTTGGATCCTCCACCTGTCCGACCAAGTGACCTCGCAGGGGTCTCCATTGCGGTTGGTACTACGGCGGTGAGATGACAAATCTTCTCCCTATCTTTGTGGATGGAAACTGAGACCTTTGCAAGGTCTGTGTGACCATTATGAACTTGGTCAGGACGTCTACTAGTAGTGAGGAACCTAGTGGCATCACCCCAACTCCATTCACACCTCCTGAACAGGTCCTTGATCAATAGACAATTTCATCAACGAAACCACGTTGAAAAACCACGAGAACAACAAAGTTCTTCTCCTTGAGAATCCCACTTCATCCATGCCATGTATTGATGCATCCCTCAGAATCGAAGGCAGCACAGACACTATCTCATCTATACTTCATGGGGTGTGAGCCCTTCTCTTTCACATTGTCCCTTGCAACATGTCGTGGAGAAGTCAACTAATGGGAAAACCAATTCTCTCTCAAAACTCATCCAGATAACTTGCACGAGAGGTCTTAGGATCAATCTTTCTGGGGAAAGCATAACTGCTCGTTCAGTTTGCTCCATTGAGCCATGATCATGACATGGGATTGGATAGGCTCATCATCCTGCCACTCCCCACTATCTACAATCTGTGACATCTCATAGCTGAGGCTAAAGGGGCGTGACACTATATACATATCAGGACCTAGATGATAACTTTGTTCTTCTATCATCAACATAGAAATAATATCATCACTTCCAAACCTGCATAACCTTCTTATAGGAACATTGAAATCTAATAAAACTTTGACCATAGTTTTATCACACCTCAAGCTACATTGAACTAGAATTTGGTGCCAAAAAGTCACTTCTTGACTGGTCAAATAAATACTTTAAAAAGGCATAAAGTTATGGATCTGAATCATGATATCAATATCATTTGACGTCCAAACTTTAGCAAGACACTTGGAACTCTTGATATAACCTAACCATGTGGATTTATTTAAATCATTAGATATCCAAGGACACCAAAATTCACTCCATCACATCCTACACACCTTAAAGAGATTTTTTCCTCAAAATTAAGCCAAAAATCAAGTCTTTCATATCATTTGCATCTTAAAAGAATTTTTTTCCTCAAAATTAAACCATTTCATACTACCTGGAAAAACCAAAAAGTCTATATCCCAATGTAGGGCACCTCCCTATGTGTAACTTATAAAAAGAAGCTCCAAAACTATATATATATATACCTTCTAGGAGATTTTAAAACATCTAGGGTGAACCACCCACCATATAAAATGTTTACCATGCTTAGGTTATGTCATGCCATATTTCACATTTCAAGATAAGATCACATTCTTACTTATATTATACCATGGTTGTTCTAAACAAAGTTATATGAGTTGTTTGTCAAACATATGTCAAAACTTTATGTAGTCCAATTGAGGTTCTCCTAACCCTTATCATGAGGGTAATGACATGCTCAATCTCTCTTAGCTAACTCAACTCTATGAGTATCACATACATAAGCAAAAACTTTATCTTCCCTCTTTGGTCTAGGGTTCTCGAGTGTACCTCATTGGAACCAATCGATAGGTTTACAATCTCTAGGCACATAAGCACAAACAAAAACATGATTTGACATTCTCTTTGTAGGTACCTACCCAAGATAAACGCTTACCCAAAACTCTCATATATATATATATATCCAACTACTAGATTCCTACAAGGAACCACCAACCTGATCTTAAGGCTTTACAAAGACTAACATGGTTACCTCCTCCACGGTCTTGGGACTCTCTCTCGCTCATCCAGATGGTAGGTTCTCATATTCATGTTCACATTTTCATATATAGACAACCTCTTTCTATCTCTAGGGTTTGGTCCTCCCAAGGACATCTATGGTTCAACGAGACTACAGGAATCATGCATAACACAACTCTACTCAATCACTCAGGAGTATTCTAGTATAGGGCATATCATATCACATATTTTTCATCATTCTTATATCTTGGAGTTTAGGTTCTCTAACCTTCTCCCAATGGGTCTCACTCTCTCTAGAGTTAACCCTAAAACTGGTCCTAACACTAGAGGTCCTCCTTTGTGAAAGATTTTGAGGCTCATGCTGACTCACAACCTTGTCTTAGCTTACCTTATCTTAACTTAGAAAAACACACATACTTGCATAATCAAAACTTATCTCAAATCCTCAAAACTAAACTTTAATCCTTAAATACAACATTGATCATCATAAACCATCTTATATCATCTATATTAGACTTACATCATATCATCAAAACTTATTTCACCTATTCCATCTATCATATATTCCAACAAGGCTCTAGACATCTAATCTAGAACTATTCTCTCTTCTAGACTGATGTCATTCACTTTCACTTAGGTTGAATGACCACCTCCTACTCGTACATGTGTGGGGACACATTTTTGTAATACTTACATATATAATAAAATATTATATAGTTTTTCTCTGATAAAATAAGTGTTAGAGAAAACTATCGAGGTTTGATATGATTGAAATCAAAAACCAAATCCACAAAATGAGTACCCCACACATTGTAGAGATTTTAGTTCCATGTCACCTAGTGAAAAGTGTGAGAATAGGGTGTAGACTGGTGTATCTACCCAAAACATAGATGCATCATATGCCAAAGGTCTCTCTTCCAGCGATGTACATCATTTCCAAATAATGCAACGTCCCATACCGTTGAACTATAAGGAAAGAATGACATCTAAGGACCTACTATAGAACAAGCACCAGTCTAGACCTAGTTCTCAGACATCTAGGTTCCAACCTAGAGACTAAGTCAGATCTAGTCTCTAAAAGACAACTAATCTATCCCTAAAGATGTTCAAGTTCAAGGTTTTCTTTAGTTTGAGTTGCATAATGAGGATATGCTAGGCTTTGCTATTGTTCATACTCTGATACCACCTGTGACGTCCCCAGATTTTTAAAAACTTAATCTAATGTGTGACGTCCAAATTGAAACCATCACCTCAGTGTGAATCCCAATTTTAACACCCCACACTAGGCTAAGATGAAGAAAATTAGAGGAAGTCAGATGGAAGCAATAGTAGCACATGCACATGAACAATATATAAACTAAAAACATGTTCACCATTCAACATATAATAATAAAATAAATTGTTACAACATTTGATATTACACATTGAATAGTAAAGTTTTACATATGCATGCACTACATCTACAACATGAACTTAAGATAACAGGTCCACTTGTACATTAACTCGCCACACAACTCACAACTATCCAGGTCCTTTAGGATCATATGTCCACATACCTAAAACAAAGATTGCATGTGGTACACGTCAGCACAATATTCAAGAATATTGTACTGAGGTTGCTTACGTGTCCTTTTATATACCTCTCATTACTAAGGCTTGACAATAAGATAAAACTAATACTTGGCAGTAATAGAAGAAAATATTACAAAAGTGTATACTCAAACAAGATATTTATTAACAAAAGAGAACACATATTTTAAGCACATTTTCCATTATATCATCCATGAATTTTCCACTTGAGGGAATAATGCATCATCTCAGCTACCAAATAGTTTGCGATGTAAAGTCATATGATCTACTATCAAAGAGTTAGATCACTGTACAATGTGATCTGCTACCAAAGAGAATGATCACTTTCAAACACTATGATACCAAAGAGAATTAGTGCTTTAATATAATAGAATAGATATGTTATGTTTCATGCGGTCATAGCCATAAGTATGGAAAATCAAGCAAGATATCATAGAAGAACAATCATATCATCTAATATCATATGCGAAGTGTTTTTACACACATAATACAACCATACTAAGTAGTAGGCCAAGTAAGAGGTAAGGGAGTGCCTTGATCAAGATAATCTAATCCACATATTCTTGAGTAAACTATCAGTCTTGGTTAAACCCTGATTAAGACAAGTTTACATATCACCATCTAGTTCTCATCATCTCAACCCTAGTATGTCCGTTTTAGGGTTTAGTTAGGTTCATTGGGATATGCCCATTATTATTTCTTGTCTTACTATTCTTGTTATCTGGGATTGATGGTACTAATGTTGTATTCCAGATTATAATCAGTTGCATGAACATTAGTTTCCATATCATTGTTTGCATATATTAACCCTAGATTATATACATTAATTCAATTGGGGTTTTCTCATCATTATAGGATCCTTAAATATGTAACCTTATTTATATGCATAATTATGATCTCATAATTATATATTAGCTTCCAGTTATTGATATAAGCTTAATCTGGATTTTTTAGGGTTTCTTGAGCATGTTTGTAATTAGTGCACATTAATTAGGATTACTTAACCCTAACTAGCCACATTAAGCAAATTACATGATTACATATCATAACATGATCACATGTGACTTCACATTGGTTCTAAATCACGTTTAAGAGTTACTGATGCAATCTCATAATTTTAGGTCATTATTTGATATTTATAATACATGATATGAGTATTTCACAAACTACATAATATTCTTGATATTAGTGCATCAAAAGCCATATTTTTCTATTTCATTGTGTTCTACACATTTTTCTGAGAATTTTGGCACCTTTTTTGTATTTTTCTAATAACCATGCTAACTTCTACGAATTATCAAAGATCAACATACATTATGGGATATTACCTTTCTGGGGCAAGCATAACTGCTTGTTCAGTTTGCTCCATTGAGCCACGATCACGACGTGGGATGGGATAAGCTCATCATCCTACCACTCCCCACTATCTCCAATCCATGGAATCTCACATCTGAGGCTAAAGGGGTGTGACACTATATACATATCAGGACCTAGATGATAACTTTGTTCTTCTATCATCAACATATCAATAATATCATCACTTCCAAACCTACATAACCTTCTTCTAGGAGCATTGAAATCTAATGAAACTTTAGCCATAGTTTTATCACACCTCAAGCTACATTGCATTAGAATTCGGTGCCAAAAAGTCTTTTCTTGGCCAGTCACATAAATACTTCAAAAAGGCATAAATTAAGGATCTTAATCTTGATATCAATTTCATTTGACACCCAAACTTTAGCAAGACACTTGGAACTCTTGCTATAACCCAACCATGGGTATTGATTTAAATTATTAGATATCTAAGGACACCAAAATTCACTCCATCACATCCTACACACCTTAAATAGATTTCATCCTGGAAATTAAGCCAAAAATCAAGTCTTTCACATAAATCATAATTCATTATTATCTAAATCCATTTTATGACCATGGGATCTCAACATTATCAAGATTAGATGTTTATATTACAAAATAAATGTATTTACAAATTTTAGCAATATATTAATCAAATCTAGGGTTTAGTTGCATTAATCTCCTCACAATCATGTTTTTACTATATGTTTGGAACATGAAGCATATGAGAAATTTTATATGAGATGGAAATTTTATATGAGAAGGATGAATGAATTTTACAGATTATGAAGATAAATCCTATTGAATTTGAAATTGAATATGAATCTGTTGTAGTAAGAAAAGTTTATAACTAAAGATGAACCCACAAATGATCTTTTTCATGAAGAAAACTAATGAATGGAAATAATAATACAAAATGAATTATAATCTTGTTTTGTGAGATTATCAAATTTTCAAAGAATATGAAAAGTCATGATAAATGATGCATTACTAAGAATTTTGAAGTAACTATTTCTAGTATCCAAAGAGGTATATGATGATGATAAGGGATGAAATATTTGTCTAACACTAGTAAATTTGGAATTCCAGTGTAAAAGATCCAAGAAGCAAGAAAATGATGTCATATGAAAGAAAGATAAAATGGATCTCTTTTTTTTTTGAAATTTTTGACTTACTCCTCATTAACTACTTAAATCAGAATAAACACAGTCTCATATTGATGCGGGAATAGGCCCAAACATAGAACTACTAGAGATGGTACCCTCTAGAGTTGATTTTGCAATGGAGTGAGCCACCCAATTACACGATCTACGTGCAAAATAGAAAGTCACTAAAGAAAAGGCTCTATCTACATCTAAAATATCATCAACCATGAGGCCCAAGTGGTCATTCCTTGCAGAAGCATTAGATATTGAAGAGAAGACTACCATGAATCCACCTAAAGAATTATATTGGGATATCCTTTATCCTCACCATCTTCTACATGAAAGGAGAGATATTACATCTATGAGCTCCATTGTACCTATAAAATCCTTCCTCTCCGTGCAAAATTCCACCAGTAAACCATCCGAGTTACGTAGTACACCCCTTATACCAATCCTTCCTTGCTTACAAACCGCCACATCAATATTTATCTTCAAGCTACCCTGGGGAGGAGGTTGCCATCGGTCTGAAAATATGTCATCATGCCTAGATATACTGGTCTCGAATGAGGCACTATCCCATCTATAGTCAGTTGGATGATCAAGAAGCATCCAAACAACATGCCTCTGTCGGGTTCTTCATTATTGAAAACAAAATCATTCCCCCATGCCCAGCTACCCCAGGATACTTCCAGAACCTTGTCCATATCATCATGTTTAGCTTGTCGGCAAGGTAGAGCAGTCTATCTATCACTGAAACCATATTGGATGTTTCATTTTGGTCCCATAGTTGAAGATGAGACCAAGCCTTCTTCACTTCTCTGCACTCAAAGAGAATATGCGTGATGGGTTCCTTGTCCTCCTTGTAGATCGGGCATCTCCCATCAGCAATACAGTGCTTATCTTAGAGCCTACCCAGTGTAGCCAAACTCCCTATACAAGCTCGCCAGATGAAGTGGGAAAGGAGTGGTGGCCAACTTGGCTTCCAGATCTAGTTCCATAGTTTCTCTCTCGGTGAGGACCTACTCACAACATACTCCTGCTTGCCAAGATGGTAGAGCCAATATGCTAATTTGCTAGTAAAGTTACCTCGGCATTCAGGACACCACAATGGGCCATCCTTCAGTCGATGTAGGCTAAGTGAGGTGTTAAGAATTCTCCAGCTCACATCAAGTAGAATGACCAATATACAAACCTCATGGTTCCACTCTGCTTGCCCAAGGACGAGAAAATCACAGACACGCCGACATGCACTATTCGACTGTAGGCTTGGGTGGAGAGTGTTTAGGGCCTCGAGATCATTGTATATCCACCTATCCATCCACAAATTGATGTCACATCCTTTTCAAATCACCAACTCAGACCCTCCAAGATGATATGTTTGACCCTCCAGATGTTGTGCCATGTGTATCTAGGATTGTGGCCTCTTGTAGCATGTAAAATGGAGGTTCTTGGGAAGTAGCAAGCTTTTAGTATCATGTATGCTAGGGAGTCAGTATTAGAGAGAATTTGTCATACCTGTTTGGCTAGTAAAGCCTAATTGAAAACATTCAAATCTCTAAAACCCATCCCTCTATCACTTTTTGGCTTGTACAAATTAGCCATCATTCCCAAGAGATTTTCCTCTAAGAACTTTTTGCCCCCACCAAAATCTAGAAATACAGCTTTGAATTTTATGATGTACCGTGCTGGGTATCTGGAAGACACTCATTATATATGAAGGTATGGCCTGAGCATTAGATTTGATAAGGACTTTCTTGCCCAGTTTAGATGAAAACTTTTCCTTCTATCCTCATAGTTTTTTTTTCAAATCCTTTCTCTAAAAAAGTTAAAAATTTGTCTTTTAGACCTACCTATATCTGTGGGCAGGCCCAAATATTTGGCATGTCTATCAACTTCACTAACATTGAGGAATTTGGCAGCATCCTTCTAGTGTCATGGTGTACCCCTTTGCCAAAAGCAACTTCAGTTTTGTTGTAGTTGATTTTCTAGCCCAATGCATGTTCGTACTAGCTAATTAAATTAGCTATAGTCAGGCATTCATTCTATCCTTGAGAAAAGGATGTTGTCATCTATGAAAAAAGATGAGATATGTGCAGAGCTTGCCTGCTCAGACTAAGACCTCACACAAAATTAGTTTCAATAGCATGAATGATAGAAGTAGAGAAAGCTTCAACATATTAAATGAAGAGGTAAGGAGATAAAGGATCACCCTGTTGCAGGCCAGGGGAAGGCTTGATCTCTATAGACCGATCTCCATTGATGAAAAAAGAGTGGCTACCTGAAGATACACACTCCAAAATCATGTTCCTCCACAGAATAGAGAAACTCATCTTCTCTTATACAAAGTCTAGAAATTTCCATTCAACTTTTTTGTAAGACTTTGACATATCCAACTTTATAGCTATGTAATCTTTTTAATTATTACCTTCCATTTTCATTTTATGAAAAAGTTCTTAAGAAAACAAGGCATTATCGGTAATCATCCTCCCCAGTATGAAAGCACTTTGATTCAAAGAAATGATACTATCCATCATAGGCTTCGGCCTATTTGCTTGGACTTTTGTGACAATTTTATACGCCACATTTCAAAAACTAATCAGATGATATTCAGACAACTCTTTCAGATTCTCCACTTTGGGAATCAGAACAAAGAGTGTAGCATTTACCTCCTCAATGATGTATGTCCCTTTCCACCACCCCTTTATGTAAATAGCAACATCCTTTCCTACAACATGTCAGAACTTTTGGAAAAACATTGCCTTCATCCCATCTGGATCCGACACCTTATTTGGGTGTATTTATTTGATGGATGAGCTGATTTCTTCATTAGTAATGTCCTTCTCAAATGCCTAGTTCATAGCACTTTCAACTTTTCTGGAGAGGCCCACCATAGCTGCGTCAAAATCCAATGGTTCGTCAATAGTGAAAAATTTCTAAAAATAGTCAATCACCACCGTAGAATTTTTTTCCTCCTTTGTATGCCAAGTGCCATTGTTGTCCTTCAAACCTACAATGTGATTTCACTTTCTTCTTTGAGATGCTTTATGGTGTAAATACTTAGTATTCTTGTTACCCCCTCTCATCTCATTGACTCGTGCTCTAGCACATGAGTATTCATCTTGTAACCTGTGCCAATATTCTAAGTCTTTTGAGAGTTTCCCACAACACAAAAGGACTGCATTATTTGTCTTTTTACTTTGCTCCTCACGTAAGAGATGCTCTGTTTCCTTGAGTTTTTTCTTGAGATTGCCAAACTTTTCCTATGCCCATTCCTCCAGTTTCTTTTCACAACCCTCAAGTTTAGAATGTAAGTCACCTTGTGGCATCTTCTGCCAAAACTCTACAATAGTATCACCACACGATTCCTCTACCATGCATAGAGGTTCAAACTGAAGAAAAAAAACTCTCTCTTCTTTTGTTACAGATTTCCCTTTTGTCCACTGAAATGACGATGGGCGAATGATCAGACTTATACATGGAAAGATGAAATTTTTTATAGTACGTGAACTTATTGCACCAGTCAAAAGAAGCAAGGGCCCTATCTAGTCTCTCCCTAACAAGAGTATCTACAGTAATGTCATGTTCCTAGGTGTAGGGACTACATGTAAATTGCAAATCTAGAAGTACACTGTCATCAACTGCATCCTTGAAGTCATGCATCCAACGTTCTGATATCGATGGGCCGCCTAGCTTCTCCTCATTAGAGATAATCTCATTAAAATCCCCAAAGAAGATAACACGAAGATCCGTCTTCTCTTTCAGAGCTCGCATCAGGTCCCAAGTTTGATATTTATGTTGTGGTTCTGACCATCCATAAATACCAATCACCCTCCACGAGGGGCCTCCCCCTATCTCCGTGATAATGAACTTGACATGTTGCGGGGAAAAAGAAATAATCACCACATCAACATCCCTCCACCAGAAGCACAGACCACTTGACCTCCCCACACTAGAAAAATAAAAACCATTGCCAAAACCACACTTCCTATGAACAACTTCTAAATGTATATCCTTAACCTTGGTTTCTGAGAGGAAAATCAAAGATGGACGTTCTCTCCAACACCAACTATGGAGATCATTAGAGCTATCGGGTTTTTCCATACCCCGATAGTTCTAACTCAGAATTTTTATTTTTGTTCACGGGGTTGGTCAACACCAAACCCCACTACTAGAGATGTTGTACACCCTGACCATGCTTTAGCTGACCCATAGGACTGTCTCTTTGAGTTTGCTCGGTTTAGACTGCACTACTCCTCGTCTATATGCATGTCTCGATTCTGTCTGGGTCTCTTCACACAGCTCAAAGTAGGGTCGTCCTCTATGACCTCCGGTTTCTCTTCACTGATCAGTGTTTTCCTCCAAACAATGATCGGCTTTTTTAGTTTGCTGGATGCGATATTTGTCTTAGCACCTGAACTAGTATTCTGCCGTGAGGATACCTTCTTTTTTGGGCCCCGCGTCAGAACGTTATGCTCCCCCACCCATACTTGAATTGAATCTTCTCCCCTGTCTTTGGTACTGTCACATAGGTGGTGTTATACTCGTTGCTTCTGTTCAGCTCAGCCTCCAAACAGCGGAAAATGCCACCAACATCCACACTGTTCTTGGTAGGGATATCTAGGGTATATATGTGATACCCTCGTTGTTTCGATCCCAGCACCCGGGTTGTCCTGGGTATGTGCAGGTGTCCCCTCTCCGTCAAAAACAGCTGCTACTGTTGTAATATTCACTGCTCGGTCCACATCCACCTCCTCTTCATGAGAAACATGCACCGTGATCTTCCCCTGCCCCACCTTATCCTCATTAGATATGGTTGCCGCATTAGTATCCTTCTCCAGCGCCACTCAGTCGCATATGGTTTCCGCAATAGTATCCTTCTCCATTCTCCAAGGCCTCATTCAAGATGGAATTCTGTGCGGACCTAGATGTCGGCCTCTAGTCAGTTGTGGGCTTCGAGAACCTGATTCCTACTTAGTCTCCCGACACCACGGCTTGCTGCTTTGAGTTACGGGAGAACAGTTTTGTAGTAAGTATCTACGAAAATAGACTTAGATTTTCAGAGTTGTAGAAGGCGTACTCGATATTTGGGACCAGTAAAAAGACGGCAACATATTACAAACGACGACATCTGCGGTAATAAAGGAGGTTTTGTAGGCATAGTTCCAACCGCTCACAGAATATGGTCTTGAATTTCCTGAGTGTTGATCCTAGAGGAAAAATAGGTGAAGTTGTGGACATCATGGGAAGATTTGATGCTAAAATTTCAGAGGTGCATAGGAAAATATTATCACCGGAAAAAGATTCAAAACATAAACTACAAAAATGTGCCAATTTAAAATTATACCTGTGACTAATGGTTGAAAGCACTTTTGCCTCACCATGATCTGAAGACCATTACATATTTTACACAAGCACAACATAGAGGATATATGACCCTGAAAACATATATGTTGGGGTGCCGACACTTTTGGGGTCATCCCTTTTCCCTTATGCATCCAGAGAGTGCCCTACTCATCTGCCCTTTGGGTCCCATGAGTCCATGAAGGTGATCAATCTCCTAACCCATGGCCCTCAGACAATGATAGTTGTTACCTCCCGACCCTATGGTCATGTGCAACTAGGGAATTAGCCAACTCCTTCTTCCATCGGTCTTATCCCTACCCGACCCTAGGACAGACTTAGGATTCTATTATAGTACATGTCCACTTAGAACCTTACCCAATCCTTCATCATCTCTCTCTGCATTCACAACTGACTTTCATCCCTTCATAGGCGTCATGACAACCTGCCTACCTTGGTCAGACCCCATACCGGTTACTTCCATGGTAACACATCCATATGCACTTAGAGATGGTTATCTATGGGTTTACAGGTTCAATCTCATACCATGTACTTTTCACTTAGCTTCTCAAGATCCTATGAAACCTCTTTAGGTTACCTCAAAATCAACAAAACTGGGATACACCCTACCAAAGGGTCCCTCTCCCAGGATGGGAGGAAACTACAACTCTTGACGACAAGGTCACAACCGTCCTTAGGGTTTACCTTCACATGAGCATGTCTAACCCAACAGCTACTAAAGCACAAGTTGATCACCTATTAAACCATGCTAGGTCGTACTTGTTCTCTTTCCTCAATACAAGATCAACTTAGTTGTAAGGGGTTCATCAAACATACCCTCATCTTAAGGGATTTCCTTTTTCTCTACACATGAGGAGTATCATGCTCGAAACTATAAAGACTAAAATCTCATCATGATCATCAGATACACTCCTTCCCCTCTTAGGCCTAGGATCCCTAGGTTTACCTTCGGGTGTCCAATTGCTTGCTCAATCTCTTAACCACGAATCAAGCATGTCCAAGGTAAGTCATGTACTTCCATGATCCTTCTACTCGAGAAAAACTTCAGAGTTGAGTCCTCTCCCAGGACAACCAACTAGGTATAAAGCCTCACAACTAGTTGCTTAAACCTCCTCAGGGTCTAAAGTACTCTTTATCTCATCCAGCAGGTAATCACTTATACCATAGGTACTAGAAACATCGTCCTCTACTCCCCACTAATCCTCAAGTTTCGGGGTTTTAGGCTTCCAACCTCCTTGTTGGGGTCCCACTTCCTCTCTCTAGAGCTAATTCCACCTCCAACCATACCACTAGAGGTCCCTTCTCTATGAAGGCTCAAGCTCACAAGCATACCCCAATGTGGGTGAAGCCTATGCTCAACTCATGTTTGGCTCAAGATTATACCTGGCCCTTTATGCTCATCCCATAAGCCATCCATCATGCATACTAGCTAGGGTTTCAACCTACTTCCGTCCACTAACATACTCTAGGTGCAAGCTATACCCTACCTGCATAAGCCCATAGGGTTCTATAGGTTCTTCTCTAACTTCATTCATGAAGGAGCTACCCTTTGCTGTAACATGTACGACCCTTCCCAGGGTTGGGTTGCCAAAGGTACTCGGTCATCAACTTCTTATGGTTCATATGGCATCCAAGGCATGTCTATCTGAACAGCTGGTCCACCATGACGCCTAACTCATCACGTCATCTCTCTCTCAAACCTCCACTTAGGGTTAGGGTTAAACATCATCCTTAGAGGATGTGCTAGGTCTCTACTTGAATGGAGATCTTTACCTCCAAGATTAATTTTCTCTACTCATTCTCCTAACAAGAAGGTCTAGCCTCCGGTCTTTCCTGAGGGCAATGACAACTTATGTCATACGACCTAAGCATGTATCTATCCTTTTACGCTTACTCTATTAAGCTTATATCCATGACATCTTATTTACATGCTTTTTATTAATTTGGTGGAGGATTCCTTAATCCTTATCAACCTTACCCATACCTCAAGAGGGTGAGGAGAAGAGAGGAAGCCCTAATCCTTAAGGTCCTTATCAGAATTTGAGTTGCGAAGGGATGAACAAGAGGAGAGAGTCCTAAAAGTATCTTATTTCGAATCATACCCTAAAACTTTGGCCAGGAAGTCACATAGATTCGGGAGTCCTCGTATTCCGACTAGCGGTGCGGAGGAAAATATTGCCAGCCCCCAGTCGTGATACTTTTCTATACACGTCTGTCTTTCGGATAATCCTCTAATAACTCCCTTGGGTTCTACATAATTTGTAAAATTTAATAATTATTAAAGATTAATTGAGGAACCTATGCTCTTATATCAATTGTAATGACCCCGCCTCCTGGTAATCCCCAATTAAGGGAGACTCGAAGGTCAGAGCCATTATTCAATTAACAGGATCAAAGGTTCGATGAATAATCAATAATAATTATGAAATTCTACTACTAAACTGAAAACTGGTATAAAATAAAAACTTTACTTACCTTTTAAAAGTTGGGATTTCTAAACTTCTATCCATGAAGATACCAGTCTAACTAACCCCCCTGTATATATTATTTCTCATTTAGTTCCACATATGCCACTTTACTGTTTGTTCTTTTCATTTGTACCTAAAACGTCGACAAACAAAACGTCGGTCAGCAAGAAGCAGGTATGTGGGGGAAATAATAATTATGCAACTATGTTAACAATGTAGTCAACCAAATATCATTTAACATCCAAGATTACGTTTTAAGCAATACTACTCAATCCTTGTCTATCCCCTATCTATGTACCGTCCCTACAGTGGACATGGATACTACCTCTCTCATATGGTAGATCCTTACCCCCATGGTCCTACCACACAGGTAGCCAATTCCTAGGGTTTTGGAGTCGCATGGTCCTACCCAAAGGTAGCCCAATCCCTGACTCATGATGACTTGATGTACCTACCCCATTGGTAGCCATTTACTAAGTCATTTAATGACCTGATGGACCTACCCCATTGGTAGCCATTTACTAGGTTGATCCATTAGGCTACAGAGGGGACTAGGATATGAGCTAGTAGGCACATCTCTTATGTGATAGTCATATTCACATTATAATTTGCATGAATTAAAATCATCCAACAATTAATTCAAGCCACGATGTAAACATCGAGAAAATCCTCGACAAACTAATGCAGGATAATCATAAGCATAACCACATACTTGTATCGCAGGTTTGGAGATAGAATTTATGTAGAGAGAGAAAAAGTCCAATCAAGCAAGCAAGGTGCACAGAAATCCTGAAATAAACATTCCAACTTCCTTTTATCATTATTTATCCAATTTCATTTTTATTCCTTAGGATTTCTATTCCAATTTTAGGGTTTCTTGAAAATTAGGGTTTCATTACCTTTTTCCCAATTTTATTTCACTTTTATCAAAATATACATCAAACCCTAATTTTCTTATCTTATTTTCCATTAAGATTCTTAAGATCAGGTTTGGTCCACAAAAACCCTAATTTTTGGATTACTCTATCTTTTCTTTTCTTTTTCTCTAATTTAGGGTTCTTCAACATATTAATCAACATATTGAATTAAAATCTTTTCTAACCAAAATATGCACTTTTACAAAAAGAGATAGATTTAGGCCTTCAAACCATTTTTAACATATTCCTCATATTTTTTGATCATTTTTCATGTATAAATTTTCTTCATCCGAGTTTCCTATTAAAAGATACAATTTTTATAGGAAAACCCCTTTAATTGATTTATTGGATATATTCTGGAAAAATGAGAGACGTCGGATCTGTAGTCCGCTGGTCCACTCAGGATCCAGCATCCCGGATCGCGCGTGCCGTCTCTTTGTAAACAAAAGATCAAATTGTCCATTCTAACCTTGGCACGACTGAAGGGAGTGAGGGGTAAGGTAGTAATTTCATGGGAGACCTTCTTCAACCTCGCGTCGTCTCCTGTTGCGATCCGATGGTCAACCTCAGGGTTGACTTTGGGCTCCAGACCTCCTGCGAGCGAGCGGATTGTACAGGGAGCTTCGTCTCCATCGGCCGAAGCTGAAGACGACCTCTATTGATCACCCGAGCCTCGCTAAGCCACCTCCCCTACTCGCCGGAATCCGGCGAGGTCTGTTGCATCGACGAGGGTCCAGGTTAGGGTTGCTGGCGCAATTGAAAGCGCAAAAGCGCTCCACACGATCTTCCATAGAGGTTGGAGTAGCCAAAAAGGATGCTGGTGTCTCCGTTCAACCTCCCCTATACATAGGGTCGAGGTAGTCCCTGCTAGATTGGGCGTTTTCCAAAACCGCGACCAAACCTAGTCAAACCAAGGACCTTTCCCTTCGGTTTCAACCCCTGGATCTAAAGGAACGATCGCCATGCTTGCTTATGCTATGGATTCTCGAGAATTTAGGGTGGGAAATCCTCCCTGTATCCAACAAAATCCCAGTCCTATCGGGACTTAGACACTGCGCGTCCATCATTGGATGAAGATCCAACAGACCATATCGCTTGCATTCAAAGCAAAGGAAAACTTTATTCCATTAATTCAGAATTAATTCCCAAATCGAATATAACTTGAAAAATTGATTCCTCCCAAACCATAACTCCTTTCTTTCTCAAAATTTAAGGGAAGGTTCCTTTTAATATTTCCTAGCTTTGTACGAAATTTGGGAAACAAGAAGCAATGGATGGGAAGGCTTCCTTCTCTCCCAAGTTGCTCATTAATTAGTCCAAATTAATTGATATTCCTTTTTCATTTGTCATTATCTTGTTATTTTGGGTCCCTTAGACCTCAAGAAATCCTAAAGGCATGGATTCCCATATTGGGGAACATCTATTTGCCTTTATCCTTTTATTTATGTCTATTTCACCTATTTTCCTTATCTTTTTATTAAAATATCTCTTTTTGAGGATTTATCTTTTTATCTCTCTTTTTATTTTCCTTTTAATAGTAGAAACCCTTTGGATATGAAAATCCACCAAGGATAACTCGATTGTACATCTTTTCACTAATTTTCCACATTTTAACATTTCTTTCAATTTCTTTCTGAATAAAGAAATAATTATTTGATCTTTTCTTGTATTATTGCCTTTTCTTTGCAATCTTAGATTCCTTGGCACCCAGGGAACCTAAAGGTACGAAATCCATCCTTGGATTACATTCTTTTGCCTTCTAGAGGTTTCCACATCTTTCTTTTCTCGAATTCTTAATTAATTAAATTTCCCTGTTATTGGGCCCAATAGCCAATAAAGCCCACAATGCAATCATCAAGGCTATTGTAAATGAAATTACATCATTATTTGTTCAATATGAGAGTTTACATTTCTCATCATATGAACCCAAAATTGGGGTTGTAACATCCTTCCCCTCTTATAGGAATTTTGCCCTCAAAATTCCACCAAGCAAACAAACAATTCAGGATAAACCTTTCATATGTCCATCATGGCTCCCATGTGGCCTTACCCTTTCCATGGTGCTTCCTAAGAACCTTTATCATCTCATATTCTTCCATATGAGTTCTTTCTTACCTTGGTATATCATGCCCTCATAGGTGACTCAGGACATTTCAGCCTCTTAAAAGCTGAATAGGTTCAAGGCTCAGCACATGGCTTGGGTACCTCACATAGTCTCTAGATCGGACTCATGGAACACATTATTCATCGAGTTATCCTAAGAGGCAAGGCTAAACACAACTATCTCCATCAATCCATCTCAAATGGACCCATATATCGGGGACTCAGCTTTCTCAACTGTAGCTTAGAGGGGTCGAATTTTCACATCACATATTCTCCCATAGTCAACTGCATGTCAGTCTTCTTTGCATTAGCTCATGACTCATGTCACCACTGGGTTCTCTCTCAACCATTGCACGATCAAAGCGACTTCATCTACACACACTATGGTTCTTTTCTGACCTTTGTGAGACCTCCTTCACCAACATCATCTTAATGAAGTGGTGACTGACACAACCTCTCTATAAGACTTCTTGCATCCCGATAAAGGTTATGGTGGTTAACATCACATCTTAAGAACTATCTCTATGCATCATCCTTATTGAGCATACCTGCTCTCATCAGACCCTCTAGTCTGGATCATACTTTCCATTAGTACGGGGCGATAAACTGTACTATCATCGAGTTCTTCATGTATCTACTTCCACCTCATGGAAGTAAACCTTGGTCATACCCAAGAACTTTTGAACTCTCATCATGGTGTGGTTGAACCATCTTTCTCTCTTAAGTAGTTCAACCGAATCTGTCCCGTGACAGTACTCTTTCTTTCTCATGTCATCTAGGTAAGGCTATCTACCATAACCCATATTGGATCTTGACCTTCCTTGGTCTAGGGGAGACTCACAACATCCATAGTGATGAACTCCCATTCCCTCTTGGGAACTCTTTACACTTTATATCCATGCACTGGGTCACTGTCATTCGTCCTTTACCTCCTGACTTGCATGGCCACATGCAATTTCATCTTAAGCATCCAAGTACTACTATCGCTTACTATCTTTGTAGTATCACGATGTTTGGTGATCTTAAAACCATGATCTTCTGTATGTCATGATTCTTCAAGCTTGGTACCTATGAAACCCTAAACTACTCTAATTAGGGTTTCAACACCTTCCTTTCCAATGAAGTGTATCTGAGGTTCTATCACCATCCTTTCGCTACATCAAGGACTAAACTGGCTAACCAAACAACCAATAACCTATTCAATAGACATAGTTATATCTGAGTGTTACACAAACTTATCTCTTTTCCCAACTTAAGGTTAGCTTAGCAACCTCAACTTCTTCTAGCTTCCAGCTAAACAAGGCAGCTATATCTCAACCAGAGCATTCATTACCACTTCTTATCCTTATGTGTTAGGTAATGTTGAAGACATACACCTATGGGTATTCCACCATCATCTCATCTCAAACTCTAGGTTTGTCTTCAACAAGAAACTCTGAGCTCATCCTCATGATGATCAAACTCAACTTTGCATAACTTGCAAATTCCACATAGCTCATGATAAAACATCCTCGCAAGATGATTTCCTTGTTACTCTTAGTGTTTGTAAACCATCCATGTATCATTCACTCCCCCAAGTTATGTTACCATCTATGTCCTCATACCTCATAGCAACGTTCCAACTCGCATCATCTTTTACCCCTGGTGTATGGCATACGTACTGCCCCATCTCTCCCTCCCATAACAAGAGGAAATAAGCATTTGGCGGCCGTCCAAACACAAAGTTCTTCCTGTTCCAAGAGTAGAGATGATACATCCCACATCACCAGTACACCTTCAATTCTAAGTTGAAACATGCAACTTATGTCTCTACATCACAAACATCAAAATTAGTTCCATGGAAAATTGGTCTCGAACCTACTTGGGTCACCACACAATCCTCAGTCATCTCCTCTAGGTCTATAGGGTACCGGCACTTTTGGGGTCACCCCTTTTCCCTTATGCATCCAGAGAGTGCCCTACTCATCTGCCCTATGGGTCCCATGAGTCCATGAAGGTGGTCAATCTCCTAACCCATGGCCCTCAGACAATGATAGCTGTTACCTCCCGACCCTATGGTCATGTGCAACTAGGGAATTAGGCAACTCCTTCTTCCATCGGTCTTATCCCTACCCGACCCTAGGACAAACTTAGGATTCTATTATAGTACATGTCCACTTAGAACCTTACCCAATCCTTCATCATCTCTCTCTACATTCACGACTGACTTTCATCCTTTCATAGGGGTCATGACAACCTGCCTACCTTGGTCAGGCCCCATACCGGTTACTTCCATGGTAACACATCCATATGCACTTAGAGATGGTTATCTATGGGTTTACAGGTTCAATCTCATACCATGTACTTTTCACTTAGCTTCTCAAGATCCTATGAAACCTCTTTAGGTTACCTCAAAACCAACAAAACTAGTATACACCCTACCAAAGGGTCCCTCTCCCAAGATGGGAGGAAACTACAACTCTTGACGACAAGGTCACAACCGTACTTAGGGTTTACCTTCGCATGAGCATGTCTAACCCAACAGCTACTAAAGAATAAGTTGATCACCTATTAAACCATGCTAGGTCATACTTGTTCTCTTTCCTCAATACAGGATCGACTTAGTTGTGAGGGATTCATCAAACATACCCTCATCTTAAGGGATTTCCTTTTCCTCTACACATGAGGAGTATCATGCTCGAAACTATAAAGACTAAAATCTCATCATGATCATCAGATACACTCCTTCCCCTCTTAGGCCTAGGAGCCCTAGGTTTACCTTTGGGTGTCCAATTGCATGCTCAATCTCTTAACCACGAATCAAGCATGTCCAAGGTAAGTCATGTACTTCCATGATCCTTCTACTCGAGAAAAACTTCAGAGTTGAGTCCTCTTCCAGGACAACCAACTAGGTATAAAGCCTCACAACTGGTTGCTTAAACCTCCTCAGGGTCTAAAGTACTCTTTATCTCATCCAACAGGTAATCACTTATACCATAGGTACTAGAAGCATCGTCCTCTACTCCCCACTAATCCTCAAGTTTCGGGGTTTTAGGCTTCCAACCTCCTTGTTGGGGTCCCGCTTCCTCTCTCTAGAGCTAATTCCACCTCCAACCATACCACTAGAGGTCCCTTCTCTATGAAGGCTCATGCTCACAAGCATACCCCTATGTGGGTGAAGCCTATGCTCAACACATGTTTGGCTCAAGATTATACCTGGCACTTTATGCTCATCCCATAAGCCATCCATCATGCATACTAGCCAGGGTTTCAACCTACTGCCATCCACTTCCGTACTCTAGGTGCAAGCTATACCCTACCTGCATAAGCCCATAGGGCTCTATAGGTTCTTCTCTAACTTCATTCATGAAGGAGCTACCCTTTGCTCTAACATGTATGACCCTTCCCAGGGTTGGGTTGCGAAAGGTACTCGGTCATCAGCTTCTCATGGTTCATATGGCATCCAAGGCATGTCTATCTGAACACCTGGTCCACCATGACGTCTAACTCATCACGTCATCTCTCTCTCAAACCTCCACTTAGGGTTAGGGTTAAACATCATCCTTAGAGGATGTGCCAGGTCTCTACTTGAATGGAGATCTTTACCTCCAAGACTAACTTTCTCTACTCATTCTCCTAACAAGAAGGTCTAGCCTCAGGTCTTTCCTGAGGGAAATGACAACTTATGTCATACGACCTAAGGATGTATCTATCCTTTTACGCTTACTCTATTAAGATTATGTCCATGACATCTTATTTACATGTTTTTTTTATTAATTTGGTGGAGGATTCCTTAATCCTTATCAACCTTACCCATACCTCAAGAGGGTGAGGAGAAGAGAGGAAGCCCTAATCCTTAAGGTCCTTATCAAAATTTGAGTTGCGAAGGGATGAATAAGAGGAGAGAGTCCTAAAGGTATCTTATTTCGATTCATACCCTAAAACTTTGGCCAGACAGTCACACAGATCCCGGAGTCCTCGTATTTCGAATAGCGGTGCAGAGGAAAATATTTCCAACCCCCGGTCGTGATCCTTTTCTAGACACCTCTGTCTTTCGGATAATCCTCTAATAACTCCCTTGGGTTCTACAGAATTTGTAAAATTTAATAATTAGTAAAGATTAATTGAGGAACCTATGCTCTGATACCAATTGTAATGACCTCGCCTCCTGGTAACCCCCAATTAAAGGAGACCCAAAGGTCAGAGCCGTTATTCAATTAAAAGGATCAAAGATTCGACAAATAATCAATAATAATTATGAAATTCTACTACTAAACTGAAAACTGGTATAAAATAAAAACTTTACTTACCTTTTAAAAGTTGGGATTTCTAAACTTCTATCCATGAAGATACCAGTCTAACTAATCCTCCTGTGTACATTATTTCTCATTTAGTTCCACATATGCCACTTTACTGTTTGTTTTTTTCATTTGTACCTAAAACGCCGACAAACAAAACGTCGGCCAGCAAGAAGCAGGTATGTGGGGGAAACAATAATTATGCAACTATGTTAACAATGTAGTCAACCAAATATCATTTAACATCCAAGATTACGTTTTAAGCAATACTACTCAATCCTTGCCTATCCTCTATCTCTATTCCGTCCCTGTAGTGGACATGGATACTATGTCTCTCATATGGTAGATCCTTACCCCCATGGTCCTACCACACAGGTAGCCAATTCCTAGGGTTATGGAGTCACATGGTCCTACCCAAAGGTAGCCCAATCCCTGACTCATGATGTCTTGATGGACCAACCCCATTGGTAGCCATTTACTAAGTCATTTAATGACCTGATGGACCTACCCCATTGGTAGCCACTTACTAGGTCGATCCATTAGGCTACAGAGGGGACTAGGATCTGAGCTAGTAGGCACATCTCTTATGTGATAGTCATATTCACATTATAATTTGCATGAATTAAAATCATCCAGCAATTAATTCAAGCCACGATGTAAACATCGAGAAAATCCTCGGCAAACTAATGCGGGATAATCATAAGCGTAACCACATACCTGTATTGCAGGTTTGGAGACATAATTTATGTAGAGAGAGAAAAAGTCCAATCAAGTAAGAAAGGTGCACATATATCCTGAAATAAACATTCCAACTTCCTTTTATCAATATTTATCCAATTTCATTTTTATTCCTTAGGATTGCTATTCCAATTTTAGGGTTTCTTGAAAATTAGGGTTTCATTACCTTTTTCCCAATTTTATTTCACTTCTATCAAAATATACATCAAACCCTAATTTTCTTATCTTATTTTTCATTAAGATTCTTAAGATCAGGTTTGGTCCACAAAAACCCTAATTTTCGGATTAATCTATCTTTTCTTTTCTTTTTCTCTAATTTATGGTTCTTCAACATATTAATCAACATATTGAATTAAAAACCCTAAACATGCAATTCTATCATCAAAACGGGTTAAAAACCATCTTAATCATTAATCAAGTTAAACATGCTCGAATTAACCTAATTGCAAGACTAAGTATATCTCTTATCAACAATTAGGATTTCTAACCACAAATTTAAAATCTCTTCTAACCAAAATATGCACTTTTGCAAAAAGAGATAGATTTAGGCCTTCAAACCATTTTTAACATATTCCTCATATTTTTTTATCATTTTTCATGTATAAATTTTCTTCATCCGAGTTTCCTATTAAAAGATACAATTTTTATAGGAAAAACCCTTTAATTGATTTATTGGATATATTCTGGAAAAACGAGAGACGTCGGATCTGTGGTCCGCTGGTCCACTCAAGATCTAGCGTCCCGGATCGTGCGCACCCTCTCTTTGTGAACACAAGATCAAATTGTCCATTCTAACCTTGGCACGACTGAAGGGAGTGAGGAGTAAGGCAGTAATTTCACAGGAGGCCTTCTTCAACCTCACGTCGTCTCCTGTTGCGATCTGATGGTCAACCTCAGGGTTGACTTTGGGCTCCAGACCTCCTGCGAGCGAGCGGATTGTACAGGGAGCTTCGTCTCCCTCAGCCGAAGCTGAAGACGACCTCTATTGATCACCCGAGCCTCGCCAAGCCGCCTCCCCTACTCACCGGAATCCGGCGAGGCCTGTTGCGTCGATGAGGGTCCAGGTTAGGGTTGCTGGCGCAATTGAAAGCGCAAAAACGCTCCACACGATCTTCCACAGAGGTTGGAGTAGCCAAAAATGATGCTGCTGTCTCCGTTCAACTCCCCTATATATAGGGTCGAGGCAGTCCCTACTAGATTGGGCGTTTTCCAAAACCACAACCAAACCTAGTCAAACCAGGGACCTTTCCCTTCGGTTTCAACCCCTGGATCTAAAGGAACGATCGCCATGCTTGCTTATGCTATGGATTCGCAAGAATTTAGGGTGGGGAATTCTCCCTATATCCAACAGAATCCCAGTCCTATCGGGACTTAGACACTGTGCGTCCATCATTGGATGAAGATCTAACAGAGCATATCGCTTGCGTTCAAAGCAAAGGAAAGCTTTATTCCATTAATTCAGAATTAATTCCCAAATCGAATATAACTTAAAAAATTGATTCCTCCCAAACCATAACTCCTTTCTTTCTCAAATTTTAAGGGAATGTTCCTTTTAATATTGCCTAGCTTTGTACGAAATTTGGGAAACAAAAAGCAATGGATGGGAAGGCTTCCTTCTCTCCCAAGTTGCTCATTAATTAGTCCAAATTATTTGATATTCCTTTTTCCTTTGTCATTATCTTGTTCTTTTGGGTCCCTTGGACCTCAAGAAATCCTAAAGGCACGAATTCCCATATTGGGGAACATCTATTTGCCTTTATCCTTTTATTTATGTCTATTTCACCTATTTTCCTTATCTTTTTATTAAAATATCTCTTTTTGATGATTTATCTTTGTATCTCTCTTTTTATTTTCCTTTTAATAGTAGAAACCCTTTGGATATGAAAATCCACCAAGGATAACTCGATTGTACCTCTTTTCACTTATTTTCCGCATTTTAACATTACTTTCAATTTCTTTCTTAATAAAGAAATAATTATTTGATCTTTTCTTATATTATTGCCTTTTCTTCGCAATCTTGGATTCCTTGGCACCCAAGGAACCTAAAGGTATGAAATCCAACCTTGGATTACATTCTTTTGCCTCCTAGAGGTTTCCACATCTTTCTTTTCTTGAATTCTTAATTAATTAAATTTCCCTTTTATTGGGCCCAATAGCCAATAAAGCCCACAATGCAATCATCAAGGCTATTGTAAATGAAATTACATCATTATTTGTTCAATATGAGAGTTTACATTTCTCATCATATGAACCCAAAATTGGGGTTGTAACATAGGGCCAAGGCTTTTGGTATCTCTCCGGTTAGCGAGTTGTTGAACATGATCAAGGTGACCAAGTTATGTAGCTCTCTCATCCATGCCGAAATGGTTCCACTTAGACGATTGTTGTAGAGTTGTAACACAACTAAGGCTTTGCACCTAGAGAGCCAAATCGGTATGAGACCTAAAATATCAGAACCTATGATGTAGAGTGTGGTTAGATTAGGGTACTCCCATAACCCATCATAAGGCATGGTCAGGATTGCAATATCAGGAATATGACCGAGCAGGGTCAGTGCCAGAGTGAGATTATGGAAGTTGTTATTAAAGATATCGAGATACATGAGGGAATGGAGGTGACAGAACTGGCGAGGAAATTCCATGTTGAGGTTGTTGTCACATAGGTGTAATCTAGTTAGCTTTGTGTAGGAGAAAAGACTGTCCGGAATGCCCTCGGGTAATTACTTAGATGTGATATCCAAGTCGAAAAGATCTAGAAATATGGAAAAGTCCACGTCACTGTTCCCAGTTATTGAGTTTCCATTCAAGTTTAGGACTGTGGTACGTGAACAAGAAAAGAATGAAGACGACATCTGGCCAGAGAATTTGTTTGAGGCAATTCGGAAGTGTTCGAGACTTCTGTGCATGGCATGAAAGACATCATCAATAGCTCCAAAGAGATCGTTTCCTGAAATACGAAAGATTACGAGTGACGAGAGATTCCCAAATACTGGGTTCAGCTCTCCAGAAAGGTTGATGGTCGACAGGTTGAGTACCTGCAATGCTTGCACAGAGAAGAGAGCCTTCGGTATGGGGCCATGAAAAGCGTTCTGATGTAGGGAGAGATAAGATAACTCTCATAGATTTTCTAGTGACTCAGATAAAAGTCCAGTGAGGCCCATGTCTTCTAGATACAACTTGATGACTCTTCAGGATGACGTTGGGCTTGATGGGTGTTTGCTACAGAGAACCCCATCCCATTGACAACAATCATATGTCTTGTTGGCAGTCAACCATGGGTGGGGGCGGAGCTCCCTTGAGAAGTTTAACAATGCTACTTGGTCATTGGGGTGGCAGTAGAGCACGAGGGTAAGAAGATAGAGTAAGATGAACAAGGAAAAGTGAGTTTTGTTGAGCACATCCATGAGCCGAGTTGTTGTGAGAGTGAGAGATGATTCATATAAAGAGAGAGGTTCATGTTTATATAGACTCCAGGTTCTCCTAAAGACCACATAGTTTCTCCTGATAAAGGTCTGACTGCTAATGACTTTGTACGTGTGGACAATTAGTCTTACTGTTGCCGTAACGACAAAGGTTTCCGTTTCACTCATAACATGTCAACTGGTCTCCACCAACTTCCGTCCTCACTTCGTGTCAAGGGTAAAAAAAAGAAACTAAAATCTCCATCCATGTGTCCAGGATATCTCACCCGTAGGATTGTGAGGCCTATGGGAAACTACTTGAAGTGTCCTTTTTTCCAATAATTTTGGCCTTAAATCAACCAGAATATGCAGCTGCATAATCTAGATACGAGTCACATAAAGGAGCAGAACCACAGCAGGAAAGCATAGACCTTGATCCACCAAAAAAAATTATATACATATAAATGAAGATGGGTACATGTAAGTGACATGTACTTAGGTACACAATATATATATATATATATATATATATATATATATATATATATATCACACACTAGTAATTGCACATGCATTGCATGTGTCAGAGTATGATGAGAGAAAGTATTAATAATAATAATAGCCATCATATAGATGCAAAATTGATTTTATGAAAAAGTCAATAGAATGGTATAATACATTTTCCATTTTTTTAAAACTTTCCTTATCGCCTTATCATCATGAAATCTTTTATCATCCATAATTTCTACTTTGGTTGAGTACGTGCGCTTTTCTTATTTTCTTTTCCATGTGTCATTGTTTCGATCATATCATTTCACAAGTCTTAATATTCTTCAAAGCATTTTTCGTACCATAAATTCCTTTGAACTT
Source organism: Alisma plantago-aquatica (assembly GCA_963693085.1). Classification (NCBI taxonomy): domain Eukaryota; kingdom Viridiplantae; phylum Streptophyta; class Magnoliopsida; order Alismatales; family Alismataceae; genus Alisma; species Alisma plantago-aquatica. The sequence goes on from OY856410.1 coordinate 533,240,589, forward strand.
TCTTTGTATCAATTTAGCTACATACCTCTTCATTGCTAAATATATAAAGTTTTTTCCAAATTCACATACAATTCATCATGTTAGATTTACATCTAATTGCCATTTTTATTTTTCATATTCTATGCTAGAATCCAGTATAATAATCAATAGATTATCATATTGAAAATGAGTATAACATTTACATAATATGCACATAATATTTAAAGATATAATGCAAGCAAATATAGAAATTTTTACTATATTTGGTCATCTACATTACTGAGTACACTAACATTGTTTCATTGCATACCAATTATAGTCGACTTGATATTTCTTTATAGGATTTGCTTTCGATTCATTTGAATACTTTCATCAACTACCAAATACCTCTGGATGATGTTTCTTTGATGGATTTGGTTTCTTGACATTTTGTGTCTGCCATACTTGAGTGGAGGAATATATGCAATACATTTGCAAGTAGTAGTTGTTGCATTGCCACATTACTTCGTGCATAAATTTTTTATATAACCATAATAATTTAGCTTTTATCTGTAAGTTCAATACAAATACAAATAGATAATGCATACTCAAACAAAAAGATATATATGTCCATTGCGACTAAGGGCATGAATGTCATTTGTAGTTACAAGGTACTTGCCAAATTCAATAACAAGGAAAGTAAAATAAAAATGAGACTACATGGTAAATCTTATAGTTGTGTACCCTAATCTATATCTTCTTGATTAGTTAATATTTGGTTAGAGGTAGTAAATTCTAGTTACTATGGTGACCTCCTACCACCTTGACATCAATATTTAGTAATGATAACACAAATTTTGCACCTTAGGAAGACATTATATCCATTAAGGTCAAGCATATTGAGTAAATGCATGAATGAATGATTTTTATATGTTTTATTAGTCAAACACTAACCAATATCATTGTAAATTTACATTTTAATACAATACAATGTTCATCCTTTCGATAACAAAAACAATATATTGAGATTTTTCATACCTTTCTTTACAACAATGTGGCCATAAGTTCATCATGATATTTTATATTTTATACAACATAGTATGAGGTGTGTTCATACATGATCCAACATAGCCTAACAATAAATTATTGAAATAAGATGCCAAACAACCGTTTAATTTTATAAAGGCATAAGCAACTACTTTTTATTTATTTAGAATGAGGACATATTTGTCCTAAACCATTGGGAAGTTCTTGATAATGTACTTTCTTCCCCATCCGTTGTTGTATTTTTGTTTCCCATTCGTGGAATATATCCATAGTCATTGTTATTTTGAAGAAGAAGTAGTTCTTACTTAAGATTTGCAATATTAAGAAAAAGCAGGGCAATCCTATCTAGCATGACCATGCAAACCAAGTCATGATTTTTGAATTTTAAATAATCATCACAAAAATGCATCTCCAGCAAACGGGTAGAAACTCAACTATTAAAACACCCCATAAAAATCATCCTCAATACAAATGTGATTGATTTCTATTATTTTCAAACAACAATAAATGTAGACCACTATAGATATTTATATATGTAGTAGTAATGATTTTATAGGAATTATCCTAGAATCACTTAACACAAACATTTACAACAAAGTTGATATGCTATGAAGTAGAAAGTCAACTTAGTTAACCGATATACTAAAATCGATCAATGCCAATGTCAACTCAAGATTACAAAATATGTGGTCATAAGAAACAAAACAATGATCAAAATTTATCATGAATAATTACAAATAGAATGAAGAGAACTATGTCATCCACTACCATTTCCTACAAACTAATATGCTATTATTACCAAACTATGAAAGTGGTAACAATCTTTGGTATGGGAATTGAACGTGATCTTGGTAAATGAGAAAGAAGCTACTTGAAAAGGTAGATGGTGAGTGGAGACTACATTTATAATCATGTCCATAAAGTAATATATAGTGTGGGGATGTGCTCACTCATTGGGCACACCAAACTGAATGATACGTCAATGTGGTTCATATCTGACAAAAAGTAAGTTGAGTTCTTATAAACATAGCCAAACCTTGGATAAATGTGGAAGTATGTGCCTTTTAGAATTTGGATTTCGGGACCAATTGTTGCGTATCCATCCATTGGTGGGGAGAGGCAATAGGGTTGGAATATAAATGGAGGGATATCTTAAAAAAATGGCATAATAGTAACAATATTTGATGTTGGATGTAATAAAATGTTTCCGTCTAGTTTGAATGGGATGAACAAGATATATTAGGGGAAAACATGGAAACAAATGGATTTGACACCACTATGATCAAAATAATGAACACAAACAAGAAGTACCATAGATTTTTTTGGAGTTTCCATATTAATAGGAAAGCAACGGGATGGAAAAGAGTCATCGTGCCTCATAGAGTGCAGTAGTTAGTGAATGCCAAATACCTATAATTGTGTCAGTGGTGGATCATGATCCTTTATTTTTTGTGATGAAATGCATGACTTCAATTACATACTACAATTATGTAGGTCTTTTCATATCCCTATAACCTAGTGCAACCGGTTGCACCTCAATAATTGACCAATGAAAAGCTTGACCCATGCATTTTTGTGGCGTAACAATCTCCAGTCATGCATGCAATATTATTAAATAGAAATGGGGACAAATCAATCTTTACAATGTTCATTTGTTCTGACTAAAAAAACAATTAACTTGGCAAATGAAAATTGTGATATCTATGCTTCCTTTATAGGGAATACAACAACCATGAATTGAGCTAGCCCCCCTTGGTCTGTGAAGGCATTTAAACATCGAAACATAAATTAGTCTAGTTAGAGTTTCATCTATAGTTTGAGCATATACTCCCATTTAAAATTTTATTAATGTTAAATTAGAAAATTGTTTGTTCTTTTTTTTAATTTTATATCTAACAAAGTCACCTAGGGTTTAATCTTCATGTTTCACATTCATAAGCACAAAATATGCCATTAAGTTGGTCAATTGATTTCCAAGCCCTATAATAGATATCACACACAAGACAAATAATTATATAATAACATTATTAAATTTTTACTTACCTAAAGGGAGATATACATATTAAATATTTTATATCTTTAATTACTATTTAGAGAGACACACAACTAACTTGAAACAAGTATAATAGGTCAGCGAGGTTGTAGCTTGTGGTGAAGGCCCTCCCTAGAGTAGGAATTGGAGTTCAAATTCACGGTTGTGCAACTTGAGTGATCCATGATCTCGTCATAGATGGTGGCCTCTGCGTGAGTTTACACGCTCTCCCTGATGAGCAAGTAGTTATGAAGGACAAGAGTTTACATTGCTAGAGTGAGGCCATCAATGTGACTTTTCCTCGGGGGTGGTCCCAATATTAAAAAAAATCACATATAATAATTGTCCAGTCAATACATTGAACAATATTATTTAGAGAGAACAATGAATAGGAAAACCTAAAAACAACTTGATTTAAAAAAAATGAAGGATTACAAATAGGGCGATCTTAAAAACAACTTGATCTTAGTAAAAGAAATTGTGCACATCAATTTGATTTTTGTCGTGAAAAGCAATAAATTGCATTACACGTTTTGAGGTTGGAATGAAAGACATGATTTTGGCATCCGTCACGGTGTCGATGTGACTATGTCTTCAAACTCTTTACTTGAGGGTGGATCAAACTTCTACAGCTTACAAGCATACATTAAAAAAAAATGTACAAAAAAGCATTAGTCGAACGCATGGGACACATTATTCTAATTGTGTAAATGAGAGTTGTTGATAATTTTGCAGGAGATTTGAGTATTATACACTAATCCAAAAGAATATGCAAACTTTTTTAATTTATCACAACTTCACATCTAGCCGAATAGGTTCCGTGAGCGACATACAAACATGAATGTAGTAAGCTGAATTCCGGAAGAAACACGATAGAGAATTGATCAGTATTAGAAAGAACTTGGTCGAATTGGTATATAAACTACAATTCTAGGTGAGAAAGAAACTAAAATGATCTTAATCAAATAGAATAAAGAGGCCAACTTCTCATGATCGTGAGCAATCACTGCTTTTATCAAAAATCGTATGCACATAGAAGAAAATCATATTCTTGTTTAACTATATATATCCATGACACGGTATCTCTTTGTTATAGATAGTAAGTACAAAATATATGAGCCTTAATGCAACACAGATGAAATCATTTGAACTGAAATTTTTACAAATACTGATAAACATCATCATGTAATAGATAACATCCAGTATGTTACCTCAACACACTAGGCGTATAGATTTGTTAATCTTTGCTTTGATTCACAAGCTTTAAATATCATAGGATCGTGAAGCACAATTCATTAACAGAAGACCGTGTCCAGTTTATAAATCATGATTGCATCACGTACGAGAATAACAAGAGAAGCTTGATGGCAGAGACAAGAAGAACACAAGGAAATTTGACATCGCGGAGGGGGCCACTGGAAACGAGGAGGTCACGCTGGTGAAACTGTTCCCACGTTTTCCATTGCACGGCACCAAGAGAGGAGTTTGAAAATGTCACAGTGCTAAGGCAGGTGAGGGCCAAGATCAAAGACAATGGCTGACAAGACGCCAGCTCTCCTGGGTGTGCTCTATCCGACGTACATAAGGAGGCGATGAGCAAAACGTATGAAAGGGTGTCGCCTGATGATACGGGTGAAATCATTAGGACTGAAGACGTTATGGTCGTTGCTTATGTGACTGGCGTCAATTGCGATGTGCAATGCGGTCTTCACTTGGATGGCCTCCTTTGAGTAGAAGGCCGGAGGGCGTAACGGTATAACTGCCATCTGAGAAATTCTGGCAGTCCCACCAAAGAGTCAAAAACTTAAGAAATCTCGACGACAATCTGAGAAATTTCCACAGTCGAACTGAATCTCATGGTGTGGTATATAAATCCAGACGACAACCTAAAAAATCTCAGGGAGTTTCACTCGCCAGATATGCAAGAACAGGAGTCCATATTATTTCAGAAATTGATAGGTGTGAGTGAGATTGGAGTCCATATTCATGTTGCAAACTGAAGGACGGAAACGAGTTCTGGTATTTAGAAGAGTACAATAGTAGATTGAGTTATGTGTGATGAGAAACAACTGACCCCCTTGCCAACCTTTTGAACTGCCTTTCTTGTGACACGACTCAGCATCAGAGTCCCCCTCTGGTCTCGAACTGAAATCAAGACGCTTCTTGGTGGATCCCTTGCCATAGAGCTCTTCTGTTATTGATAGATGAGGTTTCCAGGGAGAGGCCTTTAGCCAGCCAGCCAGCCAGCCCACCCCCCCCCCCCCCCCCCCACACACACACACAGAATCTCTTGTTCTCCTCCCCATCAACCTCTAGGGGACAATCTTTATCGACATGCCCTAACATCCCGCACAAATAACAAAAGTTAGGCAATCGTTCGTACTTTAACTCTAGGGTTATTAGGTTTCCATTCTTGTCCCAGATTCTCTGTATCGTCTTCAATGACTTTGACACATCGAGTCCGACTCCAGGGCTAAAATAAATCTAACTTGATACCAAGAGATATGAAAAATCAAATGATATGATATTCTTCCACATATTTCTTAGATTTTGAGATAAAATTTCAAAAGGAGGGGAGAATTTGTAACAACCTATTTTCAAATTAATTATCTAATTAAGGTTTACTTAGATGATTGCATGCTTAACTAAATTAATCATTGTTTAAGCTTTGTTAATGATGGTAGTCTAATTATTTTTTAAACCTAATGATAAATTATAATCTAACTTTTATTTTGAATAATTAGAGTTTGATAAGTGTAAACTCTATTTGCCTAAATTAGGATTTTAGTAGCATATGCATGGTGTAATAATTTTTTTATTATTTTATCCAGCTTTCTGATTTAGTTGAAATTTTTATATTTTCTTGTTAACTAAATTATAAGTTTTCTTATATAACATCAGAATTTTTGAATATTTTTTTATTTATTTGTCAATTGAATTTTCCTTAGACAAACTTAGTCGACCATACTTTCAGGCTGAAATACATCAGTTTGGTATTTGAATTTTAGCTTTTATTGAATCTTCCAATTGATCTAAAATTTTAACTGTAGCTTGAAAATTCAGTTTCCAACATTTTGTTAAATTTTTAATAAATTTTGTATTATGTTTCAGTTTTATAGATTGTGGTGGCGGCTAAGTTTCTTATCAGTAACAACCGACCAACCATGCTGCAAACTGTAAAATAATAGTGAAGTATTTGATTTATTTTTATTTATTCATACATCTAAATGATCTGAAATTTTATTAGGGCTCTAAAATGTTTTATAACACAACATGATAAATTTTCATAATTTTTGGAGGAGGTTGGACCTATTAAGTAAACAATTTTCATAACATTTTTTAATGATAGAAACTTATGTTAAAAAAAAAGTTTAAAGAAGGGTTAATTTGCAATTGACCCAAGCACCTTAATTTCTCTATTTGAGTAAGCTAGAACCTAAGGTGCTCTCATATTTTCATATTTTGTGATTCATTCCAGATAAATGAAATCCTAAAAAGAGAGGGAGAGTTAGGGTTTGAGTGAGGAAGAAGGTGGAGATGTTGACCTAGGGATTTATCATCTGAGAAATGATGAAGTCTAGTAAGTTTAGCCTCTTTGGATAGACTTTCATTGTGGATTATTATCTCACATGTCAAGATCCTGTCCCTCCTATGATTCGATTTAGAGTGATATCAAATCACCCTCTTTTCTTACCCTTTCTCTCCTATTCTCCATTTCTAGGGTTTCTGAGTCAAGAAGGGGAAGATCATTGCCAATATATGTATGCAATTGTGTAATCAATTGGGATCATTTTAGGGAAATAAATGCTACGGATTTAGATCATTTGTCATTGATTAATATTTGTCTAGTTTGTGACCTATTGATTTAAGTTCTATAATAATCTCATGGACATAGAATTATGTTGTTTTGTATGAACATTTCCTAGAACCAACTATTGAATGATATGCATGGCATTTGAGTTGACATGTGTAGTATCATATTTGAATTGTATTATAATAAATTATATATGTGTATAGTTGAATCATAATCAAATTTAATATGATATATACATAAGGATCAGTATGAGGTGGTGATATTCCCCATACATGGTTTTCCTTGAGGGATTGAATCAAATGAGCAGATGAATCATTGTACACTTACGATTGATGAGTGAAACATGTGGAAATGGAAAGGAGAGTTCCCATGTGTGCAATTAGCCCCATTGAACCCATGTGCACCATGATGAGATTACTAAATAATATGATTCTTATGATGTGTTGAACTAAGATGATTTCTTAAACCCTATAAATGTAGTATTACGATGAGTATGAGAGATAAATCCACAATCTCATATAATCCTGTGAATAGGAAATATGCTCAATTTTAGGCATTATTACTTAATTTGAAGGTGATTATCCTTATTAATATAATGTAAGCCTAATATGTATATTCTAGTATGATGTATGGAATATGAGAAAACCCCACATGAATGCTAGACTTTTATACATTCCACTTAATGATAAATCGAGAGATGAATAAAAAATGAGGAGTAAGAAGAAGATACCCTAACATGTGATACCTTCTTAATTGAGAGTTTAATAAGGAATAGAAGGATTGCCTTTATTTACCAAAATTCCATTATGAGTCAAATGACATGATACACGTATCTATTTGCAAAAACTACAAATGGACTAACATATTAACTCTATATCAAAAAATTTCTTATCAGTTCATTCCATATCATAGTTCTCATCAAATATTCATAGAGACATCGGAATTAGAAATAGTATAGGCATATAGACATCTTGCGGTCATTCATCATATTTAGGATAGGTTCATTATGCAACATATAATTATTCCATTCTATTTCTATAGATATGAATAATTCTCAAGCATAAACGTGCACAACACACTTAGTACTCCTCAATTACTATTTACTATTTTTCAGTTAGGGTTACTGCCCATCAATGTGTGATCTCATTTAAAATCCATTAGATTAGATAGTTCTAAGAATGGAAGGGTCTACAGACAATTACAATCCAAACGTGAATTCTTATGAGTCAAATTGCATACCTAAATTTCTTCTTATCATTTATAGATGATAGTTATGTACATTGATTAATTCCTCATTGTGGAACATTATTCATTATTGTCACATATCTCATTGTATTAGGGTTAGGATTAGGTATTAGATCCAACTATGAATTTACTTCCTTTTCCTTCATTTTATAATCATTAATCATAATTTATTTAATATCATGTTCACTACTATTCTTAGAATCAATCCTTCTAATTTTACTTATGCATAAAGTTTATCTCTCCTTAAAATCCTTTATAGTCCAAGTTTTTGTGTGTTCCATTCGTTTTAGGTCAAACCAAATATATTCAAAGTAAAAAAAAGACTTCCTCTAGACTCTTGAAGTATCTGACCCTTTAGATGGATTGTAATGATTTATAGTAATAGCATGTGTGTAATGTAATTGGTTGACTTGGTTCTCATATTGATTTTGGCACCATTTTTTGATTTTTTTTCATAAAGTTTCCTATCATAAAACTTATTTTCATTATAAAGTTATATGTAAAAAAACTTCTAGATTTTAATGATGGTTTTTGTAACCAAGTCAGAACTACAAGAAAGTCGGAGTTGTACAAAAATAATTTAGTGATGAAAACTTTGATTGACATGTTATACCTTGAGATCCTATTCCTAAGTATGATTTTGCACTTAAGTGAAGAAGTTCATATGCATACATATATGTGATCTAGTTGGTCTACCCATTTTGACTCTATACGATTAGATAGGTTATAGGTAAATTCTTTTAAGGGGTAGAGCCTTGTAGTCTTAAGGATGTACCTTCATTTTATGAATAGTTGAAATCCATAGCTATTGCAATAGAAAACTCTTGGGAAAATTCTAGTAATGGTGTCAAACAATTATAGGTACCATCAAATTAGGATGATGACTAAACATTTCTACTTATGTCATAATGATGTTAATTTTGTAAAAAAATCTCCAGTAATCCCTAAAGGATGAACTTAATTCAGATAATGTACTCAGTTATATAGAAGTCAGGGAAGAAAATGGTCAATCCCCTAATTTGCTAGGAATACAATGTTAAGGGTAATTCTATGCTAGAAGCAAAGATGAGTACACCATGAATGTTAGTTAAAAAAAGTACACATATATTTCCATTAATTCAGAGTTAAAATGTACTACATACTTATCAAAACATGTGTAGTATAAAGTGCATACATAAAGTTGCATACGACACGCTACATGGATTAGAAGACATAACCCTAGTACTGAGAGAAATGAATACATGAATGCATAATGTAACTTGCTTTCTAGCAAAAATGAAATATATATATATATATAACAATAATGATGTTGATAGTAATTATGATATAATGTATTGAGGTTGTTGTTCCTAATCAATTTTAGTCCATCGGCTTAGTGGTTGTTATATAAATAACCGTAAAGGGAAATCTACTTTTGGAAACCGATCATGAAGGGATACCGAACCTCATTCTAATAGGGTGGAGAGACCTCCTTTACAATGTAGGTGACCATAAAGAATAAAAAACGTTAGGATAATACTGAAACTCAGTGTAAAATCCTAGACCAATACACGATATGAGTGCATAATAGAGACTTGATGGATGGAGTAATTTAAGTTCACATTGGGTTTAGTATATAAATTTGATGTGGGTATGTTATGCTATGACTCACTACATTAAATTCTATCTAGTAAATTAGAAACTTATTATTGTTTAGAAGTTATACCATAGTATATTTGTCTATAGCTGAATGGATTTCGGGGATGAAATCCTTTTTAAGGGGTGGAGTATTGTAACATACCCAAATCTAGCAATCAAGTCCAATATTTATCTATTCTTATGCCTTTTCTAGTATATTAACTTAACGTACTATTTTTTTCTAAATTAAATCTCGATTAATTGTATCAGAGAAAGTATAACGTTTCAACAAAACACCTTATATAAAAAAATAATGATAAAGTAATTAATCAAGTCCTCATTTGGGGAATAATTTTAAAAATACACCGACAAATAGTTTTGATCCAAAATGAAAAATATAAAATCACTCTAAGTCTAATTAATTAAACATATTAGATAAATATACAATAAGGTATCAAATTTATTAAGAAAGACATAAAATGAATTAATTTAGTACCTCTCATCCAAGTAAAGAAATAAAATATCAAATGGAATTGAAAGGATAAACATAGAGGAAGGTGGGGAAAAGCAAGGGATTACCGCCCTACCACCCGAACTTTTAAACCATGTTGTCCTCAACATGAAATAGAAGTTTAGAATGGTAGGGTAGAGGGAATTGAGTCATGGTAGATAAATGCCAAGAGGAGAAAGAGATCTCATGGTGTCCACTGTGCTGGGATGGCCAACATGGCCGTAGTGTGCACCACACCCATTTTGTATTGCCTACACCACGATCGTGGAGTGTGGCACGTCCGTGCTAATCCCCTTCCTATAGATGCTCTACTGATTTGCAATTTTCTCTTCAATTTTGTTCTCCTCCTTAGTAATATCATCCATGCATCACTCTCCTTCCACTGTACCTAATCTAAAATGACAAAAACAACAAAACCATAAAGTATAAAGTGTGTGTTTTCTTGGAAAGTGTAAAAACAAAGCAAAAGTATCAAGAATTGAAGTTTGGGTGAAAATTTCCCAAACCTAGGTGGGTTGCCACCCACAAGAATTGAGTTTCATGCCTTAAGTTGGGCTTGTTGTTCTTTCACCATCAACTATTATACAAAAACAAAATGTTTCCATCCCCATCATAGGCAATCCTCTCAAATTCTTTTCTTGATTGATCTTCTTCCCAAGGGTCATGCAAGCTTCTTAAGTTTTTTTCAGCAGTTTTCTCTCCTTGGGGATCATCATCATAGATCTTAATCAACCTTGAGACCTTCAGAAACTTCATGCCATAGTTTTGCTCTCTATTGAGGAATGGGTCTTCATAAGCATCAAAGAGGAGTCTCGATCATATGGGATACTTGTGAACAAGGATTTTCTGGGAAGGGCTCTTCATTAATATCTTTGTCAAATTACATCCCCCCATGTTGAGCTTGTCAACAACCTTGTCACACCCCATGATTGAAACCATATCCATTTTCTCATGCGAAGTAGGGGGAACATGTGATATTTGTGGTGGTGGCACTGATATTAATGGCCTTTGGAATTGAGGTGGATGAGGGAATTGAGGTTGGAAGGTGAACTGGTGGGAAGGTTGTGGCGATGGAGGTGGTGGGGTGTGTAAGGCTTAGGATAGTCTTGGAGGTAGGGCGGTGGAGGAGATGGATGGGTTTGTGCATTTTGGCCTTCCATATTGTCTTCCCTGAGTGGCTTGTCACATGCACAAGGCATAACTGAATAAAAGAAAGCAAGTTAGCAAACCAATACGCAAAAAGAATACAAAGAATAATGAATAAAGAATAGCAAGGGTAGGGAAGTAGGAAAAGATCAAAGAAAAACTAACTAGCTAGGCCGAGTGCTTTTCTTCCCGACAATGGTGCCAGAAAGCTTGGTGCATTTCTGCCAATGGTGTTGCACACTACTGAATTGGAGTTTGAATAGATGCAACCCCGCGAACAAACACACAAGGTGGATATCGTTCAAAAATTATAAGGACCTACACAAATATACTCACATACACCAAAACACTACATCTGAAAGCACACATGGTTGTTTCATAGTATATGTAAGGTGGCAAGTATAGGGTCGATCCACAGGGAGAAAAGGGGGCACTAGAGCTAGGTTAGGTTTTAGACTAGGTTCATATTGCGGAGTCTAGGGTGAAGGGTTTTAAGATTGTTTTCATTGTTAAACTAAGGGTGAATAAGAAAGCAATTAAGGAAGACGAGTAAGAATTGAAACCTAACTTAACCCTAGATAGTTAATTCCACTAAGCAAGAAAATACAAGGCAATGCAAGAAAAGAACAATCTACACTAAGGCGAGCAAGGAAAGGTCTACACTACAATAAGCTAGAAAATAGGGCAAAAGAGCAAGTAAAGACCTAAGCTAGCAAGAACAAAGCAGGAGCAAGGTAAGAAGATAACTAAGCAAGTAAAGAACTAACTAAGATAACACTAGCCAAGCAAGATGGCAATTAGGATTCTAAAGCAATAAAGGGATGTGTGTGTTGTTTGGGGGATGCACTTATCAATTAGGTTGGGGTGACATGTGAACATAAAAATTTCATTTAGATGAACAAACCAAACAACAATGTAGAGTCTACTGAATTATCCTAGACCACTAACTGGCCATGGATATGCTAGATTGTGTATAGGGGAACTAGTCCCTAACATCCCCTACTACCCTTACGGGGCTCAATTGGGTTAAGGTCTAGGTGCTATTCAATTAGAGTCTAAACAAGCCTAGGTTTATAGATTAGATGATCTTAGGATGGTTAGGGGCTGAGGTTAGTAATGGGAGTGGAAGTGAGGTTTTAGGCCTCCCATCACCCACATTCTAGCCTTGAGAAAGCTCCATTGTAAGCACACTAAATTCATCTAAACTAGCTACTTAGATCTCTCAATTAGGGTTAGGGGAATTGGTTAGCATGTAGGAGGATGGGTAGCTAGTTAGGGATCAAACAATTGGACCTAGGAGAAAATCCCATAATTCACACATATAAGCAATTTTCCTAAATTCCTAGGTGATTTCAAGCATAAACTAATAAGAAATTCATGAAGAGTGAGATAGAAATAGAACACAATCATTAGAAAATGAAATTACAATGTTTACATATTGTTTCCCCCAACATGGTATCAAAGTAACATTTTTGACCCCAAACAACCCACCAAGGGGCCTAGCTACTGATAGATATACACAATACATAAAGAAAGGAGAAAGAGGTAGAAGAAGCCATGGAGCTCGGTGTAGATGGATCAATCCTCCTCTTCAGCTGTTGCAAGATGTCCTCCTCCTCCAAGGTGCAAGGGGCATGTGATGATGGTGGAATAGCATCAAAACACTAGGAAACTAGTGTTTTGGTGGTGGAAATGGTGAAATGGTGTGGAATGGAGGTGAATTTGGTATGGAATGGATAGGAGACAAAAATGGAGTTCTAGGAGTGAGCTAGGGATATCCAACCTTGACCTCCATCTGGCACCCACATATATAGGTGGGGAGGAAGAAATAGGTCAAGTAGGGGTAAATTGGGAAATGTAGTGGAAAAGTAGCTAGGTTTTTGTGAGTAGCACAGTCGTGCTGGGTAACATGGCTAAGGTGGGGTGTGAGTGGAATGGCCGTGGTGGATGGGAACGACCGAGGTGAAAAATGTCAAGTTGTTTTGGGGGATGTGGCTGGCTGGTAGCACGGTCGTGTTGGGAGCTGGTTGCACGACCATGCTGGGTTAGTGGTGGCACGATCACACTGTGTGGCACGAGCGTATTGGAGGGTCACAACATGGATGTGTTAGGGGGTGGTAGCACGATTGTGCTGTGTGGCATGGCCATGTTGGAGGATATTTTGTAGCTACTTCAAAACTGAGATTTTTCCTATGATTTCTTTATTTACAGCACGACTGTTCCATGTTACCACGACTGTACTAGGGGCTTTGCTTGCACTTTAAGCTTCAAACTTCATGATCCATGGAATGTTTTGATTAAGCTTGACTCTTGGCCACTATTGGTAGGTTGGGGGAGATTTGGGTCCTTCTTTGGACCCCTCCATGTCTCTCATCCATCCAAGGGTGGTCCAAACACTTGAAAAAATGCAAATAATGTCCATAAGTGCATTTTACACAAATATGCATATTATGGGAAATATCATGTAATCTAACCGGTATAAATGTGATTGAAATGCAATATGGCAGAAGATGGAACCCTAAAATAGGATTGCATCACCACCCCAAACTTAAAACATACTTGTCCTCAAGTATGCTCTAACTCAATCTGTCTTACAATTTTTCCACAGTCAAGAAATGACAAATGTAGTGCAATAGATGAATATTGACTAAATGGGCTCAAAGGTGACTAAGTACATGCATTCCACCTCTCTTCTCTCCTCTTTCACAAACCAATCATAATTGTTTCACTAAGCATGCAAACTTTAAATATGGAGCATAGAAAAACAATCAATCCATATAGTTGTAATATCACTTTGGGTAAACTGTTTCATGGTAGCAAAGGTAAAAAATGACTAATTTTGCCATTCTACATTAATGCATTCAATATCATATTCCCATCCACACTAAGTAACCCATGTGGCTATGGGAAAGGGTAAAATGAGCTAGGATTGATATTTCTTAGCTCCATGGGCATGTAAAAGGGAGAAAAGGGTTGCAATAAGAGTTTGGAGTGCTTTTACACACTCATCTTTTCTTTATTTAGATGATCTTAAACATGAGCATCTTTTATTTTTTTTTGCATTTTTTTCTTTATTTTTCTTTTTCTTTTCTCTTGATGTGGATGGGGTACAAGATGATAAGAGTGGAGCGGGGGGCATGGATATGGCCATCCCAAACTTTTGGAGGTGGCCAACGTTGAATGTGTGCATTTTGGCATCCTTTCATGAGGAGGAGAGGTAAGAAGATGGTAGAAGAAAAGTGAGTCAAAGAGGGGTTACTAATATGGACTTCAACATGAGATATCCATCATGAAAGTTACTCCAAAAATTTCATGAAGCAATGACATAACACATGAATGAGCAATATTAAAACCATATTTCTATCATGAGATTATTCAAAACTCTAAGTGTTTGTGGCTTGCTTCAATCACAATTTAACCAAATAGTTAACAAGCATGAGAGAGGTGATGCACATGTAAAAAGTCAAGATTGAGGCCATTTAGCAATAAACCATGATATTTCACTTGCATTTGTCAAAGGTCATCATTTTCAATTAAAGCAGAGATTGGGTCAAAACGTATTTTAAGCAAGAAGTTCTAAACTTGGGAAAAATTGGCCAAAATGGTGCCAAGTTGCCTTCAATCACATCTAAGCCTTCATTATGGAAAATATAGTAGGAAACAATAAAATCCTAGCTAAAACATGAACAAATTACCAAAAGTATACATGATGCGCAATGCATGGCAAAAAGAGCATTTTTTTTAAAATTATGCAAAAATTTTAAGATAGAAAACTACATGACATGAAAGTATGTAAAGCAAGCACACAAGGTATGGATACACAAATATGAGAGATGGTTATACTGTTTGGTCATCTTGAGAAAAAATTTAAAACATGGAACATAGAGGAAAGTGGGGCAAAGCAAGGGCTTACCGCCCTACCACCCCAAATTTTTAAACCATGTTGTCCTCAACATGAAATAGAAGCTTAGGATGGTAGGGTAGAGGGCATGGAGTCGTGGTAGATAAATGCCAAGTGGGGAGAGAGATCTCAAGGTGTCCATTATGCTAGTATGGGCAACACAGTTGTGGTGCACACCACAACCATTTTGTATTTTCTACACCACAGTCATGGAGTGTGGAACGGCCATGCTGATCCCCTTCTTGTAGCTGCTCTACTAATTTGCAATTTTCTCTTCAATTTTATTCTCTTCCTTGGTAATATAATCCCTACATCACTCCCCTTCCAATGTACCTATCCTAAAATGACAAAATCAAGAAAAACCATCAAGTATAAAGAGTGTGTGTGTGTTTTCTTGGAAAGTGTAAAAACAAAGAAAAAGTATAAAAAATTGAAGTTTGGGTGAAAAATTCCCAAATCTAGGTGGGTTGCCTCCTACAGGTGCTGAGTTTCATGCCTTCAGCTGGGCTTGTTGTTCTTTTACCATCAACCACTGACAAAAATTAAAATGTTTCCATCCCCATCATAGGCAATCCTCTCAAATGCTTTCCTTGATTCATCTTCCTCCCAAGGGTCATCGAGCTTCTTAAGTGTTTTTCAGTAGTTTTCTCACCTTGGGGATCATCATCGTAGATTTTAATCAGCCTTGAGACCTTCACAAACTTCATGCCATAGTTTTGCCTTCTCTTAAGGAATGTGTCTTCATAGGCATTAAAGAGAAGGGTCTCGATCATATGGGACACTTGTGAATAAGGATTTTTTGGCAAGGGCTCTTCATTAATATCTTTGTCAAATTGCTTCCCTCCCTTTTTGAGCTTCTCAAGAACCTTATCACACCCCATGATTGAAACCATACCCATTTTCTCATGCAAAGTAGGGGGAGCATGTGATAGTTGTGGTGGTGGCACTGGTATTAATGTCCTTTGGAATTGAGGTGGAGGAGGGAATTGAAATTGGAAGGTGAACTGGTGGGAAGGTTTTGGCGATGGAGGTGGTGGGGCTATGTAAGGATTAGGATAGCCTTGGAGGTGGGGCGGTGGAGGAAATGGATGGGTTTGTGCATTTTGGCCTTCCATATTCTCTTCCCTCAATGACTTGTCACATGTACAAGGTGTTGGTATGTATGCCCTGAGAGCCAATCATGGGATGATTGGTGGGTTACATTGAGATTGATTCGATAAGCATCAAAGGCAAGCTTCCAATTCTTTCTAGTTCAGTCATATGAGATAATGATAGAACAGATTGAATGTCTAGAGAATGACAATAGTCAATGACGTATGCTTTCAGGTTCAGGACCAGAATGATGAGATCATATGGATGCTAAGAGTTTGTACATTCTTGTTATGTCCCTAGTCGGATGTCATTGTGGAAGGTGGATAGACATCAATGACACACAAGACTAGATTGTGGTGTTGGTTGATGATAGAATCTCATTAGTCATGATATGGAGATATCAAACCAAACACATAGGTACTTGTTAGAGAACAAGTGTACTGGACAAACCCACTGTGAATTTGACACATGGAACCATGACATGGTAGTCACAGTCAATTCTCACAGTGACGGTGGTGAGTGTTATTCTTTGACCTGAAATCACTACACACAACACATGTCATTGGGTACACTTTGACATCATCAAACACAATCCTGAAACATGGGTTGTTATAAAGGTGATGATTGAGTAGCTTTGACAGATGGGGCTTTTGAGGGGTGAGTGATAGATATGGGATTTGTCCCTCCTGAGGGAGTTTAATATCCATGGCCACTTGATGAGTAGGATTGAGATAGGCATGCACACATATGTGTGAATTAGTATGTGATATTGATGTCATAAATATCTCCTCCAGTCTACTCTGAGATCAAGAATGTGAATGAACGTTGACACGATGACTGTTCCATGCCTTGAGTTCATTCAGGATATCAGAGACAAAGGAATTATACATTCACTGTAACACCATTACAGATTTTAGGATTGAAAGTTGTTCTCCAACTTTTCTTTTTACTTGGGTAGCACTGATGTGCCACTACGCACCGCTCTTTGCTTGTGAAGTCATAAGTGTTATGGACTTTCACTGCCAACGTGAAATGGGCCTGCAGGGTCACACACATAGGATTTGACCTGGAAGGGGAGTTTATCCACAAATGATGTTTAAAATGATTGCTAAAGGGGTTTAGTAGTTCAATTAAACACTCAATTAATTGATAGCTCCAAATCATAGTGTTCAAGGTGTTGGACCATATGATTAAGAGTATTAGATTGATTGGAACTGCAATTGACTGATTTGCACAGTGTGCTTCCCCAACCGATCGGCTCATAGTGATGAACCGATCAACTCAGGTTGATGAATCGATCGGTTCAAAGTGGTGAGACGATCAACTCATGTGTCATGAAACGATCATCTCAATTGTTGAACCGGTCGATTCAAATGACCAACTGAGATTGTTTGGAAAGTCAGATGACTATTTTGCAAATACAAATTTGTTTCACTTGTACAAATTCGATTTGGACAAAGACAAATATTTGATTAGTTGGAAACGAACATAAAAGTCAATTTGAGTTGGACCAGGACCATGAACTGATCGGCTCAAGCATGAACCGATCGGCTCAGGGTCCCAACCGACTGGTTCAGGTGTGAACCGATCAGCTCAGGTCCCCAACTGATCAGTTCATGCTTGAAACGATCGGTTCATGTGACGCAGTTTGTCAGATTTTGTGGAAAATCTCGAACCCTTCTACTCCTGCTTTAATCCTGCATTGCCCAGGGTAGAGAACTGTGTCCCAAGACCCTCCTATATATAGGGGTATTGGGGGCTTCTCAGGTACAACAACTCAGAACACCAGTTACTCTGCAAAGTTGTCATTCTCTCTGGTTGTGGTAACCAGGAGAGCCCGAGCAAGTGCTACCCGATAAGGGAGGCACAATGAGGGAAAGACATCTGTAGAAAGACAACTGGTGGCAGGAGAGTGTTTCGGTAACTAGTACGCCGACAAGAGGGTAGGACTCCTTCTAGTGCCTTATGCGATAAGGCGATCAAAGTTTTAGGTGGTTTGTTTGGACTACTACAGAGGCAGGAGACTTCTGCCGCTCGGAAGATAATTGTCAATCCCGACACTCCCGGTGACCAGGAGCTGCACATACACCGTCCAAGACTAGAGGTGAAGACCGCACAAGCCGTGAGGTAATGTTGCCGAGCAAGCCTCGGGACAAGGTATGTCTCTACAAACCATCCTTCCTAATGTATAGACTTTGACGCGATTCCTTTATACTGGGTTTGGGGAGAAGAAAAATTTGTTTTCGCTGCCTTCTCTGCCTCCCCTAAAACCCAACAGTGGTATCAGAGCCATTTCAACTGCTCTATACTTTAGGATTATCGATGTGATCGATTTTAGTTTGTCACCTTTATTTATTGCATATGATGCGAATAAAATTTGCTTTATGCATGTCCAATCCTAAATCCACAAATCCCAATATACATATATGATATGTAATATGAATGCACTCGATACACGTCACCCTTAAATGAGTTTTGTGGTGAATGTAAAGCATGTTTATGACCAATAAACCGTATGTATGTGTGCTTAGTTGAATGTGGTTGCTTGCATCTCGGTCTGCGGACTGATTCCCTACCTCCTTTTCTTGATGTAACTCGAGATAACTCGAGATTTATTTCCTACCTTTGCTCCCCCCTAATGTAACTAGGGGTTTTTCAATACAAATGTAAATAGGACTTTTATTTCCTATTATGTCAAAGAACGGCGGACAACCTGACGACAACTGAGATGATCAGTTCAAGGCGTGAATTGATCAGTTGGCATTCTAGATGACCAGTTTGATGAGCAAGATGAGCGGGTGGTGGCCATGAGGAGTTGCACGATGACCAGATGAACCGATCGGTTGGAGGAGCTAATCGATCGGCTGGTGGCACCCAACCGACTGGCCTGATGGCGAGCCGATCAATCATGGAGATGAGTTGATCAAACCCAGTAAAGGCAAAGCACAGAGTTCATCTTGTACAGGTCGCATGTGATGTAGACCTAGATGACCGTGATTCCTCTTGGCTCAAGGAATCACATTAGGATGGCCACAATCATCGCTTTTATCATTTCACATGTTTTCTGTGGGATATAGTATGTATATGATACATACTATGTATTTTGGTGATCAGATATATATATATGTACCTATAAACCCAAATCCCTCATTAAATATTAAAGTTTTAGATGCCTTCTAAATATGACACACGTGAAAAGCTTGATCGGCCAAGTATGGGCACACCCTAACGTGGTGCACCGTCTATCTCGTAGAAGCGTGAATGATGAATATGTGGGTATGCCCTAGCAGGGTGCATATTCATCATGTTGGCTTTGGGTCGGACTTAACAAGGAGACCTAGATAGGATCTATCACCTTGAGGCATGGAGGTGATCATGGCAAGGAGTTGCATATGAAATCTTCCAAGAGTTGCATATGATGCAATTGGCAAGAGTTGCCTACTTGGAAGATGTAAGTTGTGGGTGATAGCCCTAGCTAGTCCATGACTCAGAGGATTTCAGGATCTTTCCCACTAGAAGATTGTACACCGCAATCTTCCTAATTGATGGTGAGGGCTATCAATTTGAACAAAACTAGTGGGAGTGGTAATTAATTAAAGTCCTAATCATATCATCAACCTTTCAAATCAATCAAATAAGTCAAAATTGAGTTTTGGACTAAATTGCATATATTTCCTTTTGTAGTAAAAAATGACAACAAACAACAATCACTTTTCATTATGATCAGTCCTTGAAAAGGACAAGCTGAATGTGACTAACTTCCACGACTGGTTTAGACCATTGAGAATTGTTCTCACTCAAGAGTAAAAGCTCTATGTCCTGGATACTCCAGCTCCAGAGGAATCTGCTCCTACCGCACCAAAGGTAGAAAGGGATGCTTATAAGAAGCATTCTAAAGATGCCATTGATGCAAAGTGCTTGATGTTGTGCTCCATGAACCACGAGTTGCAGAGACAACATGAGAACATGGGTGTCATTGAGATGATTCAACATCTCAAGAATATGTATGAAGATCAAGCATGGCAAGAGAGATATGATGTCTCCAGAGCACTATTCAAGTGTGTCATGACAAAAGGAGATCCAGTTGGTCCTCACACGCTCAAAATGATTGGATATGTGGAGAACCTGACAAGACTGGGATTTCCCCTGAGCCAAGAGTTGGAAATTAACGCGATATTATAATCATTTCCAGAATCCTACAGTTAGTTTGTGATGAACTACAACATGAACAACTTTGACAGGCCATTGACAGAGTTGTTGGGCATGTTGAGGACATCTGAGGCACAGATGAAGAAGGACAAGCCTAAATCTGTGATGATGATCAACAACAAGAAAGGCAAGTCCAAGCGCAAGGGTAAGGGCAAGGGTAAGGCTAAGAAAGGTTCTGATGCTAGCCAGTAGCCCAAGTCGTCTTCAACTCTCAAGGCCAAGAGAGGTGTGACCAAGAGAGGCAATTGCCACCATTGTCAAAAGCCAGGACATTGGAAAAGGAATTGTCCACTCTATCTGGAAGAACTAAAGAAGAAGGAGGCAACATACGTCTCCACCTGAAGGTGTCATGAAATAAACTTGTAACATTTTTGAGGTATATGATACCAAGATATAAAATGTAAAGCACTCAATAAATGGGGCAAGTGTTTCCGCCATAGATAGTAGTACTTTAGTTTATTTTTAGCCTTGAAGGCATGTAATAGAGTTATGAACTGTTATTTCATATTTTCCAATGGATAGAAACACCTTATTTTTGCATATTGTATGACAATAATGGCAATCAATAAAGTTGATGTTTCCTTGTGGAAATGCCTTGTTTATCTTGTTGTACTTGGTATGCATAAGATAAAATGATACCTAAAAGTTACTGATAACTCAAACAACGAATTAGCATTATCATGAGAAATTCATCTCTAGTTTCCATATGATAGATAAATCTAGACTCTTTGGTTAGAGAACCAGTAAGAGACATGAATCTCTTAGACATAATTAATCAATCTTCACTAGTGGTAGTGTGAGAATGATTATCCTATTAGGTATAATACATGTGATGTATTTACATACCTATTAGAGTTAATGCTAGTACTTCAAACGGTGTTTAGAGAAATACCAATATGAATATCTTGAAATGTTCAAGAATATCATAGATGAAGTATGAATTTGGTAAAGTGTTAATTCTTGATGAGATCAATGAATGAAATTCTTGGACCAAATGTTTGAGATCCTTATGAGTGATTATGATTGTGTATCATAGTGAACTCATGATTAAGGCATGGTGATGTCTAAATCAACAAGGAGTCATACTCTAAGAAGTTAGAGAATGATTATCAAATAACAAATTTCTTCTTAAATAAAGAATACCCTACACTAATAAAGGACATTAAGAATCACAAAGGGTTGTGAGTTCTCATATCCTTGACAGATACACCTCGATTATCTATGTGATGAGTTGATCATGTGATGAATCAACTATATAGATAAGTATGAGGAACCCGATTTTGAGTTATGGTTTATGACCATTACATCCTAAATGATTTCCATGTGAACCATAAGCACCCATTGGGATGAAATCCATAAGTGTGAATGAGTGTTAAGCATTAAGACACATGGATAACATTTTGAGAAGGATAATACTTATTTATTGCAACTTAATGACTAAGACATTTGGCATACAGATACTAAAACCGCATTCCTATGAGGAATAAAACAAGGATGTGTATGTGACACAACCTATAAGGTTTATGAATCCATTAATGCAAATAAAGTCGATAAGTTACAATGGACTAATCAATGTGATTGATTGAGTACAAGCAACTCAGAGTTGGGATCTTTACTTTGATAATATAGTCAAAGGGTTTGACTGATATGTCAAAGATAAAGAGAGATCTGTGATTTAGTGGGAGTGTATTCACATTCCACATTTTGATGTGAAATGAAATGTTCTAGAATGGAAATCCAAAGTGGAAATTATCTTTAAGGAAGATAGAGACATTTCCTATGTGATAGGAATAGAGATCTATAGAGACAGTTCTTGAAAATATCTTGACCTGAAAAGAGAGAGCATACATTGGCAATCTATATTGAAGGGTTCAGTATGCACAGATTCAGTGGGAGAAAACTTGTCCATGCTACATGGAGTTGGTATCCCAAGGCCAAGTGTCCAATTCTTATGAAGAATGGGAACACTAAGAATAGATATGGATCTATCATGTATGTAATCATCCCATTATCTTGCATGTATAGGATATAGTAATAATGAAATGCATTCATCATCTTGTATGTAGGACATGACAATATGATGTGCTCATCCTGATAACTTGTATGTGGGACATGACGAGTGGATGTCTGTCTAGTTCCAATAAGGGTTACTGGAATACCATAAGAACTTGATAAGTACTTGAGAAGTACTAGTTCTATGGAAACAAGGAAGGATTCACTGTAAAGAGTTACATTGATGTGAACTTCCGAAAAGGATAGAAAATTAATCGCAAAATATATATGGGATATATAAAGGTGAATGTGTGTTGATAAATGGAAATGTTCCAATAAAGCCATTTAAAAGGAAAAGTCGAGTATCCGTGTGTTAGAGAACATTAGTGGATACTATATGGATCTGGAAGTTCATGAGATGAACTTATAGATATTCCGGTCATTGGTGACAAATAAGGAGTGTTTGGTCTTGCAATGTGGCTAAAGGTTAGCAAAGGAATACTTGATCGCATATTACGACAACTCCATCTCATACATGTGACGTACAATGAAGAGATGAGACATGCAGTTAATAACGACTCTGGCAAAGTGTTGCCATAACTCACTGCGTAAGCACTAGAGTGTAGTAACATGTGGGACATGTTTGAAGATCACTATGAATATGATTCAAGGGTGATTGGCTCACAGTGCAAGTGGGAGTCTATTGGTATGTATGCCCTGAGAGCCAATCATGGGATGATTGGTGGGATACATTAAGATTGATTTGATAAGCATCAAAGGCAAGCTTCCAATTCTTTCTAGTTTAGTCATATGAGATAATGATAGAACAGATTGAATGTCTAGAGAATGACAGTATTCAATAACATATGCTTTTAGGTTCAGGACCTAAACGATGAGATCATACGGATGCTAAGAGTTTGTACATTCTTGTTATGTCCCTAGTCGGATGTCATTGTGGAAGGTGGATAGACAACAATGACACATAAGACTAGATTTTGGTGTTTGTTGATGACAGAATCTCGTTAGTCATGATATGGAGATATCAAACCAAACACATAGGTACTTGTTAGAGAACAAGTGTACCAGACAGACCCACCGTGAGTTTGACACATGGAACCATGACATGGTAGTCACAGTCAATTCTCACAGTGATGGTGGTGAGTGTGATTCTTTGACTTGAAATCACTATACTCAACACATGTCGTTGGGTACACTTTGACATCATCAAACGCAGTCTTGAAACATGGGATGTTACAAAGGTGATGATTGGGTGCCTTTGACACATGGAGCTTTTGAGGGGTGAGTGATAGATATGGGATTTGTCCCTTCTGAGGGAGTTTGATATCCATGGACACTTGATGACTAGGATTGAGATAGGCGTGCGCATGCATGTTTGAATCAATATGTTACGACCCACACTCAAATTAGCTAGTAAGTATGATAATCACAACATTTATAAGTTAATTAAGTTGGATTAAGTACACAAGAAGAGATTAGTAATTTGATTAACTGATACAAGATAATTGGCATGTTTTTATGCCTTGAGGTTGTAGAGGATCTCACGCTTGAAAAGTTGCAAAAGAAATCACCTTAATCGGACATTTGAGGCAGGAGTTATGGCATTTTCAAAAACCATGGACTTAAGATGCAATTTTTACAAAATTCGGGTTATAAACCCTTTCCTTTTCTTTTTTTTTCCCTGTCATCTTCATCCGATCAAATAGCACCGCTTGAGCGGCACTGTAGCTGTGCGATACCAGCAGCCAAAGGATGGTGATTTGGGCGCGATTTTCTTGGTCCTAGCTCTGATCTAGCTTGGCGCCCTTCCACCCTTCTTCCTCCACTCCTCTTCTCTTCCCCTCTAGTTTCCCTTACCCGAGCCTAGGGCGGCGCCCCTTTGCCACTGCGCCAACATCAACTCCGGCAGAGCTGCGGTCAAGCAGCAAGGCACCGGCTAGGGGGCGAATTTGGGCGAGCAGCACCATGAAAATGGTCGCCTTGATTCCGTTTTTGAGATCTAAGCGAGATCCTGCAGCTTCCCCACCTGCATCATGCCACCTACATCATGAAGCAGCAGGGGTGACACCCCCTTTTTGCAGATGCGGCCAGCAGTAGCAATGGCTGGCGGCTAGCTGTTTTGGCTCGGCCAGGAGCTCGATTGAGCAAGCAAGTAGCACCAAACTGCCGCCCCAACTCCGTCCATGAGGTCCTTGCTTGAGTTCGAAGTCCATAGCCATGGCTAGTGGCTAGCCCAGCCCCTCGTTAACCTGTAAGTGTGGAAGAAGGTGCTGCTTGCAGCAGCAGGTCCGGACCAAGAACAACTTGGTGCGGGAAACACCACGATAACGACGCCAATGAGTTCGGCCAAGGATCCCGAACGTGAATCCGTTGTCAACAAACCACGAGAAGCGACGAATCAGCTGAGCCCTTCTATCTGTGCGTGAAGCAGGTTCGTTAACATAGCTTTTCAAAGGTTGGAGAAGACCCAAAAATCACCCGGAATCTGGCCTTGGACGCAGTTCCGGACAAATCCGGATAGTTCAAATCAATGTGAGTAGGAGTTCATTTAGTTATCATCATTTAACTCCTTAGTTGGAATTTTTTTGGTAAACTATGCATTTTTCACTGATACTTGGCTTTTGGACAGTATTTGGCGTTACTCGAATTTTATTTCATAAACTGCTTCCTTATGCCGTTATATGATTTAGTTTAGCATCTGATCGGTGTGGATTGAATTAATGAATTTATATTGTTCATTGGAACTTGAAATACGTAATATGATTGATGAAAATGATAGAATTTCCTGTATTACAACTGCAATGTATACGTTGAGCATAAAATGGATATTTAGCATCAAAACTGGATAAGTTGATACTGAGTCATGTTTATAGATGACAAATGATGTTTATGTGTATATGTGGGTAATAGAGATTACCCGGATGCCGAGCATAGTAGCATCCTTAGACTTTTAATTTGCATAGTTCAAACGAAATGAAATGATTAGTAAAATAAATGTGTATGCTTTACGAGTAATTTCAGTAAGATGCGAATAAATATGATAAAGTATTTTAGGTTGAGTATTCCTTTCAATACAGTATATTTGAATGTTCAGTAATATGAAATCAGTATAGAGACGTGGAATAGATATGAAATCTATTTACAGTGAACGAATCTATTTGCATGAAAGCATAGCTGAGTTATGAGTTATTGTGATATAAGAGAATAGTTGTTGCACTATATATAGAAATGTTATGAAAGTTGAACTTCTAGTTTCAGCTAGTGAATTACAGAATTACAGTATATTCCAGTAGTCAAATATGTGAGAGAGAGACAAAATGTTATAAGAGTTTTCTTGTTATAATAAAATGTGTTAGACTTAGATGCCCTGACACCGTAGAACCCCTTTGAGAGGTCTGTGCCTTAGGGGTGAAACGACCTACCTAGCGTGTGTCTAGATGGTCGGTGGCTCGTGTTCAACAATAATCCGTGCGTGTGTCACGGTGGCACGAGGACAGAGAGGCAGTGTTCAACAATAATTTGTGCGTGTGTCACGGTGGCACTGGAGTAAATAGGGGTTATTCAACAATAATGCGTGTGTGTGTCACGGTGGTAACCCAGACTCTCCGTCTGTGTGCTCAGGTTAGAGGAGGAGTCTAGAGTGCACTTTTTGAGAGTGCAGTGAGGCCCTTGAGCGCCTGAGAGTCCTGACACAGACCAGGACAGCAGTCAGACTTAGCATTTCCCGGGTGTGTCGCTAAGTCTTGTACGGTGGGTTCGTAGTTCGCTACGAGACTTTATATGCAGAGTACACTGCATATGATCAGGGCATAAGTTAAAAGATGATTACTTAAAATTAAGGTAGATTAATATGAAACTTGTGTATGTTCAGATTTAGAATTTATAATACTTGTTCTTTAAATGTTCATTATACTTTTCTGCGATAATTGCACTGTTTAATTAGAACTGCTCAGTTTGTTATTTTATTCACATATTCCTGTTAAATGTAAAATTATGGAGTTATCTGATGATGGCTAAGTGAAATATTATTCACTGAGCGAGTAGGCTCATTCCTCTACTCAAACATTTTTAGGTCAGCGACAGTTCCAGGAATCTGAAGGATCTTACCACCCTAGTCACTAGAAGGTATATATAGTTAGTTAGATAGTGGTCTCTTAGTCCTTTCCCCTCAGTCCTTGGGACATGGCGTGGGTGAGAGAGAGTGTGTATGTGGAATGTCTATAAAGATATAAATTAACTATTATGTTTACTTTCTGTTAAACAATGTTACATGTTGTAAACTCTGTTTACTTACTCTAGCCAGTTTAATTGAAATGCTTCCGCAATAGTTTATTATGTTTTAGTTTACAACAATAATCCAGATATCATTACGAGGTTTTAAAAAGGAAAAGTTCTCAGTGATTTGTTTATGTGATAATCCCTCCGTCGCGCCCTAATCTTGTGATTAGTGGTTAGTGTGAGATCGGGGTTTGACATCTTGGAATCAATGCATAGGTTGAGTATATGAATACTCTAAGTCAAGGTCTGGGGAAGATAAGAGACCAATAGGATTAGGACTTAAGTGTCTTCCTTCTAACTGCAATTTTCTAACAGGAAGTGTTCTGTTATACTATTGCAGATGGCAGGAAGAGGACGTGGTCACGAGAATCAAGTTGAGAGTTTAAGCTGAGTTATCAGGGATCATTAGGATCAAAAGAGAGTATTATAATTAAGATGGATAAGAAATGATGTGTCTTTAGCTCTGGGAGGTCTGAGTGTTTAGATACCCTGGCCAGGTGTCTGAATACTTAGATTGACCAGTATCAAGCTACTCTGTCTATTCTTCTCTGGATGCCCTGGCCAGGTATGCAGAGGAAGGATAGGCTAGAGAGAAACCCTAGAAATCTTAGGGTTAAGAAACTGAAATTTATGCAGGAGTAAGAGATTAAACATAGGATGCGATGCAACTCTTGCTTTATATTGCTTATTTGATTGGAAATCATTAGAAATGCTCTTATATGTATGGATTTAGATTTTCAGTTTGTAGAATAAATATGATTCTTTTATATTGTTGTGTGTCATGAAGTGATTTAGTTATTGTTTATATTCTTTGTATTAAGTATACCAGAAGTTATGTTTAAATGAGTCTGCTCTAGGTGAATATTCTTTCCACATGTTTAAGATTAATAGGAGTGGGTTAATCCTGAGTAGCTCTTGGCTTTAGGACTACAGGTTCGGCCTGGTCCGGCTGGCAGGATGTGTTTTTGGGATCTAATGACTCCTATTAAAAATATAATAAAAGTAGACTCTGGATAATTTAGATCAGTATCATAGTGAGAATGTACATACGCTAAGACGTTGAGATATAAGGGAAATATTAGAACAGCTAAGGAGTAGATGGAACTGATATCGGAAACTTAACGTTGAAGCCTCATATGAGAAATCCTTAGTTGGAAATTAAGGAACACGATATAAGGTTCAGATTAAATTTAATGATTTGTATTATATGAACTCTAAATATGAGAATATGGAAAAGATATGAGAAAAGTACGTAAGGGCTAAGATAGTAAGAATCAACTTTGGAATGGATCATGGAATAGAGTAAAACACTTTTACGTACTTCAAAGCAAAGGGAAAATAGAAGAAAAGAGTTAAGTATACAATAATTACATAGAAATAAAGAGTCTTATGTAAATCATATGACTAGGACAAGAGGCTTAGTTGAATCAAAAGAAATGTTAGAAATGATGACCTTGATTAAAGAATGAGAATTACATGACATAATTGAAAGTATGGAATGCATATTTTTATTATATAGTTTAATACATTCATACATACTACCTCTGGATTTTGAGTCTCTATAGACTAATAAATTAGTTCCTAAAATAAAGAACAAATGCGTAATTTAGAAAACGAATGAATCACATATGATGTATAGCTACCATGGTAGAGGCGTCTAAGTGAATGAAATAATGAAACATAATACGCTGATGAAACCCTAGTAGGGTAAATTGAGAATGTAATTTATCTAAATGTCCAAATAAGAGAAAGGAAATTCCAGTGATAAGATAAGGAAGTTTTTAGTAAAATTTATGAGATCCAAGTTTGAATTTCAAACTAAGGAAGTAAAATCACATCACAATAACGTCGTGTTGCTGATAAAGACGAAACTCTAGAATGTTTAGAGTTGTAGTAGTTCAAGGGATGTCACTAGTGATTTGACCTTGAGTACTAGCATCTCTATAAAATAAGATCTTGAGATTTGCATAACGAAAGGTAAGATAACACTACTTAAATCCAGGGTTTAGAAGTAGTTAATCTAAAAGGTAGATAAACAACATGAAAATGACACGGAGAAAACAGTAAGATATAAGTTTGAAATGTAACAAGTGTGTTTTGAACAAAAGGAGAAATACAAAATAAGTGAAGTGTGTTATGAAATAAATTCTGGTAGTAATAACAAGAAGTAAGTACCATAGAATGAGGAGTATTACCTGATACATGATCTGAAGTTAGCTGTTGTAGTTCATGCTCTTAAGTAGATGCCCTCAACGGGAAGTCGAGTTCAATAGTTGATGCATTCTCTATTGCATGTTTCAAGGGAGACATGCTAGTAGAAATGTGAAAGTTAAACTTAGACTTAGAGGTGACAAAGTAGAGTGGTTTGATTGCATAGATGCAAGTCAAGCCTACTTTTTACGATCAGATCAAGGAACTACAGTAGGGTGATAGTGAGTTACGGCAGATCACGCATGACATGACAAAGGGAAAGAGACCAGAGTTCTGGTTTTCAGATGATGATGTGTTATATGAGCATGACAGGTTCTATGTGTCTCGAGATAGTGATTTGAAAGAATAGATTCTTGTGGAGGCACTTGCATTAATGTACGCTATGCATCCTGGCAACACTAAGATGTGCAGGAATCTCAAGGAATTGTATGGGTGGCCTGGTATGAAGAGGGATATAGCTGAGTATGTGGTTAGGTGCAGTGTGTTAGTAGGTTAAGGCTGAGCACCAGAAACCTACATGTACTTTGCAATCTCTTCCTATACCAGACTGGAAATGGGAACATATCACAATGGATTTTGTGATAGGGTTACCCAAGACACCTGGAGGTTGTGACTCGATATGGGTGATTGTGGATAGATTGACTAAGTCTGCTCACTTTCTCCCTATTAAGTCAACCTTTGATG
Source organism: Alisma plantago-aquatica (assembly GCA_963693085.1). NCBI lineage: Eukaryota > Viridiplantae > Streptophyta > Magnoliopsida > Alismatales > Alismataceae > Alisma > Alisma plantago-aquatica. The sequence goes on from OY856410.1 coordinate 533,270,344, forward strand.
TCCCGAAGTTGGCTAATATATATGTGGATGAAATAGTCAGGTTGCATGGTATCCCAGTTTCAATTATATCGGATAGAGATCTTAAGTTCACATCCAGGTTTGGAATCAGTTGCATCGTGCTATGGGCACAAAGTTGAGATTCAGTACAATTTTTCACCCACAGACGGATGGCCAATCTGAGAGGACCATTTAGACTCTTGAGGACATGCTGAAAGCATGTGTCATGCATGTTAGTGGAAGTTGGGATGAACACTTGAGCCTTATAGAGTTTGCGTACAACAATAATCACCATTCCTGTCTTAGTATGGCCCCGTATGAAGCTCTGTATGGCAGAAAGCGTAGATCATCCATATGTTGGTATGAGGTAGGTGAAAAGCATATTCTTGGACCAGAAATAGTGGATTTGACCACTGAAAAGATTGTTGTGATCAGAGAGCAGTTGAAAGCTGCTCAGGATAGGCAGGAGAGTTACACTGAGAAGAGACGTAGACCTCTTGAGTTTGAGGTTGGTAATGAAGTGTATCTGAAAGTTTCACCATGGAAAGGAGTGTTGAGGTTTGGCAAGAGAGGCAAACAGACTCCTAGGTTTATGGGTCCGTATCCTATCATTGAGAGGATTGGACCTATAGCCTATAGGTTGGAATTGCCATCCGACTTGGCCAATTTACATGATGTGTTTCATGTATCGATGTTGAAGAAGTGTTACCCTGGTACAGTGAAGATAGTAGACCCAGAACCTGCACAACTCAGAACAGATGTGTCCTATGTTGAAGGACCAGTACAGATAATTGATCGAAGGATCAAGAAGTTCAAGAATTGCGAGATACCATTAGTGAAAGTTTTTTGGAGGAATCATAACTTAGAGGAAGCTACATGTGGGAGCTTGAATTAGATATGTGTAACAAGTTTATTTTTCTCTTTTAGGAATTTCGGGACGAAATTCTTATAAGGGAGGGAGATTGTTACGACCCACACTCAAATTAACTAGTAAGTATGATAATCACAACATTTATAAGTTAATTAAGTTGGATTAAGTACACAAGAAGTGATTAGTAATTTGATTATCTGATACAAGATAATTGGCATGTTTTTATGCCTTGAGGTTGTAGAGGATCTCACGCTTGAAAAGTTTCAAAAGAAATCACCTTAATCGGACATTTGAGGCAGGAGTTATGGCATTTTCAAAAACCCTGGACTTAAGATGCAATTTTTACAAAATTCGGGTTATAAACCCTTTCCTTTTCTTTTTTTTCCCTGTCATCTTCATCCGATCAAATAGCACCGCTTGAGCGGCACTGTAGCTGCGCGATAGCAGCAGCCAAAGGATGGCGATTTGGGCGCGATTTTCTTGGCCCTAGCTCTGATCTAGCTTGGCGCCCTTCCACCCTTCTTCCTCCACTCCTCTTCTCTTCCCCTCTCGTTTCCCTTACCCGAGCCTAGGGAGGCGCCCCTTTGCCACTGCGCCAACATCAACTCCGGCAGAGCTGCGGTCAAGCAGCAAGGCACCGGCTAGGGGGCGAATTTGGGCGAGCAGCACCATGAAAATGGTCGCCTTGATTCCGTTTTTGAGATCTAAGCGAGATCCTGCAGCTTCCCCACCTGCATCATGCCACCTACATCATGAAGCAGCAGGGGCGACACCCCCTTTTTGCAGCTGCGGCCAGCAGTAGCAATGGCTGGCGGCCAGCTGTTTTGGCTCGGCCAGGAGCTCGATTGAGCAAGCAAGCAGCACCAAACTGCCGCCCCAACTCTGTCCATGAGGTCCTTGCTTGAGTTCGAAGTCCATAGCCATGGCTAGTGGCTAGCCCAGCCCCTCGTTAAACTGTACGTGTGGAAGAAGGTGCTGCTTGCAGCAGTAGGTCCGGACCAAGAACAACTTGGTGTGGGAAACACCGCGATAACGACGCCAATGAGTTCGACCAAGGATCCCGAACGTGAATCCGTTGTCAACAAACCACGAGAAGCGACGAATCAGCTGACCCCTTCTATCTGTGCGTGAAGCAGGTTCGTTAACATAACTTTTCAAAGGTTGGAGAAGACCCAAAAATCACCCGGAATCTGGCCTTGGATGCAGTTCCGGACAAATCCGGATAGTTCAAATCAATGTGAGTAGGAGTTCATTTAGTTATCATCATTTAACTCCTTAGTTGGAATTTTTTTGGTAAACTATGCATTTTTCACTGATACTTGGCTTTTGGACAGTATTTGGCATTACTCAAATTTTATTTCATAAACTGCTTCCTTATGTCGTTATATGATTTAGTTTAGCATCTGATCAGTGTGGATTGAATTAATGAATTTATATTGTTCATTGGAACTTGAAATACGTAATATGATTGATGAAAATGATAGAATTTCCTGTATTACAACTGCAATGTATACGTTGAGCATAAAATGGATATTTAGCATCGAAACTGGATAAGTTGATAGTGAGTCATTTTTATAGATGACAAATGATGTTTATGTGTATATGTGGCTAATAAAGATTACCCGGATGCCGAGCATAGTAGCATCCTTAGACTTTTAATTTGCATAGTTCAAACGAAATGAAATGATTAGTAAAATAAATGTGTATGCTTTACGAGTAATTTCAGTAAGATGCGAATAAATATGATAAAGTATTTCAGGTTGAGTATTCCTTTCAATACAGTATATTTGAATGTTCAGTAATATGAAATCAGTATAGAGACGTGGAATAGATATGAAATCTATTTACAGTGAACGAATCTGTTTGCATGAAAGCATAGCTGAGTTATGAGTTATTGCGATATAAGAGAATAGTTGTTGCACTATATATAGAAATGTTATGAAAGTTGAACTTCTAGTTTCAGCTAGTGAATTGCAGAATTACAGTATATTCCAGTAGTCGAATATGTGAGAGAGAGACAAAATGTTATAAGAGTTTTCTTGTTATAATAAAATGTGTTAGACTTAGATGCCCTGACACCGTAGAACCCCTTTGAGAGGTATGTGCCTTAGGGGTGAAACGACCTACCTAGCGTGTGTCTAGATGGTCGGTGGCTCGTGTTCAACAATAATCCGTGTGTGTGTCACGGTGGCACTGGAGTAAATAGGGGTTATTCAACAATAATCCGTGCGTGTGTCACAGTGGTAACCCAGACTCTCCGCCTGTGTGCTCAGGTTAGAGGAGGAGTATAGAGTACACTCTTTGAGAGTGCAGTGAGGCCCTTGAGCGCCTGAGAGTCCTGACGCAGACCAGGACAGCAGTCAGACTTAGCATTTCCCGGGTGTGTCGCTAAGTCTTGTACGGTGGGTTCGTAGTTCGCTACGAGACTTTATATGCAGAGTACACTGCATATGATCAGGGCATAAGTTAAAAGATGATTACTTAAAATTAAGGTAGATTAATATGAAACTTGTGTATGTTCATATTTAGAATTTATAATACTTGTTCTTTAAATGTTCATTATACTTTTCTACGATAATTGCACTGTTTAATTAGAACTGCTCAGTTTGTTATTTTATTCACATATTCTTGTTAAATGTAAAATTATGGAGTTATCCGATGATGGCTAAGTGAAATATTATTCACTGAGCGAGTAGGCTCATTCCTCTACTCAAACATTTTCAGGTCAGCGACAGTTCCAGGAATCTGAAGGATCTTACCACCCTAGTCAGTAGAAGGTATATATAGTTAGTTAGATAGTGGTCTCTGAGTCCTTTCCCCTCGGTCCTTGGGACATGGCGTGGGTGAGAGAGAGTGTGTATGTGGAATGTGTATAAAGATGTAAATTAACTATTATGTTTACTTTCTGTTAAACAATGTTACATGTTGTAAACTCTGTTTACTTACTCTAGCCAGTTTAATTGAAATGCTTCCGCAATAGTTTATTATGTTTTAGTTTACAACAATAATCCAGATATCATTATGAGGTTTTAAAAAGAAAAAGTTCTCAGTGATTTGTTTATGTGATAATCCCTCCGTCGCGCCCTAATCTCGTGATTAGTGGTTAGTGTGAGATCGGGGTTTGACACAATATGTGATATTGATTTCATACATATCTCCTCCAGTCTACTCTGAGATCAAGAAAGTGAATGAACATTGACAGGATGATTATTCCATTCCTTGAGTTCATTTGGGATATCAAAGACAAAGGTATTATACATTCACTATAACACCATTCACTGATTGTAGGATTGAAAGTTGTTCTCCAACTTTCCTTTTCGCTTGGGTAGCACTGATGTGCGACTAGGCACCACTCTTTGCTTGTGAAGTCATAAGTGTTATGGACTTTCACTGCTAACGTGAAATGGGCCTGCAGGTTCACACACATAGGATTTGACCTGGAAGAGGAGTTTATCCACAAACGATGTTTAGATTGATTGCTAAAGGAGTTTAGTAGTTCAATTAAACACTCAACTTATTGATAGATACAAAGCGTAGTGTTCAAGGTGTTGGACCATATGATTAAGAGTATCGAATTGATTGGAACTGTAATTGACTAATTTGCACAGTCTGCTTCCCCAACCGATCGTCTCATAGTGATGAACCGATCGACTCAGGTTGATGAACCGATCGACTCAAAGTGGTGAGACGATCGGCTCATGTGTCATGAAATGATCGGATCAATTGTTTAACCGGTCAATTCGCATGACCAACCGAGATCATTTCACAAGTTAGATGACTATTTTGCAAATACAAATTTGTTTCACTTGTACAAATTTGATTTGGACAAGACTAATATTTGATTAGTTGGAAATGAACATGAAAGTCAATTTGAGTTGGACCAGGACCACAAATCGATCAGCTCAAGCATGAACCGATCGGCTCATGGTCCCAACCGACCGGTTCAGGTGTGAACCGATCGGCTTAGGTCCCCAACCGATCAGTTAATGCTTGAAACGATCGGTTCACCTGGTGCAGTTAGTCTGATTTTGTGGAAAATCTTGAACCCTTCTACTCCTGCTTTAATCCCGCATTTCCCAGGGTAGAGAACCTTGTCCCATGACCCTCCTATATATATAGGGGTATTAGGGGCTTCTCAGGTACAACAACTTAGAACACCAATTGCTCTGCAAAGTTATCATTCTCTCTAGTTGTGGTAACCAGGAGAGCCCGAGCAAGTGCTACCCGATAAGGGAGGCACAATGGGGGAAAGACAACTACAGAAAGACAACTTGTGGTAGGAGAGTGTGTCGATGACTAGTACGCTGACAAGAGGGTATGACTCCTTCAGGTGCCTTGTGCGAAAAGGTGATCGGAGTTCCAGGTGGTCCGTGTGGACTACTACTGAGGCGGGAGACTTCTGCCACTCAGAGGACAGCTATCAATCCCAACGCTCCCAATGACCAGGAGCTGCACAGACACCATCCAAGACCGGAGGTGAAGATCGCACAAGCCGTGAGGTAATGTTTCCGAGAAAGCCTTGGGACAAGGTATGTCTCTACAAACTATCCTTCCTAATGTATAGACGTTGACACGATTCCTTTATACTGGGTTCGGGGAGAAGAAAATTTTGTTTCCGCTGCCTTCTCTACCTCCCCTAAAATCCAACACAAGGCACAACCAAACAAAAGAAAGCAAGTTCACAAACCAATATGCAAAAAGAATACAAAGAATAATGAATAAAGAATAGCAAGTGTAGGGTAGTAGGAAAAGATCAAAGCAAAACTAACTAGCTAGGCCAAGCGCCTTTCTCCCCAGAAACGATGCCAGAAAGCTTGGTGTGTTTTTGCCAATGATGTTACACACTACTCAATTGGAAATTGAATAGATGCAACCCCGCAAACAAACACACACGATGGATATCTTTCAAAATTTATAAGGACCTACATAAACATACTCACATACACTAAAATTCTACACCCGCAAGTGCACAGGATCATGTCATAGTGTAGGTGTGGCAAGTATAGGGTTGTTTAGTAGGGAGAAAAGGTGGCACTAGACCTAGGTTAGTTTTTAGGCTAGTTTCCTACTGTAGAGTCATGGTTTAATGGGTTTGAAGGTTGTTTTTATTGTTAAACTAAGGGTGAACAAGCAGGAAATTAAGGAAGACAAGCAATAATCAAAGCCTAAGTTAACCCTAGACATTTAATTCTACTAAGAAACAAAAGACAAAGCAAGGCAAGAAAATAACAATCTACACTAAGGCAGACAAGGAAAGGTCTACACTACACTAAGCTAGCAAACAAGGCAAAAGAGCAAGTAAAGACCTAAGCTAGAGAGAACAAAGCAGTAGCAAGGTAAGAAGCTAACTAAGCAAGTAAAAAACTAACTGAGCTAACACTAGCTAGGGAAGATGGCAATTAGGATTCTAAAGCAATAAAGGGATGTGAGGGTTGTTTGAGGGATTCACTTATCATTTAGGTTTTGGGTGACATTTGAACATAAATATTTCATTTAGATTATCAAACAAAAAAACAAGCTTGATTCTAATGAATTATCCTAGACTACTAACTGGCCATGGATATGCTAGATTGTGTATACGGGAACTAGTCCCTAACACCCCCTACTACCCTTGTGAGGCTCAACTGGGTTAGGGTCTAGGTGTAATTAAATGAGAGTCTAAACAAGCCTAGGTTTCTAGGTTAGATGATATTAGGATGGTTAGGGGCTGAGGTTAGTAATGGGAGTGGAAGTCAGGTTTTAGGCCTCCCATCATCCACATTCTAGCCTTGAGAAAGCTCCATGCCAAGCACACCAAATTCATCTAAACTAGCTAGTTAGATCTCTCAATTAGGATTAGGGGAATTGATTAGCATGTAGGAGGATGGGTAGCTAGCTAGGGATCCAACTATTGGACCTAGGAGCAAATCCCAAAATTCACACATATAAGAAATTTCCCTAAATTCTTAGGTGATTTCAAGCACAAACGAACAAGAAATTTATGAAGAGTGAGATAGAAATAGAACATAATAATCAACAAACCAAATTACAATATTTACATATCATTTTCCCCCAACATGGTATCAAAATAACATTTTTGTCCCCAAACAGCCCACCTAAGGGGCCTAGCTACACATAGAAATGCAAAATACAAAAAGAAAGGAGAAAGAGGTAGAAGAAGCCATGGAACTTGGTGTAGATGGAGCAATCCTCTTCTTTAGTTGCTACAAGGCATCCTCCTCCTCCTCCAAGGTGCAAGGGGCATAGGATGATGGTAGAATAGAGTCAAAACACTAGGAAACTAGGGTTTTGGTGGTGGAAATGGTGAAATGAAGTGGAATGGAGGTGGAAATGGATTGGAATGGATAGGAGACAGAAATGGAGTGATAGGAGTGAGCTAGAGATGGTCAACCTCTCCCTCCATCCACCACTCACATATATATATGTATATGTATATATAAATAAATAAATAAATAAATAAATATATATATATAGGTGTGGGGAAGCAGTAGGTCAAAAACTAGTAAATTGGGAAATGTAATGGAAAAGTAGCTAGTTTTTTGTGAGTAGAATGACTGTAGTGGGGTGTGAGTGGAATGGTCGTGGTCGATGGGAACAACCGAGGTGAAAAGTGGTGAAAAATGTTAGGTTGTTTTGGTGGGAGTGGCTGACTGGTAGCATAACTGTGTTGGGTAGCACAGCCGTGTTGGGAGCTGGTATCACGGTCGTGCTGGGTAACACGGCCATGTTGGGTTATATGTGGCACGGTCGTACTCCACAGCACGATCGTGTTGGGTTAGTGGCAGTACGACCGTGTTGCATGGCACGAACGTGTTGGATGGTCGCAATTGGGCGGTGTTTCATAGCACGGCCGTGTTAAGGGGGTGGTAGCACGACCGTGCGACATGGAACGACCATGTTTGACGATGTTTTATAGTTGCTTCAAAACTGAGATTTTTCCTATGATTTCTTCATATGTAGCACAACCAGTCCATGTTACCGCAACCATATTGGGGGCTTTGCATGAACTTTGAGCTTCAAACTTCATGATCCATGGACTTCTTTACTTAGGCTTGACTCTTGGTCATTACGGGTAGGTTGGAGGAGATTTGGGGCCTTCTTTGGGCCCCTCCATCTCTATTTTGCATCCAAGTGTGGTCCAAGTACCTGAAAAACATGAAAATAATGTCCATAAGTGCATTTTACACAAATATGCATATTATGGGAAATATCATGTAATCTAACAAGTATAAATTTGATTAAAATACAATATGACACAAGATGGAGCCCTAAAATAGGGTTACATCAGCCTAGTATCATGTCCCACTCTTTACGCAAAATGTGACGCTACCCACCTAAAGGTTTCACTATCCCTAATAATATTTACAAAATGTTTAATCTCATGTACCTCATTGAATCACTTAGACTTCTTACTTCGATATCAATTCTAAAGTTTATAATTTTAACCTTACTGACTTTCACCTCTATGTATTATGCTTATGTCTAACAACATCACGATCTCAAGCCTTCCTATTTTTCAATAATATCCCAAAACTAAGAAGCATATTCTATCCTTTAGTGGATTATAAGGATCCACACTATGCTCAACCAACTTTATGGAATTATTCATTCTAAATGTTTCATCTTATGTTCTCTATGCAGATTCAATCTCTTAAAAGATTCAAAGTTTGCTAAAAAAAATTTAGATGTAACTAGTTACCAGAGAAATCTTGCTATCATTATTTTTCTAGGTTCTGTTATTTAGTAAATAAATCCTTCTCATAAAGATTCTTTTATCAACTAAGATGATTAGTATTTTCTTAGTATCCCTTGAAATAAGTCACATGATTTACAATAATAGAAATAAGTATGACTTTTGGGTCAAGGGATATCCATCACCCTAAGACATGTAATAGGGAGGATCAAACAGTTCAAGCAAAACCTTCTTCTATGATATACTATTGATCGGTATAGTTAAAGATTTACCTCATAATGGAACTTAATATAAGTTAACCTTTATATATATTTGAAAAATATATTCTCTATAATATTAGTGGTAAAGTTCTTTAGTAGGTTTACGCACCTATTTCCTTTAGAAGATACTTCAATAACATAAGTTATAAGGTTATACATGTCTGCATATTACGTCTCATAGGCATTATCTTGTACCCCTATTCCATTCCATGCTAATAAATAATATTTATTATCTTCCATAATATGGGACTTCTACATACTTCTAATGTCATCAGGTTCAAGTAACTATAAATTTGGTCTCTTAACATCAATTATGTCGATGGGCATCTCTTGACATATACCTACCAAGATGGCCTATACTTATATTTACACCTCATTAGTGCACATGTCCCATACCACATACACTCAAAAGGGTGATACAAACATTATAAAGATTTTTATGTCATAACATTTCCTCTACAATTCCATATGAAATGTATTTTGGACCACACACCACTAAAAATAGAGAGGTCATGTTATAGGAATATCTATACTAAACTTAAGATCTAAAGGCAAGACATATCTAACTAGTGCATACCTCAACTTCTATCATGGACTAGACATCTATATTGGATTTGAATATCTTTGCCTCAACTAAATATCAAGTTAACTCTGTATTATGATCTATATAGGATTCTACTAGAGTAATATAGACTAGGAATTTGAACATTTTCTTAATTGTCATCTATATTATCGCTCTGATACCATATTCTAACACTCTAATTTTAGTATAAAATGAGCGGAAGCTAAATTTTTTTTAACATGGGAGTGTCACAAACATGATACTCACCACAATAACAACATAAAGTAACCATTACATAAAAATGTATTCTCATAAATTATTAGGATGTAGACTTGGTTACATCAAACTTTATAAGAAAAACTAAATACAATATGCAAAAGCTTGCACTCTGACGTAATATCTTAGATCGTGTAGATGGCGCCCCACAAAGCAAAGCTCTTAAAATTGTAGTTGTATCTTCTATCTTGACCAATCTTCCAAAATATTAGTATATGCAGGCATCTTGTCCCCCATCCATGTACAAAGGGAAAGCTAGGTTTGAGTAAGTGTCACTAAATTTCTAGTAAGATGAATGTGAATATACTATTCTTGAAAGCCAAAATTAATAATTGAAAGATGAACTGAAAGCTAAAAGTTGTGCACCCTTGCTAAATTAAGTTATCTTTTATTGAATGTTAAGTGTTTTCTTGCCACAATTATACGATAAGTCATCTCTAAATTGGTGCTGTTACACCTTTGAGATGGCACCAAAGTGTCTCTGAGTTGATACCAAAGTACCTCTGAATTGGAGTAAATACTCCTCTAAATAGGCATTGAAATCCTTTGAATTGTCCCAAGACTTATCATACGATGTCTTATGTGAAGGTTTTGACTCAATTATCTTAAATCTAAACGTACTAAAATCTGAATCTAAACTTATCTTCTACTGGAACAGAATATGGATTACGGAAAATATATTAAATCCTGAATCTAAATCTTAATCTTTGCTATTAAATTTTGAGTTGAATCTTAATCTGAATTAGAAGTCAGATATTCTTATTTTCTAAAAAATCTTAATCTAAAGCATTTATTTAATAGACGACTTAATTTAATTTTGATTTGATGTATGTCATATGATTCTATAGACTTGATCAAATAAACTAAAGTGAGTATAGAAATACTAAGTATGTAAAAGTAACTTAAGTATAACATGTCTAAAAATTGTTGTTTTGATAAGTTGAGTTGCTATCGCTAATAGTCTCATTGTTCCAAAAAGTCATTATGTATGAAATATACATGATATGTTGAATGTCTGAAAGTAACTTAATCACTAAGTTAACAAATATATAGATCAATAAATAATAAAACTCAATGAACATGGCCCACTTACATTGTTTGGAAAGAACATAATCATTGTATCTAGGTTCCTTTGTTCAAGTCAATTGACCTTTAATATTTGTGTTATGTGATACCTTGAAGTTCAAAAATGATATTCACACCTACAACATCAATTTTAGAAATATCATCACATTCAAACATATCTATCTTTACCTCAAAATAATCGATTCTTCTAGAAGTTACATTGGTATGAAACCTCTATCAAGACATTCTTCATTTCATGACTACTCCAACAAGCTCTTATACACATTTTTCTAACAATCAAGGTTATTTATATGAATTCTAGAATATCAAATAAAAAAATAATTTACTAAACAATAACTTACCCCTTTGCCTTTTTCTTTTTAGGCTAGTTGCACTTGTAGGAGGCCACGATGCTCTAGACCACAACCCATCCATCAAGAAAAGGAACAACCTTTGTTCCTTTCTCAATTCCTCATTCACAGATGCATAAGAAAGGGAAACAACTCCCCCATTTTTCCATAAAAATAGAGCACAACATCAAGCATGGAGAGGAGATCAGTCAAACACCTAGCTTTATAGGTGCCAACTACGAAAAGTATACAAATGTACATCTGGGTGGGGATTGGCCCAAAACTTCCTCCAACCACTGAACAATCACCAATTCTTGGTGGTGTGAGTCATCACTTTGATGTGCTTGATCAGATATCTTCTCTACTATCTGCTTCTTCATTACAAACTGAAATATCAAGACCTCTGAATAGGGGAAACATTACCATTCCATGAAAACACTTTCCTTTGGCTATGAGGAGTCCTCTACTACAATATGGATTGATTCTCTCTACCATGTATTCTATTGACTCCATCTTCTCGCCTTAACATGTTATTGTGTGGTGATGGAAAGAGATTTAGAAAATAAGAAAGGTCAAGATCGGCACACACTATATCAACTGCACAAGGAGTAAAGGGATCAAAGTGGTAAAAGATATGTGATGGTTTCAAAAAACCCAGTTGGCTCCCTTAAAATAACATGATTGTGCATATTATACTAAATCTCTAATGTATTATTTCGTTCCAGAGGCTGAATATACTAAGAATATATTTTAGATAATTCCAACAAAAAAGTCAAGTCAAAATAAAATATTTACTTCCTAAAATAGAAATTCTACAAAGTGATTATCTCAAATAGATGAACATTTTCTCTAAATATTTATTGGTCTGTGATCTTTGAAAAGAGATAAAGATAATACTAGACCATTTAGACAACTATTCAAAATCAAATCACATCAAGGAATCAAATCATTGAAAAAATAAAGAATCATATGTTGAAAATTTTAATTTACACCCTAGCTCTACATTTTAATATGAGTTCATTATAATATTTTTTTGAACATTCACGTCGACCACAAAATTGCATGGATTACTTGGCTATAAATCATCTTTTAGTTCTACGCATTTTATTTCCCGGGGAGCTTATTCATCCTGCTCCCAGTTTAGGCTAACAAAAGAGTTGATGTTCTCTACATGATTCCCAATCTCATTGCTGCAGATATTGGAGGAGAAATCTGGGCAGGCCTCCCAATTAGATTGTTTTTCTATGCTCCTTGTAGCCCATTTAGCTAAGGTGTATGTGATTCGGTTGCCTGATCCTGGGGTAAACCTCATATACATCTCTGGCTTCTTCTTCATGGTTCTCTTGATGGCCGATTCCAGTTGCCTAAACTGAGGGATGTCAGGTTGATTGATATTCAGAAATTTGCATGCTATGTTGCTATCAGATTCAATGATCATAGGGCTAGGGTGCTCCTGCATCATCTTTGCTTCTTCCAGAAGAGCCTTTAGTTCGACCTCAAGAACTTGTAAGGAATGTGTGCTTGTCACTCCTCCTTTAATCCAACTTCCATTATGCTCTCAGACAACAAATCTTATGGATGTCGTGTTTCTCTTCAGTCTTACAGAGCCATCCACATTCACCTTTAAAGTGTTCGGGGGTGTTCTAGTCTAGGGGATTTTGGGGTGTTGTCTACTACCATTGATGTTGTTCTCTATTTCAAAGACTCACGTAGCTAATTCAACCTATCTCCCAATTTGTTGGAGTGCTTGTTGGGGTCTTATATTGACATTGTTGAAGAGGAATTGGTTCCTCCATTGCCATAGGAGATGTATGGTAATAGCAAACCAGATGGAACAATGTTCATTTGATCTGTCCTCTTTTAGATTCCTGGTGAACCAGATGCCAAGATTTTCGTGTCTTGCGATGTCAATGTGGTGGTTCTTGATAAGGCTTCAGACCTGTTTTGCAAAGAAACAGTCATGTAGCACATGTAGAGTTGATTCCTCATGTTGATTACATCATGGATAGAAAGTTGTATTAGTGAAGCCCCTCTTCTGTCTATTCTTATTTGTTATTAATCCTCCATGTAGGGCTTTCCATAGACTGAACTTGATCATCTGCAAAGTTTTCAAGTCCCAGATTTGATTCAACGGCCCCAGTATCAGTTTCCTGATCTTCATCAAGAGAAATTTTTAGTTTAATTTTGTTGAGAACATTTCCTGGTTGTCATCTAGACAAGTGTATCCATCTTCCCTGGCATTGTTGTGTGGAGGGATCATCCACAAAATTGAATTAGTTGTGTTTGTCTCAAACCAGTACCAGATGAGTGTGTGTCATTGGTATGGAAGAGGCTTGAACCTATCTGTCCTTCCAGACCTCTGTGGTCTCCCCATTAAGAATGGTATGCCCAACCAGATTGTCCATGTCTTGTGAGTTTGAATGGATGAATTTCCTGAGGTGAGAGCCCGTAGCTCGACTTTTATCTTTTAGATGAGCGTACTTAGATGACATAGCTACTCTCGAATGTATCTTCTTGTTGGTACAATAATGCCATACATTCTTTAAGAGAAGAGCCTCATTTTGGGCCTTAGCAGATTGAATCCCCAACCCACCTTCGTGTTTGGGGGACATACGTTTTTTCCATGCGATGGTGTTAATCCTTCTGTGTTCAGTAGTTCCTCTCCATATGAAGGTCCTTATCAGGTTATCAATTCGGTCGCATATTCCAGAAGGAAGGACAATGGTCTGCATAAGATATGTCGGCACTGCCGTGAGGATGAATTTAGCAAGGGTGACTCTTCCTGCAAAAGAAAGACTTCTATTTGCCCAGGCAGATATTCTAGCTTCGATGGTGTTGATTGTGCTCAGGTATAAACCTTTATTTGTCCTTCCATGGATAATGGGAACCCTAAGATGTTTCCCCATGTTGTCTATGAGTGGTATTCTCATCTGTCTGTTGATGCATCATCTCGTCGCCACAGGCGTGCTAGCTGAGAAGAAGATAGCCTATTTATCCTTAGCTACCATCTGACTGGATGCATCTCCAAACCTTGTCAAGCATTACATAATTGTAGTAGCCTGAGCCAGCGAGGCCTCACCCAATAGGAGGATGTCGTATGCAAAACATAACTGTGATAATGTAGGCCCTCCTCTTGTGATCTTAAGTGATATCTATCTTCCCTCTCATTCCTCATGTACAATGTCTTGGCATAGTCTATCTCAATAGAGAACAAAAATGTAGGGTGAGATAGGGTCTCCTTGCCTTACTCCCCTCGATGCCTAAAAGGGTTGCAGGGTCTCCCCTTGCCATGCAATTGATATCTCACCTAATGAGATGATGTTCATGATAACATTAATAATGCTTTTCAGTATTGTAGTTTGTAGTAGAGTGTTCTTGATGAAAACCATGTTGAGACTATCATAGGCCTTAGCTAGGTCCAATTTGATTACCATGCTTTGCTATCTGTATTTCTCGAAACCCATTGTATGAATCAATTCTTGAGTAAGGTTGATGTTATCCGATATTCTCCTACCAGGTATGAAACTCGATTGGAAAGGGGAAACCCAATTCTCAAAGTGTAGTTTAATGTGTTCTGAAATAAGTTTTAGACTGACATTGTTAAGTGCAATTGGTCTAAAATGGGCAAAAGTCTCCGATGTATTGTTCTTTGGGATCAGAATCAGAGTTGCCTTTCCCATAGGTTGAGATATAGGATTCCCTACAAAGCATGATTCCACTGTCATCTTAACTGATGATTTGATTTTGTCCCATTGGTTTTGTATGAACCCCACGTCTATACCATCTGGGCCTGGTGCCTTGATAGGATTCAACATCATGATGGTTTTATGAATTTCATCCTCTCCCGAGTCTTTCACACAATCATTCAGTTGTTTTTCGGATAGCTGTGGGAACACTCCAATACATTTTGCTACTTTTGATTGTCTTCTTGGTTCTTCTTCCTCTATGAACTATTTTATGAAGTGGTTGCGGATAATATGTTTGATGATATGCTCATCCTCGATACACTCTCCTTCCTCATTCTTTAGTTTGGTAATGGTGTTCCTTCTTCTTTTCCCTCTGACAATGGCCTGATAATAACTTGTGTTGGCATCACCTTTTTTCATCCAGTCACATCACGCTTTCTGACGCCATTCCTTGGATTCAAGGTTCTGTAGCTCCATATACTCTAGTTGTAGTTTACAGATGTGTTGGTCGAGTTCTTGCAAGCAACACCTACTCAAGATTTCCTGATTTCGACCGATTTCACTCATCATGTATTGTTTTTATTTTCCCTCAAACTTTCTTTCCTCTTTATCCCACTTTGTTGTTGATTGCATGAGCCTTCTGCTAGCTGCTGTGAACTCCTCGTTATGATCCCATGCATTTTCCATAAGGCTTGGAAACGATGGTCTGGTGTTCCACCTGATACTTTTCTTCATGTGGAATGGTTTATGACGCTGATTTATTCTTGTTTTGTGTAGGAGGATGGGAGCGTGGTCTGTGGCGATCCTTAGTAGAACCTCTAATCTTGTGTCCAGGAATAAGCTCCCCCACTAATGGTTGGCGACCACTTGATCAAGACGTTCCTACAGAACACCTATCTTGAAGGTCATCCTTGCTCCTGAGGCTCCTAGGTCCTCAAGTCCCACGTCGGCTAGACCTTCTGCAAATTCTTGGCAGCTCGAGATACTAATATTATCACTTCCCAATTTTTCTTCAGCCATAAGGACGATGTTGAAGTCGCCCATTACCATCCATCGTAATGTCGATGATGATGCAATTGTATTAAGGTGGCTCCATTGTAAACGTCTCAATCTTTGTTTCGTACTGGCATATACAAAGGTGATAAGGTATTGTTTATTGATAAGGCAGTGCACAAATTGCCTATGAACCGCCAACACTTCGACAGATCCCACCCTATTCTTCCACATGACCCATATTCCTCCTGAGAAGCCTCTTGCCTCCACTCTATGTGAAGCATCAAATCCCAAGCTGTGAATAATCTGATGTGCATTATCTCTGCTAGTTCTTGTTTCAATGACAGACATAAGTCAATATGGTATCTGGTGATAAGTGTCTTGATGGTGTCTCCTAAAGAAACACTCTGCATGTTCCATGATGCACAAATCATGGTAAACCTTGGTTGTTTTCTAGTTGAGCATTATCGCCCTCGTCCTCCTCTACTTGGCCTATGTCATGGTGTTTCTTTCCTCATTTCCTTGAACCCATTCTCATGAATTCCCCCATAGAGAAGATCTTCCTATTTCTTAGGTGAATCCCCATGCTTCCCCCTCCTTTTGGCATGGTGTTTTGTGTGTGAGTTCCTTGACCGAAGCAAAAAATTGGCTGATCATGTGTGACACCCGTAATGACCACCTCATCCTCCGTTGATATCTCAGTTGCTCGGTGTTGTGTGCTAGATTTGTTGTTCACTCTTTGGGCTTCTTTTTCCTTGTTCATTTCCTATATAGACCGGTTTACTACATTTGTGTTTCCACTCATTGTATTTTCCTTCCTTTCCTGGTTGTTTCTACGGTCACTTTCCTCTGTCTCCAGTCAATTCCCTTCTCCTTCCCTCCTACTCCTTGTGAAGGCTCCTCCTGAGCCTGGTCCTCCTCTTCTATTTGTAGGTTCTTGAAGGGGTTGTTTGTAGGGATTCTTGTTTGGTTCAAATTGTTGTTCTTCCTCGTCGGTCTTCTTTGTGCTGGGTTTGGATACATTGTTTCCGAGAATTCACTTAGGGGTGTAGTTTGATTTTCACTTGTCTGCGTTTGACTGTTAGCCACTTCAGCCATCTTCTTATGTCCACATGATTCGTCCTTGTG
Source organism: Alisma plantago-aquatica (assembly GCA_963693085.1). NCBI lineage: Eukaryota > Viridiplantae > Streptophyta > Magnoliopsida > Alismatales > Alismataceae > Alisma > Alisma plantago-aquatica. The sequence goes on from OY856410.1 coordinate 533,287,225, forward strand.
CCCTATTTTGCTATAGTACATGCAGATGGCCGGTAGGTTTTCATACTCCAGGCTATATCTTTCGCTTTGGATATGAATAGTAGGAATTAAAGGTTTTGTCATGTCTTGTTTTACAACGAGTCTTATAAACTTACCCTTCCTCTTCAGATCGGTATTAGTATCCACTTTCATGGTGTTTCCTATTTGATCTCCAATTTCCTCAAGGATTCGTCTTTGATATAGGAAGATTGGGAGTTTAGGGATTCTCATCCATGCTACTAGGAATCTAGGATTTCCTTCTGAGGGGATAAAGTCAGGATCCCACAACTGCACCATCTGGTAGGACCCCATGAGAGGCCATGGGCCTCTAGTTAGGGCTTTTATGTAATCATCTTCTTGTAGGAGTTGCACTAAGTAGTAATTGTTGTCCAGATCTATTAATCGCATGCTTCCAATTGGGCTCCACATTGCCTTGATCTATTTTGGAGTGTCATAAACCTGACTTCCCTTGCTAGCACCTTGACTATCACCAAGTAGCACCATGGTTTCATGACATCATTGTATTTATTCTCCTTTATGTCGAAGCATGTGGTTCCATCAATGGTTTTGATAGCAATGTCTTCCTTCGTAAGAACCACCTACATATCCTCAAAGCTACACATTGATTGCCTTATTTTCTTTTTCTAGTTGAAATATTCTCTCATCATTCATAATTGACTATCTCTTTTCAATTCACACCACTCAATTTCAAAGGTAAGGTAAGGGTGGAATATTGATACCTTTTTAAAATCTCCAACTAATATAATGCTTTGTTGATACAACTATAATTAGTTATTCAAACATTTACCGTCAATAAAAAATAACCAAATATTTATTGCACATCCTATAAATATCAAACGAACTACTATTTATCACATTATCATATATATCTTGTTTTAATAGCAAATCAAAACTATCTGTTTCCATAACATTCCATGTCCATTATCTCCATTATGTATAAAACCCTCTTACTTTTGGTTTATTACCAAATATGTTTGGATCAATCACTCCAATTTAGGGAAATCAGTCAACAAGGTATAAGAGATTACATTTAGCTTAACATATATATATATATATTTATATATATATGTATATATATATATATTTATATATATATATATATATATATATATATATATATATATCCCAAAATGAAAAGTAATATGGTCAAATTACTAAAATTTATTTGACTAGGAGTAGTCACCCCTATTAAAATCATATAAGTTTGACATGATCTTATACTTATGTAACAATAAAAAATATTCAATTGTGCATATGAAATGCACAATTTCCATTTGTTGTTAAAATCACAATCAAATACCTGTAATTAGATTTCCTTTTCCCATATCAAGGTAGCCAACTGTATTCAGAAGGAGATGGTCCAATGCCAAAATTTTCTTAAAATTAGAAATTATGATAAGACTTTTCTAAAATCAATGGTACTATGTTTAATTTAGTTAAAGACTTGATTGTTAACAAAAAATAATATAATATATCCTTAAGCTTCATCTAATTTTATGTTGAATATAATGTTTAAATACCGACTGGAGTTTAGTTAAAATACATTTATTTTATCCAGATTTTCTATAATAACAACTCTAAACAAGTCTTGATAATTTTTTAACATTTATTTCTAATGCAAAATGCCATGTAAAAATCATAATAAATATTGTACAAAATGTCTCATGTATTTATTTCCTCAAAGTATTTGGCACATTACCTCTTTCTACATTAAAAATTTATCGATTTAAAGTGGTTCCTATTATTGACTACTCTCAAAACAACCATGAAAGCTTTCCCAAAAATAAATTACTAAAAGGTAGAACCTCAATATTTTGATGTTCGATCTAAGAGTTTGATATTTGTTTAAACAATTTATTTATCACCTCTCGAATTATCTAATTTATTTCACAATGAACCACATCTAGCTTTATCTTTCTTGAATTTATTTCCTTAACTAAAGTTAACCAAAAATCATAAAATTTGGACCACTACTGTGTGCATATCTCAAGAATATAAATAAGGTCTTATAATTTCAAAATAAATCATTTAATATTACTCATCACTTATAATCCCTTTTTGTATAAATAATATATTTTTATATGAACATTTTTAAATTCTAAAACTTGGTCAAAATGTATTTCTCATCATTTCAATGATATTGTTTTTGGAAATTAGTTAACATGTATCAATATCCAAAATACCATTTTACCCCTATTGCGATCATGGACAATTAATGGGTTCAAAATGTGCCTATAGATCATCAAATCCAATTTAGAATATGTGTTGTGTATATGGATTGGACCTCACAAGGATAAAATTATATACATTAGAATACATAGAAATGGGGATGTTATAGTATGCCTTGTAAACTATATAATTTCCCAGTGTTCATAATTCTTGTAAGGGAAACAAACATTCTTGCATTGATCTGGGATCATTAGAAGGTACTTGGAGTAGTATATTGTTGAATATACATAGTTTTTCCATAATTCATATGAGGTATGTTCCCCACCACCTCTATGAGTTAACCTATAATAAAGAGATAAAGGGGAATTGGAGAACCTATCTAAGGTTCATGTAAGATCCTTCAAATTTGCAAATTTATGTTAAACTTAAGAAAATAGGATGTCTTTTTATTAAAGTATATCAAGCAATAAAGTGAGAATGGGAGATAGGATAAATGAGTTGGAATTATTTCATTGGAATCTTAGTTATGAAATTAAAGGTTTAATGGACCGCTTGAACCCACTTTGAGGCATGGGTTCCATCCATGGCCCTGTGAGGCCCATGGAACTATTTAGTCTGTAGATAGGTCCTTGTGGCACAAGTTTATAAATGAGATAATTTGTGATAAATGAATGACAATGACTTTATGAGTTGTTAGATAATTAATATGGGATCATAGGCAAGTTTCTAGAATACTAAGATAGTTTGTAATTTAGATAATTAATGGAGTGACTATCTAATCTGGACTTGAATACAAGTTTTGGGGCATCAAATAAGGTATTCTCAATTTTATTTTAGGAAAACTTCTAGATGTAAAGGAAACTAAGATGATTCTAAATTTTTTTATGAATAGGATTTTCCATATGATTCGAGTAATTGATTTATCGAAATGATTAAAGAGAAAGTTTTGTGAATGAGAGTTATCTGAATAAATACAAAAAACTAGTTATAATTTGAGTAAAGTATTAGTGAGTTTTCTTCCAAATTTCATAGTGATAAGATACTCCTAGTTTCCCTATAGAAAATGGAGAAGGAAGAGGGGTCTACTTGCAATATAATAATTTGTTATCTTGTTTGAAGAGAGATAAAAGGGTAACTAAAAGCATCCTTTTGACACCAAATTTGTCCCTACATGAGATTGTACAATTATAAGAATTGTATCCAAATTTGGGAACAATCGAAGTAAAGATGATTGATATATGAATCTTCTTAGATTGGTATAAACTTTATTTTTGTGAGGCATATTTGATTGATATATAATTAATGTGACGATCTGACAACCAATGCCTAGATTCGACATTAGGGGTGCGCCACCTAATGATAGGGATTTGGGAAGACATTGGATTTATATCAAATTGATCTAATATCATCTTCTACCTCTACATATAAAAGGAAAGTCCACTACTATAAACCAACCCATCTCAGGTTTCTCTCTCTCCCAACCATGAAAGATTTCAAAACCATTCACATAAATTTGCAATAAGAAACTTAATCCCATCTTTCATAAATTCCATGTTTTCCATGTGGGTCTGGGACTTTCCCAAATCTACCGGTGGAGTCGGGACTCCTTTGAAACACATGGATGCCTCCCCCTCCAGACACCTATATAAGGGATTCTACTGGTGCTCCGAGGTGAATAAAATAGGGAGAGGATCACCCCAACTTCCTTCTAGACATTTGCCTCTCAAAGACCTAGCCTTCAAAATCGTCTTCTCCCCTTGGTTCCATGGATGCAATGGATAAATAAGGTAGTTTGATCCATGGCTACTGACACTATAGGTTACTTGTTACTAGCCAACTATATATATGTCCCTTCCTATGCTAGAAAAGGTCTCACCCAAAGATGGAGGGGAAGAGACCTACTACATCTTGTGATTTCATGCTTAGGACGAGTATCATGTTTTAGAGCAAGAATACAGGATGCACCCACCGTGGCATCATGAGGAAGAAAACACGCGCCTGGGCCACCTATCTGGCCCTGGGCTTCTACTAGGGAAAGCACTCCCCATCCAAGGTCCAAATAAGGACCGATCCATGCTTAGCCAGGCCCCATTGAGCAAGAAGTGGATCGACAACTGGCTCTATATCCCAAAAATCACCATTTAATGGATAATCAAAGGTCAAGGACGATTAAAATTAAGGTGGATTTTGTTAAAATCATTGAAATGACTAAGATAATTAAAATATAGAAAAATTATATACCATATTGATAAGAAAAATATGTAAAAACCCAAATAAATACTTTCACTACCTAATCATACCTCTAATTAAAAAATCATAATCAATATATGTTAAGAGGTGATTAAAACAAAACAAAACCCTAAAGTAATTTAATATTGCTCAAGTCATCAAATATGTTTATATTGTGTTATAAACTAAAATTGATGAATTTAATAAGAATCCAAGATGATGATGATGACGATAATGATGATGAATAATTAGGGTTTCCAGTTCAATAATCATACATACATGAAATTACGGTCTTGAAACAAATGTGTATATATAGCTATAATATGATCTAAGTGTTCATATTAATATGATTCATTCAATACATGATTTGGTGTTACAACTATTGTCTAATTAAGGTTCATAAATCATTAGGTCCGTGAACATAGGAATTAGAGTTTCGAGATATAACTCTAAATTCAACCCTATACTAAGGAAACCTAAACCCTAGACTAAGTCATGTCAAGTGTATTGAGAACGAACGGTGACAATTTAGGATATACATATATGTAGATTTTAGTGATGATGGTTTGGATCCACCTTTGCTAGATAGTTTGGATCTACATACGATTATAGTACACTTAACATATAACTGCAGGACTACCGCATGATAAAGTTACATGGTTATCTTATAAATAATTGCATTACAAATTTTGAAGTTCACTGAGAGTTTCTTGAAGTTCAAAGGAATAATCTGTTGGATGTCTATTTACTTCATGTTCATTGTATTTCCCCTATGAGTATCATATAATGAAACCAATGACATTTTGAACCCAGGGTTAGACCTACCAAGGGCTATTTCATTTAAGTCTAATGATGGAAAATTTAAAGACAACTACAACCGAGGTGGTTTGGCAAACATGGTTTAGATTATCATAATAAAAATTCCAGTCTACATGTGCAACTATCTAGTGATTGAGAATATATGTTGTATTTTTAACTGCTTCATCATGTATCTACACAAATTTGCCCTATTATTCATTTATTCTTCATCATCTCAAAGGAATTTTTTGCCTTGACCATCTATTCTTCATCATCTCAATACTTTTTTGGCATCTATTCTTCATCATGTATTAACACAAATTGTATTTAGTTGTATTTTTAATTGCTTGACAATGTGAAATTTGCCCATTTTCCCATATTAGTAATGATAAATGACCATTGTGGAATTTTTTTTCTAAAAAAAGTATATAAAGCATAGTCAGTCACATTTGGTTAAACTTTCAATTCAAATAAGATTTAAAAATCAAAGGAGTTACTTCTTGAGAACCATTTATATTTGCATGTTATGAACCCTTACAATATATTCATTATAATGAAATAGGTTATATCATCCTAAACGAACATGATTTGTTTTTTGATAAAGTATAACATTATATTACAACAGATGTGCAACTTCCCTATCACAACAAGACATTTTGATCTTTAAATTGGGAAATATTTGTAGCCTTATTCTTAAATCTAAAAACTATATCTAGAATACTCTACTTTGAAGGTGTGTCAAAATAAAATTTCACCTGATATTGTCATTATGGAATGCTTGAATAGAATCATGTTATGATTAACCTTAATATATTGATCTTACTTTTTCATGAATTTATAACCTATTATATTATATTCTCATATAGATGGATTTTCTAGTTGATGAAATTTGGATGTATATTGGGAATAGAGTGCAAAGTGATGTATTCACGACAAGGTTATAAAAATTCATTGAAGTTGCGCTACTCCACCTAATATATTTTATTAATCATGTATAGGTTAGTGGAGAACAACCCCATGTACACCTTCGCCCACCAAGTTCTCAACCACATGTACCTCATATTAACTATAGACTAAAATTTGGATGTTGATAATCATATACAAACATTGACATACATTTTTACTTTCTTAAAGTCTATTGTTAAATACAAAACATACAAATCACACATCCCTTAGGGCCCTTCACACTAGTAGCTCACCATTTAAAATGAGGTATTCAATATTCTTTGAACAATCTCTTTGTTATACCATCTTATAGTAGATTGCGTTTTATTTACCACATATATGTAGATCTCTATAACATTGTAAATTTACATGGATAAGATTTTAATGTTGATTTTAGCACACACTTGGATAATCCTATTATTAATGTAATGCATTTTATAAGTTTATCCAAACTTTCTATTTGGTTATCCTCATCTTTCTTTAAAATATGGATCAACAGTTGGCTTATCTCTTTTTACTATTTATGATTGGAGGATAGATTTTCTTTTAAAAATGAATTTAGACTGTCTTTAAAATATTTCTTTTACTATTTTGTTATCAGTTTTTCAAATTTTATTGATATAATGGTTGGTGTCATTTTGAAAAGAAGAATGGAGCTAACCGTATGAGGGCAGAAATTGATGAAGAGAACCAAAATATTTGGAGGAATTTGAAGACATTACAAATCTCAGGAGTTCTAGACATGATGTGTTGATTGTTATTAGTATTAAGTTTTATATAACTTTCAGTTCTATTAAAAATGACCACACAATGTAGGGATAAAATTGTGATTCAAACAAGGCACCGGGGATGGATGGAATGAAGCCTGTATTTTTTTAGAGATTCTGGAATATCATAGGGAAGGACGTCGCTAACTACATAAAAGGTTGGTGGAAAGGTGAATACTCCATCAGGAATTTCAGTGACACTCTGGTGGTCCTTATTCCAAAGGCACAGAAACCCAGGGTGGTGAGTGAGTTCCGCCCCATCAGGATGTGTAATTTGGTGTACAAGATTGCCACAAAGGTATTGACAAATAGGCTGAAACCCCTTATGGATAATATTATTTCTGTCAATCAAAGTGCGTTCATCCCGGGTAGAATGATCACAGATAACACTCTTATAGCTTACGAGTGTTTCCACGCTATGAAAGGAGGTAAAGGGGGGGGGGAGAAAGGACAACTTGCGTTGAAGCTTGATATGATGAAAGCCTATGACAGGATTGAATGGTGCTTCTTGCAGAGAGTGATGGATAAGTTTGGCTTCGGGAGTAGATGGGTTGAAAGAGTTATGGACTACGTTTCTTCAGCTTCTCATACCTTTACAGCCAACGGGGAAAGATCTAACACCTTCCAGTCGTCAAGGGGACTTCGCCAGGGTGACCTGTGTTGATGCTTTCTCCACCCTCCTCAACCTCACAGTGAATGCCAATATCATCCATGTTATGCGTGTTTGCTGAGGGGCTCCACATATCTCACATCTCTTTTTTGTATATGACAGTATACTTTTTGCTAGAGAGACAAGGAATGAATGCTTGAAAATAGCTGAAATTGTCAGCCAATATGAGCAAGCATCGGGTCAAAAGGTCAATCTATCCAAATCAGAAATTATTTTTAGCAAAAAGTTTCCTCAGAGCAAGAGAGATGAAATAAAGTGCCTCTTAGGCGTTAAGGAGGTGGACGGACAAGCTTCTTATCTTGGGCTACCTACGTCTCTAGGGAGATCAAAGAAGATAACTTTTGCTTACATCTATGAAATAAGGGTGGGGAACAAACTACAAGGGTGGAAGGAGCAAATGTTATCTAAACTGGGGAAGGAGGTCCTTATCATGGTTGTGGTGCAAGCGATCCCAACCTATGTGATGAGTGTTTTCCCGTTATCCGGTGAGCTTGATTGATGACCTTCATTCTATGGTGGCTCGTTTCTGGTGGGGTGCAAAAGCAGGGGAGCGGAAAATCTCCTGGATGTGTTGGGAGAATTTATGTAAATCAAAGAGGGACTGCGGCATGGGATTCAGAGACTTATCTTTTTTTAACCAGGCTTTGCTTGCTAGATAGATGTGGAGATTAAACACAATGCCGGAGGCTCTAGTGACAAAGGTGCTAAAATCTAAGTACTTCCCGAACAAGAGCTTGATAGATGCTTGCTTGGGGCTCGCTCCTAGCTATACATGGCGCAGTCTTTGGGGCGCAAAATCCCTTCTCGTGCAGGGGCTCAGGTGAAGGATTGGGAACATAATAGATGTCAATATCTGGAGCGATAAATGGATGGGAGACAGGGAGGAAGACCTCAGCTCCTTCAAGACTGACGAGGTAGCCCATCTTACTTTGGTAGACGGGCTGATTCATGGGAGGAGGAAGCAGTGGGAATGTGCTTTCTATAACTATAAGGGACGTCACAGATACTATCTTTTTTTTTTTGGATCTGCATGGGCCGAAGCCCACCCCCTCTCCAAACAGGTGCCACAGCCCGAACAGATACTATCTTTTGGTGCCCACAAAAGGACGTCACTTTCTCAATTCGCTCAGCTTATTGGCTTGGCAAATTGGGACCGAAAGGGATAAGGGAACGACAGGATGGTGTCTCACATGACCTATGGAGACTACTATGGGTAAACGGTGGCCCCCAAAGCTCGTTCATTTCCTCTGGCGTATTGCGACTAGTGGTTTGGCTACAAGGGGATGACTACGTGATAGACATGTTACCGCAGAAGGTATGTGTCCTATTTGCGTGGTGCAGGAGGAATCTATTCAGCATATGTTGTGCTACTGTCAGGGGAGCCAACATCGTTATGCGGGATTGTTGGCTGGGTGAGACCAAAAAGCTGGGTGAGATGGGGAATATCCATGATGAAATGCTTGAGCTTCTGGGAAATTGCACGGAGGATGAGATGGATGAGATTGTTGCTGTGTGGTGGACGGCGTGGACATACAGGAATATCAAAGTTTTCAACGATGAGACGCCCGCTCCCAGACCAATCTTGCTTGCTTATCGGGCCTTGATCGCTGATTACCATTTGGTGGCAACAAGGAATCCAGCGCCGGCTGCTGGTATGTCTGCCTCAGGTAGCCGTGAGCAGGTTGCTTGGGAATGGGGACGTTCGGGAGTAGATAGCAGCTGGGTATTTATCCATTCTGACGATGCTACTGTGTGCGAAGGAAATTAAAGGGGCTTGGGGCGGTGATTCGTGATGGTTCGGGTGGTTTTTTGGGCGCGGTGCAGCGGCACGTTCATGCTGGATGGGACGCAACTCTGACTGAAGCTATGGAAGATCGAACTGGTTTGGAATTTGCCAGAGAACGGTTGCTACGGGGGACAAGAATGGTACTGATTTCCAACTCGCTTGCACTGATAAACGCATTAAAGGGGTCTCAAAATTGGCGTGATTATGTGGGATTAGTTGCTGAAGACATTTGAAGCCTTGCTTTATTTTTTAGTTTGTCCGCTTTCTTTCATGTAAAACGAGCTCAGAACTCACTAGCTCATTTTATTGCTCACGAAGCGATCGATCGGAGGGGCACACCATTAGACAGTTTTCCCTACCTGTTGACTGGCATTGCGCAGCCGAGAATGATGTGTTTTTCATTCCTTGATTTTTAATATAATGGCAGAGTTATATATATATATATATATATATATATATATATATATATATATATATATATATATATATATATATATATATATATATATAGATAGATGATTCAACACTTGTGTGAAATGTTGGTGTATGGATGTTGTTATGATATCATGTGAATATTAAACAAATATTGCTTCGAATTGTAAATTTAAAAATGGTAATCTATAATTTTATATTTGTTAGAGTAATAACTATATAAAGATAAAAAACAAACAAATAAATAAATAAATAATGTAAATTAGTCCCTCATAAATATATGGATGAAGGTTTTAGACCCTAAAAAATGTAGTGATGAAGAGCAAATCAGCCATCAAAATTGTATTAGTGAGGATCATATATCCCCTAAAAAATAATAGTAGTGAAGACATTAGCCCCTAAAAAATATATTTTTTAATGTGACACCCCGCCGTCACCCAGACAACGAGATGACACGCGAAAACGTGCAGAACCTCATCTTATCGAAAACAGGGGTTAATTAAAACTGATTGTGGAAAGCATACTCAAGGAAATCTTTTGCATCCAGATCCTGCAGAAAAAGCATATTATAAAATATATTTACATGCTTTGATGTATGTCCACAGCTTATCAGATCCAGCTGTACTGTCAGCACCAGAATTGAACACCTGTTAATATATACATAACAGGCCACATACGGCCAGCAACAGGATAAACCAAAATTACAACAACTAGTCGTCGTGAAACGTTGTCGAACACCTCTGAGGACCTGAGAGTACAGGGATGACTCTAGGACTCTACAACAAAATCATCAAAACAGCAGCATGTCCATCTCTTACCTTCTACTGTTCTTCTTACTGCTCGGTCGCAACCTCACGACCACCACCACGTCTAGAGCGATCACCTAAAAAGGGTGTAAACCAACGGGGTCAGACACAGTCCCAGCGAGAAACATAACTCCCCGCCGAAACTATAAAACCTCAGAAGGTTAAGGCAAGAACATCAGTTAACTGATAAAGCGTATAACAAGAGCAACATACTGAGTAAGGCTATTATTACCATCAATCTTACTAAGATATCCAGGAGGCATATAACCAAACATTTCTTTATGGAACATGATTGACAAGATAAGCTTTATAAGAACTTATCACAAAATATAAGGATCGTCACTACAAGAAAATTGGCTATTTGTGAAGGATGATTCCTTCACAAATGTACATTAACTCCTTCAAAACAAAATTCGGTTGAAGGGCATTCCTTCACAAAAAGTCCTACTCTAAAAGCCTCTTCACAAATATTTTGATGAGAGACTCTAGCCTTCACAAATACTATTTTGAAGGACTATTTGACCTTCACAAAAAAAACTTCCCATGCCTCCCAAATACATTTTTGAAGGCTAATTTCACAACTTTCAATGAGGTTCTAGGGCCTTCACAAATACTTTTTTTGAAGGACTATTTGACCTTCACAAAAAGACTTCCCAAGCCTCCCAAATATATTTGTGAAGGCTAATTTAACATCTTTCAACGAGGTTCTAGGGCCTTCACGAATATACTTAAGAATTACAATTGTGATCTACATTTTCTTATTTGTCAATGAGGTTTTAGCTTTCTTATATTTCATGAAGTAATACATTTGTGGCTTCTATCAGGCACAAAGAATATTTTAACAAACTAATTTAGTTAATAAGACACAACAACCATAACAAATCACTCTTTTGAAACATTCTTTTTTATTTCACATAGAAAAATTGTTCATCACATAGGGGAGGACATGGGCCTTTCCCCCTTTAATCGATACAAATTTCAATATAAATATATATCTACGTCTTGACTTTATCACATCTTGACTTCAATATAAATATCTATCTACATCTTTGAATGTAGATAAATATATATCTACATCTTGACTTCAATATAAATATATATCTACATCTTTGAAGAAGAGCACGTCCCAGGCAAAAGAGTTGCCTCTGTCCAACAACACTCCACCTTCGTCGCTTACTGCATTCAGAAAAAAAGTGAACTTATTTTTTCTACAATAGATCACATTTACTTTAACATTTTGTAGGTATATAAGATCTTACCAGAAGAATCCAGTAGGTTTGGAAGCGTATTGATGGTGTCTTTCAATTGACATTTCTCCAGTTCCTGAGCACAGCCGTCAATATTAATATAGAACTTGAAATATGAAAAGAACGTACCAAGTATTCAGCTATACTCTTTGTATATAGAATCTTAAATTCTTTATTAGTCACTTCATAACAAGCCACTAAAACTACATTTCAAACCACAACGGTCATCACAGCCTACTAAAGTTATGTTCAAAGTACACATCTGTCCCAATAGAATCTGGGAACCGTATCTATACATAAAATATGAATGAATTCCCTCTATGGTAGATTTGGTATGAATCCGGAAAGTACTATAACAGAGATCTGCAAATAAAAGAGATATGACGAGTTATTGAAAATGAATAGTTTTCAATCAGCTGATAGGCTGTCCGATCATTACTATATGGTTAAATATACTAGCAATAGTCATTATTCTCACGATGATGAGTGGAAACCCCCTAAGATGTCAGATGTTCAAATAGCGGCTGCTATCACAGCATGTGCTCGTATCTATATGTACACATACATGTCCAAAGAAGATTGTTATTATACGGATACTGATTCTGTAGTTCTAGGAAGTCCTCTTCCTGACGATATGATCTCTTCAAAGGTATTGGGTAAGTTTAAACTCGAATACAATGTCAAGATGGCTATCTTCTTAGCTCCTAAGAGTTATTTGTTGGGTGTAGAAGATAATGATAAATATATCATCAAACACAAAAGAGCAGCTAAAGATTATGTCTCTCCAGATTGGTTTAAGCAGCAATACGCAGATCCCTCTCTCATGAAGGAGATCCCATCATAGCCAATTTCAGAATCAATTACAAAAAATTGAATGTTTTCCAAAAAGAAATGGTTTACAACCTAGGACTACCACATAGTTCAAAAAGAGAGAATGTCTATAATTCAGACAATACCTGGATAGGAACACGACCTAGAAAAGTAATGGACTTACACATTCCAGATCGAGATATTTTATATAAATATGATCTGTTAAAAAATGAAGAAGAAGAAGAAAAAGAAGAAGAAGAAGAAAAGACCTCCACTATTATACCCATTCTCTACAGAACCGAGGATGAGACTCTAAAAGCTATGGAGTTGAAAGAAGATGATAATACAGCACCGCAACAACCAAAACCAGATGAATAAACGAAAGTCACTTCTTGATGAATGCTATCCGACTGGGGCTGAATCCAACAGCTCTACAGACTAGAAAGCAAACCTAAATCAGTGACACATATGTTCCTAGTCAACTTTCTGATAAAAGCTTTACATCGGGGAGGGGCCTACATATATACGGGCAAAACTTAATGCCAGCAATTCAGACCACATTTGGGTGTCTTTTCTTTCCGGATATGGGTCAATAAATTACCTAACCAGCTGGCATAAATCTGCATTCGAATTCTAACTTGATAATAAAAATCTTTGAACATAGTTTTATGATTTGTGTCTATCATGTAACTCCTCTTACGTTTTTACTCTTACTTGCATAATATTCTAATAAAGTAAAAGTTTCTCTTAACTGAAGATGTCTTCATATTATATAGTGTCATGTCCACCAGGAACTGGCATACAGACCCTTTTTTTCATATGCCATGATATGTAGTTGCTCAAACAAATGCTCAAGAATTAATTCCATCATTTGACTAACAACTATAGACAGGAACTCATTTGTCGAAATTACGCCACATTTTTTGGCAAAGTATTGCAAAAGTACCAAAAACACACTTAAAAAGACAGTTTTATATGTGATTTGCTAATGTAAACTTCAAAGGGAAAAAAACAAAATGTTGATACGAAAACTTTTACAGGTAATAGACTGAGCATTAACTGTCATATGTACTTAATTTTGCATTGCAGTGAGAGACTGACAGTTTCAAAAAATTTTCCCAGAAAAAAGAAACAACATCGAGAATTAATTAGAGAGAATTGAGAAAGAAAAAGATAGAAATGAAGCTATAGACTACCTCAGCAATTTCTTCAGTAGAAGGCCAGATGTCCCTAAAAAAGACACTCTTTCCATCTTTTCCAATCCCTATTGGCTCCTTCTCAAAGTCAATGTCAACCTATAGAAGTGAAATTGAACACTTCAATGGATGCTATGAAATGATACAAGCAATGTAAATAATGCAATTGTGAACATGAGATGCACTGGGTGAAGAATGAAGGGAAAAGAAATAATATAACTACATACGCATTTCTCAATTAGAAGCTTAAAAATAATTTGGAAAACAACTTCAATCATGTGTTGAAGTTTTCGACACACATCTTTTTAATTCTTATAAACTGAGCTAAATCATTTTTTAGTGCAAACGTGCCAAGAATACAACACTTGCTTCTGTAAACTACTGTTTTGTACAAATGTAAATATCCTTGTGCCCCTAAATCAGTTACATGTCTCCATCATAGATAGAAAATTTTCAAATATATGGAGTATATCATATAATTATCAGTGATGTTTCTTCGGCAACAAAATATACAACCAAAGAACCCAGGTTTTATGCTCAGTTCTTTTCAATAAAAAGCAAAAGTAAGATCATGAGAAAATATCATATTAAGGTCACTCACAAAGAAAAATATCATATCATGAGAAAATAATCCAAAATATAATAATCCACAAAGAAAAATATTGCAAGCACGATCATTCACTAAGGTTTGCAACAACTACTCAAAACAACTTTATTCCTCGGGCTCCAATAAATTTGTTTTAACATAGTTAATAGACAAAAAGAAATATGGTGTCATTATTATGAAGTACTTTTAGTTATTATAGCAACTTGTTTTAGGCCTTCTTGCTCATGTACGATTGGCATTTATCATGTATCTTAATGCAAAATTTTAGCTCTTGGAGCTTGGCATATCCAATCAATAAATTCTAGCGAGAAAGAAAAATCTGGTTGAGCATTGTATACCTGTGAGCATTACATCCACAAGGCTCTCCTATTTTCATGTAGAAGAACTAATTTTTCTCGCCATTACCTTGTACATTACCAAGAGCAATAATGCCATTATCATTGACCTATCAAAGTATATATATAAAAATATAAAGAGGAATAATACAAATAAATGACATGGTATATATAATTTGGATGTGGATAGTACCTTAAAAAGTAGATATAATTTGGACATTGTATACCTACACACATTCCATCCACAGGGTTATCACTGCCAAATTAAGTATAACTTGTCTGATAAACTCCACTTGACATGAGTTGGTTTCAAAAGTAGGGCCGCCCCTTGTTGTAGATTTCTCTATATGCCACTAATCCATCCCTTACACACATTTCATCCATGAGATTAGCCTCTTGTATTGCAACAAATGATCATCTTTGTAATTAGGGAGTTATATACACAAGAGACAAAGTATGAGGTCTTCTTAAAATAAGAATAGATTTCTTTCCAGACCATATATATAATTTGGATCATCATCATCATTATGTAAGCCTAAATCTTAGCCATATTGGGGGCAACTATAATTTGGATGTAAAAAGAAAATGATATTATGAAGATATTATGTTGAGCATGAGTATAAAAATCTTACCACAGTAATTTTTATCGTTGAAGTCTTGGACCACTGAGTATTTATAGAATATGTATACATTGAAGCATTGATGTACGCCCACAAATGTATATATTTAAAAAACATAATCAACAAAAGATGCTAGATTGTCTTTTGAGAGTAAAGTCAATATGTGGTGTCTAAACATATCGTACCTAGTGCCCCAAAAATAAACAACCTTTTGTTGGAAATGCTGACCCAACTTATTATGTCATTTATCACAACAACTTTATTAAAATTCTATGTTTTTTTGCATCTTTTCAGATCAGAAGTCGTACAATAATATTCACTAGTCTAGTGACACTCATGCTACTTCATTACATGTTCATAATAATTAAATTCATAAAAGGATTTGTCACGACCACAACACAAGATGGAAGATCCCTTCAATCACGAAATTTTGTTGTGTGGGATATAGTCTAGAACAAAAGAATTACTTTTAATTCTTCACATGACATATAAGCATTGTAATTGACAATCCATAAGACTTTTGAATGCCAAGTATTATAACTGAAGAAATCATATATAAACCATACATTTCCATATTTGTTTCATGTATATATATCTGTCAAATAAAAATAATAATAGTTATTAAACTAATTTCCCCCAACTGCTATGTCGGGAATCATATCCATCAATGTTGTTTTGTAAATAAATAGGAAGAAAATGCATAACAGAGCATGAACTAAACAAACGACAAAATCAGTTATGCCTACCTGTATAAGCGAGCTGGCCATGACACAAAAGATCATAGTGAGGGACTGCAGAGGCTGGGAGACAATGTGAGGCACCATGATTGTACCGCGGTTGAGAGAGGAGGAGCGCAGAAGCAAAGGCCAATCTTGCGTAGAGGAGCGGATGCCAACATTCACGCAGTCGAGCCCACGGCCAACAATGGACGAGGAGGCAGATAAGACAACTCTTCTTGCTCGAGAGCATCGGGGAGATGATAGACGGAGAGACAGAAGCATAGAGGTTAGATATCTTGCACTGGCCGCAAAGCTGTGGAACGAATTCGTGGTGCGGCGCAGAACCAAAAAATGGGGGAGGGGCAGAGACATAATATGGCGTACAGAAGGCAATGAGGCACCCATTAAACGAGGGAAATGTACCCACCAAAAATTGGATTACCGCTTAAGCGGGCTGGGTTTTTGGGAAAATAAAATGAAGATGCTGGTAGTCGTATGTATAGAATCCTATGTTTAATTGATACGGTAGTCAAAGATCCAAGTACCCCGGTAGTGAAAATTATAAATGGTAGAAAAAGGCAGGTTGTTTCCTAGTGCGTGAGAATGAAGAAGCCACTACCACAATGCAACATGAAGAAAAAGGGCTTCAGTGCTGAGTAGCTACATCACTCACCTGCTGCACCTGAGGGACGAAGCTAACGCCGCTACAGCTCGATGCTGGTACCTGCGACAAGCGAAATTAGACACCTCAGTCAGAAACCAGAGCGGAGGTCGTAGATCAGATCAGAGAAGTGATGGTTGTGGATAAGGACAAGTGGCGGAGGTGAGAGAAGGAGAGAGAAAGCGACGAGAGGAAGATATGAACACGGTGGTTCGTTTCGAGGAAGTAAGAAGCTTGCCGACCTTGGACGAGAGGAACAACTTCTGCTTGAGGGGCAGGTTGAGGGATGGCCGACCAGAGCGGCTAGGGCACAGATGGGATCAAGCAGGGTGGCCTCACCACGGCAGCCACTTCTTCCGGAAAAAATTTCACCGGCGGCCACTCCTTCTGTTGGGGCATTGTTGCTCGGGCGACAAAAGCCGTCGTCAGCAGTGGGCGATCAAACAGGGAAATGTGAGAGGGAAGAAAACTGTTTCGACTTCTAATTACTAATTAGTGGGGCGGGAATTTTTGGTGGGAACCCTAGTGACGGAATTTTTGCATTTGGGTAGGATTTTAAGCCTTTACTAGTTGTCTTTTCTATAAAGAATTCGGCTGAAGGAAACTACTTCATTTGTGTAGGACGGCCCTTCACAAAAAGTCAATATTTTTTAAGGGTTTTGGTGCTTCACAAATGACCTTCACTGAAAACCCATTTTTTTGTAGTGCGTACAGATATCGGCAAGGTATAATTAGATCAACTATATAAGCAAGGCCTCAATCAATGTTCCGTATTGTGCTCTAAGCAAGATATATTATTCAGCTGGATTACATTTTATTATGTCCTGAGGAAGTGAGCCTTCCCTGCTCAAATCCAACCATTGGTTGTGAAGCCCAATCTGGTTCCATACAAGGTCTAAGGTGATTCGGACTCCATGACATCACCTTCTCGTGGTTAGTACACAAATCATCAAGCAAGACCGCAATATTATGCTTATAGGGCCTCAGCCTCTGGGTCAGCTCCGCAAGCTACCCATATATACATCCGAGCCATGAACGTATCATGCTCATCATCACATATCTTGAGCCATGGGTCTGTTCACCATGCTCTATATATCCTGAGTCTGCAACCACAGTTGCACTCAAACCCTCCTATTTTAGGCCAGGGGAAACCTCGCATATTCAATAATATGCGCTCCAGGTAATCCCGCAGAATAAACATGTTTCACCATCACTAAATACTGACGATGATGGATCTATGGCCAGGGCAAACTACATGATATGTTCATCTATAATTAATTAGTATATTTTAAGCCAATTATTAAGGCAACCAAAGTATAAACATAGTCTTATAGAATTACGTCATTATTGCCATCATCATACTATCCTGGGACCTCAATCCCTCATGATATCAATCACTGCCTCTCAAGGCATCATCATCATCATGCAACAGCATGCTGGGAACACATCCCTTATATCATCATCATAGGATAACACCTCAACTAGGCATTCAACCTTATATCAGGTCCTCAGACCTATCAACTTGTTGTCTCATCACCACAGGGTGCTATTCAAGCACATACATCTCATAGCTCTTATCAGGCAATGAATCCATATGAAATACCTGCATGGTTAGTATACACATCCATAGAGATAACTGAAGCCATCATGGATTAATAGAATTATCATGCTATCAAGTATAAAGCAACATCCATGAGTATATTACACATAAGCTGTAGGAAGCATAGTTTTATCATCAATCATAAGCATATATGATTCCCCATACATGTGATCATAATCATGAGCCACATCATCATGTGAAGCAACATCATATGCTTCCAAGCATCCTGGTTCACAACCTATCATCTTAACCCATTATCATATTTGCAGGATTCAAGGTGATTACACCATATCACTTGGGTTATCATTATTAGCCATATACATTCTGAGTTATCAGAACCCTCACCACAGCTCCTGCAACCCTCACTATAGGTATGACGGGCAGCGCCAACCCTCACCAAAAGATATATCGGCTAGGGTTCCAAACCCTAAAGCACATGTGTCATCAAAACGACCAACAACACATCATCCTATCGTGCATCAGGAATCCTATCGTGTACTAGGGTTAGGGTTTCTATCGGCCAACCCTCTCAACAAGAAGCATGTTGACCAGGAGCATGGCGCCCAAGATGCCCTATCGTTCAACCATCACCCATAACGTCCAAAGGACCCTTATGACGGCCAAGGTACTCTATCTTCCAAGAGCATGGTAACCACTAAGGCACCATACAGGGTTCCACCATGCACCCACCATATCGGGCAGCATAAGACTACTTCATATCAGCCAAGAGCTATCACAAGGTGTGTCATGCAAAACACACATTAATGTGTATCGTCCAAGCTCCCACTCCACAAAGGGTATCAGCCAAACTCAACTAGGCATATCGGTCAAAGGTACAATCCAAGACAAGGCTATCGGGCAGTACTACTCCAAGGTCATATCGTGCAAGGCACAACCCAACATGGTCATCCTCAACCTCAAGCACAACGACACCAAACCCTAAATGATCAAGAAGATCGGCTCACCTCTCAACAACCAAGAGAGAGGGGTTTTACACAACCTCTATCACAAATCGGGCAACCACAAGGATCAACCTCAACTTAGGTCATCACATATCCAAGAGATCACCTCTCAAATTAATCCATGGTGAGAGGAGGGTGTTGCCCAAGAAACTAGAATGTAGACTCACCTCTGAACAATCAAGAGAGAGGGGTATTGCCTACATCACTAGAGCTCAAACTCACTTCTCTAGACCAAGGAGAGAAAGGGGTATTGCTCAACAAGGAAACCCCAAACTATGGTTCAGCCAACTAGGTGTAAATACACATAAATCATCAACAACATCAACAACATCATGCTCACTATATCCATAAGATCAACAACATGTACTAGAGCAAGAAACATAACACGCATGGCCAATTATCAACATATAAGAATCATGAAACATAGAGAAGGTAGGATAGCTAGGGTTGGAAGTTATGTAACCCACCTTAAGCAAACTCTTCAAGCTCCAAAGCTCCAAGCTTCTAGCTCCTAGCTCCAAGCACACCACTTTCGTCCACCAAAGAACAAGACCCACCTAGGGTTCAGCCACCAAGCTAGAGGAAGAAGAAGAGATCTCCACCAAGGGGAAAGGATCATCCACCAATCTATCTAAGGAAGGTGTGTCGTGCACCCAAGGAGGGAAGAGCAACAGAAGAGCTAAAGGGTTCCCAAGAAAGATAAAGGCAAGGCATTTATAGATGAGGGTCAAGGTTAAACCAAGGCAAGGTGTCACCTTACCAAGGGACACTTGTCCACACATTTTACCACCTTGCGAACCTAATGCACATGCCATGCCACCACTCAACCAAGGTTCGGCCACATGTCCAGGCTAGGGTGACATAACCAAGGCAAGGAGGTCAAACAAGGTCAAAGGCCGACACACTACTCCACTAGGCCGACACACCCATGGGCGATACCCTATGGCCGACACAGGGCATCCTTGCCTGATACAGGGCTCAACCAAGCAAGGCAAGGTCCAAACAAGGGAAAACAAGGCCCAAAAGAGCTCAATGAAGCCAAAGGAAACTCAAGGCATGAACCCAAACCTTCCACTCAACCCTAGAGGAAGCAAAGAAAGAGAAAGACATCTCTTAAGGTGGAAA
Source organism: Alisma plantago-aquatica (assembly GCA_963693085.1). Classification (NCBI taxonomy): domain Eukaryota; kingdom Viridiplantae; phylum Streptophyta; class Magnoliopsida; order Alismatales; family Alismataceae; genus Alisma; species Alisma plantago-aquatica. Next base: position 533,307,748 of record OY856410.1, read on the forward strand.
ACTTGCTCTTCAACCCTAACTTAGGTTATTTTGAAAGTAGCACCCTCAACTCCCAATAAAACCCAGGCAAACCCTAATCTCCACTAAAGGTGATTAGCAAACAACCAAGAACAAGGTTTAGGCAAAACAAATAGGGTAAGCCCAAAATGAAGGTCAGGGTCCTTACAAGCCATAAACCTCTACAAAGGGATTTCGTCCCTGAAATCTGAAGAGAAAAGCGAGGGATACTTCCGCCTCATCTCTTCATCAAGCTCCCACATGGCTTCCTCAACACCACGATGATGCCAAAGAACCTTCACAAGAACTAGGTCCTTCCTCTTCATCTTCTTTACTCTTCTGTCAAGGATCGCCACCGGACCTTCCTCATAGGTCACGCCTTCATCAAGCTCAACCTCAACTGGATGTATCATTGTTCTTGTGTCTGGATGATTTTTCTTCAGCATACTGACATGAAACATTGGATACAACCTGTGCAACTCTGGCGGCAGTTCTAACTTGTAAGCTGCCTTGCCAACACGTGCTATTACTGGGTATGGCCCCATATACCTGGGTGCCAGCTTGCCTTTCCAGCCAAACCTTAGCACACCTTTCCAAGGTGAGACCTTGAGATACACTTTGTCTCCCACTTAGAACTCTAAAGGTTGTCGGAGATTGTCTGCATAAGACTTATGTCTATCATGTGCCGCCTTCAACTGTTGTCGTATCACTCTGATCTTTTTTGTTGTCTGTTGCACTAACTCAGGATCCAAAAGCTGATACTCACCAGACTCATACCAGCATAAAGAGGATCTGCACTTCCTTCCATATAGGGCCTCATAAGGAGCCATGTCAATGCTCTGCTGGTAACTATTATTGTAATTGAACTCTATCAGACTGAGATGCATGTCCCAACTGCCTAGGAACTGTAAGACACAAGCTCGGAGAAGATCCTCCAAGGTTTGAATAGTCCTTTGAATTGGGGACCTCTGTCGGAGACTATTGTTGCGGGTACACCGTGCAAACACACTATCTCGTCTACATACACCTATGTAAGCTTCTCTGTCGTATACGTTGTCTTTACAGGTATGAAATTAGCAGATTTTGTCAACCTATCCACTACTACCCAAATGGAATCATGATTCCTAGCTATCTTTGGTAGACCAACTATGAAGTCCATGGTTATGTGATCCTATTTTCATTGCGGTATCCGCATGGGTTGCAACGTACCTGCCGGCTTCTGATGTTCAACTTTAACTTTCTAACATACTGCGCACTTAGCCACAAACTCGGCTACATCCTTCTTCAAGCCAGACCACCAACACAGGTCCTTCAGATTATGATACATCTTGGTGACTCTTGGATGCATAGCATACATTGATGTGTGTGCTTCCTCGAGCACTAGCTTCCTTAGATTATCAACATCGGGGACCACCATCCTACCATGATAGCAAACTAGTCCATCCTCGGACTCATGGAACCCATCACGCTTTTCACTGCCAAGCTCTGACCTCATCAACTACACTGTATCATCTGCCTATTATGCATCTTTGATCTGTTGTCTCAGCGTAGGCTTGACTTGCATCTATTCCAATAGTTATGCACACAAGGAAACTTCCAACTCCACATTCATCTGCCGCAAGGAGACAAACATATCTCGCCTATGGCATACCAAGGAACTCAACTGTGCCTTCTTCGTGGAGAGAGAAGAAGACTTTCTGCTAAGCACATCAGCTACCACATTTGCCTTACCAGGATGATACTCAATGGTGCAATCATAATCATTCATTAGCTCCATCCACCGATGTTGTCGCATGTTCAGCTCATTCTGCAAAAAGATGTACTTCAAGTTCTTATAATCTGTAAAGATCTGACACACTTCCCCATAAAGATAGTGCCTCGAAACCTTTAATACATGGACCACCACTGCCAACTCTAAATCATGTGTCGGGTAGCTCTCCTCATGTTTCTTAAGTTGTCGCGAAGAAAAATAAACCACATTATCCTCCTGCATCAGCATGCAACCTAAGCCTTTCTTGGAAGCATCGCAAAAAACAACATAGCCCTTCCTGGGCTCTGGTAGCACTAGCATTGGAGCACTAGTCAGCTTCTCCTTCAAACTTTGGAAAGCTTGCTGACAACGATCATCCCAGTCAAAAGGTACATCCTTTCTGGTCAACTTTGTCATCGGCAATGCGATCGCACTGAAGTCCTTGATAAACCTCCGGTAACATCCTACCAAACCAGGAAAACTACGAACTTTGGTCGGCATCTTTGGTTGTTCCCAATCTTCCACTGATTCCACCTTCTTAGGTCCACTCTGACTCCTTCTATAGATATCACATGACCCAAGAATGTCACTTCCTTCAACCAAAACTCACACTTACTTAACTTGGCATATAACCGATGTTGGTGAAGAAGAGTTAAGGCTTTTCAAAGATGTTGTTCATGCTTTTGACTGTCCCGACTATAGATCAAAATGTCATCTATGAAGACTACAACAAACTGATCTAGAAACGGACGGAACACTTAGTTCATCAGATCCATGAAAGCAGCATGTGCATTGGTTAGCCCAAATGGCATAACCACAAACTCAAAGTGACCATACCTCATCTTAGAAGATGACTTAGGTATGTCATCTGCCTTAATCCTCAACTGGTGATATCCCGACTGTAGATTGATCTTTGAGAACACTATAGCGCCACGCAACTGATCGAACACATCGTCTATCCTTGGAAATGGGTACTTATTCTTGATCGTGACTTTGTTCAACTGCCAGTAATCTATACATAACCGCATCGAGCGTCTATCCTTGGAAATGGGTACTTATTCTTGATCGTGACTTTGTTCAACTGCCAGTAATCTATACATAACCGCATCGACCCGTCCTTCTTCTTAATGAATAGCACTGGAGCACCCCAAGGCGACGTGCTCGGCCGGATGAAACCTTTCTCCAATAACTCCTATAACTGCGTTTTGAGCTCTGCCATCTCTGCTGGAGCCATCCTATATGGTGTCTGTGCAACTGGATGTGTTCCTGGCACCAGATTGATCTCAAAATCAATCTCTTGAGGTGGGGGAACACCAGGGAACTCATTAGGAAACACATCCACAAACTCTCAGACAACCGTTACCTCCTCAAGGCTAGGACCATTCGCCTTGGTATCCACAATGTGAGATAAGAATGCCTTACAACCTTTCCGTAGCAACTTCTCTGCCACCATCGCTAACACTAGACATGTCAGAAGAATCTTCCTATCTCCTTGGAAGATCCACTTCTCTCCACTGTCATCAAGCACTGCCTTCTTGGAACCACAGTCCAATACGACCTTATACTACTCTAAGGTATCCATCCCAAGGACCACATTGAATCTATGCATATCAAGTGGTATAAGGTCCACTTGTATACCGTGTCCTGAGAAAGACAGAACATAAGACATACACTCCTCTTTAAGCATCGAGGAACCATCGAGAGGGTTTCTAACAATAGGCTATCTTTCTTACAACTAACAGGTAAAGGACAGCTATCAAGCAGACTATGTGTGATAAAATAGTGCGTAGAACCCGGGTCAACCATAACAGATATAAAGCAAGAAGAAGACAAATCAGAATGAAATAACTCCATCTGACCTGTCAATACTCGCGGGTTGACTATCGCCTCTGGATGACTCATAGCATAGAATCGATCCATTGCTTGTTGTCCACGTCCTCTGCTTCCTTGAGTAGACGATCCTACTTGTGATGCTTGACCGCGTCCTCGCCCTCTAATACCATTGGGCTGCTGTCCGTCTGACCCTTGTTGACTCTGTCTTAGCTGTTGTGTTACTTCAACATCTTTTCTTGGGAAATTTGACCTCAAGTGCCCAGTCTGTCCACAGTGATAACATGACCTGCCTTCCATATGCGGCCTAGATGGCCATGTCACTGCCATAGAAGTTGTACTATGCACCTTCGATGGTGAAGAAACATAACCTCTTCTCTTACTCGGAGACCATTGAGATGGTGTATGAGAACTCTGATTATTATATTCACAATTCAATGCAACCTTTCCCAAGGAAAGTTGCAAGCCGGTATCCATTGCTTTATTGAAGTGCTTAGCTCATTTTTGAAAAGCCTAAGAGTTAACAACATGATATGGGGGTCTCCTCTTTGGCTCCTTGTCCAATAGGGACTCCCATTTGACACTAGAACCCGATACACTCAATACAAGCTCAAATTAGGGTTTCCATTCAACCCCTTTATATTAAAGGTCACATCACAACAAAACTCCTTAGAGGATTATATTAAAGGTCTAAGCAACTTACTTAGCCAAAACAAATAGGGTTTCCTCATAACCTTGGTCAAGCTCATTACAGTGGAAATGGAAAGATAATTCAGAATAAAAAGTTTTATCTGACATGTTACCTCTTATGGTTTATCTAGTGTCTTAGCTGACTCCACATGGAGTCTAGTTGTCATCTTGTTATTGCCTTTATCCACTACCACCAGAAGTAGATGGACCAATCTGTGACACTTGACCTCATCCTCGACCTTCTGCTCCACTAAACTGTGGTCCTTGAGGGCGTTGCAGATTATACCTTGATTGTTGGGTCACCACCTCACTTCTCCTTGGACACTGCCACCTCAGATGTCCTCTCTGTCCACATTTATAGCAAGCTCAGACCCTTCTTGGTGACCACTGTATTTGTGTACTATATTGTGATTGAGCCGGTATTACCGAAAACTTTGGTTGTTTAGTACCACCAATCCACTATTCATGTGATTATGTAGACCTCCTTTTGAGGTTTACCTCATGTCTCTTTGTCACAGACCTTTCTATCATCTGAATTGACTCCACAAATGTGGCAAATATTTCTATACTTTCTAAAGTAACAGCCAAGATAGACACATCAGCATTCAGTCCTTTCTCAAAATGTTGAATCTTCTCCTGCTCAGTAGTATCCATTTGAGGAAAAAACCGCAAAAGTTCCATAAACCTAGCCTCATATTCATTTATTGACATGGTTCCCTACCGAACCTTCTCAAACTGTGAGATCTTTTTGTCTAAGTATGTTCTTGGAAAATACTTATTGACAAATTATTGACGAAATTCCTCCTAACCAACATCTTCATCATTCCTTTTTACCTCTTCTATGGCCCACCAATGGCCAACACTACCCTTCAAAAGGTATACAGCATGGTTGACTTTGTCAGCATCTGGGATACTAAGGATCTTAAAAAACTTTTCTAACTCAGTGAGCCACAAATCAACATATGCGGGGTTAGTTGTTCCAGCAAATTCTATAGCTCCTACATGGCGTAGTCGTTCAAAAGTCTTACCAAACCCATGTTCCTCATTTAGAATTAGTGCCCTAGGTGCTGGTGCTGGCATCCGGTCTGGCATATTCATCATTGTGGTCATGAATTGCCTAAAAAGAGCATTGAAGGTTGGATTTTCTATCATAGTCTCATTATAATGAGGATTCTTAGGCACTAATTCCTCTCTTGCCTGATCCCTTGCACCTCCTATTGGTACAACAACATTGCTCTCAATAACGTGTCCCTCATGTTCTCCGGACATCTTTGTGTTATATTCCTTCTTTTGCATAAGAAGAAGTCACTATAAGATATATTGGGGTACACTTAGAACAGACTCGACACCTTAGTCCTATGTCTCTATAGACTCAGGGAACCTTAAGCTCTGATACCAAAACTTGTAATGATTGCCACCAAAATGACAGCCAAATCATTATTAATTAAGCGGAATAACCATAAGTAGCAGATTAACAAAAATCACTAAAAATTAAAACCATTTTGTAAAGAGATCCATTTCCAGGAAAACTCTCTAAGGAAGAACCAAAAGTTGATATTCATCACTGATCATATTATACATACATTGTACCATCTCTTCTCGAGGATAACATATAACCGTTCCTGTCTCAAAACATATACTTAAATCAACATCCAACCTCAAGGCATACAAGCCAAAATCTCAGATTGTTCATAAAACAAACACGTACTAAATCCAAGGACCTGAGAGTACATAAATGACACATAGGACTTCAATCTACAAGACACGACATACAGTACACTCAACCTGAGCTATCATTGTTGTGCCTACTGTTGTTGTTGTCCCTCTGTAGTACGATCTCAACCCCCCTCATGCACGTCCACCTAAAAAATGGTGATCCCACGGGGTGAGACAATTGTTCCAGCGAGAGATATAACTCCCCGCCAACAATGTTATTATCACACTTAAGCAGTATAAAACTAAGCAGAGATTCATTTATATTAATAAGCAAGGTTAATCACTATGGATAAGTAGATTAGATCATTTCTCATATTTTAAAGCATTGCAACTATTTAGGATGGAGTAGTAAATCATCTGTTCACTTTATAAGGAATATGAAAAACATGTATATCATTTACCCATCATATTATATCAACACCTCAAGCTTATCCTGTGATAATATTATCATGGAATGACATCCATGAATCATTCTTATTTCTATCTGTCGGCCTCAGCCAATCTGTTAACCAAGTATTAAATTGTACCAATCATGTAAATATACTTCATTATGTTCATCCAGGTATTAGACTATACCAATCCCGAGATTATGGAGTTCAGCCAGGCTTTGGACTATACAATTCTTGAGATCACAGAGTTCAGCTAGGCATTGAACTATACCAATCATGAGATCATAGAGTTCAGCTAGGCATTGGACTATACAAATCCTGAGATCATAGAGTTCAACTAGGCATTGCACTATACCGATCCTAAGATCACATAGTTCAGCCAGGCATTGGACTATACCAATCCTGAGATCAAAGAGTTCAGCCAGGCATTAGACTATACCAATCCTGAGATCACAGAGTTCATCCAGGCATTAGACTATACCAATCCTGAGATCATAGAGTTTAGCCAGGCATTGGACTATACCAATCTTGAGATCACAGAGTTCAGCCAGGCATTGGACTATACCAATCTTGAGATCGCAGAGTTCAATCAGGCATTGGACTATACCAATCCTGAGATCATAGAGTTCAGCCAGGCATTGGACTATACCAATCCTGGGATCACAGAGTTCATCCAGGCATTGGACTATACCAATCCTGGGATCACAGAGTTCATCCAGGCATTGGACTATACCAATCCTGAGATCACAGAGTTCAGCCAGGCATTGGACTATACCAATCCTGAGATCATATTCCTCTTATCTCCTTTAAGCATATTCAAAACATTATAGCCCTTATTTGGCTATAAGCATAAAGCATGTATGATCCAGATTTCATTATTATTATTGTACCCATTTATTATTATTATTATTATTATTATGTTGCTAAGTTTCCATTTCCTAGTTCATTTTGAATTATCATTTCTTACATGAAACTTTTATAAACATCTTGTTACCTTTCACTAGGCAACAACTAACCATATGGCTCACAATGCCCATTATACATCTTGTTACCTCTCACTAGGCACCAACTAACCATATGGCTCACAATGCCCATTATACATCTTGTTACCTCTCACTAGGCAACAACTAATCACTTAGCTCACAAGGCCCATAAAATGGTATAATACGAAACATCACTGCTCATACTTAGCTATGCTAATTATTTCATGCTATCAACATGGTTTCAATATGGTTAAGGATTCCCCTTTATTAACCAATTTTAGTTTCAAATCACATCATTACCCTTCATTAGGGTTAAGGTTTCCCTCTCTAAGCTAACAAGGGTTTTCAAGTACATTCATCAAGAATCACAACCCTAATTCAGATTCCACACAAATTAGGAGTATCAATATATGCTCATTTCATGATTATCAAAGAAGTAGGAGTTTCTCTCTCATCCTCACTAGGATGTTGATTACTTCATACTTCATTAAGTTGATTCAACCTTTCCTTCAAGGTACATTAACCTACTTAATCAATATTCATTAAACTCCATACCTCTTAATGTATGTCTTGATATAAGACACTTCATGTGTTACTCCATCAAGTACATTGCATCAAAGGTGCTTTCCTTCATATGGGTTTTGAGGTGCTTCCACCATATCGGGTATGAGGTGTGTGCTTGCTACCCATATCACTTTAGAGGTGTATGTGTGCTTACCATATCACCTTAGAGGTGTATGTGTGATTACCATCCTGGGTTTGAGGTGAATGCTTACTTCCATATCACTTTAGAGGTGTATGTGTGCTTACCATATGACCTTAGAGGTGTATGTGTGCTTACCATCTCAATTTTGTGGTGTATGCTTGCTTCCATATCACTTTAGAGGTGTATGTGTACTTACCATATCACCTTAGAGATGTATGTGTGCTTCACACCATATCAGGCAAAGATGTTTGTGTGTGCTTCACGCCATATCAGGCAAAGAGGTGTGTGTGTGCATCACACCATATCAGGCAAAGAGGTGTGTGCACTTCACACCATATCGGGGAAAGAGGTGTGTGTGTGTGCTTCACACCATATCGGGCAAAGAGGTGTGTGTTTCAACCCTATATCACTTTACCTTTGATGATGTCATCACCATCAACCTCTATACCCTTTTTCTTACTATTTTAAGTCATGGACAATAGTTTCATGAAGCTTTTAGAACTCAAAGGATCATCAATTATTCAATAGAAATCAAAATTGCAAATAGATCAACAAGTATGACAAAATTGAAAGTGCATGATAATATAATTGGGTTAAAGTTATATAACCCACCTCAAGAGAAACTTCAAAGCTCCAAGCTCCAAAGCTTCACGTTCCTAAGGTTGAATATGAACTTCACAACTCCTCTATATGCAGAGAAACACCATGGATAGGCATTTGGTTAAGAAGAAAAGAAATGCAGATCATAACCCTAGATTCATGCTTCAATCCAAGGTTGAAGATGATCATGGTCTCACCTTAGGGTTAAATATTGAGATCCTTCTTGCTCCGTAGCACCTTGATCGATACCTCACTACTCATGCACAATATGACATCACTTGTGGCTGATATCCCCTTCACTTGTGGCCAAAAACACTCCACTATGACCGATATCACCTTGCTAGGCCGATATCAACTAGCTACAGATGATACCTAAGGCCCTATGCACGATACCACTTCACTCTTGCTTGATACAAGGACCCTATGCATGATATCGTAGATCAAGAGGGTGGTAAGATTCGAAAATTTTCACTTATGGGTAAAGGAAGGGTATATATACTTGAGGTTCATGAAAGAGTGTGTATATGAGGTGTCATCTTTTTAAGCTGCTAGGTGCCACATGTCCATGCATGATTGACACCTGTCCTTTCATGCAATCATATTTATCTTGACATGAAAAATACTTGAATATAATCTAGAGATGGTATTCCAGCCATTGACTATCTTATTTCATAATATATCTCATCTTTAACTCATAATTTATGCAAACCGATGCAACTTTTACAAGGAGCATCTAATTCGACATGGATCACCTCCTTGAGGTGTTTTTCCCATCATGGACAAAGCCAAGAGTCCACAAACCAATATGGGATCCCTTCTATGGCTTCTTGGCTGATAGGCACTCCAATATGGACTCAATAACCGGATATAAGCTCAATTAGGGTTTCACATTCAACACTTTCTTGGTCTTTTCATCACCAAGAGTATCATACTTAAATATGATTCAAACATGGTGCCCCATTCTTTCTCTCTCCTATAAATGATACATAGAGAAAGTAGGAACACTCCAGAGGAGGTAATTTGCATATCAACCCTACATTTTGGTTAAATTACAATTTGTACCAATATTAGTGCAAAAAGTATTAGCATTATTCAAACAAGTTCAAACTTGGATTTTAGGCTTTCCACAAGCCACCACCTATCATCGTTCTCTTTCTTATGATGCTAAAATACTTAGGGAATATTCAACATGTGACAAATTGCAATATAACCCCTCATCTTGGGTAAATTGCATTTTTATCCAAAATATGAGAAGGTTACTCAAACATTATTCAAACATGACCAAATTTGAAACATAAGTTTGTTACCTAATAACACAACACTTTAGAGGATTATATTAAAGTTCTAAGAAACTTATTTAGCTAAAACAAATAGGGTTAACTCATAACCCAGGTCAGGGTCATTACATTTATCTTTCCATGCAAAATAAAAACTTGAGAATAATGCAAGGCATAAGGGTCGGCCGCCTTTGGTTATCTTCTAGGACAAACCACTTCCACTCACATTATTATATTCGCAATTCAATGCAAACTTTCCCAAGGAAAGTTGCAAGCTGATATCCATTACTTTATTGAGGTGATTAGCTCGTTTTTGCAAATGCAAAGAGTTAACAACACGACATGGGGGTCTCCTCTTTGTCTCCTTGGCCGATAGGGACTCCCATTTAACACTACAACCTGATACACTCAATACAAGCTCAAATTAGGGTTTCCATTCAACCCCTTTCTTGGTCTTTTCATCACCAACAATACTACCACTCATAAATGAATCAAACATGGTGTATCATTAATTCTCTCTCCTATAAATGATACATAGAGGAAGTAGGAACACTCTAGATGTGGTAATTTACATATCAACCCTACATTTTGGGTAAATTACAATTTGTACCAAAATTGGTGCACAAGGTACTAGCATTATTCAACCAAGTTCAAACTTGGTATTTAGGCTTTTCACAAGCCACCACTTAGCATCATTCTCTTTATTATAATGATAAAACACTTAGGGAAGGTTCAACATGTGACATATTGCAATATAACCCCTCATCTTGGGTAAATTGCAATTTGGTCCAAAATAAAGGAACATTGCTCAAACGACATTCAATCAGGACCAAACTTGGAACACAAGTGTGTCACATGATAGAAAAACACCTTAGAGGATTATATTAAATTTCTAAGAAACTTACTTAGCCAAAACAAATAGGGTTACCTCATAACCCAGGTTAGGGTCATTATAAGTTATAAACCCCTAACAAGGATTTCATCCCCAAAATCCCAGATAAAGAAAGACAATTGTCATTCATGAATCATATCATCAAGTCTCCACATAACATCTTGATGTCATGGAGATGCCATAGAATTTTGACCAACACAAGGTCCTTCCATTCAGAGTCATCATAGAATTTGTCAGGACACATACCCAATTATCTTTTTCATTAATGACTGCAGTGTCAATTCTGTGTCAGGTAACACTTTCTAAGTCAGAGAAGTACTATTCATACTTCAAATAATTCAGGTGTCAAACCTTATTGATTTACATCTTTTATGTGAAAAGATTCTTGACATTGGGATTCTTTAATGCTCCTCACTTAGTTTAGTATTTCACCTCCAAGGAAAAACCAGAGTTACATTCTGTCACCCACTTGGGACTACAAGTCTTAACATGTATCTGTTGTGCCATCTAGTCTGCTGACACAACACTAAACTTTCTTATGACTTGTACCAACTATCTTCCTAGTTGTACATTCTCTTGTCATAAGGAAAGGCCACTTATTGAAGAAGAACTTATCTCAGATGTATCTCTAGATGTTATGTATAAGTTTCCTTAACAGATCTAGATAGAGATATTCTAAGGAATTATTTTTAGCTTGGTAAGCTTTTCCCACAATGATTTTACAATTGTTCCCTCAATTAGTACATCCTTATCGATGTCATGTTTATGCAGAGCATAAACCCCTAACATATGATGTCCATACTATTTTATATAACTAAACAAATCTCACACCTGGCCATTCTAGGTAACCAACATAAATCATATGATTAGGAGTTATGTTTTCACTATTTCATACCTTTAAAATTTCTTGGACACTAGACTTCGTTACCTTGGTATTAATTACATGTATCAAAAACACATCATATCATTTCCATCCTCTGTTGTTATTAACAAAACCAAACACATAATAGGACCTTTCTTTCATCTCAGAACATTACCTAACACACATACTTTGTCTTGGAACTAAAATCTAGGACTAGTTGATACTTTTCAAAGTATCTGTCTAAAGATTACTTCTTATTCATGCATATCAAGTTCCATAAGACTTTCTTGATTGTCATGTTCCTAAAAGGAAAGATCAAAAGGGAACATAATCCTTCTTATCACCCCATCATTATTCAGGGGTTTTTATTAAAGAAAAGAGATTATCACCTTCTTCAAGTATTGCATGAACTTTCAATTGTTCATGTATCATTCAATATTGTTTCCTCTTAGGTTCCTTGTCATTAGCATAGGAATTATAAGGATGATTACATGGCATCATCCTTTAGCATTATCATCATCATGAATACTAGATCTGAATATTCAAACCCTTAGTTCATCACTGAACATTGTCACCTCTCATCAGGTGATTGTTACCTCAAGGTCCTCAGACCAAGGTATTCATTATACTAAACATTTCCTTTTGTTAATAAATTTATCAATGATTAACTCAAATTCCTTCATTTATAAATTAGGATTTGGTAGAAATATCCGTGCCACATCTCCTACTTCATTATGCTCTTTAGATTGTCTCAAAATGACTACTTGATCAGAGTAATCAGAAAGATAGCAATCTAAGAGTTCCATACTTACCTTGCCTTCAATAGATGAACACCTGGCCAGGGTATTCAAGAACTGAAACTAGGTAGTATGCATTTGTTTTATATTATGTTTCATCTCTTTAAATTTTAATACTTAGTATCTCAAATTTTCTCTGGGTGTTTCCTTTACATCTCTTCCCTTTCTACATGAAGAGAGAAATTTTAAAACATATAAGAGAATATTGGACTAAATATAGGTTCTCATCCTTCTTATCTCTTCCTCGTGTCCGCATAGGACTAATTAAAGGAAGATCAACAATAACTACCTTCTTATGATTATCAGATAAAGTCCAGAGAAGACATATCAAAATGAAAAGGCTCTATCTGACTGTCACCCCTCATGGTCATCTACCACTTCAGGTTGACTCAAACATAGAGTCAAGTTGTTTCATGTTGTTGCTTTTGCCTTTTTACACTATTGGGTTGTAAATTTCATAAGCCTTGTCGAGTCTGCCTCAGTTGTTGGGTCATTTCGTCCCTTCTTTTTTAATCAAAAGGGTTTAGTATGCTCAATATGTCCATATCTATAACATGTCTTGTCCTTGTACCATAGTCTTATCGGTCTTATTACTGATGTAGAAGCTAAATCAGGAGTTCTTATAGGTGGAAAGTTAGGACTTTTGCCTTTACTTAGTGACTACTGCCCTGGTGTACTAGGCATTTATTGCACTGATGGTACCAAAAAGGTTGTCTTTTTAGACAACTAGGCAAATGTCTCTAGGATTATAGAGACCTTTCCTTTATTCTCATCTTATTGCCCCTCCTTGGGCATTGCCATCACAGATGTACTATCTGTTTATACTCATGGAAGAGTCTATTTCCTTGCCATATGTTAATACTTCCTACATTTTCCACTATTCCAACATGACTATGTCATTCAGGGGTCCTTTCAGAAACAAAAGTTTCTGCACTAAGGTTGGTAACCTAGATTGTATTGCTAGTATCCAGTCCACTATACGCATCATTGTTGTCCTATCCTACCCAACAAGCGCATAAAAAGCATGATTCTCTATCATGATTGGGTCAAGATGGGAATTCTCAGGTACTCATTCTTCTCTTGCCTGATCCCTTACACCTTCTCCTGGTGCAACAACATTACTCTCAGCAACATGTTCCTTGTGTTTTCCAGTCATTTTTAAACTTCACCCTTTCTTCTGCATAGGCAGAAGTCACTAGAATATGATATACTGGAGGACACTAGAATAGACTCAACACCTTAGTCATATGTCTCTATAGACTCAGCGAACCTTAAGCTCTGATACCAAACTTGTAGCAACCACCACCAAACTGACAGCCAAATCATTACTAATTATGCGGAATAATCATAAGAAGCGGATTAAAAAAAATCACTAAAAATTAAAGCCATCTTTACAAAGAGATCCATTTCAAAACTTTATATACATTGGGGTTCACATTGTACATACACTATACAATCCAATCTCAAGGTTAACATATAATAGTTACTTTGTCAAAACATTACTGAAGCAACATAAAACCTTGAGGTATACAAGCCAAAATCTCAATTTGTTCATAAAACCATCACACACTAAATCCGAAGACCTGAGAGTACAGAGACGACACATAGGACTTCTATCTACAAGACATGATTGATAGTATACTCAACCTGAGCTATTACTATTATCCCTACTACTGTTGTCCATCCTCAGCAGAATGGTCTCTACCTCCTCATGCACATCCACCTAAAAAAATTGTGGATCCCACGGGGTGAGATAATTGTCCCAGCAAGAGATATAACTCTTTGCCAACAATATTATTATCACAGTTAAGAAGTATAAAACTGAGTACAGGTTCTTCTATGTTAATAAGCAAGGTTAATCAATGTGGATAAGAAAATTAGAATATTTCTCATCTTTTAAAACATTGTATCTGTCTATGATAGAGGAATAAATCATCTATTCACTTCATAAGGAATAAGAAGAACATGTGTATCATTTACCCATCATATCATGCCAACATCTCAAGCTTATCCTGTGATAATATCATCATGTTATGATATCCATGAATCATTTTGTTTTCTATACTATTGGCCTCAGCCCATTTTCTAATCAGATATTGGATTATAATGATCTTGTAAGAGTTCAGCCATGTATTGGATTGTACCAATCCTGATAGAGTTCAGCCAGGTATTGGGTTATACCAATCCTGAGATCACAGCCAGGTATTGGACTATGCCAATCCTGATAGAGTTCAGTCAGGTATTGGATTATACCAATCTTGAGATCACAGCCAGGTATTGGACTCTACCAATCCTGATAGAGTTCAGCCAGGTAATGGATTGCACCAATCCTGAGATCATAGAGTTCAACTAGGTATTGGATTGTACCTATCCTGAGATCACAGCTAGGTATTGGACTATGCCAATCCTAATAGATTTCAGCCAGGTTTTGGATTATACTAATCCTAAGATCACAGCCAGGTATTGGACTTTGCCAATCCTGATAGAGTCCAGCCAGGTATTGGATTGCACAAATCTTGAGATCATAGAGTTCAGCCAGGTATTGGATTGTACCAATCCTGAGATCACAAACAGGTATTTGACTATGTCAATCCTAAAAGAGTTCAACCAGGTATTGGATTATACCAATCCTGAGATCATAGAGTTCAGCTAGGTATTGGATTGTACCAATCCTGAGATCATAGAGTTCAGCCAGGTATTGGATTGTACCAATCCTGAGATCACAACTAGGTATTGGACTCTAGCAATCCTGATAGAGTTCATCCAGGTATTGGATTGCACCAATCCTGAGATCATAGAGTTCAGCCAGGTATTGGATTGCACCAATCCTGAGATCATAGAGTTCAGTCAGGTATTAGATTGTACAAATCCTGAGATCATAGAGTTCATCCGGGTATTGGATTGTACAAATCCTGAGATCATAGAGTTCATCCAGGTATTAGATTGTACCAATCCTGAGATCAGAGACATATTGCTAAGAATTCCATAGTAGTTGGGATACCTTTATGTTTCCATTTCACATTCATTATGGGATATCAATCCCTTAAATTCATCATTGAATACCACATCCTTTTACTAGGCATTATACCCTAGGGCAAGCTATCATATATATTCACATTCTTTACGTAATACAAGTATTCCTCTTATCTCATTTAAGCATATTCAAAACACTACAACCCTTATTTGGCTATAAGCATAAAGCATGTATGACCAAGATTTCATTATTATTATAACCATTTATTATTATTATGTTGTTACTGGGTTTCCATTTCCCCTAGTTTATTTTGCACATTACCATTTCTTACATGAGACTTTTATAAGGATCTTGTCACCTCTCACTAGGAAACAACTATTCACATGGCTCACTAGGCCCATTTAACATCTTGTCACCTCTTACTAGGCAACAACTATTCACATGGCTCACAAGGCCCATTAAACATCTTGTCACCTCTTACTAGGCAACAACTATTCACATGGCTCACAAGGCTCATTAAACATCTTGTCACCTCTCACTAGGTAACAACTATTTGCATGTCTCATAAGGCCATTTAAACATCTTGTTACCTCTCACTAGGCAACAACTATCTCTAGGTCATAAGACCCATATAATTGGTATTATATGAAACATCATAGCTCATTCTTAGCTATGCTCATTATCTCATGCTACCTGCATGGTTTCAATATGGTTAGGGTTTCCCTTTATTAACCAATTGTAGTTTCAAATCATATCATTACCCTTCATTAGGGTCAAGGTTTCCCTTATTAATCCTACTAGGGGTTTTAAGTATATTCATCAAGAATCACAACCCTAATTTAGACTCCAAACATATTAGTATTATCAATTTATACTCATTACATGAGTATTAAACAAGTACAAATTTATCTTTCATCCTCACTAGGATATTGATTATTTCATACTCCATTAGGTTGGCTCAATCCTTTTCTCAAGGTACATTGGCCCATATTACCAAAATGCCTTAAACCCTTCATATCTTAAAGTATCATTGACATAACATACTACATGTATTACTCAATCAAGTGTATTGAATTGAGGTGCTTTCACCCTATCGGGCAAAGAGGTGTGTTCTTGCTTCCATATCGGGTAAAGAAGTGTGTGTGTGCTCCACAACATATCAGGCAAAGAGGTGTATGTATGCTTTGCACCATATTGGGCAAAGAGGTGTGTGTATGCTTCACACCATATCGGGCAAAGAGGTGTGTGTATGCTTCACACCATATTGGGCAAAGAGGTGTGTGTATCCTTCAACATGATATCGGGTTAGAGATGTATATGTGCTTGACATCATATTGTGCCTAAGGGTATATTTGACCTCATATCGTGCAAGAGGTGCATACTACATCACCATATCGTGCAAGGAAGTATAAACTCATATCCATATCGTTTTAGTCATGTAGGTGCATCACCATATTGGGTTAGAGGTGCTTGCTTATGTGCTTGAACCCGATATCACTTTATAAGGTGATACCATCATCTTCAATCTCTAGAACTTTGTTCTACTTGTTCTAGTTCATGAAAAACAGTCTTAGGTTAATACTAGAGCTCATGGATTAATAAATTATGCAAAAAAATTCTATTTGAAAGTAAATCACTTTACTAAGGCAAGATTGATGATAAAGAATAACATAATTGAGTTCAAGTTATATAACCCGCTTCAAGAGAAACTTCAAAGCTCCAAGCTCCAAATCTTCACATTCTAAAGGTTGAAGATGAGCTTCTCAAAGGTCCAAGACTTGAACTCCTCAGCCCTATTCATGATACCTCACCACTTGTGGCCGATATCCCTCACTTGTGGTTGATATCCTTCACTTGGCCGATATCACTTTGCTATGGGTGATATCACTTTGCTATGGGTGATACCCAAAGCCCTATGCATGATACCACTTCACCTATGCACGATACCAAGACTCTATGCACGATATCTAAGATCAAGGAGGTGGTAGTATTTGAACATTTTCACTAAGGGGTGAAAGGAAGGGTATATATACTTGAGGTTCATGGGAGAGAGTGTAAGAGGTGTCATCACCTTACTACTAGTAGGTGACACATGGCCAAGCATGGATTGACATGTGTAATTGCATGCATTCTATATCTATATTTCCATTCAAAATAAAAACTTGAGGATAATGCAAGGCATAAGGGTCGTCCCCCTTTGGTTATCTTCTAGGACAAGCCACTTCCACTCACATTATTATATTCACAATTCAATGCAATCTTTCCCAAGAAAAGTTGCAAGCCGATATCCATTGCTTTATTGAGGTGCTTAGCTCGTTTTTGCAAAGGCAAAGAGTTAACAACACGATATGTGGGTCTCCTCTTTGGCTCCTTGGCCGATAGGGACTCCCATTTAACACTACAACCCGATACACTCAATAGAAGCTCAAATTAGGGTTTCCATTCAACCCCTTTCTTGGTATTTTTATCACCAAGAATACTGCCACTCATAAATGATTTAAACATGGTGTCACATTCATTCTATCTCCTCTAAATGATACATAGAGTAAGTAGGAACACTCTAGAGGTGGTAATTTGCATATCAACCCCACATTTTGGGTAAATTACAATTTGTACCAAAGTTGGTGCACAATGTACTAGCATTATTCAAACAAGTTCAAACTTGGTATTTAGGCTTTTTACAAGCCACCACTTAGCATCATTATCTTTCTTATAATGATAAAACACTTAGGCCACATTCAACATGTGACATATTGCAATATAACCCCTCATCTTTGATAAATTGCACTTTGGTCCAAAAGAAAGGAACATTGCTCAAACGACATTCAATCAGGACAAACTTGGAACAAAAGTGTGTCACATGATAACAAAACACCTTAGAGGATTTTCTTAAATTTCTAAGGAACTTACTTAGACAAAACAAATAGGGTTACCTCATTACCCAGGTTAGTTCATTACATTTAGACTAAATAAGTTTCTTAGAACTTTAACATAACCCACTTAAGTGTTTTTTCATCAGGTGACAAACTTATGTATCGAGTTTGGTCCTGTTTGAATAATATTTGAGCAATGTTCTCTTGTTTTGGACCAAAATGCAATTTACCCAAAATAAGGGGTTATATTGCAATATGTCATATTTTGAACATACCTCATGTGTTTTAGCATCATAAGAAAGAGAATGATGCAAGGTGGTGTCTTGTAGAAAGCCTAAATTCCAAATTTGAACTTGTTTCAATAATGCTAGTACCTTGTGTATCAATTTTGATACAAGTTGTAATTTACCCAAAATGAAGGGTTGATATGAAAATTACTACCTCTAGAGTGTCCCTACTCCCTCCTAGTATCTTTTATAAGAGATATAAATAAGGATACACCATGTTTGAATCATGTATAAGTGATAGTATTCTTGGTGATAGAAAGACCAAGAAAGGGTTGAATGTGAAACCCTAATTTGAGCTTGTATCGCATTGTAGAGTTCATATGAGAGTGCCTATCGGCCAAGGAGCCATAGGGGGAGTCTCATATCGGTTTTGGGAACTCTTGGCTTTATCCATGACGAGCTAAGCACCTCAAGGAGGTGAAGTGTACTAGTTTTCAACATCCTTGGAAAAGTTGTATCGGGTTGTGAATAAAGTGGTGATTGAGTTGAGATATCTTATCCAACAAGATAAGTGATGGTCAAAATATCATCTCTAGATAATCCTCAAGTGTTTTAAATGTCAATATAAATAGGAATGCATGCAAGAACAAGTGTCAACCATGCATGGACACGTGGCACCTAGTAGCTTAAAATGATGACACCTCTTATACACACTTTTTCATAAACTTCAAGTATATATACCCTTCCTTTCACCTATAAATGAATATTTTCGAATCTTACCACCCACATGCTCTTAGATATCATGCATAGGGTCTTGTTATCGTTCATAGGTGAAGGATTATTGTGCATAGGGACACGGTATCTATCATAGAAAAGAGATATCACCCATAGCAAAATGATATCGGCTAAGTGAAGGATATCGGCCATAAGAGAGGGATATCAGCCACAAGTGGTGGGGTATCATGGATAGTGCTGAGGAGATCAAGTATTGAACCTTTGATAAGATCATATGCAGCCTTGGGAACGTGAAGCTTTGGAGCTTGGATCTTTGAAGTTGCTCTTGAGGTGGGTTATATAACTTGAACTCAACTATGTTATTATTTACCATCAATCTTGCCCTAGTTAAATGATTTACTTTCAATCTGAATTTTCTTGCATAATTGATGAATCCCTGAGATCTATTAGTGATCTAGGACTATTTTCCATGAACTATAATAATAAGAACAAGAGTCTAGAGGTTTATGATGATGACATCAACATGGCTCAACTTGATATTGGGTTGAAGCACCTCTTTGCTTGATATGGTATGAAGCACACACACCTCTTTGCTCGATATGGTGTGAAGCATACACAAACCTCTTAACCCGATATGGTGTGAAGCACACACACACCTCTTTGTCTGATATGGTGTGAAGCATACACACACCTCTTTGCCCGATATGGTGTGAAGCAAACACACACCTCTTTGCCCGATATGGTGTGAAGCATACACACACCTCTTAACCCGATATGGTGTGAAGCACACACACACCTCTTTACCCGATATGTGTGAAACACACACACCTCTTTACCCCATATGGTGTGAAGAATACACACACCTCTTAGCCTAATATGGTGTGAAGCACACACACACCTCTTTGCCCGATATGGTGTGAAGCACACATGCATCTCTTTGCCCGATATGGTGTGATGCTCGATATGGTGTGAAGCATACACACACCTCTTTGCCCGATATGGTGTGAAGCACACACACACCTCTTTTCCCGATATGATGTGAAGAACACACACACCTCTTTTCCTGATATGGTGTGAAGCGCACACACACCTCTTTGCCTGATATGGTGTGATGCCCGATATGGTGTGAAGCACACACACCTCTTTGCCCGATATGGTGTGAACCATACACACACCTCTTAAACCAATATGGTGTGAAGTACACACACACCTCTTTTCCTGATATGCGTGAAGCGCACACACCTCTTTTCCCGATATGGTTTGAAACATACACACACCTCTTTGCCTAATATGGTGTGAATCACACACACACCTCTTTGCCCGATATGGTGTGAAGCACACACACACCTCTTTGCCCGATATGGTGTGATGCCTAATATGGTGTGAAGCATACACACACCTTTTTGTCCGATATGGTGTGACGTACGCATACACCTCTTTGCCCGATATGGTGTGAAGCACACACACACCTCTTTGCCTGATATGGTG
Source organism: Alisma plantago-aquatica (assembly GCA_963693085.1). Lineage (NCBI taxonomy): Eukaryota > Viridiplantae > Streptophyta > Magnoliopsida > Alismatales > Alismataceae > Alisma > Alisma plantago-aquatica. Next base: position 533,328,534 of record OY856410.1, read on the forward strand.
TGAAGCATACACACACTTCTTTACCCGATATGGTGTGAAGCACACACACTTCTTTGCCCGATATGGTGTGAAGCACACACACACCTCTTTGCCCGATATGGTGTGAAGCACACACACACCTCTTTGCCCGATATGGTGTGAAGCATACACACACCTCTTTACCCGATATGGAAGAAAGCACACACCTCTTTGCACGATAGGGTGGAAGCATCTGAATTCAATATACTTGATTGAGTGACACATGTAGTTTGTTATGTCAAATGATACATTAATACATAAAGAGTTTAATGAACTTTGATAAGTGTAGGATAACATACCTTTGAGAAAGGGTTAAGCCAAGTTAATAAAGTATGATGTAATCAATATCCTAGAAAGGATGAGAGAGAAACTCATACTTTGTGTTGATAATCATTTAATGATAAATGATGAGAATAAATAAGTATGATTGAATACTTATGCTCCTAGATGTGTGGAGCAATGAATTAGGGTTTGGATTGAAAATATGAACTTGAAACCCTATTTGGCTATAAAGGGAAACCCTAACCCTAATAATGGGAAGGTTGTATTTCTCTTATTGCATAAACCTTGTGAGATATGTGAAATACTTGTACAACAAGTATAATGTTTATACAGGTCTTATGACCTAGAGATGGTTGTTTCCTAGTGAGAGGTGACAAGATGTTTAATGGCCTTGTGAGACATGTGAATAGTTGTTTCCTAGTGAGAGGTGACAAGATGTTTAATGGCCTTGTGAGCCATGTGAATAGTTGTTTCCTAGTGAGAGGTGACAAGATGTTTAATGGCCTAGTGAGCCATGTGAATAATTGTTGCCTAGTGAGAAGTGACAAGATGTTTAATGGCCTTGTGAGCCATGTGAATAGTTGTTGCCTAGTGAGAGGTGACAAGATGTTTAATGGTCCTTGTGATCCATGTGAATAGTTGTTGCCTAGTGAGAAGTGACAAGATGTTTATAAAAGCTGCATGATCTAGAGATTAATGTAAGAGATGGTAATGTTCAAAATAAACCAGGGAACTGGGAAACTCATAACATAATCATAATAATAAATGGTTACAAAGATAATAATGAAATATTGGTCATACATGCATTGTGGTTATTGCCAAATAAGGGCTATAGTTTTTTTAATATGCTAAAATGAGATATGAGGAATACGTGTATCACATAAAGGATGTGAATGTGTATGATGGTTCAACTGAGGTATAATGCCTAGTAAAGGTGATGTGGTATTCAATGATGCGATAATGGATTGATATCCCATAATGAAAGTGAAAAGGAAACATAAAGGTATTCCAACTCCTAGGGAATCCTTATCAATATAGCCATGATCTCATAGGATTGGTATAAACCAATACTTGGTTGTACTCTCATTATGTAATCTCACAGGATTGGTGCAATCCAATGCCTGGCTGTAATCTCATAGGATTGGTATAATCTAATACCTGGCTGAACTCTCATAGGATTGGGATAACCCAATACATGGCTATGATCTCACATGATTGGCATAATCCGATACCTAGCTAAATTCTCACAGGATTGGTACAATTCGACACCTGGTTGTGATATCACAGGATTGGTACAATCCAATGCCTAGATGTAATCTCACAGGATTGGTGTAATCCAATACGTGGCTGTAATATCACATGATTGGCATAATCCAATACCTGGTTGTAATATCATAGGATTGGTATAATCTAATACTTGGTTGTAATCTCACAGGATTGGTATAATCTAAAAACTGGTTGTAATATCACAAGATTGGTATAATCCAATACCTGCATGTAATTTCACAGGATTGGTACAATCCTATACATGGCTGTAATTTCACAGGATTGGTACAATCCAATACCTGGCTGTAATTTCATAGGATTGGTACAATCCAATACATCACGGTACTCTTACAAGATTGGTATAAAGATGGAACATGATGATGTATATTCACCAGATTGGTAGAAATCAATATAGGGCTAGTAGATTGGATGTGGCCAACAACTAGAAATGAGAATGATTGATGGATATCATACCATAATAATATTGTCACAAGTTAAGCTCAAGATGTTGGTATCATATGATGGGTAAATGATACACATGTTCTTCATATTCCTTATAAAGTTTATAGATGATTGACTACTCTATCATAGACAGATGCAATTCTTTAAAAAGATGAGAATGTTCTAATCTGCTTACTCACAATGATTAATCTTGTTAATTAATATAAAAAGAATCCCTGCTCAGTTTTATACTGTTTACCTATGATAATAACATTTTTGGCAGAGAGTTATATCTCTTGCTGGGACAATTGTCTCAACCCGTGGGATCCACATTTTTTTATGTGGACGTTCATGAGGGGATAGAGACCGTACTACATAGGGAGAACAACAGTAGCAGGGACAACAATAACAGCTCAGGTTGAGTGTACTGTCTATCGTGTCTTGTAGATAGAAGTCCAATGTGTCGTATCTGTACTCTCAGTTCCTTAGATTTAGTATGTGATGGTTTTATGAACGATCTAGGATATTGGCTTGAATGCCTCGAGGGTTTCATGTTTCTTATGTATAGATTTTGGCAAAACAACTGTTATATGTTATCCTCGAGATGAGATGGTACAAAGTATGTACAATGTGAACCATGATGTATATAAATTTTGGTTCTTTCTTTAAAGAGTTTTCCAAGAAATGGATCTCTTTGCAAAATGGTTTTAATTTTTAGTGATTTTGTTAATCTACTATTTATGATTATTCCGCATAATTAGTAATGATTTGGATGTCAGTTTGGTGGCGATCATTACAATATCCTAACATTGTCTTCTCACACCAAGTCCCTAGAAATGCATTTGGGAGGCGTCAGGGCCCAGAAAGTCTCATCTCACATCCAAAACTAGTCCCTAAAAATGCATTTGTGAGGGACCAAGGCCCATATCATGAGAATGTCCTCTCATAGCAAGTCCCCAGAAATGCATTTGCAAGAATCATGTGTGTCATTTTTTTATAAACTTTGTCATATATACTAATTTTGTTTTTCATATATGGAACTAGGAAAGTTCAGTGGGGGTTGAAGAAAAATATCTACATCAATGACTTTCTTTGGACTAAACAACTCTTATAAAGGTATGTTGCCCTTCTATTGGATGAGTAAGCAGGGGTTTATCCCCTTATTGATTTATCACTTTTAACAGTATCCCAACTCATATCATGAACTTGTGAAGTTTCCAAGTGGATAATTGCCTCATACATATTGTTGAATTTCTTCTTAATCCTTGCCTTTGTTTAAATACTTGTACATCTGGCATATGTTATTTGAGTGAACCCTAGTGGAGGGAGCGGTGCCCATAGGTCTCCCAGTTGTCTACGTAGATTGAGGATTTTCCTCCCGATGCAAATTGATATGGCCTGCGGGCCCATAGGCAGGAGAGATTTCTTAGCCTCGATTGACTTGGTAGATGTGGGTTGAAACACATCGATGGGTTAGCCTCAGTAACACTGCCAGATGAGTATCAAAATAATTTTGTAAACCTATTGCTTACTTCTTTCTTGAAATATTTGTATAAATCATACATACATTAATGCTTTTTGTCAATGTTCATTTGTGTATCATGTTCTCACTCCTACTCCTTGAATGAGGTACATACCAACTTTTGCTGAATCTTGGTTTTCTCTATTTTCATGTATAAATCACATAACATCAGGTGAGGAAGCAGGCTACTCAACTACAACAACAAGTTAGAGCATATTGCCAATAGTCTTCATCATGGGAAGGGATAGATGTTCCTCTGTGCTAAATTATATTATTAGGCATAGATATCATGTATAGGGTAGATGTGCAACTTTTTAAAAATCCTATACCATTTTGGTTTGTAAGGGTATATGAATGAACACGTTTGTTGGGCTTGACTTGTGGTTGAAAATATATCTTTTTGTTTCCGATAAATACTCTTTTCTTGTCCAACGATCCTTAGGGCCATAGACTCAAGTTTTTTTGGTGAATAAATGAGGATCCCTGGATAGTGGGCCTACATAACTTGTGATATGGGCATCACTATCTTAGTTTAACACACTTAAAAATCATATTATTTAGTAGTACCATCTTAGTGCACATGGGTAGATCAGCGCTAATCGTACGCATGCAAACCTTATTTTCCATTTCCACATATTTCATTCATTAATCATAAGTGTACAATGATTCATTGGCTCATTTGATTAATCCCTTAAGGCAAATCATAAATAGGGAATATCACTACCTCATACCGATCCTTACATATATTTCATATTTAGTTTCATTGATATTCAAAGGTACACTTGTGTAATTCATTCTAATGCAATTCAAATATGATTCTATACATGTCAACTCAAATTCCATGCATATCATTCTGTAGTTGGTTCTAGGAAATATTCTTATAAAACAAAATAATTCTATGTCTACAAGATTGTTTAGAGAACTTATATCAATAGGTCATAAACTAGAGAAATATTAATCAATGAATAAGGATCTAAATTAGTAGCATTTATTTTCCTAAAATAATCCCAATTGATTACACAATTGCATACAAATACTAGCAATGATCTTGCTTATTCTATCAGTATGTAATTAGGATTTAAACATGATTAGAGATCTTAATAGGGAAAGAAAAACTTAATGTGACAAGCACCTTAAAAATTTAGGCCAAACTCTAAATTTCTAGAAATCCACCAAGGTTCCTTTTCTTCCTCCTCCTGACTTATCAACCCTAGAAATGGGGAATAGGAGAGAAAGGCTGAGAAAATAGGGTGATTTGATATCACTTTAAATCAAATTAGAGGAGGGACTAGTTCTTGACATGTGATAGAATAATCACCATGAAAGTCTATCCAAAGAAGCTAAACTTACTTGATTTCATCATTTCTCGGATGATTAAGCCCCAGGTCAACATCTCCACCTTCTTCCTCATTCAAACCCTAACTATCTATTTCTCTCTAGGCTTTTGTTTCTTTATAATGAATAACAAAATATGAGAGCTCATTGGGTGATAGATTAATCATATAGAGCAATCAAGATGCTTGGGTCATTACAAATTAACCCTTCTTTACACTATCTTTTATTTCAACATAATGTTCTATCATAAATAAATGTTAGTGAAGATTGTTTACTTAATAGGTCCAACCTCCTCCATAAATCATGAAAATTTAGAATGGTGTGCCAGAAAGAATTGAAGAGTTTGCGTAAAAATTTAAGTCATTTAGATCTACCAAAATATAAATAAAAATAAATACCTCACGGTTATATTGCAATCTTCATTATGGTCATTTTAATTGTTACTAATAAGAAACTTGTTCGTCACCACACTATGTAAAATTGAAACATCATTAAAAATTGTGAAACTATAATGGGATATTGGGAACTGAGTTTTCAAACTAAAGTTAAAATCTTATATCAATTGGATGTACCAATAAAAAGATAAAAATCAAATATCAAATTGCTATATTTCTGCCTGAAAGTATGGTCGACTGAGTTTGTACTGGGGAAACTTGGCCAAAAAATGGGTCAAATAATATTCATAAATTTTGATATTTTACAAGAACACTTAAAATTTAGTTTACCAAAATATGTAAAATTTCAAGTAAATAATAATTACGATTAAAATAATAAAAACCATTTACTATACCGATGTACTTATCAAATTCTATATTCATATGCTACCAAAACTCTATTTTTTGGTGGAGTTTATACTTGTTAAACCATAATTATTAAATTTAAAAATATGATTAGAATTTAACTTTTGTTTGAATAATCATAATTATACTACCATCCTTAGTTAAAATTAAACAATGATCAATTTAGTTACGCATGCAATCATCCAAGTAAGCCCTAATTAGATAGTTAATCTAAAAATGGGTCATTACACTTTGAATCACACATTCTTATGTGTTCTTTTCAATTTTATTTATTCTACAAATGGAAGGGTGAAGGGTAACCATGTAAACATTTACAAAAATATCTTTACAAAAGTGTAGGAAACAAATTGGGCCTTCAGCCCTTTCAGAATGAAGAACAATATAGATCTAAAAACAACTATTAAATATAGATGACAACAAAATAAAGTTCCTATTGGGAACATGTTAAAGGCACCACATAAGGAAAGTCACATCATCATTAAGAACTCCAAAGGGTATGAAACACAAATAGAAAATAAGATTGTGGTTGCTATGGGCTTTTGTACCTTTTGTCCAACAATGTCACAAGTTGTCTATCCCACTTTAATGTTACTTGAAAGAAAGTTTGTCAGGGGAGAGACTTTATAATGCTGACATAGGTGTGCTTGCAATCTATCTGATCAAATAGCAAGATTCCAATAGGACATTGGGAGTAGAGACCAACATGTAATAAGCTAAGGAAGGCCACAAGTTCTTCCTATAGACCTTTAACCCAACTCAAGAGACAAGGTCAAAAGGAGTATCACAAACTAACATAATGTCAAAGTGTATAGCCATGTATTATTTGGAAATACACAAAATGATCACCAAAGGCGTTAAGGTTTGCAGTGTAACAAAATAGGAAACATTCATCACTTGGGTATAAGGGGATCATCGGTCAATATCAAAGGATATATTGATATTGAATATGTGACATGGGAAAACTAAGACCACCAATGGGAATGACAAGCATGAAGTTATTTTCATAGTTAGCTTGAATGGAAGGGAAGATAGATAGTCATCGTTTAGAGAGACTACTTATAGAAAATTTCTTGATTAATACTTTGCATTAAATGTCTGCTAAAATAGACTGCGTCTTTGGAGATGTAGAGGGTGTAACTGATTAATTAGACTAAAAAAGATGGTAAAATATTACAGATAGATGAATGTACAGTAGCAAAGAAGGTTCACTCACAAAATATTGTCTTTGAGTTCCTAGGTGAAGATCTGAGAGGAACCATGGGCAAATTACCAAATATGATTAGAAGATTTGATGCCCAATCCTTCAAGGTTAGTAAAAAACATGGCCAAGTGCCCCTTCAGATGAAGAAAGTCTAAACAATCACCAATAATAATACATGGCATATATTGACAAACCTAAAATTAAAATCATCAGATGCAAAGGTGATAGAAAGTGGGGGTATCATTCAAAGAGAAAACAACAAGTTGAGCCTCCCAACATTTAACTTGATAAGAAGAAGATCATATTGTGGGTCCTAAAGAAAATCCAAGTGATCCATCATCATAAGATTTTTTACCACATTTTTCTTTAAAATATCCATGGACAAATATGGGTCTGTAGAAACATGACCTCCTAAAATCTTCATTCCACGCATGAAGTATGTTTAGCAGGGAACTTACCCAACTTCTAGGTCTCACTTTGGGGTCATCTGATGGCTATTAGATTATATTCTTCTTAATTTTGATATGAACACAAAACTTTAGGCCTCATGCTTAGATAATAGACAGTGTCTTACAGAATCCACAATGTCACAAATGAAGGTGCCATCGTAATGATAGAAAGTAAGAAAGTTGATGTGGCATTCATCCTTTACTTGCAAAATAAGAGGATTTAGATCCCACTAAAAATGAGTGGCCTCAACGGATCACCTTGTGTGACACTAGCTTTGAGAAAAGGGGCTCACTCTGATCCATGAAGTGAAGAGATGGGGAGTTGTAATAGAATTCAACCCAACATGTTTGGGCAATGAAGAAAAACTCCTTAGATATGGTGGATCTATCAACCATAGTGAATGCATTACTAAAGTCAAGATGGGCCATTGTGACAGTGGTACAATATCTTGGGTCATGGGCAAGGCAAGTGACAACATGTTGAAAGGATTCAACACCCCTAGAAATTCCAACATTATACTAATGGTTCTTAAGATAAGTGATTTCATCTGACAAGAAACCCTTCATTGCAACATCAAACTAAGGCAAAGCCAATTGTACTGACCACGGTAGGTTGAATTACACTATTCGGTTTGAGAAAAGAAGGCAATGGGGTACTAGTGACATAGGGTGCTAGGGAGGCAGGACAATGATTGATAAGTCAATGGTTAACCACAATAAGGCCACATTTAAAAATTCACCTGTAATGGCTGCTACTATGACACATAACATCAAGAAGGTGTTGTGCATGAAGGTCATCATAGGCATAATCGATTCCTATTTGGAGGACAAAATTGTCTCTTCAACAATGACATGGGAAGTGATAAAGGGAGATCACTATATATCTAACCCAAACCACACGATAAGCATGTGCGGGGGTGGGGGTGGGGGTGGGGGTAGAGTTGTGGGGTGCTTTTCTTCAAGATCCTAACAAGTAGAGGAGTTGGAGGGGAAAACACCTCTAAGGAGTGAGATCATATGGCAGTAAAAATTGGCCCTCGTGATTTTTGCCTTGACATGAAAAACATTGGCTTCAATAAATTTGTTACTCTCAAAAGAACGTTGATGGGCCATGTCAGGATCTACACAATGAGTTGTTGGATACCATCAGGTCTTGAATTCCAAGGTTTTAGGGTTTTAAGTATCTTAAGTTGTTGGAAGTGTCCACACTTTTGAATATATAGAGCATTTTTTTAACATTCTTGGGGAGAAGCAGTAGAGAATGCACATAGTGAGCATCAAAAGATGAACCTATCCATTTAGTAAAGCAAGTACAAGAAGCATTTGGTGTAAGATAGAAGGTAGAGTGTCAGTGAAAGACAAATGATAAAAAAGCATGATGTTATTTACCGTAGGGACTTCCAAATAATGGGAAAAACCCAGTAAGATTTACACTTATTTGGAGATGGTCCACATGAGACAATATCAGTTCAATACGCTGATGGGTCACCAAAAGGAACATGAGCCGAAAATCTAGGCTTGACGGGGTGGGCAAGCCAAAAATCACACTGACGATCAGATCCTAACAAGGATGGCAGAGTAGAGTGGTGGTAGCATTAGAACTTTAAAATTATGGTGGTGGCATGATTTAAACCAAGGTTCAATAGTAAGACATAAGTCACACATAAATCACTAGAAAGAACATATAGTGACCAAGTCTATCAAAAGCAACTACATTTTAACACCTTTTGTATGTCCTTTACTTGAGTCGTGAGAGAGTCAGAGACTATGCATGTCTCAAAGATGATTGAAAAAATTACCCAGAGCAAAGGACTTGCCACGATATGTGGGGACTCCTGAAGGAGCATGTGATGTCAACATATGTGACAGTCAACTTCACATCAGCTATAAAGGAACTTGTGGTATAAAAACTTCCTAATACTAGTGCAATATTTGGTGGTGGTATAAAGATAGAAAAGAGGAGGACAACGGATACCAACGTCATTTATTGTGAAAGACGGGGATGCAACAATTATGAGATAATATCTCAAGTTACAAATAACATTGGCCTCAATTGCATCCTCCACTTCTATATCCTTTCATCATAACTTTTATTTGTATCTTTTTACATTTGTTTGCTATATCGTACTTTCTAGTGTATTTTTTGTCATGTTTATGTGTACTTACTGTCAAATTTTTGTACTTAAAATTTTTCACTGTTATGAAGTAACGATCCAATTTCCATATGTTTATAGTCCCCTATGTCATATGAATATCGCATACTTTCTATTATATTTATGGTGTACTTTTTGCCACATTTAATATAATAAATCATACATTTTTATCTGATTTTTTTAAGTTTTGTGTACTTTACATATTCAATTGTTATGAGTTAACGATCCAATCATCTCACATAAATGGTCCAGACAATCATTTTATTAGTGTATTTTTTTCTCTCATATTTAGGTACTAAATTGAACATTTTTTGTCATATCTTGTGTGTCTTTTGCCCTTGAATATTTTGTAAAATTGATTGTTATGAGCTAACAACACAATTCTAAAAATTCCATGGTCCCCATTGACCGTATTTTTATTGTATTTTTTTTAATACTTTTGTACTAGATTGTATATTCTTATTTACTTTTGTCATATTTGTATATTTTTTGTTATTTTTAAGTACTTCATAGATTTGACTGTTATGGGTTAGCGATCTAATTAGAACATATCAGTAGTCTTAAGTAAATATTTTATTGGTGTACATTATTATATTTTGTGTAATCAATTGGATATTATGTATTCTATATTTTTCATGTTTTGTCTACTAAATTGTAAATTTTTATATACTTTTTTGTATTATTTAGTATATGTTTTTCCGATATAGTATACTTTAGAAAACCAAATATTGTTTGCTATTCCAAGACGGTGACCGTCTCTAATGGCTTTATCTTTTGATGTACTCTTTGGCCAAATTATGTATACTAAATTGCATATTTTCTATACTTTTTTACTATGGTTTGTATACAAAAAATAATTTATAAATTCAACTACTTGAGTTAATAATCCATTTATGGCACATCAAAACCCCTCAAGAATCATTTTTATTTGTGTATTTTATTATTATTTTGTGTACTTGTTTGTACATAGTTTGTTTACCTTTTTCTCCATATTTTTTGTACTTTTTTGTCAACTTGTATGCTTTTCAAAATCTAGCATTTGAACCAACATCTTACTTCCCAGATTGTTACAATCTTAAATGGCCATAATTTTTTAGTAGATTTTTTTGGCCTATTTTGTTTACGAAATAGTATATTCTTCCGTACTTTATGGTGGGTACAAGATGAAGGAGAATAGAATGATGGATCATAGTTGATGAAGACACACTAGTTGTGGTATGGCTGGTGGCAGAGGAGGATAGAGATGATAAATAATAATGAGAAAGATGACCAGAACAAGGACAAGGTGGAGGAGGTGAATCTATATGTTCCGAAAGGATACAAAATGATGTCATCGAAATTTGTGAGGGATGATGTATTATGCTGGTAGTGGCTGCCAAAAATACATATATAAAGAAAATTATAAAAAGTACATTAGAATGAATAACTTAGTAAAAACATATGTAATGTTTATGAATAACATTCAATTATCACACTTGATGTGGTGTTATTTATATAGACATACAATGTAAATACTTATCCTTTATCAAGTATACATTCAATTACAACACACTGTGACATGCACAATTATTATTTTTGTTCTGTGCTTTTTGTCATATTTGTGTGCTATCTATAAATATTTTATATTTTGTATTCTTTTCTTTATATAATAGTATACTTTTATTTATTATATGTATAATTGTGTACTTTTTTTGTATACCAATGTACTTATTCATATAAGTGTGTATGTTATATAATGTTTACCTCAAGTGGTGCCACTAGCAGTGCACATCAGCAATCTTCACCTTTGGATACTAGCAATGTCTCAAACTGGTCTTGCAACATCGATCTTCACCTTTCGATGCTATTAATTTCCCTAATAGGATCCCAATTAGGTAGAACCTTCCCAGAGTGGCATACATCTCTAGTTGTGTCCGCACTATCCCTTGTGCCAGCCAACTACAGAAGATGTCTGGAAAATTAGAAAGGCTTATTGAATAATTTAAATCAGGTGTTCCACGTTTCATTATTGTACTTATTCTCCATGATGGCCACTAGACATTATTTTCTATTAATACAAAGGCAAAAATGACCACTTTAAACAACATTTCAGACACAATGTTTACAAACAGAAGAACAACTCATCACAAGACATATTATAGTGTCACATCAACATCTTCATTATGTACAACAATAGTATCTTTAGTAGGGCTGTCAATGGGTAAGGATTTATCCTTTTACCCTTTACCCATTACCTACAGGATAAGAGCAAGGGTAAGACTTTTTATTGCCCAATACTCATTTCCCCATTATCGGTTTCCCCATTGTGTTAAAATGGTAGGGTAAGGAATATCTATTACCCATATCATTTATCCTTTTACATGCTAGAAATTAGAGAATATCTATTGAATATATTATGTAGGGGTTTTTAAATAAGTTTCCTACACTAAACAACCAAATGAGTATGGCAAGGGCACACAATCACAATGAAACAACCGCCAATCACCAAGTTCCTGAAGAATCACAGTCATGGAGGGGTGAATCCATGTCAGTCACAACAAGCTTGTGGCTCTGCCTTCCACATACCACCCCAGCTCCACCGCATTTACAAGGATGATAGATCCCAATGGTCACTCCTACTTCCAAGTTCGACACTCCAGGCTTCCTTAGTTCCTTCTTTCTCATTTCCTCCCAAATTTTAATGCCAGTTGTAAGCACCAACATTGAGCCATCGCCAAGTGCTTTAAGTCTCTGATGGAAGAGTGTTGTTGGATCTCAAGGTGTCAGAGACGATCACTGTTCTTCTAGGTGAGTCCACTGACTTCGGATGAAGTTCTTCTTCCCTAAGATCATGGCCCTATTTGTGACCCCAACACATGAAAACACAGTGATGGGTCTACTATACCGACTGCCATTCCTCCCATTGCATTCTCAGAGAGAGGTTCCATCCCCTTCTCCTTGTTATAAGTCTATTTCTTTCCATTGGCCTAGCCTCCCTTTTCCCCTTTTTTCTATTTCTTCTTCCTGTAACCCATGTCTTATTTTCCCATGTCTTGACATCTATCACTCACCTCATGCAGGACAAGGAAGAAACAAATCATAGTTGCAAACAATTACATTATAGCACACATTAGCTAACGACAGTAGTAAATCATGGTTACAAGCCTGTAGACAAGTTCATTTGGCTGCAAACAACTCTAGTTATTTTTGCTTTAGTATAGTGACGTGTATTTTACTACGCGCTAAAACGCAAGTGTACACGTCGAGTAGTACAGGCCTCTGTGAGGCCCGAGTCGAACACAGGGATACTCAGAATTATTGGAGACTCCTACTAACTATTTGCGATCAGCTAAGCCGAATAACAAATTGGGGTTTGTTATCAAAATTAAAAGAAAATAAAAATAAAACAAAGCAAACAATTGATTAAAGGTTAATTTAATCAATTCAAAAAGGTATCTTTAGGATTACGGTTTCACCGCGGGTATTCATTGTATTAGATTTCATATAATGCCTCAATCTTCTCTCTCTATCTGGGTAGTGGCCTAAAAACAGAATTACCCACTGTCGTGGTGCAATTCACTACTTAGGTTTAGGTCGGTTCCACCGTCGTAGTAACCTATTCCCTAAACTAAGTGCATTACGAACGATCTCTCAGTTTCCACCATTAATTTTACACCACCTTTGTCAAGGGATTTATCGATTAATGTAGGTTTCATCTCTTTTCAACCGTTAATCCTTCTGTCGAAGTGATTAAGGGCATTAGGTTATTATTATGGTGATCAAGCATAACAATATATGGAGAAAATGAAACTATACCACGGATTTAAGAGAGAAAATATGAATTACTAATATAAAACTGTCATACAATGAATTCCCGGGCCACTCCCGATCCTAAAGATGGAGGGGATTAGCTCCGCATGTTCATCTCACACAAGTACATGGTAGAAATAGGGGAAATCATATGAAAAATGTGAATTGAATGGGAAAACCCCTGAACGGAGAAGAACCGATTGATCATTTGCGTAGAACACGTGCTTTCACGCCTCTCGATGGTGAAATCCATCTTCGGCAGCGTCCGGATCGACAGGTATGAACTTCTGGCCTCCGTTCTCCTTTCTCTCGCTCCTCGGCACTTGTGCAATGGAAAAATCCCATCCTCCCTCGTCTGGGCGGCCGTCATTAGGTATAAGTCCCTAATTAGGTCGTTAATTAACTCCAGCCATCCGATTGAGATCAATCTGAATCCAACGCATATCTGACGGCGTCGATACCATCGACACGAGTCGATGGTATCGACCCACTACAGTAGCGGCTGACTGCAAACCCTTCCTTTGTCGCGCCCTTCATCATCTCGATACCATCGACTCGGGTCGATGGTATCGACTTCCTTTAGGCGTCGGTTTTGTCATTTTGCGACGCTGTAGCCTCCATGTGTCGATGGTATCGACTTGGTGTCGATACTATTGACTGCTTCTTCCCCAGCAACCTGAAGACGTCTCGATACCATCGAGATCAATGTCGATGGTATCGACTCTTTGCTGCTCCTTTCGGCTGGCAACCTGCGGTCTTGTCGATGGTATCGACTTCCGTCGATGGTATCGACGGAAGCAAATACTTGTTTTTCCTGAAATTCAAAGACAAGATCAAATAAATCCACACAAATAATAATAATGTGATAATTAATGCTCAAAATAATGAAATAAAGGGAATTTGACATAAAATGATGGCAAAGACCAAAATGGATGAATTATGCGATATTAACCATAGAAATGACTAATTAAAGCATAAAACACATATAAAACAGGTCTATAAATGCGACTCAAAATCATCGCATCAAACTCCCCTAAGCTTGAATATTGCTCGCCCTCGAGCAACTAATCCTTAGAATAGAATTGCAAATGTCAACTGGAAAACAACACACCAACCCAACATCCCATATGACTCCCACTGAACATTCACAAACCGGCCTTTTCTAACCACAGAACGGTAATTACCCTAAAGGCGGTAATCATCAATAAAAGAAATTAACCTCCTAACCGATGAACACTATCACATAAGGCAGTTAACATAATAAAATTCGCCGATTCAGCATTGGTGCATCTTGTGATCGCCTATACTACGTTGCTCGTCCTAACTACCATCTACATGGAAGCAGTTCTCCTGATATTCATTAGTGAGGAGAAATTCACGGTGGTCTACCAATCCGAGCAACGGTTGGATGAAGATGGGTGGCTCATGGAAGAAAGTGGAAGTATTTTACTGTTTCAACATGCATAATACAAAAATGTCCTAAGTGATGCAAATGCACATTAGAAATGCCCTAATGCTTAAAATTGGGTGGAATGATGCATGCACTAACCATCCACCTCAAAATGAGATGGATATCTAGTCAAGCTACATCATATACTCAATTATCCTGAAATGTAGGTGATATCATGTTCCTTTCTCCTTCTTATTTCACTTTCTTCTAAATTCTTTTTTTTTTCTTTATATATTGCAGATTTTCAGATTTTTTTCAGCCCACATATCCATAATTGCTTAAAGATAAGTTTATTGGGCTTTTTCTTCATACTCAAATTTTTTTTTACACTATTTAGAAGGTATGGAACAATTAATTCACCATTAGGGAAAAATTGAGATACATGAATTACTTTATGCATGAAGATCATGAATGCAACTACATGGCATGCACCTAAAGGTAATGTGCATGAATCATTGTATTTTTTTCTTCTTTTTATGCAAAAGTATGGAAAATACCAATGCAAATCCTATCTAAATGCTATGCACATAAAAAGGAATTAAAACTGCACTTTACTTCCAATTCTTAGGTGTATTATGGAAAAATGAAGTGGAACGATCACAAGACTAGATGACTGAACCTTAGAAAGATATTATGTGTCCCTCCTCACTGACCTGTGTAGTAGTTTAGAGGGTTCTCTCTCTTACATCCAATTAAAGTCTCATTACCCTTTGGTTAGGTTAGGCTCAAACAACCATTTCCGTTCACTTTCATGAATCATTAGGAGTACAGGTATGAAATGTTGTTTTAAAGTTGACATAATCAATCATTTTCATAGGATGAGTGCCCAAGGTCAAACAAAACAAGCTATCAAAATACACAAAAATTTTCAAATTTCCCTTGAATTTCCCATGCACTAACAGCAAGATGACATACTTTTATGACGTCCACAATTACACTAGATAGCATGTGGATCCTACAAAAAATAAAATAGCAAGAAACAAATAACAAGAGAACAAAAGCAATAACGCTAAAAACTGAAAACGATAAAAGATAGAGTTGTTCCAACTACCCCCCTAAGCTTGAATCCGACTATGGCCTCATAGTCAAAAACAAACTTAAAGATTGGAACAGAGATACCTTATCACTCTTGTGGAGGTGGAGGCGGGTATTGCGGTGAAGTGGGGTCCCAAGACGGGAACTGCCCTTGGAAGTTCGGCTCATACTGGGGCATTGGTGGAGGCTGTGGATACCCACCAAAATAGCCCTGACTCCAGTAGTGGTCGTAGAATGGCTGCTGTTGCTGCTCCATCCTATGCAACCTATCGTGGATATTCTCTTGATTAGTGAAAAGAAGGCATTCATTCTCGAAGATCGCCTGCTGGTTGACAAAAAGCCGGTTGGTGGTATCTTGAATATCGACATAGGCATCTGTGTGGCTATGCTGCGTCTACTGAATGTCCTGCAACATCGTATACATGCCTTGCATGGAATAGGCATCCTCACTCGGTTGCGAGGGCTGTGGTGGTGGAGGCCGATGCGGAGAAGATGAAGATGCACCTGGATGCATCCGAGGACGCTTCCGGGGTGCCACTCGGGATCGAAGAGGTGTGAACGCCTCTTCCTCCTCTTCCGCCGCCTCGTCGTCGTCGCCACCGTCGTTGTCGCCGTCTTCTTCATCGGAATCGATGGCTATGATTGGCCATCGGAAATGCTGCGCGCCGTCGATGTTGAAGACGGGGTCAGGTAGAGAACACTCCTGATATGCTTGATCTTGAAACCCGGATTGCTGACGTGTCGATACCATCGACATAGGTCGATAGTATCGACGCTGCACCCGGATCGATGACGTGGACGCTGCGATCTCCGTCGATTTCTTTGCGCGGATCGGTGACATGGATGATCGATACCATCGACAAGGGTCGATGGTATCAACTTGACTTCATTGCGACACCGCCACTTTGCACTTCAACCTGTAACCATGTCGATACCATCGACGAGGCCATCGATGGTATCGAGTTGACTGAGACAAATCGGTCTGAACTTCTCCAGAGATCTCGATGGTATCGACTCCTATGTCGATACTATCGACTTTTCCTTCTCGACCACCTGTAGGTATGTCGATACCATCGACGAGGCCGTCGATGGTATCGACTCAGAACGAAATCTGTAGTCTTCAACCTGTACCCTTGTCGATACCATCGACGATGGTGTCGATGGTATCGACTCTGCCTCAGCCTGCACAATGAACAAACGGATCAAGGTATCTTCTTTATACTAAAAATTGAACAAAAATAAAGCAACCTACGATTATAATTAAACTATCCTAATGTATCGATGGTTGGGTTGCCTCCCAACAAGCGCCCTTATTTAACGTCTTAGGCTAGACGGTATGAAGCTCATCATCTTTTCACCTTGGGAACTGTGCTTAGAGGATCATGTGGTAACTTGAATTCAACTCGATCTCCTCCAATTCCCAAGGACAATGTACCTCTCCCTACGGAAGTCACGACATCCGCCGTTGCTTGAAACAGTCTTCCTAGAAGAATTTCACAGCTTTGAAGCGGTGGCATATCAATGACAACAAAATCCACCGGGAATATGAATCTATTCACTTTGACGAGAACATCCTCACACACTCCATATGGTCTCACTAAAGACCCATCTACCAATTCAATTGTCGCGGCTGACTTCTTTATCTCTTTTAACCCAAGTTTCTGAAATGTCGCCAGAGGCATGAGATTTATGCTGGCGCCGGAATCACATTGCGCTTTAGGAAAATGTCGACCACCTATTAAGCAAGGAATGTAGAAGCCTCCTGGGTCTTTTCTCTTCTTTGGTGAACTCCCGTGAATCATAGAGCTCACCGTATCATTCATCCTACAAATATCACTGTCTTTTATCCGCCTCTTCTTATTGATGATTTCCTTGATGAACCTCCCATAGGCGGGCACTTTCTCGATCATCTCTACTAATGGAATATTGATGTGGAGTTTTCGGAATATTTCCAAGAATTTCCTAAAATGACGATGCTCTTTCTTTGACTTTGGATTGTCCAGTTTTGAAACATCTGCTGCATCAGTACGCCTGTGAGGTGGCACATATGAGCTTTTCGGGGTCAACTCCCCTAAGCTTGCTTCAATCACTCCCTCTGACGTGGGCTTTGGCGAGACATCGTCAATAGTAACAGCTTGTTGTGGTTCCTCTCTCGCATTCGATGTCTCCACACGTGCACAAACAACCTTCAATTGTTCTTTTTCTCTAGATGGAGATACAATATTCATAACTCGTTGTGATTTTCTGAAGAAAGGGTTTCCGCCCGGTAGTCCATAGTAAGTGCGTGGATACGGTATCGTCGGTGTCACATGCGTATTAAAAGTCAATTTTCTTTCTTCTTTAGCTTCTTGCACCTGAGATTCCTCCTCATTGCTTACCACAGAAATATACTTGACCTGATGGTGTGCTTGGGCCACGTTTTCATTCTCGGCCGGTTTCTGTTGATTGGCGTGCTTGATGGCTGCCACTTCACTAGAAATCTGTGCCACGGTGGTTTCTAATGCCCGCATTTGTGCTCCATGGCTTTGCAGCGTCTGTCCAAACTTGGTTAGAATATCACCTTGAGATTGCAATTGCTTACCAAACATGGCCATCATCTCCTGGTTCTGCTGTACCATTTGACTCAGTAATTCAGTGTTCTTATCCTCGGCTCTAGGCTATGGTTTGGCATCCGGATCATGCAGAAAGTTATTTGGATCCTTCCATGAGAATTTTTTATCCTTCCTCCATGCGTAGTCATTGTTTCTGTAACCCTGTTGTTGCATGAATTTCACTTGGGCTTCCTTATCCTCAGATGCATCTTCCTTAGATCGTAGCTTCTTGGCTAGAAAATCTAACTTATCGTTTAGCTCTCTCATTGCCTTTGATTCACTGGCGACTCGTGCTTGCTCAACTGTGCCTCTCTCTCTTTCTCCCCAGGACTGCTTTCTAGCCATGTTCTTGAGTATCTCCCAGCATCTAGTGTCTGTGTTGTTTAGAAAAAATCCCGACCCAGCTGAATCTAGATTACTCCTATCATGCTCGGAGAGAGCAAAATAGAAAATTTTCACCTGCGTCCCCTTGTCCAGCCCGTGATGCGGACACCTCCTCAACATAACCTGAAATCGCTCCCAGGTCTCAGAATATGTTTCACCAGCCTGTTGGGTGAAATTATGAATCTTCCGGATCATGTCGTTAGTCTTCTCAGGAGGGAAGAACCTCTCAAAGAAGACCTCCACCATATGGTCCCAAGACTCCACAAACTCATCGTCTAGATTGTGTAGACATTCTCGTGCAATTCCCGCTAGCGAGCTCGGAAAGAGCTTCAAATAGAGTGCAGTCTACGGAAATCGGTAAATTTTCACCATATCGCAGTTCTCCACGAATTGACTCAGGTGCGCAACGGGATCCTCATTTTTCAACCCGTGGAAAGCATTGGACTTAACCAAATTAATAAGAGCTGGATCAATCTTGTACGTTGGTATATTGATTGCTTGCTTCTTTATCGACCCTTTAGAGGCAGACGCGGAAGAAGCTTTGATCTTCGCCCATATCGTTGGTTCCTCGGCCATCTCTTCTAGTTCAGATTTAGAATCTACCTCTTCCTGGTACTCTTGCTCAGAATGCTCCTCGTCCTCAGGTCCTGAAAACGGAACCTCGGGTGTGCGTTTGTCGTAGTCTGTACTACGTGTATGCACCATGCAACGTACCTGAAATGAGAAAATTCGAGTTCAGTACTAAGCTTAGACGAGTATGAACAATTAAAGCATAATGTAAAAATATTTGAAATTGAATGAAAAAAAAAGAAAAAAAAATTGTGGCCTAGAGTGGTCGCGCGTAGCACTCGAAGTGCCAACAATTCCGCCGTATCCCCGACAACGGTGCCAAAAACTTGACGTGTATTTTACTACGCGCTAAAACGCAAGTGTACGCGTCGAGTAGTACAGGCCTCTGTGAGGCCCGAGTCGAACACAGGGATACTCAGAATTATTGGAGACTCCTACTAACTATTTGCGATCAGCTAAGCTGAATAACAAATTGGGGTTTGTTATCAAAATTAAAAGAAAATAAAAATGAAACAAAGCAAACAATCGATTAAAGGTTAATTTAATCAATTCAAAAAGGTATCTTTAGGATTGCGGTTTCACCACGAGTATTCATTGTATTAGATTTTATATAATGCCTCAATCTTCTCTCTCTATCCGGGTAGTGGCCTGAAAATAGAATTACCCACTGTCGTGGTGCAATTCACTACTTAGGTTTAGGTCGGTTCCACCGTCGTAGTAACCTATTCCCTAAACTAAGTGCATTACGAACGATCTCTCAGTTTCCACCATTAATTTTACACCACCTTTGTCAAGGGATTTATCGATTAATGTAGGTTTCATCTCTTTTCAACCGTTAATCCTTCTGTTGAAGTGATTAAGGGCATTAGGTTATTATTATGGTGATCGAGCATAACAATATATGGAGAAAACAAAACTATACCACGGATTTAAGAGAGAAAATATGAATTACTAATATAAAACTATCATATAATGAATTCCCGGGCTACTCCTGGTCCTAAAGATGGAGGGGATTAGCCCCGCATGTTCATCTCACACAAGTACATGGTAGAAATAAGGGAAATCATATGAAAAATGTGAATTGAATGGGAAAACCCCTGAACGGAGAAGAACTAATTGATCCTTTGCGTAGAACACGTGCTTTCACGCCTCTCGGTGGTGAAATCCGTCTTCAGCAGCATCCGGATCGACAGGTATGAACTTCTGGCCTCTGTTCTCCTTTCTCTTGCTCCTCGGCACTTGTGCAATGGAAAAATCCCATCCTCCCTCGTCTGGGCAGCTGTCATTAGGTATAAGTCCCTAATTAGGTCGTTAATTAACTCCAGTCGTCCGATTGAGATCAATCTGAATCCAACGCATAGTTGACGGCGTCGATACCATCGACGCGAGTCGATGGTATCGACCCACTACAGTAGCGGCTGGCTGCAAACCCTTCCTTTGTCGCGCCCTTCATCATCTCGATACCATCGACTCGGGTCGATGGTATCGACTTCCTTTAGGCGTCGGTTTTGTCGTTTTGCGACGCTGTAGCCTCCATGTGTCGATGGTATCGACTTGGCGTCGATACTATCGACTGCTTCTTCGCTAGCAACCTGAAGACGTCTCGATACCATCGACATCAGCGTCGATGGTATCGACTCTTTGCTGCTCCTTTCGGCTGGCAACCTGCGGTCTTGTCGATGGTATCGACTTCCGTCGATGGTATCGACGGAAGCAAATACTTGTTTTTCCTAAAATTCAAAGACAAGATCAAATAAATCCACACAAATAATAATAATGTGATAATTAATGCTCAAAACAATGAAATAAATGGAATTTGACATAAAATGATGGTAAAGACCAAAATGGATGAATTATGCGATATTAACCATAGAAATGACTAATTAAAGCATAAAACACATATAAAACAGGTCTATAAATGCGACTCAAAATCATCGCATCATATAGAAATTATGATTTTACATCTTGAATATTCATCATTAAGTCTTAATTAATCTTTTCTCTCCCAACTTTATTGATATCATATTTTATCTAAGTTTCAAGTGTGAGGTAGAGGGATGGAGTTTCTACTAAAAAAACTAAGAATTTTTGATGTTCCGTTTGGATTCTGTGCGTACATACCTAAATCTCTAAAATTATCTTGTTTGGCTATATTTTAAGTATAAATATAAGTTTGTTTGACGTGATGATTTTGTGATAATATTGGGAAACTATATGTGGTGATTTTTGAGCAATTATGTGTGGTTATTTTTTATAAACTACATACGATGATCATTGAGCAAATTCTTAAACATCAACACAAAATGTGTTAAAATTCAACTTTCACCCAAATTACATGTTATCCTTTATCCTCCCCATTTATTATGTGGGGGAAGAGGGTTAGGATAATAAGATTGCTCATATAGGTAATTATCGTTATCCTCTCATACTATCATTTGAAAGGTAAGGGTAAGGGTAGAACTTTATTCTCCCCATACCCTCCCGTTGACTGTCCTATCCTGAAGATGTCGCCGAACAAGGGACCAAACACTATAGATGCGACAATGATCAACTCGGTGAGGTGACTAGAGACAATGTTGAAGGCTAGAGAGACACCGACCGACTTGCCAACAATCATCTTGTGACTGGCTCTGAGTTTACTAAAAACATGTATGGAGGCATTGGTGGCCATCATGAGCACGACTATGAGTTTAGATACGATGCACTCAGTGTATAGAGGTTGCCAGTCAGTAGGACATGTCATAGAACACCATTCAAGAATAGTGATCAAGCATCATGTTCTGTAGACTTATAGTAGTCTGGACTTATCTTTGACGTTCTGGGCCAAGCAAAAGGCAACAACCTTATAAATCTCTATCTCTTACTTACCTACAGTGTGTTTTCCACTACT
The DNA here is from genome assembly GCA_963693085.1 of Alisma plantago-aquatica. NCBI lineage: Eukaryota > Viridiplantae > Streptophyta > Magnoliopsida > Alismatales > Alismataceae > Alisma > Alisma plantago-aquatica. The sequence goes on from OY856410.1 coordinate 533,350,710, forward strand.
CCTGATCCTCCACTCGCTACACAACACATGGGACAAAAACTTATGTGGCCCACCTTTGTGCCTGCCTCTGTGCCTAAGGTATCAAATCCATTGACTTGTGGCACCCATGGTTGGAAAGTATGATTAGAAATTATTGAGCACATCGTCTGAAATATGGAAGATGTGAATACTACAACACATACCCAAGTAGCATGATTGTCACATTAAGTTTAGTGATTCACAATAATGATTGTCACATTAATAAGAGAAAATTTGCAATTATGCTAGGTTCTAAAATCAAGGATATAAAGATGAGATCTCATCTGAATGGGGTTGTGAGTGCACCAGAGAACCCATCACATACCTCGAGGTTCACCTAGTTCCAGGAAGGATGCTCAATAGATATTACGATAACATAGCTGAAAAGATCACTAATAGGATGACCTAATGGGTTGGAAAGTTGATATCCTTTCATGGGAGATTAACATTGATTAAGTCAGTATTGGTACAATACTCATTCATATCTTAGGAGCCTATGAGATACCTATGACAACCATCTGGAATATGGAGATAAAAATGGAGAACTTCCTATTGGAAGCCCGGGATGGGAAGAGGAGAAGACACTGGGTTAATTGGGAGAAGGTATCCAAACCCATGGAGGAAGGAGGACTGGGAATACCATACATGAGAAGCAGGTATAAAAGTTCCTAAATTAAAGCAGCTTGGGGAATCCTAAAAGGAGATTGTTTATGGGCCCAATATTGTAGCAATAAGTATAGGCGAACGGCTACGACCTAGACATGGAACACCCCTAGTATATCAAAAGAGCATGCAAAGCACCAGTCTATTAGAAGAGTTTGGGATTGTTTCCCACGAGTCATGAGAAATACTAGATGGGAGATAGGGTGAGGTGAGATACCTTTCTGGAGGGCGGAATGGGGCATTAACAACAGTACAAGAACATGGAAATTGGAAAATGTAGAGATGGACTCAAACCTTAAAGTTAGAGAAACAAAACTCCAAGACAGATCATGGGACACGCCTAGGCTTAGAGAGTTGATTTTAGGAGAGGGAGTTAGGACCCTTATCGATGAGATAACCTTCAACCTCGATTCCCCAAACTGACCTATCTGGACTCAAAGAGGGGATGGAATATTCTCAGTCGCATCAGAAGGGTTGACTCTAAGAAGAACAATTAGTGAAGTTTCTAACTTAAACCACCTAGGATACCGATGGATCTGGAAGACACGTCTTCCACTTAAGGTTAATACCTTTGCTTGGAAATTAACAAAGAGAGCGGTACCAATAGACAACCGACCGCATTGAGAGTTGCAATATCCATATAGCATCCAGGTGTGAATGTTGTCAAGTGGGCAACATAGAAACCATGGACCATCTTCTCAAGTTTGGAGAAACAACGAGATCACTATGGAGGAAAGTGGGAGCCATCACAGATATGGAAATGGAGGCATATCCTTTCTCCGATAATCGGGATACTATTTCATCCCTATATAAAAGTCTAATCATGGCATCTAACAACACATGGTAAGGGTGCATTAGGGGTACATTTCCTCTTATTAACCTATGGTGCATATGGGCTTCTAGATGCTCTAGTAGGTTGGAAGCGACCAGGACGTCAGTGGACTGAATCAGGAGTAAGATTTGTTTCATGAGTAGGATTACCCTCAAAGGTGTTGTCTGTAGAGAGCTACGATCTTCTATTGGGAGAGCCAGGGAATGGATGATGGCAGGGGTTGCTCAAAAGCTAAAAGTAGCGAGGTCTGTAGACAAGGGAATCAAATGGTCACCCCTGAATAAACCGGAGGCAAAGCTCAACATAGGAGCCACATACCTCGGGCCGGGCCTTGGGAGGGGGATCAGAGACTCCCTAGGTAACATTATCCTAGGTTTTACTGGATCAACACAATTCTATGACTCTCTAGGCACTTGCGTTAAGGCGTTAGAGAAAGGTCTGGAGTTTGGGTGTGCTAATAGAATTGATAGAGTGCAGATCAAAAGTGACAATCATAAAGGGGGATCAAGAACCCCCATGGAGATACAAAAGAGAACTTAACAATAGGAAAAGGATGCTTAGGGACCGTGGGTGGGGTTTCCACCTTGTATAGAGAGAGGTCAACAATTTGGCGCTCAAACTAGCAGAATACGGAGCAGGCCTAGCAGAAACATATAGGTTTGTTAACCTATCCCGCTGGTTAGAGGGGTTTACCGGTTGGAAAAGGTGGTGATGGCATACGTCAAGAGGGTACAAGAGGGCTTCAAAATCATTACACACATTTAAACGTTTTTGGGTAAATTGGTATAGAGATACATATACGGGGGAGAGTCTTAGAGAGTTTGGTGCATTATCGAAGCTTGGTTGTCAGATTTTGTCCTTTTTCTGTGTGGCGGTTTTGACTGCACGGTCTCCACTCATTTTTTTGACCCATTGGTCCCTAGAGTCATAGCGGTCTAGAGTTATAGTTGGGCATATTCCAAATTCGGGAGAACGGACGCCACTGCTTGTAAAAATCTTTTCTTAGCCCAAGGGAGAGAATGAATAAAAATCCCTCAAATTCCTAAAAAAAAAAGTTCAATGATTCATACCCCCTCGGCCATAACTCGGAATCCCAAGGTCCTCCACAGCAAGATGTTGATACAGATCAAAACTGGAGCCACAAACGAAATGGAAGAAACAAACCAAACGCAAAATACAAACGAAACGGAAAAACATCGGCTACAAGTAAAACGAAACAAACACAAATAAGTAATATCCGCTCCCGTTCACCGTTGCTGCACTTTAGATTCGGCTAATGTTTGTATACCTATGGCATCCATTTGAAAACACATAGCAATGTAACGCAACGTACACAACATATCATTTTCATTACATAATGGTTTTCTCATAAAACACAAGACATATTTTAATAACATCTATCGAACCAATCACACGATGTTATTGTCTTTTATTTTTATAACTCGTTATAGTGTCTACTTTTATATATACTAATAATTTCTTTTCTCATCTGTCGTGACCGGCTGTGCAGTGCACACAAAACGGTGTGCACGGAATTTTTACCAATACAAAATGCCACATATCGTCACACAGACTATATCCGGGAGTTAAAAAAAGAATGAAGGTCGGTGTCGTGATCCAGCGTAAGCAAAAGGACCACAACAAAATTATTTGGGGAAAATCGTAACCTCAGGACATGCTTACCTCGCGCGTGCTGGATATCTCTCTCAAATTGTAAACATCATTTATCACGTACGGAAAGTGACCTGAAATGAGAGAGCAGATCAAGGGCCCACATGGACAAGACCGCATGCTACAATATCATTGTATCTCACTGATGTAAGAGGGCCAAAACTGATAATTAGACGCTATTTAGTAGGATGTAGAGAGAGAAAGATTAATTGAAACGTAGTACCTTTTGGTTTCATTTTCATTTGGTAGGATATAATTGGGTGCAGTTGTCCGAATTGAAACTACTCTCGACTGGGTTAATTCTTCTGAAAACATGGAAATCGTACTGCGCCTGATTACAACGTGGTCAAGGTGTAGTGGTCGGCCGTTTATTTTACTTTATAGGGCACATTTGGTTTACCGTGTCCAGCTGTATTGGAATGTAATCATGAATCTATTATTAGAAAATCTATGTTTGATTTGATGGAGCAGAAAAAAAAAAGAGAAATCCAACAATCCCTCGGCATGTAGTAAGTGCTGGAGAATGATTTACATTTCAAAACGGCGGGACTCCGCTATCCAGAACGACGGAACAGTCTACACGCGTGAATGTCAGTTATATTAGTGGTCCCGCACGCCTGCTGCCAACCAAAGCTGCTACGATTTGTTCACGCACGTGACGAGGGCCCAAAATACTCTCCACATAAAACAAACATAAAATTGTATATTGCTGCATTTGTAAAACCACACAACTAGCTAATGTAGGATGACAAAAATTTTTTGTATTTTTAATAATCCAGCAGAATCCTATAAACCAAACACGCCCATAGTACAGTTGTATCGAATGTAAATGAATGGTTGTTATGCCCCATCCCTCCTCTCTCTTTCTCTTTCTTTGCAGGTCACCCTTCTTCCCCCTCTTTCCCAACCGTCTCTCACCAGGTCATGGACATTCACCGCTGTGATTATTATTTTATTTTTTTTCTTAACAGCATAAACAATGATTGTGCTTAGCAAACATCTAAACAAAATTCTGTATCTATTACATCCAACCAAATAAATGAAAATAAAAACTAAGGGTTCTAATTACATAAAACCAAATAACATGCTAATAACTTGAACTCCATGTTTTTGATCTCCATGCATTGTAAATCACATTTTGCATCCTAAGTACACCGTACCAAACATGTCCTTAGTTTAGTGGATGTACTTATGGCAACCAAACACCAGATCAAATTAAATGTGCAGCTGATACTCCAGTCCAAATTCTGAAAGCTTTGTCCAGCTTAAAGCCTGAAACCATTGAGCTATGAGATTTTTCAAAGATTAAATCCTGAAACCATTGAGCCATGATATTTTTCGTCTTCCTAGCGAGGAATATGGTGGCATTTGCCAATAAACACTCCTCTTAGACACACACGAAATAGAATATACAAAATCTACTATTACCCAATTCTTTTTATCAATGTCTTAGCTGCCTCTTACAAAAACCACAACATCGGGTTTTCTCGATCCTATAATCATTAACAACTTTTCAATTGACTCGTCCCTTGTGATACACCTTTTTTTCAACAAATGAACATTGCAAAACATAATAAGCCTAAGGCAGATTCTAGACATCTTCCAAACTCTTGCAGGTCTAAATATCAACCTCAACAGATCGTCCCTCCTAAACTACTATGTCTTGATAAATGACCCAAATAACTGTGCACATATTCTACAATGCCAAATAGCTTATTTCCCCACCACCTACTTAGGCCTACCCCTCTCCCGAAGCGTCGTAACCCCTACTACCTAGAACCCAATATTATAATCCTTTGACGGCTTGTGGGCTCGATCGTGTGCTTCTTTCATGCTTATGGGCGGCCTAATTCTAGTTAACATTGTTTTAACAAAACTACATTCGTAATAAGTAAGCTGCTGCTAATCCCTTCAAAAATATTTAGGGCCCTTAACACACTTTGCTAAGGCTTTTTTTGGACTGGTAACAAGCTCCCCACATGACCTAGTCTATGCTTTGTAGACCAAAAAACTGATCAAAGTGGTGGGACATCAATAATCTAATGCTTCGACCTACATGCTTTTCACTAGAAATCCTTCTAAGCCCGTATAAAAGTTGAGTTTGGAGGCATTAAATGGTGTTATTTATAAATTTTAAAACTAAAACACAAACAATTGTTTAAAGCAACTTGTTGGATAATGAAGTAAAAAGAGGGAGAGAGGAGTTCAAATGATTATAAACATAATATTTAAAGTGTTGGAGTTCAAAAGACAGCCCGATGTCCACTCCAGATTAACTATTCAACAACTAGGATTTCAGAAGCAATCTAATAAGATACAAAATTATCGAACTATCTAAGGAACAATACAATTTTCATCTGCTGTTTTTATTCATCGTGGGAGATCATCAAATATTTTTTTTACAATTGGCTGACAACAATCCACCATGCCTACTTTGCTCATGCCAAATGGGAGATCACGTCCTTTGGTCTGATGAACTTTGAAGAACCCCACAACTTAAGGATATTTTAAGATCATGAGTCTAGTTTTCCTTAATCATTCTCTATTTATCCTAATTGTATACTATTATAATTTATATGGAATTATTTTATTCAAATATCAACTAAGAACTAATTTATTTAGAACACACATATATATTTTAAATGATGATAAGTACATATGTTAAAATTTGATTTCAATGAAATTATAAAACTTTTGGTTCTTGCATCAACGATTGGATTGATCAAAGCAAGGAAAATCCATCATAGGGCTTGGAGCGGATTTTTCTTGGGCTGATTCGACCCCTTTACGTAGGTCAAAGTGTGTCGGGCTCGCCGCTTTGACCATTCATGTTGTTGAATTATTTTTAGGTTGGGTCATTATGAACTATTGAATGTGAGTCCTAGGTGGTTGATGTGTGTTTCCATGCAATCAAAATAGGTGTATGGGTAGTCAGTGCATATTAAAGAGGGTTGTTGCATGCCCTTTTAAGGTTAGAGAGAGTGTTGTTACCCATTTTAGGGGTTAATTCAACCTAACAAGTCGATTAACATTGTTATAAGTTAAAGTTAGCTACATTTTTGTTGCTTCTTGTAACTTACTCATAGGTCGAGTGCCATAAATAGAATCCATTCAACCCCTACAACTAAATTGCTTTGTTCTACAGATGGAAAGACCTTTCGGAGCTTGATGAATCTATTTTAGGGGAGAAGGCTCAGTCCTGTTGGTGATCTAGAAACCATGCTTTGTTAATCAATTGCTTTGTTAACCACTCATGCATTTTAGCAACTAGATGTTTAAGATGGAAAATTATGTATCCCGTAGATTACAAAATTTGGATGTCATATATCATATTTCTTTATCACATATATGATAGACACTAAATCTCCCTAAATTATATACTTGATTATAATCCTTCATGTATTATTATTCTTAGCTGAATGGTAGCCTAATTGAGATTTTGTTTCTTAAAGTAGTAGATTAAAGAATAAATTGGTTGTTATCCCATCTCTAATTGAAGTTACATGTTATTCACACACATGAGATTCTAGAATGGTTACTTTTTCTTTAAAAATAATTTTTTATTTGTAAGATAAAAATGACATCAAATTGAATGATTATGCTTGATTAGACTTTAAGATGGACCTATCTTTTACAAGGCATGATTACACTTCATTTTAGCAAAAAGGAAACATGATCAAGGGATATACATTAATTAATTAATTAATTATAGTTTGTTTTTTAACAAAGGGATGGGTCTAAATTGAAACTAATTAATTATGACTCTCCAACCTAAAGAAAAACATGCTTCCTCTTCTTTTCCAATTCTTAATTATCTTAAGTGGACTAGGTTGGCAATTGCAATTATATTAATGTGATGGAACAAAAATTTGGTGAAGGGGTTATACATGGGTTGATGCGTTGTGATGGATTCTTTGTGTAACAACCCCAAACTTAGGTAATTATCATCTTTTACTCCTTTTTATTTTAACAATTTATTTTGAACCCTCATATTAATTTGATAGGTACTAGGATGTAGTAACCTTTGATTGCGGAAGTTTAATATAAGAATACCAACATCGAAGCCTTAGAACAAGAAATTAAAACTATGTATTAGTTTGGATTTGTTAGTGTAGATTGTCAAAATAAGGCCTTTAAGATTAAAGTTAGTCTTATCAATTTTTTCTGTGGATAGGTTGGGTTAAGAAAGAGTTACACATGAAATTTGGTTAAGAAATATTAAAGTAATATATTTATACAAAGAAAATACACATTTCATTATATTAGAAGTTTCACAAACGAAAGTTATCCAAAAGGCAAATTTAAATCCAAAATCGGATTTTTTAGGTCCTTATTACCTTAACTAGCAATTTTCACCTTATTTGGAAGTTGTTTACTCATATGGCAAGAGAGAGAAAAGGACTTAATTTGGTAGAACTTTATTCAAAATTTAATGTGACTTCACACTTATATGGAAAAATGGTGGATTTGTGCGAGATGTAGGCCACTAGATACAAATCTAGCCCTGTCTCCTACTCATGCCAAGTAAGGAAACATGCCACTAGTTTTTAATTGGGTAAAATAGGGATTTCTCCCACTATTCTCAATCATTTCACAAGATTTTTGGTGTGACGATTTCCTTGAATGATTATGCACCTATCTATACCTAATTCGAGAACTATTTCAAGAAATGCCTAAAATATTTTCTCCAAGCTTCTAAAGCTCCATACTCTTCGGTCAAATGACCAAACCCTACCTATATAAATATTCATATAGGGTTTCTCCTCCCCACAAGCAACCTATTCCTCAAGTCAATTTATCAATTCATTGTGTTTTGCATCATTGACAAGAAACTATTCTCCTCTGGATTACGACACCTCTCCCTATCTGTGGTCTTCTCCAACCTTCGATTCAATCTCGTGGTAAGTTCGTGGAGCTCTGATCTTCGTTTATGTGCCTTCAAATCATTATTTCATTGCTGCAACGTGATTTACCCAAACTGGACCCGAGTTGCCGCTCCCATCTTGCGGGCATGGCTTGGCCGAGTGAGGGAGAAGAAGCATCCAGATGAGTTTCCTTCTAGGCCCTCACCCTTTCTTTAATTCCCTTTTTCTCATCTAGGGGAAAAAGGGTCTATTAGTCCCGATTTTCTTTGGCTTGAACAAGGCACGTTGGCCACTGACTAGTCGACTCAACCACTCTTGATTGGGCCAAGTCAGTGGCCCAGGTCTCTCTCTCTGTGTTGGTTTTTTTTATGCTTATTTGGAAATTTGGAATGTTTTGATTGGTACAAAATTGTAAAAATCATAACTTTTTCTCTAATTGTCCAAAAATAACAAAAATAATGTTTTGGAATGCGTAGAATTTTCTCTACATTTTGGTATAGGTTCTGTCACTTGAATCAAAAGATATAAATATTTGATTTTTATGGCCTTAAATCTTTATAATATCATAATAATAATTAAATATGGATTTTAAAGCTTAAAATTTAGATCTTGGAGTCACATCCATGATCAGTAACCCTGAACTTACTCTTTGAGATCTAATCAAGTTTCAATTTAGGGTTTTGCTAAATATTTGAGTTTTAGGGTTTTGTTTTCAGTTATGATCATGAAAGAAAATGTAATAGTTAATAAAGTTGTAATTTTGAGTCAAGATTTATTTTTGAGAAACCCTAAAGTCAGTATTGGGTCAATCCCAAGAATCATCTTAGGATTGTATCGACCGGTTTGAATTTTTAGGGTTTTTAAAATACTTACATATTTTATAACATAAACCTAATCAATGAATTCAAACCTATATGTAGGTTGAGTTGACCATAGACTTGGAGAGTTAGGATTCAATCTCTGATTTAACAACTCTAGTTAAAGTACGTGTATCTTTTCTATTATCTAGGCACTGCTGGTGTGACCCAACATGCTTTCCCATATGAGGCATGAGTAGATATTCTCTTTTTCATCATTTTGAATTTCTTATTTTTCTTGGACATTACTTATGGATCTTGGTGTGATTCTTCTCAAGGAAACACGGTAGACAACTAAAGGTGGCTAGATGCAACCTTAAGGGAAAACACATAGATCTCTCAAATTTTGTATAAGGACCTAGTCCAACGCACAGACACAACTATTAGAATATACCCTATGCTACTCGTTGGAGATCTAGGGTTAGGTGTAATTCTAAAAGGACTTGGCAAGTCTAGATTTTTAGGGTAAGTGGTATTAGGGAAATTGAGAGCCAAGGGTAGGAATGGGAGTAGAGATGAGAGTTTTTTACTTCATGTTACTTGCCATATAACCTTTAGGAAACTCTAGGCAATTGCACTAATCACACTTACACTAGCTACTTATATCTCAGACTCACTTGTAGAAGAAGGGAGATGTATGGAGGAACAAAGGAGGCTATCTAGGGATCCACTAATTGGACCTAGGAGCCATTCCTAAGATTGCCACATACATTCCAATATCCCCTAGAAGCCAAGTCTCATCAAACATTACAAAATAAGCATTTTATGTTTAAAAGCATAAACCACATGCAAGATAATGGGAAATGAGAAAGAAGAAAGAGGCAATCATCATAGAATGAAATTATGTTCAATACAAGTTATTTTCCCCCAACATGGTAATTGTGGGATCTGATTCAGAAAATGAGATTAACTAATGCGGAAGCGTATTATTAGCAGCAGAATTACTGAAAATCACTAAAATTTAAAACCATTTATCAAGAGATCCATTCACAGGGAACTCTTTCATTCCGAACCAAAGTATATCAATACATCATGGTTCACTAGTACATCTCTCGTACTATTTTTTCTCGTGAGTTACAACATTAACTGCTCTGTTAAACTGTACATAAGAAACATAAAAATCTTGAGGCATCAAGCCAAAATCTCAGATCAAATTATCAAAAGCACTAACTCCTAGGATGTGAGAGTACAGAGACGACTCATAAGACTAACTATACAAGACCAGACAGCCAATGTCTCCACCTGATGGATCGCTGTTGTCCCTGTGACTGTTGCTGTTCTCCCCCTTCAGAAGGGTTTCTGCCTTGTTGTCTACGTCTACCTAAAAACGTTGAATCCCACAGGGGTGAGACAATTATAAAAATTTCCCCAGTGGGAGATATAACTCTCCGCCAAAACATTATCAATGCAGTTTAAAAGAGATAAACTGAGCAGTGGGATGATATAATTCAGTAGCAGTTGAATCAACATTTATGCAGATTAGAGCAACATTCTTATGTAAGTGTTTCAACTATAACTTGATAAAGCAGCATGTCTCTTATTCAATATGAATTAAAAGAACATAAGTACATTTATGTATCAAGGACATCCTAAGAAGTATAATATCAACCAGTGGTTCTCGTATTTCAATCTTATGCAAATACACTACACGACTGGTTATATTTTAGAAACATATTTAAGCTCTTAGGATATGAGGTATACCGCTCATACTCCAACCGACCATTTCTAGAATCGAAATCGGTACCATAAATAGGTCAATGGAAGAGCCAGATTTCCATGACCTCCCACATCCCGGTCAGTATGGGACCACAAGCAGGACTTATGTTAACTGCTCAAAATAGCTTTCCAGGGTATACTAGAACTTCTCTATAGAGTTACAGCGTCAACTGCACTCTCATCGGCAATCGAGAGAATTAATGTTTATCTCCATCGACCTGACATTAAATATCATTGGGAGATTAATGATACATTCATCACAACCATCGGGAGATTTGTGATACATCCATCCCAACACATGAAGGATTGAGAGGTTTAATGTTTACCTTCCCTCAATCTCTTCACAAGGACGTAACGATATTTTCTCCCATTTACCTCCACATATTCAGAATATGCAAACTCTAGGAATTTCTATAGGAAAACATGTTTCACCATCACCAACTTATGACGATGATGGATCTATGGTCAGAGCACTACATGAACATATTTCACTTGATTAATTAAATACATTTTCATATTCTTTTAGCATCAGGAAAGTTCTCAAACATAACTTATTATGACAATGCTATAAAGAAACATGTACTATTTTCATTAACTACTTAACAGTCTTTAAAAGACATTGGGAACTTAGTCCCTCATTTCAATACTGGGAATTTTCATCCCTTCACAATCTCATCACCATAATCACATGGCTATGGGTAGTTAAACCCTTGATTCATCATTAAGTATTGTTACCACTTTTCTAGGTAACTATCACCTTCAGGTCATCTGACCAAGGTAAACATGATACTTGCTATTACAAGCATCACTCATGGTACTTGAGGCCCATTAACTCTCTTGTTACCTCTTAACAGGCAGCAAGGTATATTATGGCACACAAGGCTCAAACACAACTCATACCTGGCCATGATCATCATCTCAGAATACCTACATGATTGGCACAATGATAACATTGATATCAATTGCATATCAGTACCATGTAAAACAAATATGAATTAACTATTCAAGGGTAACACCACTATTCCCTTACCAGGGTTAGGGTTTCCCATTTCATGTCATATCTTTTGAGGATAATCATCCCATCACCCATATCATGGTTATGGTTTATCACCATATTGCCCAAGATTAGGGTTCATTCAACATTACATAGTATTACCCTGGATTTGAGCTTCACAACACATCAAACATCAGGGTTTCTCATGAAACCATCCTTAGTTAGGGTTTCACATAAATTTCATCCCAGAATAGGGACTACATTCCATAATCCACAATTAGGGTTTACTATTCATCCCAATTATGGTTTCATGTTCCATTACCCATAATTAGGGTTTACTAATCATCCCAATTAGGGTTTCATGTTCCATTACCCATAATTAGGGTTTACTAATCACCCCAATTAGGGTTTCATGTTCCATTACCCATAATTAGGGTTTACTAATCATCCCAATTAGGGTGTTGCATCACATTACCCTAAATTAGGTTTACACATATCAACACCCTGGATTAGGGTTACATCCATACCCTGGATTAGGGTTAAGGTTCAACAACTTTGTTAATTAGGGTTTATGCTCATGATTAGGGTTTCATGATCTCTTTACTTAAGGATCATACCCTTAATCACCACATGAATCATACTCATGTAAGAATTCCATTCTATCATCCTCTCAACTTGATTAGGTTATATATATCCTTCAGTCAATTACATACAACTATTATTGACATAGTGTACCAAGTCATTGTTCTTATAAACAATTAGGGTTTATCCCTTAATTGGTACTAATCACTTAGGTACTTTTAGGGTTTCAACATTTGTACCTTCATTGATTACTATTACTAACAATCATTGGATTATTGGAACAATCATTACCTTCAATATCCAAATGATTGAACCACATTGAACTCCATTCAGTTTTGAAGGTTTCATCACCAAATGGTTTTGAAACCGTTTAACACCAAACGGTTTTGAAACCGTTTGACCCCGAACAGTTTTGAAACCATTTGCCCCCAAATGGTTTCAAGATCGTTTGGTCTCAAACGGTCTCAAGACCATTTGGGCCAAATCATTCCCAAAACCGCAAGGGCTCTTTAGGTCATTCATCAATCCAATCAATTGCAATTGCACCATTGAATTGACTATTGGTTATTTAATTGAAGGATTCATCAATCAACACCATTAGATATTTATCCAATTGTCATGAATCAACCACTAACCCTCCAAATGATTTTGAAACCTGTTGGTCCCAAATGGTCTCAAGACCGTTTGACCCAATTTGTCTTGAAATCGTTAGGACCAATCAAGGATTCTTCAATCAACTTGATTAGGGTTTTCAATTGTCGGATTGTATACACATTGAATCAATCAATTGGATCCATTGGATCATAATCCAACATGTAATTAGGTTCAGACCTTAAATGGTCAACTAAACCAAATGGTCAACCCTCTCATGTGGTTTGGAGCCCATGTCACCAAATGGTTGGCAAACTGTTTGGTCTCAAACGGTTTGCAAACCTTTTGGTCTCAAACAATTTGGTGAAACCGTTTGGACCAAAGGTCCAAGAACGTTTGCCATTGTTCTTGGTTGAGGTGTGTGTTTGTGATCAGGTTGTCATCTTCAACCTTTAGACTCACGAAACTACTGCCATTTCCACGGCAATTCCATCAATCAAACAAAGCTATTGCAAGAATAACAATTAAATCAATTGAATTGAGAAATCGATTTCAATGACAAAGATTAAGGGTTCAAGTTATATAACCCGCCTTCAATTAAGCTTCAAAGCTTCAAGATCCACGGATCCAATGGTGGATGAAGCTCTAGAAACCTCCCAAGGTTCGTTCTCAAGCTTTTGGAGTGAAAGGATTGGCTAGGGTTGCAGATGGAGTGAAGAAATGAAGGAATTATGCATTGTTTTATGATTTCCACCATGAAATCAAGAAGAACGAAGGTCAAGGACTTACCAACAGGTTGGGGGCGTCCTTCCTGCTGTTCCTAGCTCCCTTGGTCGATTTTTCAAGCAAGGAGAAGAAAGGAATCCGAAAAAGTCCTTGGTTTGGGTGGTAAAGGGCTCTTTTATAAGAAAATCAATGAGAGAGAAAATGTTTTTATAAAAATCACTTAATTCCAAAATTTTTGCCACCACCTCCCCATTGGTTTCTTTCATGCAAAGGAAACTCTATCCCACCGAGATCCCTTCCATTATCCATGAATTAAGGGAAAAGAAATTAAGCACCTTAACACCTTATAATATTAATATATATTTTTGAGTGGAAATTCTTTTTCTTATAATAAGGTGAGTGGCGTTTTCACCTCCTTAGGATATTTCATGGTCCTTGCAAAGCTCAAGGACGTCCACATATATATGAATCCAACCATTTTAATTTGATTGAAGGCCCTTCAATTATTTTATTTATTTTTGCATTAATTTGAACTAATGTTTCCATTATGCTTAAATCTTGATTATTTTAATATCAAGATTCTCTCTCCTTCAAAGAGATACAAATGAGACGCCCCTCTCATTTTCTTTACTCCAAATGATGCCAAGAAACATTAGGGAACTTTTTGAAGTGATATATTTCATATTGCACCCTAGGTTTTGGGTAATTTGCACATTACACCAAAATTAGGTTTTCATGCACAAGCATTGCTTTATCCGTTCGTTCTTGGTATTCAGGCTATCACAAGCCATACTTCTGCATCATCTTCACTCTCATGATGCCTCAACACATGAGTAATATATTATAATGCACAATTTTTCAAATAAACCCCTCAACTTGGGTAATTTGCACTTTAGTCCAAAACAAGCAAAACATTGATTTCAACAATATTCAAAAAGGACTATAATTGCAATATAAGTTCCTCTTGAGCCTTAATTATCTTTCAAAAGATAAGAGCAAGCATATAATCACTTTTTTTAAACAAAACACCTAGGGTTAAAGCATAACCCAGGTCAGGGATGTTACAGTAATAAAGTCACATTTTAACCCCAAACAACCCACCACTAGGGGCTTAGCAAGACATGCTCAAAGAAAAGATAAAATAAATGAGAAGAAGGGGATAGGACTACATGGATCTTGAAGTAGCTTCTTCTTATTCAATTTCTATCTATTGTAGAATGACCTCCCTCCTCCAAGGTGGGCGAAGGACATGAAAATGAAGGGGATTATGGTAGAAAACCTAGAAAACTAGGTTTCTATGGTGGAAATGAGGTGGAAATGGTGGATGGATGACTTGAATTCAAGGAAGGAGGTCATCAATTCTCTAGAGTAGGTGAAGGGGAGTAATGGCAACTAGCTTGGTGTTTTGGCCACCACCCATGTATATATAGGTGGTGGTGAGGCACAAGGGTAAGTAGGGGCAAAGAGGGAAAATGGGTAGGTTTAGGTGATCACCACGGCCGTGTTGAGGTGCCATGGCCATGGCGGGGGTTGCATGGCATGTTCATGGGTAGTGGAACGGCCGAGGTGGAAAGTGGAGTTGAAGTGATAAGTGTGTATGGTGGCCATGGCTGTGGCGGGGTGCCACAGTCGTGGTGGGTTGAGGGTACCACGATCGTGTTGGAGGAGGGGGGGCACGGGCGAGGTCGCTCTGAGATCATTGTGTCTTTAGCTCTCCACAGGCGTGGTGAGCACCACAGGAGAGGTGGCCTTCAAGGGCCATGGTCGTACTGATGGCCATGACCATTGTCATTCATGTGTAAATTGAGTAGCTTCCCTATAACTTTTAGAACATAATTCCCTACGACCGTGGTGATGTGACACGACTGTTTTGGGGCTTCTTGGTGTTGTACTTCACCTTGACTTCTTCATCAAGCCTCCTTTTGCTTTGAATTGCTCTTGTGCATCCAAGGGAAGCTCGGGGAAGAGATAGGCCCACTCTTGGGGTGTAAGACCCCAAAGACGTTCTTCATCTCTCCCATGCATCAATGCATGCATAAGTGCCCTGAAATACACACAAAAGGAGGCATAAGTGCATTTATCATAAAAGATCAAATTGGAGGGAACGTAATCTACGATGTTCATTTGTGATTATCATGAAAAAAGGCACAGGATGAAGCCCTAAAATAGGGTTGTATCACCAACCCAAACTTAAAACATATTTGTCCTTAAGTGTGATCCAACTTAATCTCTCTCTTCAATTTCTTTCAATTAAACAAGAATGATAAAATGCATTGCAACATAATATTATTGACTAAATGGTCTTAGCAGTGACTAATTGCATGTGTTCCACCTCTCTCCTCTCCTCTTTCACAAACCAATCATGAAAAGAGCATTGAGCATATAAACTATACATATAGAGAATAGAGTATGCAAGCTTTCCATATGTCCTTCGTGTAATTTTGGGTAAACCATTTCATGTTGGCATTAATCAATGATGACTATGAGTGTTGTTTGACTTTCATGCATTCAATCTTATGTCTCAAACCACACCAAATGACCCACATGGCTGTAGAAAAGGGTAAAGTGAGCTAGATGTGATGCTTTCTAGCTCAGTGGGTATGAAAAAGGAAGAAATGATTGTGGTAAGAGATTGGAGTGTTTTTGCACACTCATATTTTTTTTATTTAGATTCTCTTAAATAAGAGCATCTTTATTTTCTTTTTGCTTTTCTATTTTCTTCTTTTCTTTTCTTTTTTCGTTGGTGTAGGTAGGGCATACGGTGGATACAGTGAAGTGGTGATATGTAGATATGACCACCCCAAGATTTTGGAGGTGGCCAATGTTGAATATGTTCACTAAGGCATCCTTTCATGGGGTGGAGAGGTATGCAGATTGTGAAAGAAGAGTCAAGTCAAAGGGGGGGGGGGTCATTTGTGTAGTCCTCAGCATAAAATCCCCTACATGAAAACTAATCCAACACTTCATCAAATGATATCATACCACATGATTGAATAACATGAGGCTGACATTTATATCATGCAATTCCATAGTCTCTAAGCATTCACAGCTTGCTCAAATCACAATTCAACTAAGACATTCACAAACTTGAGAGAGGTGATGCACATGTAAAAAGTCGACAATTAAGGCCATATAGCAATAAACACTAGAAATGTGCCATGCATTTGTCAAAGAACAACATTTTCAGTTCAAAAGGTGGACATTAGGATAAAACATGCTTTTAGGAAAGAACATTCAAGTTTGGGAAAAATTGGCCAAAATGGTGTCAATTTGCAATCAATCACATATGAACCTACATTTAGGGAAATTAAAGCATAAAGAAAAAATCCTAATTAAAACACACAAAATTACCAAAATCTACATGAGAATGCAATGCATGATATGGAAGAGAAAAATGAGCAAAATTTTTGAAAAATTAAGCAAAAATGCATGAAATTAATCTACATGTATGCATGCATGCTAACAAGAAGAAATCTACACTAAGAGTAAAATCGAACAATACCAAAATCAGGTGGGACAAGTTTAAACAAAATGAGAGATAAATACAGGGTGGTGCATACTGCCCTACCGCCCCAAACTTTTGAATCATGTTGTCCTCAGCATGAAACTCAAGTTTAGGGCTAGTAAGCTGAAGATCGTGGCTGGTGTTGTGAATAAAAAGGCAGGTTTCCCTACTGTAGCTGATCAAGATGCTCTAACTGGTGCTGTTGAGGAGGTGGATGTCCTGGAAGGGCCAGATAAAATTGGTAATAATGGCCTCAATTTGTGTCCTGAGGGGGAGGGTAGGTCTCTGGATATCCCAAAATACCACCCCAAAAGTCTTCACCCCACTCGGGGTTTCTGATGCGATGATTTTGAGTCGCATTTATAGACTTGTTTTACTTGCGTTTTATGCATTTATTGGTCATGTTGGTGGTTAATATTGCATAATTCACTTACTTTAGTCTATGGTCCTTCTCAGTGTCAAATCTCTCTTATTTTATTGTTTTGAGCATAAATGATTACAATGATAGGTTTTATCTTGGCTTATGTGGTTTTGTTTTGAAATTTCAGGAAAAACGCATATCTGCAGCTGTCGATACTATCAACACAGCCACAGGCAGCCAGCCGCAAGGAGTAGCATAGAGTCGATACTATCGACAGGGAAGTCGATGGTATCGACCTACCATCAGGTTGCTGGCAAGAAGACAGTCGATACTATCGACCCAAAAGTCGATACTATCGACACGTGGAGTTTCAACGAAGAAAAAGGGATAAAACTGACGCCTAAGGGTGTCGATACCATCGACCTGCGTCGATGGTATCAAGTCATCATCAGGCACAACGATGAAAAGAAAAGAACACTTGCCGATATCGTGAATAGTCGATACCATTGACCCGCGTCGATGGTATCGACACCGTCAGATCAGAGTTTGTTTCAGATCAGCTCTAATCCAACGGTGGTGATATTTTTGCAACTGATCTCAGTGATTATACCTAATGACGGCGGTCAAGAGGAGGGTATCACGACATTAGCCACTGCACACGTCCCGAGAAGGTGTGGAGAGAAGAACGGAGCCCAGAAGCACGCCCCAGCTGTTCCGAAAGCCGAAGAAGACGTTTTCCACCGCCGAAAGGCTGTAGATCACACATTCTATGCCGAGGAACGCTTGGATCTTCTCCGTTAAGGGGTTTCATCACTTATTCACGGTTTTCTCCATGTTTCCCCTTTCTTCACCCACGTTTTGCTCTGAGATGAACATGCGGAGCTAATCCCCTTTATCTTTAGGACCGGGAGTAGCCCGGGGAAGCATTGTATGACATTTTTATGATAGTAATTCATAATTTATCTCTTAAATTCATGGTATAATTTCGTTTTCTCAATTATATTGTTATGCTTGATCACCATAATGATAATCTAATACCTTTAATTACTTTGAAAGAAGAATTAACAGTTGAAAAGAGACGAAATTCACATTAATTAATAGATCCCTTGAACAAGGTGATGTAAGGTTAATGGTGGAAACCCAGAGGTCGATTCTAATGCACCTAGTTTAGGGTATAGGTTACTATGACGATGGAACCGACCTAAACATAGGTAGTGAATTGTACCACGACATTGGACAATTCTGACTACAGGCCAGTACCTGGATTGAGAGATGAACCTGAGTAACTATATGGAAATTCATACAATGAACACCCGTGGTGAAACCACAATCCTAAAGATCTCTATCTGAATTGATTAAACTAAACATTTAATCGATTGCTTTGTTTTATTTTATTTTCTTTTATTTTTAAAACAACTCTCATAACCTTTTTATTGGTCTAGCTAATTGTGAGTAGTTAGTAGTAGTCTACTGATAATTCAGTGTCCCTGAGTTTGACTTGGGCCTCACAAGGGCCTATACTACATTGACGTGTGCACTTGCGTTCCACACACGGTAAAATCGTATCAAGTTTTTGGCGCCGTTCCCAGGGACACGACAGTTGTCGGCACTACGAGTGCTGCAAGTGGCCATTCTAGGCCACTTTTTTTTAGTATAAATTATTTCGTAAGCATTTTTGAAATTCATAGTTTATCTTTCATATTTTGTAATCGTCTAGCACGGTACTGAATGGAAATTATCATTTTCGTAGGTACTGGTGCATGGTGAGGACGCGTAGCACTGACTACACACATCAATCACCAGAGGTTCCACTGTCGGGACCAGACGACGAGGAGAACAATGTTCAAACCCAACTAGAAGATATAGATTCCGACTCAGAACAAGAAGCCATGGCAGAAGAGCAGACGATATGGGAGAAGATAAAGGCTTCTTCCTCATCCGATTCAAAGGGGCCAATAAAGAAGCAAGCGATCAACATTCCAACTTATAAGATTGATCCTGCATTAATCAACTTGGTCAAGTCAAATGCATTTCATGGGCTTAAAAATGAAGATCCGGTGACGCACATAAGTCAATTCATGGAGAACTGTGATATGATCAAAATAGACAGTTTCTCGAAGGAGACACTTTACCTAAATCTATTTCCCAGCTCTCTGGCGGGAAATACACGAGAATGGTTACATAATCTTGACGATGAGAATGTGGAATCATGGAACCACATGGTGGAAGTGTTCTTTGAAAGATTCTTTCCACCCAAGAAGACAAATGATATGATCAAAAAAATTCATAATTTCAACCAGAAGGCAGGGGAGACGTACTCTGAGACCTGGGAAAGGTTTCAGATCATGCTAAGAAGGTGCCCGCATCATGGGCTGGACAAAGAGAAGTGGTGAAAATCTTCTATTTTTCTCTTTCCGAGCATGATAGAAGTAACTTAGACTCCGTAGGTTCAGGTTTCTTCTTAAACAACACAGGAATAAGGTGTTGGGAAATTTTGAAGAACATGGCCAAGAAGCAATCCTGGGGTGATAGGGACGCCGTAGAGCATGTTCGGGCTGCGGGAGAGTCAAAGGCCATCAACAAACTAAATGAGAAGATGGACCTTCTAGCAAAGAAACTTCTTGCAAAAGAAGACGTAGAATCAGATGATGAGGCTCAAGTAAAGTTCATGCGCCAGTAGCAGGGGTACATAAACAATGATTATTCATGGAGGAAAGACAAGAAATTTTCCTCGAAGGACCCAAATAATTTCTTGCAGGACCCTGACGCAAAACCCCAACCGATGGCGGAGGATAAGAGCACTGAGTTGCTCAACTAAGTGATCAAGCAAAACTAAGAACTCATGAGCACATTTGGTCAGCAGATCAAGCAACAAGGGGAATTCATGAACCAATTTGGGAAGACCCTACAAAGCCATGGGGCTCAGATGAGGATGATAGAGACATCCTTGGCGCAGATGGCAGCTGAGATAGCAAATCTGAAGAAGCCAGCACAACAAGGCTTTCCGGGTAATACAAACATTCTAGGGGGAAATCGGCAGGCTAAGGAAATCTTGCTACGGAGTGGTAAGAAGATTTTAAACCCCAGGGCCGATGAACCAAGAAAACCCCAGTCAGAAACCATAGGTGAGGCCGCAGAGGAGGTCTCGATTCCAACCACATCACCAATTGAGGATGTGGTAGAGGATGTTGCAACAGAACCCATTATTGCTGAGGAGGAAACACAAAAGAGGACGCCATATGTGCCGCCACACCAAAGGGCACAAAATGTCCTGGTCCCATATCCCAATAGTGTGAAGGCCAAGAAAGTGGATGCCCAGTTCAAAAAGTTTCTAGATAGCTTTATAAATCTTTCTGTCAACATTCCACTTTTAGAAGCAATAGAGAAAATTCCCTCTTACGACAAGTTTCTGAAAGACATCATTACAAAGAAGAGGAAGATCCCTGATACTGAGGTTGTGGTTCTCAAGGAGCAGGTGAGTGCCTTCATCATGGGCACATTACCACCTAAAAGGCAAGATTCGGGCTGCTTCAACATCTCATGCTACATTGGTAAAGTGAAGTTTGGCGAAGCACTGTGTGATTCCGGTGCAAGTATAAACTTGATGCCTCTCTCTACATTCAAGAAGCTAGGACTGAAAGAATCAGGGCCAAGCAATATGACAATACAGTTAGCGGATAATTCTGTGGTGAAGCCGTATGGTATTTGCGAAGATGTTTTGGTGAAAGTTGTTCGTTTGTATTTCCAGCAGACTTTGTTGTAATGGAAATGCAAGATGAACAGGGTAATGAGATACTCCTTGGACGACCCTTCCAAGCCACTGTTGACATGATACTTGAGATGGGGAGAGGTCGTTTGACCTTGGGAATCACTGATGATCGGTTTGAGATGGTCATGCCCTTCAGCATAACGCAATCAAAAGCTAAGGAGCAATGCCGCATGATGAAGCATTTTGATCAGAATATTTCTATTTGTCTAGGGAAGCCATTTCTAGATATGGCTCATGTAATGACTAAAGTAGAAAAAAGGGACACTAGCTGTAGACATCATGGAGCAGACCAAGGTTGTGTCTCTTAGCAAGGTTGTGGGTTTTCCCAATGATGAAGAGGAGGACATCCCTCCTTCTACCGAAGATGAGGCCATAGCAAGTTCTATTTTTAATGCATATCCAGAACTACCTCTTGAAGTCTGCCTAGTTAATATAACACATGATTGGATGAGAAGCAAGTCACTACAAGAATGCACCAAGATGCTTAAGGTGCTGCCGTGTTTCTATGCTAGGTACTATGAAGACCTTGGGGAACTCCCACTACCGCTTCAGTCATCCTTGATCAGCCCGCCAGATTTAGAATTGAAGCCATTGCCACCACACTTGAAATATGCATTTCCAGCTTAGGGTGAAAAGTTTCCAGTGATTATTTCGGCATATCTGAGCGCCGAGGAGGAGGATCAACTGCTGATTGTGCTGAAGAACCACCGAGGTGCATTCGTATGGTCGGTCGCGGACATTAAGGGGATTTCCCCTACATTGTGCCAGCATAAGATCCGGCTTGAGGAGGGAGCCAAACTGGTAATTCAGCCACAATGCCGACTAAATCCTAGCATGATGGAGGTCATCAAGAAGGAGGTGATCAAGCTCCTTTCTACAGGTATCATCTATGCCATATCTCACTCGACGTGGGTGAGTCCTACACAGGTAGTCCCTAAAAAAGGGGGAATTACTATTACACATAATTTGTTGAATGAGCCAGTCACGACCCGTCTGGTAACCGGGTGGCATGTATGTATAGACTACCATAGATTGAATGCTGCTACGCTTAAGGATCATTTTCCTCTCCCATTCATTGATCAGATTTTAGAGCGATTGGCAGGTCGATCTCATTTTTGTTTTCTCGATGGTTATTCGGGCTACAATCAGATTTCCATTGATCCTAAGGACCAAGAGAAGCCCACCTTCACTTGTCCTTATGGAACCTTTGCATACCGTCGTATGCCCTTCGGTTTGTGTAACACACTGAAAACCTTTCAGCGTTGCATGCTTGCCATTTTCTCCGATATGGTCGAACATTGTTTGCAAGTCTTTATGGATGATTTCTCCATCTATGGTGCGTCTTTCGACGAATGTTTATACAATTTGGACAAAGTTTTGCAACGATGTGAGGACACGTAGTTGGTTCTCAATTGGGAAAAATGTCATATGATGGTTAGCGAAGGGATCGTGCTTGGACATAAAGTGTCTAGCAAGGGGTTGGAGGTAGATCTGGTGAAGATTGAAGTTATTTCCAAATTGCCCCCACCGAATTCGGTAAAAGGGGTAAGGAGTTTTCTAGGTCACACCGGGTTTTATCTCCGATTTATAAAAGATTTCTCAAAAACCGCCAAACCATTATCTGAGCTGCTGGAGAAGGATGCTGTGTTTGATTTTAACGAAAAATGTTTACATGCTTTTAATGTGCTTAAAGAAAAATTGATTTCCGCACCGGTTGTGCAAACACCGGATTGGACAAAGCCGTTTGAATTGATGTGTGATGCATCTGATTTCACAGTAAGGGCTTTTTTGGGACAACGTGTGGACAATAAACCCGCTGTGATTTTCTATGCATCCAAAACTTTAAATGAAGCACAATTGAATTACACGACAACTGAAAAAGAGCTTCTTGCCATCATTTTTGCTTTTGAAAAATTTCGGCAATATCTTGTTGGATCTAAAGTGGTGGTATGGACGGACCATGCCGCCATAAAGTACTTGATGGAGAAGAAAGATGCCAAACCTAGACTGATTAGGTGGATCTTACTATTGCAAGAATTTGATATTGAAATCAAAGATAAAGCGGGAATAGAAAATGTGGTTGCGGACTATTTGTCTAGGTTGGAAAGGGTAGATGAGAAGGACGTGCATATACCCATTACCGAGATGTTTCCTGATGAACAACTTCTTTCTGTTAAATCTAAAGATCCATGGTTCTCTTTTATTGTAAATTATCTTGCCTGTAAAATTATCCCAGATGATTGGACATACCAAGAGAAAAAGAAAATTTTCCATTCTTTGCGATATTATTTCTGGGATGACCCTATTCTGTTGAAGCAGTGCATGGATGGTGTGTTGCGCAGGTGTGTACCGGAGGTTGAATATGAAAGTGTCCTTCGTCATTGCCATACTCTACCGACGGGTGGCCACCATGCTAGTTCTAGAATCGCGGCCAAGGTACTTGAGAGTGGCCTTTACTGGCCTACTTTGTTCAGGGATGCATATGACTATGTGCGGCAATGTGATTCCTACCAACGGGCAGGTAACATCTCAAAAAGACAGGAGATGCCCCTCAATGTATTTTAGGAGGTCGAGGTGTTCGATCTGTGGGGTATTGATTTTATGGGACCCTTTGTGTCCTCCAATTCTAACTTATACATTCTATTAGCTGTTGACTATGTATCGAAGTGGGTAGAGGCAATACCCACTAGGACTAATGATGCCGCTGTAGTGTGCATGTTTGTCAAAGAATACATTTTCTACAGGTTTGGTGTACCGAGAATGATTATTAGTGATGGGGGTACACATTTCCGAAATCAAAAGTTCGTGGCATTGTTGAGAAAGTACAGGGTAAAGCACAACATTGGTACCCCGTACCACCCGCAGACACAGGGGCAAGTGGAAGTCTCCAATAGAGAGATCAAGAAGATCTTAGAGCGCACTGTGACTTCGATGAGGAAGAACTAGAGTACCTTGCTACCGGACGCTTTGTGGGCGTACAGGATGGCATTTAAGACACCTATAGGCACTACGCCTTTTAGGTTGGCTTATGGTTGGGTCTGCCATTTGCCAATGGAATTGGAGCATAAGGCGCACTGGGCACTGAGGAAGCTGAATTTGAACTATAATGAGGCAGGAAAGAAATGTATGCTAGAGCTAAATGAACTTGACGAGCTGAGGATGAATGCATATGAAAGCTCGCAGATCTACAAGGAGTGAACAAAGCTGATTCACAATCGACATATTCAGATGCGTGTTTTCAAGAAGGGAGATCGTGTACTCTTGTTCAACTCCAGGTTGAAGATACATCCCGGGAAATTGAAATCCCGATGGAGTGGACCGTTCACCATAGAGGAGGTCAGGAAACATGGCGCAATCATGGTGCGTGATGGCGAGACAACATTCTTGGTTAATGGAAAGTGATTGAAGTTGTATTTCGGTGAGGATTACACAAGGAAAGTGAATGAGGTCAAACTCATTGCGCTTCTAGATGCATGAGGAGCTAGATTTCGTCTAGCCTAAGACGTTAAATAAGGGCGCTTGCTGGGAAGCAACCCAGCCATTGGTTGTTTCATTTAGTTTCTTTCACATTTGTACATTGTTTTGATTTGATTTTGTTTTTAGTGTAAAAATGATACCTTGATCATTTGTTCAATGTGCAGAACCGAGGCAAGGTCGATACCATCGACCCTTGCATCGATGGTATCGAGATGGGCACAGTTAGGCGGCTGCAAAAATCTTTCTGAGTCGATACTATCGACATACTCATCGATGGTATCGACCTGCCATCAGGTTGCTCGCCAAAAAGGAGTCGATAGTATCGACATGGCTATCAATACTCGTGAGATATCTGGAGATATTCAGACGAATATGTTTCAGTGAAGTCGATACCATCGACGGGTCTGTCGATGGTATCGACCCAGTTATAGGAAGGAAGCAGCGGCCAGGCCTTGCGAGGGTGTTTGCCCTAAGCAGAGTCGATACTATCGATGCAACGTGACATGTCACCGATCCGTGAGAGGAAATCAACGACGATCGCTGCATCAAGAGAGTCGATCCGTGGGATGGGTCGATACTATCGACTTGCGTCGATAGTATTGACGAGTCATCAATTTGGGCCCCCACATCAGGCTATCGTCGTCGATACTAGCGAAAGACTAGATTGCACTACAGGAGTCGATACCATCGACTCGCGTCGATGGTATCGACGGGTGCACACCAACGACGACTGTGTTTATAAAAGGGAGATGTTGTTGTCAACTTGATTCACACCTTCAAGGACTACTTCATCCACTTGTGGTGTGCGTCTTGTTGTGCAATCGGAGCCCGACTATGAGCATCTAAGGAGAGCGTTCTTCCCCGAGCCTTCATCGAGCGGAGATTGTCTTCTCCGATCTTCACCGAGCTCCATCTTCTTTTCCTTCTTTCTTTGCGACGATGGTGTGTACAGCCGATGCATCCTCTTAACGGATGAATCCTATGGAGATCCCTGAGTTCATTCCTCCACCCACTGCATCTAGTCCGCGCCCACGGATTGTCCATCCTTCCACGGAGGTCCGGAAGGTCTACGAGGAACTTATGAAGAGAAAGATCGAGCCCACGCGCTATGTTGATCGGACAATGGTCCGTGATCTGGGGTTTGAGGCCAACCTCATTTATGTCTTGAAGGGGCAGGCGGGACACACATCAAGGAGTTCTGACGAGCTGTAGTACCACGCCGATGGCCAGCCTTTCTTCGGCGAGTGGTCGACGTACAAGGAACTTGTGGCGGAGTTCATGGCATCATTGGACATCAATTTGGTCCCCAATGATATGATCGCCACCGACAGAGAGTGGAGAAAAGGGCGGGTGTCGTTCAGACTCTACAACAATGACTACACCCTCACTCTCGCCCAGTTCAATTCAATCTATAACTGGTTCCATAATGACTACCAGCACCGACGACCAGATAACAGGACAGACTACGATGATATCTTCGCCCAGCTCGTGATTGCGCCTCTGGGCAAATCCGTCAGCTACCACAACGCTGCAGTGGCAGATTTCGAGCATCCATTTGTGCGGATTCTTCACCGCATGATCTACACCATGTTGTTCACTAATGGTGACCTGTCTCTTAGCAAGTTTCAAGAGACAAATTTGTTCTTCCTGCACAAGTTGCTGAAGCGAGAAGAGTGTAATTGGGGTGCATTTTTCTTGACGTGTGTGTTGGCTGTAAAGAGGAGTACGTGGAAGGATCCAATCCATTTTGGAGGGCTCATCACACCGCTGGCCCACTATCTTCGGTTAAATTTCTCCCAGCTTACTCCCCTATCCAACAGGAGCAAGGTCAACCTACAACATCTGCATCACTCCAACCTCATCCTTCTTCGTGATGGCTTGGCATATGCACACTGCCATGTCAATCAAGCATATCAAGAGTGTTCACTTCCAAACCCTGTATTCCACATTGAGGGCGCTCAACATTTCTGATGGCCTGTCATTGCCATTGATGACTCCGATGAAGACGATGGCGATGATGACAACAATGACGAAGGTGACGAGCTTGAAGAGGAAGAGGCAACTTCACTCCTCTTTGGGCACGAGTAGCACCCCAGAAGCGTCCTCACATGCATCCGGGTGCATCTTCATCTTCATAGCCTCTGCCACCGCAACCCTCTCCTCAAGGAGAGGATGTCTATTCCATGCAGGGGATGTATACAATGCTGCAAGAGATCCAGCACACCCAACTGCAACATACATCTTCATACGTCGGTATTCAGGATACAACGAACCAGCTGTTAGATAATCAGAGGGCTATTTTCGAGAATGAGCGCCTCCTCCTCGACAACCAACAACACATCCACGACAGGTTGCATAAGATGGAGATGCAGCAACAGCCCTTCTACGATCATTACTGGAGGCATAATTATTTTGGGGAGTATACACAGCCTCCACTAATGCCCCAGTATGATCCGAGCTTTCAGGGGCAACACCCATCTTAGGATCCCACGGCCCCACAGTACCCGCCTCCTCCGAAAGAATGATCGGTATCACTGTTCCACCTTTTAAGGTTGTTTTTTACTATGAGGCCATAGTCGAATTCAAGCTTAGGGGGGGAGTTGGAACAACTCTATCCTTTAGTTTTCTCAGTTTTTAGTTTTTATTGTTTTGTCTTTTGTCATTTTTTTTCTTAGTTCTTAGTTTGTTTGTAGGATCCACACTCTATCTAGTGTAATTGTGGATGTCTTAAGTCATGTGTCATCTCATTGCTTGTACATGGGAATCAGGGGAAAATTTTAATTTTTTTTAGTGTTTTGCAAGTTTGTGTTGTTCAACTTTGAGCACATAACTTAAGGAAATGATTGGGTTTGTCAACTCTAAAATAGGAAATCACAACTGTACATTCCTATGGTTCATGCAAAGTGGACAGAACTGGTTGTTGAGCCTAAACTGATCAAATGATAATGAGACTTTAATTTGAAATAAGAGAGAGAAACCTCTTAATTACTACACAGGTCAGTAAGGAGGGACACATAATAATTTCCAAAGGTTCAGTCAATTAGTCTTGTGATCTATCCACCCCATTGTTTTCATACTCCACCTTAAGAATTGGAAGTACATTACAGTTTTAATCTTTTTGATTGCATTCCATGTAGATAGGTCTTGCATTGCAACTATTTTCACATATTTTGCATGAAAATAAAAAAATAGACTAGTTATACATGCACATTATCCTTAGGTGCGTGTCATTTAGTTGCATAGCTATCATGTTGTAGCTGCATTCACAATTTTTGTGCATATAGTATATCATGCATCTTATGTCTTCTGAAACATAAAGATGATGAACTTGTTCCATACCTTCTGAATTTTTCAAATGAATAAGTTAAGCATCAATAAGTGAGCCCGACAAATAATTAGTTATCAGCTATGAAAATAAGGGCTTGAAAAAATAATAAAGTTGAAAAAAAGTTTTGAAAAAAAGAAGAAGAAAAAAAAAGTATTGAGAAGCAAGTAGAATGAGAGGGAGAAAGTAACATGTTCTCACTGCATCTTAAGAAGAATAAGGACATGATGTAGTTCTCTTAGATATTCTATCTCACCTCGAGACGGGATGTTAGTGCATGTATCATTCCACCCAAATGTAGGCATTAGGGCATTTCTACTTGCATATGCATCATTTAGGTCATTTTTGCTTTGTGCATGTTAAAACTGTATAATGCTTCCATTTCTTCCACTAGCCACCCATTCCATTCACCCATTGCTCGATTTGGTAGGCCACTGTGATTTTCTCCTCACTCGTTAATACCAGGAGAGTTGCTTCCATGTAGATGGTAGTTAGGGTGAGCAACTTAGAATAGGAGATCGCAAGATGCACCGAGTCTGAATCGGAGAATTTTATTATGTTAACTGCCTTATATGATAGTGTTCATCAATTTTGAGGTAGACACCTTTTATGGATGATTACTGTCACCTTTAGGGTAATTATCATTTCGTGGTTAGTAAGGGCCGAAATGTGAATGTTTGGTGGGGATCATATGGTGATGTCTGCTGTGATAATCTGTTCTTTAGTTGACCCTCACAATTCTATTCGTAAGTTTAATTGCTCAAGGACGAGCAATGTTAAAGCTTAGGGGAGTTTGATGCGATGATTTTGAGTCGCATTTATAGACTTGTTTTACTTGCGTTTTATGGATTTATTGGTCATGTTGGTGGTTAATATTGCATAATTCACTTACTTTATCTATGATCCTTCTCAGTGTCAAATCTCTCTTATTTAATTGTTTTGAGCATAAATGATTACAATGATATGTTTTATCTTTGCTTATGTGGTTTTGTTTTGAAATTTCAGGAAAAACGCATATCTGCAGCTGTCGATACTATTGACACAGCCACAGGCAGCCAGCCGCAAGGAGCAGCACAAAGTCGATACTATTGACAGGGAAGTCGATGGTATCAACCTACCATCAGGTTGCTGGCGAGCAGACAGTCGATACTATCGACCCAAAAGTCGATACTATCGACATGTGGAGTTTCAACGATAGAAAAGGGATAAAACCGATGCTTAAGGGTGTCGATACCATCGAACCGCGTCGATGGTATCGAGTCAGCATCAGGCGCAATGACGAAAAGAAAAGAAGACTTGTCGATATCGTGCAGAGTCGATACCATCAACCCGCATCGATGGTATCGACACCGTTAGATCAGAGTTTGTTTCAGATCAGCTCTAATCCAACAGTGGTGATATTTTTGCAACCGAACTCACTGATTATACCTAATGACGGTGGTCAAGAGGAGGGTATCACATCATTAGCTGCTGCACACATCCCGAGAAGATGTAGAGAGAAGAACGGAGCCCAGAAGCACGCCCCAGCCATTTTGGAAGCCGAAGAAGATGTTTTCCACCACCAAAAGGCTATAGATCTCGCATTCTATGCCGAGGAATGCTTGGATCTTCTCCTTTCAGGGGTTTCATCACTTATTCACTCTTTTCTCCATGTTTCCCCTTTGTTCACCCACGTTTTGCTCTGAGATGAACATGCGGGGCTAATCCCCTTTATCTTTAGGACCGGGAGTATCCCGAGGAAGCATTGTATGACATTTTTATCATAGTAATTCATAATTTATCTCTTAAGTTCGTGGTATAATTTCGTTTTCTCAATTATATTGTTATGCTTGATCACCATAATGATAATCTAATGCCTTTAATTACTTTGAAAGAAGAATTAACAGTTGAAAAGAGACGAAATTCACATTAATTAATAGATCCCTTGAACAAGGTGATGTAAGGTTAATGGTGGAAACCCAGAGGTCGATTCT
Source organism: Alisma plantago-aquatica (assembly GCA_963693085.1). Lineage (NCBI taxonomy): Eukaryota > Viridiplantae > Streptophyta > Magnoliopsida > Alismatales > Alismataceae > Alisma > Alisma plantago-aquatica. The sequence continues at coordinate 533,380,635 of OY856410.1, forward strand.
AATGCACCTAGTTTAGGGTATAGGTTACTACGACGGTGGAACCGACCTAGACATAGGTAGTGAATTGTATCACGATAGTGGACAATTCTGACTACAGGCCACTACCCAGATTGAGAGATGAACCTGAGTAACTATATGGAAATTCATACAATGAACACCCGTGGTGAAACCGCAATCCTAAAGGTCTCTATCTGAATTGATTAAACTAAACATTTAATCAATTGCTTTGTTTTATTTTATTTTCTTTTATTTTTAAAACAACACTCATAACCTTTTTATTGGTCTAGCTGATTGCGAGTAGTTAGTAGTAGTCTACTGATAATTTAGTGTCCCTGAGTTCGACTCGGGCCTCACAAGGGCCTATACTACATTGACGCGTGCACTTGTGTTCCACGCACAGTAAAACCATGTCAGTTTCGTTGTGCCTAAGCATGGTGGTATTGGTACAAGTGGTTGGAGGTCGATTTGTTGGAGGATTTGGGCTAGAGATGCAAGATTGGAGGTGTTGCAGGCAGAGCTCGTCACCACAGTCAATGGGGAGTCAAGCAATTGAGTTAGAAAGTGGAGGGGGTCATGGGGTTTTCTGGGATTTAAGTGAAAAATAGGTGGGATCAGGTCCCGCCACGGCCGTGGTGGGTCACCACGGTCATATGTGTGTTTGGAAACACGACCGTGGTGGTTGCCACGATCTTGGTGGGTGATGAACATGGTTGTAGATCGACCCTCACAACATTCATGGTGGGCTCCACAGTCGTGTTGTGCTCCTCTTACCTTGACTGTGGTGGTCACCACAGTTGTGGTCGTTCATGTACAAAATCACCTCCATCCTTGTAACTTTTTCAAAATTTTGCACTGAAATCAACCCGGTCATGGTGGTCTTCATGGCCATCTGGCGTCCATGTTTCCACAGTCATGGTGGTGGACACAGTCATGTTGTCTTGCATGGGCCACGACCATTTTGAGCTCCATGGCCGTGGCCAATCCTTCACAAAACTGGGCATGTTACTATAACTTTCTTGAGATTTTGCAATTAAATTGCCACATCCATTTTGAGGCACCACAGACGTGGTGGTTCTTCATTCAGTACTTTGTCAATTCAATTTCGAAAATTTTTATATCTTTGCAAAAATTTTGGTTCTTTGCCACATTTCAGCTTCAACAACCATGTCTTGCCCTCTCTTTCTCTCTCTTAAACCTGTCAGCTGCATCTCATCAAAACTCAAACAAAAAATATCAAGCACAAGTGTGTGTGTGTATTTTGTGAAAAATAAAGCATAATAAAACAACAACGTTCAAGAATCTCAAACCACGAGGGTTGCCTCCCACTAGCACTAAATTTATAGTCTTCATCCGGGCTTGTTGCTTTGTCCACTATGTGTTGACACCCTGGTGTTTCCTTTCTCTTCCACATTGATCCTTTCTGGAGTTATGACAACATGGGCTTCATCCCAAGGAGTTTACATCAATGAGAAGTACGAACTTGACCTCCACTATTTTAGAGGATCATAGTACCCTAGACTGTAACCAAAAGCTTCTTCACCCAACCAGTATCTTTCTTCCTCAGTGAATATAAAGAAGTCAAACTTTCTCCTTCTATGCATGACTGTCAAAGTGTCTGTACATACATTAATCTCCACACCCACGGTGGACAAGAATGGTCTCCCCAATATGAGGTTTTCCATTCCATCAATAGGACCAGAATCCATGATTAAAAAGTTGGTTAGGTATGCGATGTTTATCCTTTGATCCAATTCCACTTTGTCATTTAGCAATATGCCTAGAGGTTTCCTCCTAGTTCCAACACCCAATACAAGAACACAATCCACCGGTTCCATTTTCTTTAGGCCGAGCTTTAAGTACATGCTCAATGACATAATTCTTGTTCTTATACTTTGATCTAGGAGAGTGTGCTCAACAGGTCATGCACTGATATAGCACCTAATAAGAGGGACTTCCAAATCGTCCCTTTTTTCAGGGAAACTAATGTCCAGGATGAAGTTCATAGATCATGTTGCAATGATTTCCTTGGGTGGCAATGACACCAATTTTCTACTCCCTATGCAAACATCCTTTACAAATGAAAGGAATGAGTTCATGCATGTTGTTCCTTGCTTTAAGGTCCCTATGAGATTCATGATACTGTTGACCTAGAGGTTACACATTGTCCATATTTTGATAATGAGTCAACCATTTCATTCATATGTATCTAATATGTGTATTCAAGATTGATCTTAGGTTTTAGGTACATGTAAAGGATCAATTTACATAAGCCCTAGCTTGTCAAAGTTCAAGTAAAAAACAATGCAAGTGTGCTATGTTGGAAATCCTTTCAAACGACCTTAGAAGAATCTCAAAATCACTTGTATTGATGATATGACTTGTAACGAAGATAAGAAAAATATGTGGGACACTTAGTACCAAGTTTGAATCAATTTTTAACCTCATTTGAAAATTGAACATAGACAGTCGATCGGTCGAGTTGCAATCTCGACTGATCCCTTGGATCAATTTTCTAATGTGTGAATCGGTCGAGTTATGCATTCACAGAACTTGACCGAACAACTTACTGAAAAAATGTTATTTTAACTAATCGGTCAAGTTTCTCAGGACAAACTCCATCGATAGTTTGAAAATCAGGTTTGTCTTTTAGCTGATCGATCGAGTTACCTTTATTGAAACTCAACTGAATGTACTATACAGAAAACATAGAAAAAGTGATTCTAACCATTGGTGACTTGTTTGAAAGAAAATAGATTTGTTGCCTTGTGCAAAAATGTCTATAACTCAACCCTAAGTGTTCCCCAACTCAAGGGATCACCCCTAGCTATAAATAGGACCACTTGGAGTTCATTCCAAGGTTGCTCATTCACTATACCCAGTGCCTTTCTATAGTTGAGTGTGCTACCACCCCTTGAGCCCCTTTCTCTCTCTAGTTTATGCTTCATTTCATGATTAGTGAGTGAGTTAGGATTATTGTAAGAGAGATCCACCTTTGTGCATGTAAAACTCTCAATCCTCCACTACTTACCTATCCCCTTCTCTCATGAAGAAAAGATGAAGCAAGCTCCATCGAGTGAAGGAGTTGTACCTGATCCTCTTCAAGGTTGATGAAGAGGTTGTGATCTTCTCTAGGTGTAGGAGAAGGCAAAGGCTGAATATCCAAGAGGAGAAGCAAAGTCCTTTAAGGCAGAAGACTGGATCTTGAATGGGTAAGACCTAGGTGAAGGCTGAAGATTCAATCTAAGTGGGTAAGTTCCTTGTTAAGGTGGAGATCTCCTTATGGCTGGATGGGTAAGTCCTTTGGTGGTCTATTGTTGTAAATATTTGTGATGATATAATAGAGAAAAGCACTTGCAAAGTCCTAGAGGTTGACCTCTCTAGGTAGTGGATTGACTCACTTCTAGTTTAAAGTATGAAACCACTCTACATCCCTTTGTCAAGTGCTTTCTATCAATCTCTCTCATCCTTGCTATGCTTGTTAGATAGGACTTCAAATTGCCATTAAGCTATTACTCAAAATTGATATAATTTGAAGGTCTAATATGTTTTGTGAGAAATTTTGTAGCTCTATTCACCCTCCTATAGAGTCCTAGATCCAACAAGTGGCATTATATCTAAGGATCTTCTTCAACAATCTCCCATGAGACGAGAAGATGTGCAACAACCTACTTGTTCACTCAATCTATAGGGAGCTTCTCCATGCGCCATTTGGTCTTTTATGGCACAAACTTCCTCTATTAGAAGAGAAGGATGCATTTCTACATTCAACAGATGAACTTTGATATGTGGAAGGTGATGGTTACACCTTATAAAGAGCCAACTGGAGTTGTTTCTATATGGAGTAAAGCTGCTCTCAAGGAGGCTTAACTCAATGCAAAGGCCATTAGAATACTCTATGCAACCCTCACTCCCATAGAGTTCAATCATATCTCATCATGGGACACCACCTATGAGATTTGGGACAAGTTGGGAATCACATATAAAGGCACAAAGCAAGTCAAGGAGGCAAAGATCTACATGTTAAGCAGCCTCTTAGAGAACTTCAAGATGGGAAAGAAAGAAGGTATTATAGAGATGTATTCAAGGCTGAATGTCATCATCAAGGGGTTGGCTTCTTTGGGCACAACTTTGGATAGAGGAGTCATCAACTCAAAGATCTTGAGAACTCTTCCAAAGAGATGGGAGTCAAAGGTCACCTCCATTGAAAAAGTTAGGAGCCTTGGTGACATCCCAACTAAAGAACTCATTGGCAATCATCAAGCCCATGAGCCTAGACTTGACAAGAAAGAAGAACAAGCTAAGCAAGAAGAGTAGGAAGCCAAGAAGATCAAAGATAGTACTTTCAAAGCATAAGTGGAGGCTGTCATCCTTCAACAAAAACTTGCTTGCCAGAATTCTTCCCCCTTCTGTAGTGATGATGAAGGCCCTAGTGAGCATGAAGCTAACTACATCAAGAGCAAGCACTTCAATGGAAAGCAAGTCTCCTCCTCCTCTACTCTGAGATGCTACAAGTGTGGTCAAAAGGGACACTACAAGAGTGAATGCCCAAATTCAAGAAAGTCTCACCTTGAATGCAGTACAAGAGGAAGGACACAAAGGAGAGCAAGTACAAGAGGAAGGACAAGAAGGAAAATACACACAAGAATGCAACTAATGCAGCTTGGAAAGCTTCATCTTCAAGCAACTCCATTTATGAAGAAGATGGAGAGTGCCACCTTGCTCTCATGGTCTCTACAAGTGAAAACATTGGTGAGGTAAGTGAGGTAAGTTTGCATGAATTTCCTAAAGCTATTATTGACATGCTTTTTACTACCCATTCTTCTTTTGCTAAATGTAAATCTAAAAGAAAACGGTTAGGAAAAATCATTGATGATCTTTATGGTAAGCTTGAAATTTTTGAATTGAATGAGAAAACCAACCTTGAGAGTATTGATAACTTGCAAGGGCAATATCTTGATCTTGAGCTCCACTATAATGGAGTTGAAGTTGAGAATGGTATCTACCTTAAGAACATTGAAAATCTTAAGGAAGAGAACCAAAAATGCCTAAAAGAACTTGAATTGCTTAAAACTAAAAATGCTGAATTTAAGTTGCTTATTGATGCTCATAGAGAAGAGAGAGATGTTTATCTCAAAGTGATCCAAATGCTAAAATATGAAAATACTAGGTTGCTTAGTCAAGTAAATGATCTTTCTTCTAGACCTTTGTTGCCTAGTGTTAATGTTGCAGCTATCTCTCTTGAAAGGGATTCATATCTTACTAAAGCTTTATGTCTTGAGGATGATCTTATGCATGCTAGGTATGACATATCTAGTTTATCTTCTACTATTGTTTCTTTAAATGATGATAACCATAGATTAAGAACATCCCTATAGAAATTCCTCAAAGGGAAGAACTCCCTAAATGAAATCCTTGATCATTCTACCCAACAAAGTGGTACTAATGGTTTGGGATTTGTAGGGGGAGCCTCAAAGGGAAAGAGCAAGGCCAAAGGTAAGAAAAAGATCACGGAGATCTCTTTCTTTGTAGGAGAATATTCAGGTACTAAGAATCCTATGGTTTGTTCTTATTGAAAATGTGATGATCATCATTCCACTTATTGTACTTACAAGCCTAAGGGGACTAACCCAAAGAAGAAATGGGTCCCCAAGCTAACTCCTGATCCCAAAGTTTGAGTTGGAAACTGACATTCTCCTTTCTTATAGGGAAAAGATAGATGGATTGTTGATAGTGGCTGCACAAAGTGTAACATACTTGAATCCAAACATATGTATTAAATCTCTCTTATTTTAAGGTCCTATTCCATTATGTTAACATACCATATATTTCTGACAATACAAAGCACATTAAGAATAATTGGTGTAATGGATATATAAATACCCTTAGTATTTGTTATGCAAGGTAAAATAATAATAATACACTCAATAACAAGACTTAAGGAACACATATACCAAATACTTTGCTTGACTCTAATTTGACATCCTAAAATATTCTTAGGGGTATAAGATGAAATGAATCAAATTAAAGTGTAATAAGTGTTAAAATGAGTAAATACATTAAATGTATGTATGGTATACAACTAATGAAATCTAATAGTAAGCATCTTTAAAATAGAGAATTAAGACCAAATTTGAATTTCTCACATCTTGATTAGCTTACACATCAATTTTCATAACAATCAGACCCCATTTAACCATTCAATTAATTGGTGAAATGATTAGCTTACTAGGAGTTTTTGGGTTTCCCTTTTCCTCTATGTAAAGCATGCAGAATGCGGATCCATCTCACTACTTGGTTGTGCTCCTAGCAGTGAAAGAGTGGTCATAAGACCAGGTCATCGATGCCCCTTCTCCTCTATTTACTCCCTTTTGTTTCACTGACCATGAAAAGTTCTACCCTTTCTCTCTCTCCCTCACCTCAGCGAGTCTTCCTCTACCTATTTCTTCCCTTCCAATCTTTCATCTCCTCTTCCTTGACCAAGCCCTGGACGCCAACCAGACCTTTTGCTTCCGGTTGGACCTGAATCACCATTTAAACTCATCGTCTCTTTCACCCCTGAAAATGCCTCCTTCACTTCCCATCCTCCCCTACGATCTACCCTAGCCTCCGCGACCGCCAACAGCTCTGCTAGGAACCACCATCTGCATATGGAGAAGCACTATCGCAATTGGGCGCAACGACCGACATCACCAACGCCAAGCCCTAATCCAATGTCTTCATATTCTTCTCTCTCTTCCTTCTCTTCCCTACTGAACCCTAGCCGAGACTCGTGGATTCTAGATCTCGAAATCATACCCAGACAACATCTTCCCCCTCTATTCTTCTTCCTTACATGACCTACAATGCCAACCATGTCAGGTACTAGGTGTAGCGGCCTCCGCCTGCACCTTTGGCCGCCATCAAATCGGGCCACTGCCAGCTCCTTCAGCCTTAGCGACGCCATCTATATATTCTCCTCCTTCTCTTCCTCTCCTTATCTTCTCCCCTCCTCTTGCTTACACTTCCATCAACACCAGAATGGTTCAGACGCCACCATTGTCAAGAGCCACCATTGATCACACGAACCCAACACCACCACCATTGCTCATCGCCTCCAGACCTTCATTGGCCTACACCTGGTAACATACTCACTGCTTACACAACCAAGTTACAAACCTTCATTTTTGTCAAATCCATCAAGAGTCGCCAATTATGTGACTTCTATGCCGTCGGGTATGCCACTCCACATTCATCGATGTGGATTCTTCACCACCCACCCATGGATCGCGGACTCCATGGATGTTTCCAGGTGGAGTCCCTACAGTGGGATCATTCCAACCCTACAGATCCTCCGATTTCACCAGCCTGAGAAGTTCATATGAACTAACAACTTCTAACATTCCTCTATCATCCATCTCTTTCCTCACCATCCACCAGCATGCCAACCTTTCAACTACCACGGACATGCTGATTGCTCGCCAGAAATGTGGTGGCCTCCTACTTCCATCCTAATAGGGATCTTGTAGCCTCATCAATTCTCAAAATACCTATATGTTTCACCTAAAGTCAGAGTTTGTGACAACTTCTGTATGCATGTGTATGCCCAAGTCACAACGGCGAAGTCTTTGCTAGATTATCTTGGAAGGCCAACACATCGTTCAATCTGGGTCATGCCTCCACGAAACTAGGAACATGATCACTAAAGACCAATTTTGATCAGCCACCTATAGGTTAGTACTCGCTTAACTCTACAATCTACGTTCCTTATATTTCATATGAACAAACAAGTTAGTAAGATTAATAATATATTACAATCTACTTTAATATGGTAAACATTGGTAATGATCATCATGTTTACTACTAAGAGAACTTGATTATTTCACACCCTCCTGATAATAGTTACATATGTTAATACATGTTCATTGTATTAAAATGAGTAAACACTAGGTCTATAACTTTCTATAGGATATCAATAATATAATAAACAATACCCTAGATAGGTATCTAGGGTGTCACACTTAATTATTTAATAATCCAAGTAACTCGATTAACTTCTATGGTAGTGATCATATCAGTTATATATTTAGAAGAGTACTAGTCTACTAAATAATATCACTTTAATGTACAATTTAGGAAAAACATATATCACATGTATAAGAGAAGGTCAAATCATATTTTACTTTTGATGTAACGATGATCTAACATAGTTGATACATCACCTTAATCTTTTGTCATATATGAGTTGAAAATCCTATATATATATATATATATATATATATATATATATATATATATATACGCACATGAATAATGATAAAAAAATATACACATGAATAAGAGATTACATCTATTTCGATTGATCTATGTAAAGTAAAATGGAAACACATGGTTATTGAGAGAATAACCTTCAAGATCTAACTTGGAGGAGCAAATATCGTTACTAATACACACTACTACAGAAACAACATTTAGTGTCGCTTTTCTAGGCGTCGATTATTTAACAAAACCGACACCTATAATCTTCAACGTCGGATATTTAGGAACACCAAAGTTTATATTCGAAGACCAGCCAGACACAGGTACCACTTTGTATTCAGCGTCGGCTGAGTAAAACAAACTGACGCCTAAAATCGCCTGCGAAATCCAATTTTCGAGTGAAATTTTTTTTGCCCCAAAGTTTCACATACAACGTTAGTTTGTTAACTACTAACCGACGCCGATATAAGATGGAAATTTGTGCAAAAAGTTCCAATTTAGGCGTCGGGTATCCTTTGATAACCGACGCTAATAATGGTTCCCGCCAAATAATTTAGGGCAAAGATTGTCTAATTGGACATCGGTTTTTTAATATCAACCAACGCTTAAAGGTAAAAGGCGTCGGTTTTCCAAATAACCGACGTTGTTGACAAACTTAATAGACCCATATCACCCGAATCTTCCCCTTCCTTCCTGTTTCACCATGATAGTTTGCTGTGATCGCCGCTCGCCTAAAATCACCCGACGATCTCCCGACGACCCCCGCTACTGCTCGCCGCCGCTGTTGCTGGTGCGGCTTAGCTTGACACCGCCGCCGCCGCATCCTCTTTCTCCTACTGCCACCGCCGCTTGCCTTCACTGCTGCTCGCCAGTCTGCTCTGCTCTTCTCCTGGTGCCACTACTGCTCGCCGCTCTGGTCTTCGCCTGCTCACCGTCACTGCTGTCGTCGGTCGTCACCGCTCTTCTCCACGCTAGCTCCAGGTAGCCCTAACCTCTTTGCTTCCTTTTCTATAGCTTTCCTTCTCCGTAGCTCCTTACCAACAGCAAGCACGACCGTTGATGTGTTGGCCTACCACGATCGTGGTAGGCCAACACATCAACGGTCATGCTTGCTGTTGGTAAGGGCAAGCACGGCCGTGGCTGTGTTGGCCTACCACGGCCGTGTTGTCCAACACGGCCGTGGTAGGCCAACACAGCCACGGTCGTGCTTGCTATTGGTAAGGATATGAACAAATCTTTATGTAATGCTTTATGTAAATCCTAGGATATGAACAAATCTTTTGCTTATATATATTTGTGTTTCTAATCCTAGTGTTTGACCTAATTCAATAAATTTTGATGCATGTTGAAATAAGATTTAAACTTGTCCATTCTAGCATCCTAATTTGATTTGATTAAACCCTAACATTGATGACCTAGAAACCCGTCCAAGATTTACTCATTAGGAGTAAATCTTAGATAGTCCCCAGTTTGGGACTGTTCTTGAAAACCTAATCTCACTTAGGATGTAAGTGTATAATGTGTATTGGGTTTTCGAGAAAATTTCGATAACATTTCCCCATTTGTTCTCTAAGTACATATGTACTTAGATAATAGCGGGGAAATGCTGCTGAAATTTTCTTGAAAACCCAATACACATTATACACTTACTACTGAGATTAGGTGTTCAAGGATGGGATAGGTGGTACACATTTATTATATATCAGAATGACATCACATGTGTTTATGCCCTAAATTTCACTACTCCAGAACATGTCTTTGGCGTCGGTTGTTTATGCCCTTTTGTATATAATGTGTTTGTTGGCCTAGAAACCCGTCCAAGATTTACTCATTAGGAGTAAATCTTGGATAGTCCCTGGTTTGGGACTGTTCTTGAACTACTAATCTCACTTAGGATGTAAGTGTATAATGTGTATTGGGTTTTCGAGAAAATTTCAGTAGTATTTCCCCGTTTGTTCTCTAAGTACATATGTACTTAGAGAACAACGGGGAAATGCTGCCGAAATTTTCTTCAAAACCCAATACACATTATAAACTTACTAGTGAGATTAGGTGTTCAAGGATGGGATAGGTGGTACACATGTATTATATATCAGAATGACATTTATTATATATCAAAATGACATCACATTTATTATATATCAGAATGACATCAAATTTATTATAATTGAGAAAAGATCACAATTTTAGAGGCATGCATGTTTATATTTTTTTATTGAAGCTAAATGTTTGCTTTTTTAATATCAATATCTTTTTTAGATTTGATGTTTCATTATCTTCTAGTTAATACAAATGCTAAATGTTTTCCTTTTTAAAGACATTTTCATATGGCTGACCATGATGAGCATGATGTCCATGATGAGCATGAAGTCCATGATGAACATGTTGTCCATGATGAGCATGGCGAGGATACCAATGTAAGTTCTAAAAACATATCCTGTATTTCTATAAAATTCATTATCTTCTAGTTATGTCATATATCCCATATTTCTATATTGGGCTAATTCAGTGTGTTTATTTTTGTCAAATTTTAGGTTGATGATGCACATGTACCCACTAAAGCATTGGAGGAACTTGATGTGCATCACCAAACATTTAACAAGAAAAGGGGCATCACTCTATTGAAGAAGTTAAAAGCGCTAAGTCGCATTGGATCCATATTGGTTGTGGAGTTTGATAATGGAGGAAATGCAATTGGAGTGAACCGCAATAATTTTGTAAACTATCTTGGGGTTGTAACTCGAAGCCATTGTGGTGTTAAGTATGATAATTGGCATAAAGTTCCTCAGGCGAAGAAAGACTTGATATGGAAGGATTTATGCGTGAGTTATTATTATTTGCAATTCTGTTTTGTAGATTAAAAATTCTATTATTTGCAATTCTATTTTGTAGATTAAAAATTCTATTATTTGCAATTCTATTTTTGGATACTAGTTAATAACAATTCTATTTTACAGAATCTGTTTGCATTGGATGAGAAGCTGCATCGTAAAAGTGTGATGCAACGTGCTGGAAAGATGCTAAGGAACTATAGGACAAGTCTCAACTGAGAATACATAAAATATGGTGATAAGAAGAAGAAGTCAGCCCTTGAACAGTGGAACTTCTTGGACAAAGAAGTTTGGGAGACATTTATTGCTTCAAGAAAATATGAAGAATTCAAGGTATTAGGCGTCACTCCCAATTTAATTAATATACGTTGTATTCACCTATTCAAGATTAAAATTCAGTGCTACTAACCAAATCATTAATGTGCATACTAACTAGTCCCTCAGTGAGGCACAAAAAGCAAGGCGTGCACTGAATGTGCATGACCACACTATGGGTCCAAAGGGCTATGCAAGCGTTCGCCAAAGACTACAGGCGGAGTCTGCTGCTACTCAGGAGTCCTCTACTACATGCGCCACACCCATGCCTCGCCATGATGTATGGATAGCTTGGAGGAAAAACAAGAAGGGTGAAATAAAGAAGCCCGTAACTGGTGAGGCGACTGCAAAAATGGTAAAATACAACTCTTAGAGAAATTGTTTGAATATAGATTATTTGTGGTGTTAACTTACCAATTTATGTTGATGGTGATTAGCGGGAGCTGCACGAGCAGAGGAAATAAGGCACGTTCATCCCTCAGGGCACAAGGGATGAATTGACAGTTGCTCTAGGTAACCCAGAGCATCCTGGATGTGTTAGGGGTGCATGCGCTGGTGTGGGCATTAAAGCATTCTTTGGGCCATCCCAGCGCAAACCCAGAGCGGGACTTTCACAAGAAGAGGTAACCTATTCTTTTTTTAGGATGTTACTGCAAAAGGGAATTCAATAATAAGAAGCTAATGTTTCTTTTATCCATGTATAGGAGAATAAGAGAGTCGAGGATATAGTTGCTAAGAAGGTTAATGATATAGTTGTTGAGAAAGTCAAGGAAGAAATGGTGCGGTGGCAGGCATCTCAGGCTTCCAATCAGCCTATGGAGAGCCACTCTTCTCTTGATGCACAGACTAAGAGTATTCCTGTAGACCCACCGCCTACGTCTGCTGTAAGTATTGTTTATGATTGTAGATAGTCTTTTCAAGATGATATGTTTCCAAGATGATATGTATATATGTATAATATTCTTTACGTAAATTTGTAGGCATTGAAGCCATGCTGCTTAAGAATACAAGACTATGTTGTTGTAGAGGCGCATGCTTACCCGTCCCTTCTTGCGGCAACATTTCACGGGACTCCAATGCCACAAGGATACGTTCGTGTGAGCCCGATACGTGTATTACCCGATTGGAGGGATGCTACATTGCCATATGCCCACTCGGATATTGATACACTTGCTGAGGCAAAAGGTGGGGTGATATTGTGGCCCAAAGTAGATGTCATCTACACTATTGAAATTGTAAGATAAATTTACATTACTTTAGATTGTTAATGTGTATATATGAGGTCAATTGATCTGAAATTATATATACAAGTTAAAAAGAAGACACTCGGAGCACCTAGGCCTCCACCTCCACTTCCTACATTACCAACTTGGGTTCCAACTGACCTAAAATACCTGTTAGGTCCTGTTTGTAGGGGAATGGCATGTTGGCTACGTGCATATAATATACATTGCCCTATAATTTTTTCTTTAGAAGCAAATTAAGCAGGTCAATCATACGAAAGCTCTTTATTTATACAAGATATTATTGAGTTGTTTATATATGATTGGATGAATACATCAATGATAGAGACATGGATAAGGTGAGATCTTGTTTATACATCCATATACCTTGTGTAAGATCCGGTGATCTGGTTTCTTATTTATTAATGCATACGTAATACATGTTTTGTAGCTACTTAGTCGAAAATCAATGCAAACAATTTGCATTTGATCATGTGGGATTTTTGATTCCATCATTGATTAGTATGGTAGCTAAAGACCCTGATACTGTTCAACAATATTGTATATATGCTTTTACAATTTTCGGTCAGCAAAAGAAGACGATAATAATAGCTCCATTCAATGTCAAGTAAGTTTACTTTACTTATAATTTGGACTTAAGAATATTACATTTGTATTGTGGATTTTGAGTAATTAATTTTTAACTTTTTTACCTCTAGCGGTAGGCATTGGGAGCTACTATTTATTCTCCCCAGGACATTCACTGTTTGTTATCTAGATCCTATGGGGAGTACATTGAATACTAAAATTGGACACGTAATGAGATTGCCATTATTCTGGTGAGATATATTTCATTTTTATATCCGTTAACATTTGTTATTACATTACTATTTAATTATGCAATTTACTGTGTTACATTAACATGTAGGGGTTTAGATGCATTCAAAAATGCTGGAGGAAAGGTCCCAAGGAAAAAGAACCAGCCTATAATTTGGGAGAACGTAAAAGTAAGTTCCTGACTCCAATGTATATATTATTTATGTGAACTGTGCTTAGTTGTATTTTTTAATATTTTGTATATTTCAATTTATAGTGCACTAGACAAGACAACGGCTGGGCATGTGCATACTATGTGATGCTATTTATGCAGATGATTATCCAATATGCCGCATTGGACATCGATACCATACATGAGGTATTATATATAGTCTCATTAGTTAGTATGAAATATATCAATCTGATTTTTATATTATTACTTATATATACATCATTCTCTTTGCAGGTGTTTAAAACTGACCACACTATAGGTAAACGCTTAAAAGATGTACATGCTCCATGTACGATGGAAGTATTAAATGAAGTAAGAGAAGAATGGGCAAGAGCCATACAAGAAGTGGCGATTGTAAGATATAATTGGGATGCTGATATCGATGTTGAATGATATTTTGTAAATGAATATTTTTGAATGTTTATACATGTCTGAATGTTTCTACATGTATTTGAATGTTTCTACATGTGTGAATGTGAGAATTGAATTGATGTCTGAATGTATCTACTTGTGTGAAAAGTATATTTGTTGATTTTGCAGGTTTGTGGCATGTTTGTAGGCTAATATCAATGGATGTCGTAAACCTACAGTTCTAGAAAAATGAACTGCAAGTTCTCATCCAGCTGACCAGCCACAGTAGGCCTGCAAACTGATAAGAAAAAAAAACATAGGTGTCGGTTATTTATAGAACACCGTCATCAAAGGCTTACAATGTCGGTTATTGGATAAAACCGTCACCTAATATGACAAACAACCCGACCGTGCAGGAAAGCACTATCATGGCAGAAAAAGCGTCGGGTATTAGTACAAAACCGACGCCTATAGTACTAAACATGGCCGTGCAGGGAAGCACGGCCGTGGTGTCTGGGAATATGGCGTCGAGTTTTTTTTTTGAAGTTAAATAGACAAATTTCATTATGGAGGGGCCATACGACATCTACATGAGGAGAAAAACAAACTAAAAGACCACACAAAGATCAGAAACAGATACAAACCACCACAAAAACTCATATCAAAATCTGTTAAGGACAATGATGTATAGATTCCTCTTCTCCTTCGCTGGCTAAGGCAACTTTCTATGAGGAATACCTTCAACCTGAGTATGTATATGTGGTAGAGTGCTTGCACCAAATCGGTGTTCCAAAAGGATATTTTCCCCGCACTTGCTGCCATACAAACTCCACAACCAAATTGACCGAGAAAGAAAAATCTACCATGAGAAGAGAAAGTAACGTTGATTAACAGCGAGATAGACAAAACAAGAGAACAAAAAATAGAAAGCCAATAAAAGTGAAAGGGATAGGAAACTCGTCGCAGCCGGGCTCAATGACGGGGAAGAAGAAGACCGCTGCCTCCAAAGACACCACGTCCACACACCTCCCGAAGAAGAGACCCTGCTGATGACGGGCGAGAACAGGCCGAGGGGGAGCGGGGCACCACTTTACGACGTCCAAACCCCCTCCCCCCAGGCAGCCTCCTATGCAAGAAGAAACCCTAGAGGTGCTAGGGTGAGAGCGGGGAGACAGCCATTTTGCAAACCGATGCAGAAAGTGTTCAAGATGGCGCCCTTTTTGTGGGGCGAACCCTTTTGGCGTCAGTTATAAAACCGATGCCGAAGAGTTTGACCTTTAGCGACGCCCACATAGGCGTTGCTTGAGAACCGTCGCTAAAAGGGGTTAAACAACCGATTCCAAAGACATGTTTTATAGTAGTGACATATGCAAGGGTATACAATATATAATCCACTCATATTATGGTCTTGAACTAAATGGTGAAATATATATGGGTGACTATGGATGACACGTAGTGCACCCTACCATAGAGTAGACATATGTAATAACTACCACTTGGACATCTATAGAGATATAATGCCTCATATTATTCACTTATTGAAACTAAAAATCCTAATGTCATTAGGTGATCAGGATATGATAAGGTCATTATGAAAAATGTATATATAATAGGATGGTTAGACATATTGACTTCGATTTGACTAACACACCTAATATGTTACCAGGATGAAATGTTGACCTCATGGACCAAGTATATAGATTGAGTTAAGAATTAGATGTGAAGATCATGTATGTACATCCTCTATTTTAATTTGGGAATTATTTGACTGAAACCTACTTTTCTTTTAATGAGGCATCTCTTGAACTTTTAATTCCACTTGAAATTCATTTACTTGAAATTCATATCTCATGTTCCTTATTCATTATATTCATGTGGTTGATGAACTACTCTATTTATATGGGTTCTTGGATCCCCTTGCTATGATTGACATTTTATGAAGAAGTGACTGAACTGCTAGTCTTGCCTCTCTATTTGATGCATGCTACATGTTTGACTAGAATATCTAGAATAGTGGTACTTATGTACAACCATACTTATAAAGGGCATGCATTTCTGCCCGGGGTGTGCGTTTCCACCCTTATTTCTTTTAGGCCATGATCCTATGGTGTTATGGCCCTATTTTAGGTATATTTAGTCTACATTGTTATGCATGCAAATATTATTGTTTTAGTGTGAATATGTGGATGATTGATATGGCAAGACACTCTTTATTATCATGCTTGTAATCTGAATTTAATATGCCTCATTTCTTTTGTTACCTTTCACTTGAACTTACCGAATTGCAAATATCCCCCTTCTTGTGGGAACATCTATTTTTGCACTTTTACCCCAATATAATGCCCAAAGATTATTTTTTGTACATACTGAGCCTTTGCTAACCTATACTTGTTTCCTATGTTCTGGGTGATGTTCCCTTCCACCTAGGTTTAGGTACATTGGAAGACAATAGATCAAAAAGATCACCAACATGACATGGACTTAAAGATAACTTGGAATGGCTGGGTTACCCTCTGCTACTGGCTTTCATTGTACTTAGTTCAAGTTTTTGTAAAATCACTTATTATGGTGAGGAACAATTGTATAAATGAATCATGAAGTAACTTTGTAATAGTTTTGTTTCTGCTTCTTATAAACTTCATGCTCTGATATGTATACCATTTGAGAAATGAATGAAATTCCTCCTTCCCTTATTATTTGGAATTGGATCGACTTATTCTTCAATTCATTGGAGTAGATCCCCTATCGGGTCCCACTATTTACAAATTGGTATCAGAGCCTAAGCAGTCGGTAACTTGAGTATTTCAAGTTATCCTAGGACGACCCTTAATTAGGTAGGTGACCCTTAGAGGTTATTGGAAAACTGATTACCTAGTAGTAGAATACCAATTAGGGTTTTCAAACCCTAATTATTTTGGGCACTTACACTCCTCAACCCACCTATGTGGATGGGAGTTAGCCTCTAGTAACCATTAACACCCATGTCCTCTTTACCAGGGTGGGATGAAGCCACACATAACTGACTCTTGTAGTGTTGGTTCACATGTCATAATTTTCTAGGATGTTAGCCTAAGAGCTTGCAATGTCGATTGATTTGAATAGTCACAATTAGGCTTTATTCTAGTTCTCACCTTGAACCCCTTTCCCTTTGTTGTTTCTCTAGTATGCCTCGTATATACCCACTTTGGGGTACTGAGAACACATAAATTGTAGATGTAAAATTTCGATGTGTATCATAAGATTTAAGATGATTCCCTTTGTACTAAGTGATAATGTGAACTAGCTTAGTTATTAAAATTCATATCTTGCCTTCTACATGGAGCATCTCAATGTAGGTATGTCCCAAGGCCACCTATCTAAGGATTCAATACCATCTTTGTTTAGCTTTTTATGGATCATGCATGAGGATTGGTGAGTATAAGCTATTGAGTCTGGTAGAATGTTCTTAGGAGTTTGTCTCTCTCGCTTCCATGGTGAAATTAGATCACGCAGTGAACGATGTGGTGAGTAATTTGAATATATAGTTCATCTTGTCTTGTGACGGAACCACGATAATAAATCGTCAAGTGTAGAAGGAACACACATACCTTACTATAATGGTGAGATGATCTTATGACTCCCTTAGATCTTGTGATGGGGTTGTATCATTTATGGTTGAGAATGACATGGGGAATGGTTGGTGACGTACCTCGTTAAGGTTTAATAGGATTTGACCACACGTACTAGAAAACCCTTCTTCCTCCTATACAATGAGACTAGAGATGTATTTTTTTTCTTCGTACCCCTTGTATGATTGAGATTTTAGAAGATGTTGATAGACGGCAATGATGATAGAATAATACTATAGTTATCATGTGGTGGATAATTGGTGGACTTGGTTCTCGAATTGATCATTTTTGGTTCCAATTTTGGATTTTTCATCGACAGATTTTCATCGTCAAACTTATTTTCATTATTATCTCATCGACAGAAAAGTTTTCATATTTTATCGATGGTTTAGGAGCCAAGTCACCACCACAAGGAAGTTTGAATTCTAGAGGAACCCTTGGAATGAAGAAGTACTTGATTGGAAGGATGGACCTGAAACCCTAGGACAAGTGTGGTGTAGAGAGTATGAAGAAGACTTGGATACATAAGACCTAGGTTCACCCTTTTTGCCCCTCTTGATGATGATGCTAATATTGATGATGATGACGATGATGATGATGATGATGATGATGATGATGATGATGATGATGATGATGATGATGATGATGACGATGACGACAATGATGATGAGTAGATGATGTGGTTGTTGTTGATGATGATGATGAGATGTTGATGATAATGACGATGATAATGATAATAAGGAAAATGATGTGGAACATGATCAAAGAATGCAAAAACTATAATAATATTGCTAGTAGCCCTAATTGATACAAATTGGTTAACATAATCTAAGGTCTTGTTGTAACTTTTCTAGCCCAACATCTAACATAATCAGATTAATGGATGCATGATACATGGAGACATATAACTTCAGATTAAGAGTAGAGCATAAGTGTGACATCAATAGTATGGTATGAACCCCTACATTAAGTATACAAGAAATGTATAACTTGGTTAAGTTTATAACTCAGTTTAACATACCAACAATGGATGGATTTCGAGGATGAAATCCCTTTTTAGGGGTGGAGTGTTGTAAAATACTCGAATCTAGACATGTTTATTAAATCTCTCTTATTTTAAGGTCCTATTCCATTATGTTAACATACCGTATATTTCCGACAATACAAAGCACATTAAGAATAATTGGTGTAATGGATATATAAATACCCTTAGTATTTGGTATGCAAGGTAAAATAATCATAATACACTCAATAAAAAGACTTAAGGAACACATATACCAACTACCATGCTTGACTCTAATTTGACATCCTAAAATATTCTTAGGGGTATAAGATGAAATGAATCAAATTAAAGTGTAATAAGTGTTAAAATGAGTAAATACATCAAATGTATGTATGGTATACAACTAATGAAATCCAATAGTAAACATATTTAAAATAGATAATTAAGACCAAATTTGAATTTATCACATCTTAATTAGCATACACATCAATTTTCATAACAATCAGACCCCATTTAACCATTCAATTAATTGGTGAAATGATTATCTTACATATACCTAATATTTACATTTTTGCCATTGTTGGGCTTCCCTTTTCCTCTGTGTAAATCCTGTGGAATGCAGATCCATCTCACTGCCTGGTCACACTCCTAGCGGTGAAAGAGTGGCCGCAAGACTAGGTCATCGACGGCCTTCTCCACCTTTTACTCCCTTTCGTTTCACTGACCATGAAAGGTTTTTCCCTTTCTCTCTCTCCCTCACCTCAGCGAGTCTTCCTCTACCTATTTATTCTCTTCCAATCTTTCCTCTCCTCTTCCTTGACCAAGCCCTAGATGCCAAGCCAATCGTCTGCCGCCGGTTGGACTTGAATCACCATTTAAACTCATCGTCTCTTTTACACTTGAGAATGCCTCCTTCACTTCCCATCTTACCCTACGATCTACCCTAGCCTCTGCAGCTACCAACAACTCTTCCAGGAACCACTAGCCACATATGGAGTAGCACTATCCCAACCGAGCACAATGATCAACAACACCAATGCCAAGCCCTAATCCAATGTCTTCATCTTATTCTTTGTCTTCCTCCACTTCCCTACTAAACCCTAGCCTAGACTCGTGGATTCTAGATCTCCAAATCATACCCAAACACCATCTTCCCCCTCTATTCTTCTTCCTCATGACCTACAATGCCAACCATGTCAGGTACTAGGTGTAGCGGCCTCCACCCGCACCTTTGGTCGCCATCAAGCGGGGCTGTTGCTAGCTCCTTCAGCCTTAGCGGCGTCGTACATATATTCTCCTCGTTCTCTTCCTCTCCTTATCTTCTCCCCTCCAACTACTTGCACTTCCATCAAACACCAGTATGGTGCAGAAGCCACCATTGTCAAGAGCCACCATGGATCGCATGAACCCAACACCACCACCATTTCTCATAGCTTCCAAACCTTCAGTGTCCTACACCCAGTAACCTACTCACTGCTTACACAACCAAGTTAAAAACCTTCATTGTTGTCAAATCCATTAAGAATCGCCAATTGTGTGACTTCTATGCCGTCAGGTGTGCAACTCTATAGTCATCGATGTGGATTCTTCACCACCCACCCATGGCTCTCAGACTCCACGGACGTAGCCAGGTGGAGTCCCTGTAGTGGCATCATCCCAACACCTATAGATCCTTCAATTTCACCAGCCTGAGGAGTTCGTACTAACTAACAACTCCTAGTGACATCCCTCCATCATACTTCTCTTTCCTCACCATCCACCAGCATGCCAACCTTCCAACCACCACTGATAGCTTTCCAGTAATGTGATGGCCACCTACTTCCATCCTAATAGGGATCTTGTAGCCTCTTCAATTCTCAAAATACCTATATGTTTCACCTAAAGTCAGAGTTTGTGACAACTTATGTATGCATGTGTATGTCCAAGTCATAACGGTGGAGTCTTTGCTAGATTATCTTGGAAGGCCAACACATGGTTCAATCTAGGTCATGCCTCCATGAAACTAGGAACTTGATCACTAAAGACCAATTCGGATCGACCACCTATAGGTTAGTACTTGATTATCTCTGCAATCTCCGTTCCTTATATTTCATATTAACAAACAAGTTAGTAAGATTAATAATATATTACAATATACTATAAAATGGTAAACAACATTGGTAATGATCATCATGTTTACTAGTAAGAGAACTTGATTATTTCACACCCTCCTGATAATAGTTACACATGTTAATACATGTTCATTGTATTAAAATGAGTAAACACTAGATCTATAACTTCCTATAGGATATCCATAATATAATGAACAATACCCTAGATCAGTATCTAGGGTGTCACACTTAATTATTTAATAATCCAAGTAACTCAATTAACTTCTATGGTAGTCATCATATTCGTTATATATATACAAGAGTACTAGTCTACTAAATAATATCTCTTTGATGTACAATTTAGGAAACAACATATATCACACATATAAGAGACAGTAAAATCATATTTTACTTCTGATTTAATGATGATCTAGAATGGTCGATACATCACCTTAATATTTTGTCATATATGAGTTGAAAATTCTCTCTCTCTCTCTCTATATATATATATATATACAAATATATATATGATGATATAAATATATATAAACACACATGAATAAGAGATTACATCTATTTCGATTGATCTATGTAAAGTAAAATGGAAACACATGGTTATTGAGAGAATAACCTTCAAGATCTAACTTGGATGAACAAAAATTGTTATAATACGTATGCAAGTGCATACAATATATAATCCACTCATATTATGGTCTTGAACTAAATGGTGAAATATATATGGGTGACTATGGATGACACGTAGTGCACCCTACCATAGAGTAGACATATGTAATAACTACCACCTGGCCATCTATAGAGATATAATGGCTCATATTATTCAGTTATTGCAACTTAAAATCCTAATGTCATTAGGTGATCAGGACTAGGATAAGTTCATTATGAAAAAGGTATATATAATAGGATGGTTAAACATATTGGCTTGGATTTGACTAACACACCTAATATGTTCCTAGGATGAAATGTTGACCTCGTGGACCAAGTATATAGATTGAGTTAAGAATTAGATGTGAAGATTAGGTATGTACATCCTCTATTTTAAATTGGGCATTATTTGATTGAAACCTACTTTTCTTTTAATGATGCATATCTAAAACTTTTAATTCCACTTGAAATTCATTTACTTGGACATTCATATCTCATGTTCCTTATTCATTATATTCATGTGGTTGATGAACTACTCAGTTTATATGGGTTCTTGGACCCCCTTTCTATGATTGCCATTTTATGAAGAATTGACTGAACTGCTAGTCTAGCCTTTCTATTTAATGCATGCTACATGTTTGACTAGAATATCTAGAATAGTGGTACTTATGTACAACCATACTTATATAGGGCGTGCATTTCTGCCCGGGGTGTGCGTTTCCACCCTTATTTCTTTTAGGCCATGATCCTATGGTGTTATGGTCCTATTTTAGATATATTTAGTCTACATTGTTATGCATGCAAATATTATTGTTTTAATGTGAATCTATGGATGATTAATATGGCAAGACACTCTTTATTATCATGCTTGTAATCTGAATTTAATATGCCTCATTTCTTTTGTTACATTTCTCTTAAACTTACCTAATTGCAAATAGCCCCCTTCTTGTGGGAACATCTATTTTTTCACTTTTACCCCAATATAATGCTTAATGATTATTTTGTGTACATACTGAGCCTTTGCTGATCTATACTTGTTTCCTATGTTCTGGGCGATGTTCCCTTCCACCCAGTTTTAGGTACATTGGAAGACAAGAGATCAAAAAGATCACCAACATGACATGGACTTAAGGATAGCTTGGAATGGTTGGGTTACCCTCTGCTAATGGCTTTAGTTGTACTTAGTTCAAGTTTTTGTAAAATAACCTATTATGGTGAGGAACAATAGTATAAATGAATCATGAAGTAACTTTGTAATAGTTTTGTTTCCGCTGCTTATAAACTTCATGCTCTGATATGTATAGCATTTGAGAAATGAATGAAATTCCTCCTTTCCTTATTATTTGGATTTGGATGGACTTATTCTTCAATTCAGTGGAGTGTGGATCCCCTATCGGGTCCCACTCTTTACAGAAAGCACATGACCGATAATGTAAGCTATTTCAACAATTTCACAAAGAAGAAAGGAGGATCCGTCACCTTTGGGGACAAAAAAAAGGGTAAAGTCAAAGGTGAGGGTGATGTAGGTGAATCCTTATGCAACAAGAATGTTCTTTTTGTGGATGGCCTACATCACAATTTAATAAGTGTTAGTCAACTTTCTGATAATGGTTACCTTGTTCTTTTTACTTCTTTCTAATGTAAGTTTCTAGATTCCCTCACCTACCAAGTTATATATAAGGGAACTAGAAGTGGTAATCTTTATGTTATTGTTATCAACTCTATTAAGCATGTCATTGGTAGATGCCTTATACCCAACTAGAATGATATTTCTCTTTGGCACCGTTGGCTTGGTCATATAAATATGCATCAATTAAAGAAGTTGAGAAAAAAGGACTTAGTCAAGGGACTTCCTAAATTGGATTTTGAAAAGGATGAGGAATGCCAACCTTGTACACAAGGAAAGAAAACCAAGTCCTCCTTCAAATCTAAAGGAGTCCTTAGCACTAAGAGAGCTCTTGAGATTCTTCATATTGATCTATTTGGACCAATGAGAACACAATCGCTTTGTGGTTCCAAGTATTTCCTTCTTATTGTCGAT
Organism: Alisma plantago-aquatica; assembly: GCA_963693085.1. Classification (NCBI taxonomy): domain Eukaryota; kingdom Viridiplantae; phylum Streptophyta; class Magnoliopsida; order Alismatales; family Alismataceae; genus Alisma; species Alisma plantago-aquatica. Next base: position 533,404,043 of record OY856410.1, read on the forward strand.
GATTTCTCTAGATATACTTGGACCTTCTTTCTCGTTTTGAAGAATGATACGCTTGATGTTTTCTCTAGTTTTTGTAAACAAGTTGAGAATGAAGCTTCTTGCTGGATTGTTTCCATCCATAGTGACCATGGGGGAGAATTTGAAAATTAGCTTTTTGAGCATTTTTGTCAAGAATGGGGTTATGCACAAAAAATTTTCTTCACCTCGAATACCTCAACAAAATGGGGTTGTAGAGAGGAAGAATTTGTCTCTACAGGAGGTGGCTAGGACCATGCTTCTTGAGTTTGATACTCCTAAGAAGTTTTGGGCTGAAGCTGTCAGTACCTCTTGTTATGTGCAAAACCGTGTTTTCACTCATCCCTCATTTAAGAAACCCCCCTATGAACTATGGCGTGGTAAGAAGCCTTCTACCGAGTATTTCCATATTTTCAGATGTCCTTGTTTTGTTTTGAATATGAAAGATTCTTGACAAGTTTGATCCAAAATCATATAAGGCTTTCTTTCTTGGCTATAGCACTACTAGCAAGGCATATAGAGTTTATAATGTTGATCTTGCTAAGGTAGAAGAATCTATTAACATAAAGTTTATTGAGACTAACCCCTCTATTCCCAAAGATATTGTTTCAAATGATTATGTTGTATATGAAGTAATTCCTATCCTTAATGAACTCAACATCACCCAAAAGGGAAAAGAGGTGGGTGCTCAAGAAGAAGAAAACGATGATGAAAAGAAGGATCAAACTCCCCAGTTTGCAAAGAATCATCCTAAGGAGCTGATCTTAGGTGATCCATTTGAGAGAGTGAAGATGTGAGCTGTATTAAATAAAGAACAAGCCAACAATGCCTTCATCTCACAACTAGAGCCTAAAGATGTCAAGGAAGCTCTTGGGGATGAAGAATGGATCCTAGCAATGCAAGAAGAGTTGGAACAATTTGAGAAGAACAAAGTTTGGACCCTTGTGACAAGACCATGTGATAGAAAGATCATTGGCACCAAATGGGTCTACTAAAACAAGCTAGATGAAAGCAGCAAAGTTGTAAGAAACAAAGCAAGGTTTGTGGCTCAAGGAAACAATCAACAGGAAGGTATTGACATGGATGAAACATATGCACATGTAGCTAGACTTGAGTACATTTGTATGTTGCTTGCTTTTGCTAGTCATAACACTTTTTTTTGTATCAAATGGATGTTAAAAGTGCATTTTTGAATGGTAAAATTGAGGAGGAAGTGTATGTTGCACAACCTTCGAGCTTTGAACATGATAATCTACCTAATCATGTTTATTTGTTGCAAAAAGCTCTCTATGGACTCAAACAAGCACCAAGGGCTTGGTATGAGAAATTAAAGAACTTTTTGTTAGATCATTGTTATATCATGGGCAAAGTGGATTCTACCTTGTTTCTAAAGCACACTTCTAACACTTTTCTTATCATCCAAATATATGTTGATGATATCATTTTTGGCAAAATTAACCTTGATCTTTGCAAAGAATTTAGTGATCTTATGCAGAGTAAATTCGAGATGAGCATGATGGGTGATCTCACATTCTTCCTCGACTTTCAAATCAAACAAACAAAAGATGGGAACTTCATCAACCAAGGCAAGTACACCAATAAACTACTTAAGCACTTTGGGATGGAGAACACCAAGCCGATGGACACACCCATGTCAAACACTGTCAAACTTGATAAAGATGAAGAAGGTGAAAAGGTAGATGAGATGCTCTATAGAGGTATGATTGTATGTTTAATCTACTTAACTGCCTCTAGACCTGACATAATGTTTAGTGTTGGCTTGTGTGCTAGATTTCAATCAAATCCTAAGAAATCTCATCTTATAGCCGTTAAGAGGATTCTAAGGCACTTAGCCAAAACTCAAAATTTTAGACTATGGTATCCCAAGTCAAGGAACTTTACTCTTACCGCCTATAGTGATGTCGATTATGCAGGCTGCTTGATTGATATAAAGTGCACAAGTGGCACTTGTTTCCTCCTAGGACCATGCTTGGTGTCTTGGTTTTCCAAGCAACAGAGCATCGTGACATTATCAACCACCGAGGCTGAGTACGTTGTAGCCGGGAGTTATTGTGACTAGGTCCTATGGATGAAGCAAATGCTCCAAGACTTTAACATTCATTTTGATGCTTCTCCTATCTATTGTGATAATACTAGTGCAATTAACTTGTCTTACAATCCTATATTGCATAGTAGAGCTAACATATAGAGGTTTGCCATCACTTTCTTCATGATCATATTGCCAAGAAGAATATTTATATCACTCATATGGACACAAAAAATCATTTGGCAGACATTTTCACTAAACCTCTAGCTAGGGAGCAATTTAACTTTATTAGATCAAAATTGCTTATAACTTCTTTGAATGAATCTGATATGCATTCTAGCTAGTTGTCATCTATCATATATGTTTTGCATCTATCTTGATCATCTTTGAGTGCTAATATGCCTAAAATTGGTTCTTCATGTCCTTTTTTGCCTTGTTTTTCTCTTGTTTTTGGGTATTTTTTTGTAAATGCTTGTTTTTTCACACAATAGTAACCAATGATGAGTGATATGTGCCTAAGTATATTTAATATACATAATGGACTTGAAAAATAAATTTAATTAGCACTCAAATGGCTAGAAATTAAGTTTGATGGTTTTAGGTCAGGTTGACCATTGGTCGAGTTCCCCCAGGACAAACTCGACCGATTCATGGCTGAGAGTTTTTTAAAAAGGGACCAATCAGTCGAGTTTCCGACTCACAGAACTCAACTGATCGAGGGCTGAAGACAACTTAAGTTGGATTCGGCCGACTATTCTCCCTCTCAACTAGATAATAGTCAACTGATTCCCATTGTTCTAGCCCTAAGCTCTCAACCCCAAACCTTACCTTCCATAACCTAGTCCTAATCCGACCTAGAAAGACCTTCCTAGACCTTCCCCCTTGCTCAAACTAGGTGTGTGAATGTTTTTGGTGGATTGGTTTGTGTGTTTTCTCTCTTTTTCCCCTTCTTTTCGCCCCCATGGCTTCACATAGAATAAAGAGACCCACCCCTAGAAATGCACCATCCTCTTCCTCGTCCTCTCTCTTGATTCCTTTTGATGAGACCCTCTTTGTCTCAATAGAGGCTGAAAATTAGTATAAGGACCTTCTTCCTAGGAGTCCTTTTCCTTTTAGATCCCTTTTTGAGCCTAGCCCTAGGTGTCAAGCTATCATCGATCAAGTGGCGAGGTTGCTTTCCATTCATCACCTATCCGCCATGGCTGTCGAGCATGACTACTTTCACAATTCTATGTCTAGCACGAAAGCAGTTCACAAATTCTACACAAATTTGCATTGGAATTAGGACTCCCTTGTACCCCCTCTGAATACTCAAGTGATCCTTACTTCCATGATCATCGGGAAGAAATTCTAAATCTCTGAGGATATCCTGAATGTTTTCTTTTCAGGAGCCGATGAGAATGATACCTGGCATAAGCATTATGGTGAGTATTTTGACCTTTTGAACCTTGAAGGTTTCTACAAGAAGAATGAGATCACTCTTCCTGATATCCATCACTATATGAAAAAACTCGATGTTCCCTATAATAAGAAGAGCACCCTACCCTCATCCTCTTTGGATCTCCAGAAGTGCATATTAGACCTAGTAGTCGGTTACAACATCCACACAAAGAAAAATCAAATGGATATTGTAGAGAACACTGCGGTGATAATGCACTGTATCTTAGAGAATGTCAGAGTCAAGTGGTCTAGATATATCCTCCACCATATGACTTGCTTAGACTCTAACAAGAACACCCGTGGCACCCATCCTCCTTATCCTGCCCTGATATGTGGTCTTTTCCAGTTCACCACTGAGAAATCACTCCTCTAACTTCCACTACAGACTTGCCAGGAAGGGAGTGTGTATCAGTGATAACACAATTCAGAAATCCATGTCTATCCTTTCCTCCACCACACCTGGTGCCTCACCCTCTGCCTCTCCCTCAGCTACATCTGCCTCTACCTCTACCCGAGCTCCACCTCCTCAGCCTACCCACCCTAGTCGTGCCTTTTTCTGTGTGTCCAATGAATCCCTCATGGGTTATATGATACATCAACATGCATACAACCTCCTCGTCTAGGAGCATCTACATCAGGTTTTATGTCCAATCATGGCTAACATGAACTTATGATGTGCACACCCATACCCGGTATGACTTGGGATGAGCAGAATGCTCACTGGCCCTGTCGTGGCTTTGGTCCTTCTGTGGATGAGGAGATGCCTGACCAAGATGATGCCAAGACTACTGATGCTGATGAGGACACTGGTGATGGTGAGGATGTCTCTGATGGCTCTGGTGGTGACTCTGGTAATGAAGGCGCTGTTGTTGCACCTTCAGACAGTGATGATGACTATGCACCTGATGCCAAGGATAATGGTGATGTTGTGGATATGGGTTGCTTAGATGTCTAGATGTTTCTTAGTTTTTAGTCTAGTTTGCTGATCATATATATCTTTATGTCTATTTTGTATTAAAAACATATGGGCACATGATCTATGATGTACTATTTTATCTTTAGCTTTCATCGATTCTCGCTTGTAGTTGTTTTTATGAGAACATGCTTCTTGAGTTGTAATTTATCATTGGTGCACTCTTACTCTTTGATCAGTCATATCTTATGAGTTGGTTCCATATTTCACCATATTTTGATTATGACCTAGCTTGTGTGTTTCTCTCATCTTTGTTTGATATATGTTATGAGATTGCATGTTTGAATATCTGCTTGGCTGTATTTGGAGAAGACATGCTTGTATGATCTTCTATCCCCCTTACTTTTTGATAATGTCAAAAGGGGGAGAGAAATTCAATGTCTTGAAACTCAATCATATTTATATTATTGCTTATGTGATCCTTTTCTTGTTCATTATATGCTTTATCATGTGACTTGCTAAAGGACCATGTAGTACATGCTTGTTATATTGCTTTGTGTAGAAACATTAACTATGTAGGTTAAAGTAAGCATAGATTGAGGGGGAGCAATTCACATTGTTCAAATCTTGAATCCCCCTAATTCACAATGCAAAGGTATAATTTAAATATCCTTTTCAATATGTTTGAGGAATAGTTTGTCATTGTCAAAAAGGGGGAGAATGTTGACCTAGAGGTTATACATTATCCATATTTTGATAATGACTCAACCATTCCATTCATATGTATCTAATATGTGTATTCAAGATTGATCTCAGGTTTTAGGTACATAAAAAGGATCAATTTACACAGGCCCTATCTTGTCAAAGTTCAAGTCAAAAGCAATGCAAGTGTGCTAATTTGGAAATCCTCTCAAACGACCTTAGAAGAATCTTATAATCACTTGTATTGGTGATGTGACTTGTAACTAAGATGAGAAAAATATGTGGGACACTTAGTACCAAGTTTTAATCACTTTTTAACCACATTTGAAAATTGATCATAGACTGTTGATTAGTCGAGTTACAATCTCGACCGATCCCTTGGATCAATTTTTTGATGTGTGCATTGGTCAAATCTTGCATTCACAGAACTCAATTGAACGTCTTACTGACCAAATGTGATTTTAACTAATTAGTTGAGTTTCCCAGGACAAACTCTACCGATAGTTTAAAAATCAGGTTTATATTTTAATCGATTGGTCAAGTTTTCTTTATTGAAACTCGACCGAATGTACTGTACAAAAATGCAGAAAAAGTGATTCTAACTATTAGTGACTTGTTTGGACAAAAATAGGTCCATTTCCTTGTGAAAAAATGGCTATAATTTGACCCTAAGTGTTCCCCAACTCAAGGGAGCACCCCTAGCTATAAATAGGACCACTTGGAGTTCATTCCAAGGTTGCTCATTCACTACACACAAGGTCCTTGCTATAGTTGAGTGTGCTACCACCCCTTGAGCACCTTTCTCTCTCTAGTTTACACTTCATTTCATGATTTGTGAGTGAGTTAGGATTATTGTAAGAGAGCTCCACCTTTGTGCATGTAAACCTCTCAATCTTCCACTACTTCCCTATCCCCTTCTCTCATGAAGAAAAGATAAAGCAAGCTCCATCGAGTGAACAAGGAGTTGTAGCTGATCCTCTTCAAGGTTCATGGAGAGGTGGTGATCTACTCCAGGGGTAGGAGAAGGCAAAGGCTAAATATCCAAGAGGAGAAGAAAAGTCCTTAAAGGTGGAAGACTTGAGCTTGAATGGGTAAGACCTAGAAGAAGGCTAAAGATTCAAGTTAAGTGGGTAAGTTCCTTGTTAAGGTGGAGATCTCCTTATGGTTGGATGGGTAAGTCCTTTGGTGGTCCATTGTTGTAAATCTCTGTGGTGATATAATAGAGAAAATACTTGCAAAGTCCTAGAGTTTGACCTCTCTAGTTAGTGTATTGACTCACATCTAGTTTGAAGTGTGGAACCACTCTACATCCCTTTGTCAAGTGCTTGCTATCAATCTCTCTCATCCTTGCTATGCTTGTTAAAAAGGACTTCAAATTGCCATTAAGATATTACTCAAAATTGATATAATTTGAAGGTCTAATATGTTTTGTGAGAAATTCTATAGCTCTATTCATCCCCCCTCTAGAGCCCTTAGATCCAACAAATACGACTATTCTTCTTTTGGAGAGAGGGGTCTTCTAAAGCATCATGGAATTGCTCACCAATTGCATCAAACATTTATGTAGAAATTTGTGGGCCTTGAGGAGGTATGATGGTGATTCTTGTCTCATGGGGAGGTCTTGGCTCCCAACAAGGTATTGCATCAAGTCTTACCATGTCAATGTCATGTGGGAAGCAAACAAGATATTGTCACATAGGGATGGAAGACTTGAATCTCTAGTACTTTTGTTACTTCCAAGAAAGGGTGGGCTAGTTGATCTCACGGACTTAAATGTGGGCAATACGCAAGATATTGTTTTCTCTATCAATGGTGGGATACTTGAGGGTGCTCCTTCATCACTAAAGGGGCAGAGAGATCTTGGATATATGTGGCATTTTCAAGTAACAACGGAGCAATAAACTCTTTGACACTCTTACAATCTCAACTAGATTTGTTTGGAATTGGGTTAGCATCACCACTCTTTATCCTTTCATCTTCCCCTTTTTTAATCTCTTGGGCAACCTTTTTCGTCCATATGATTGACACCATATTCACTTGTTCATGGGAAGAAGGAGGGGCTTGTGAAGATGAAGGTGGTGGTGGTGTTTGGTGAGGTGGGTTAGAACTTTAGAGTATGCAAGTTGGTTGTTGGGGAGGTTGTGGTCGATAGGTGTGTGACAGAGGTGGGGGATATTGATAGTTGAAAGGGGGTTGGTGAGGTGAAGGAGCATATGGATTTGGTGCTCCTTGGTACTGGTGAAGTGGGGGTACTTGGCCTTGTCGTGGGACATAAGCAACTTGAACAATGTTCACATAACCACCATTATTGTTTGGATTGGCCATGGGTTGAGATGGGAGTCTCCCCTCTTCACGACGGGCAAGTGAAAGAGAGATTTGATCAAACATTTGTTCAAGGCATCTAATGTTTTGTCCTTGACACGACACCTCTTTCTTCACTTCATTGAGGCTCCTTAGCCTTCCTAGAACTTCCTCTTCAAACTTGGAGTTGTGCTTTGGATCGTGATATTGTCTTGGCTGCCCTTGCCCCTCCTCATTTTGTTGTTTGCTTGAGAAGTTTGGATGATCCCTCCACTCGGGAGTGTACGTGTTAGACATTGGTCCTTGGTTGTTGTAGTTTCCAAAAGCATGCAAAGCATGAACTTCTTCATTTACAACATTAATTTCTAGAGTAGATTGGCTGGAAGACCCTCCAACTTGGTTCCTCGTCATGTTCATCATAACCACCATCAATTTCATCATGTCTGGGTTAGCTTCAGTCCGGGCTGGAACTACACGAGGAGGTGGAGGAATGTAGTTCCGGTCACAGTACCCCCCTTTACTTGAGGCTCAGTGGCGATAATTATTAGCAAGATGCTCAAACAAGGGCCAAGACTCCTCAGGTGGTTTTGCCATGAAGGTGCCTCCACATGACGAATCAACATTGTTTTGGCTCAATTCCACTAGCTTGGTGTAGAAAGCTTGAACTAGCCCCCATAAAGCTACTTCATGATGTGGGAAGTCGTGAAGGAGCTTCTAAAATTGTTCCCAAGTTTTAGGAAATGGTTCATTCTCTTTTTTGGTGAAGGAAGTAATGCATTTGTGCATGTGAATCAAATTTGAGATTGAGTAGAACTTCTTAAGGAACTCATTCTTCACTGCATTCCATGTCAGCAACTCAGGCTTGGCCATGTACCACTCCTTGGCTTTTTCCTTTAGAGAGAATAGAAAAAGTGTCCTCCAGATGGAGTCATCGGGGGTAGCGGGTGTGCTGGAAGTGGAACATGTTTCATGGAAGGCGTCGATATGGTGGTATGGGTTCTCATTCTCCATCCCATAGTAAGTAGGAAGGAGTCTGAGTAGTGTGGGTGGAATAGAGAATTTTTGACCTAACATTTGGTCAACAAGGGTAGCAATGGGGGAGTGGTAGTTCCCCGGGGTGAAGTATTCATGGAGGGCGGTTAGGTTGTGGTTGAGCATCTCCATGAGGTATTCTAGCTTCATGATCACCCACCTCGGTTTCTCAGTGTTCTTTACGAAAGCTTTGGCATCTCCTCCTACCTATCTAGGGGTCGTATAACACCAAGTTGGTACAAGTAGAATGCATATGACGCATCAACAACTGTCACCTGCACAATGCATAAACAAGCAAGAAAAGCCAATTTAGAATGACAATATGCAAAAGTAAACAAAGAATAAAAAATAGCAATGGTGAGGGTAGTAGGAAAGACAAACCTACACTAACTAGCTAAGTTGAGTGCCTCTCACCCCGGGAATGGTGCTAGAAATCTTGGTACGATTCTTCTCAAGGCCACACACTAGCCAACTAAAGGTCGCTAGATGCAACCCTAAGGAAAAACACACTGATCTCTCAAAATTTGTATAAGGACCTAGTCCAACGCACATGCATAACTAATCACATGTACCCACAAGCACATGGGGTTGTGTTGTAGTATATGCTACTGGTTGTGGGATCTGATTCACAAAATGAGATTAATTAATGCGGAAGTGTATTATTAGTAGCGGAATTACTGAAAATCACTAAAATTTTAAACCATTTATCAAGAGATCCATTCACAAGAAACTCTTTCATTCCAAACCAAAGTATATCATTACATCATGGTTCACTAGTACATCTCTCATACCATTTCTTATCAAGAGTTACAACATTAACTGCTCTATTAAATTGTACATAAGCAGCATAAAAATCTCGAGGCATCAAGCCAAAATCTCAGATCAAATTATCAAAACCACTAACTCCTAGGACCCGAGAGTACAAAGATGACTCATAAGACTAATTATACAAGACCAGACAGCCAATGTATCCACCTAATGGATCACTGCTATCCCTTTGACTGCTGCTGCTCTCCCCCTTCAGAAGGGTTTCTGCCTTGTTGTATGCGTCTACCTAAAAATGTTGAATCCCACGGGGGTGAGACAACTATAAAAATTTCCCCAGCGGGAGATATAACTCTCCACCAAAAAGATTATCATTGCAGTTTAAAAGAGATAAACTGAGCAGTGGGATGATATAATTCAGTAGCAGTTGAATCAACATTTATGTAGATTAGAGAAACATTCTTATGCAAGTGTTTCAACTATAACTTGATAAAGCAGCATGTCTCTTATTCAATATGAATTAAAAGAACATAAGTACATTTATGTATCAAGGACATCCTAAGAAGTATAACATCAACCAGTGGTTCTCATATTTCAATCTTATACAAATACACTACATGGTTGATTATATTTTACAAACATATTTAAGCTCTGAGGAGATGGGGTATACCGCTCATACTCCAACCGACCATTTCTAGAATCGAAATCGGTACCATAAATAGGTCAATGGAAGAGCCAGATTCCCATGACCTTCCACATCCCGGTCAGTACGAGACCACAAGAAGGACTTATGTTAACTGCTCAAAATAGCTTTCCAGGGTATGCTGGAACTTCACTATAGAGTTACAACCTCAACTGCACTCTCATCGGCAATCGAGAGAATTAATGTTTATCTCCATCGACCCGACATTAAATATCATTGGGAGATTAATGATACATTCATCCCAACCATCGGGAGATTTGTGATACATCCATCCCGAAAAATGAAGGATTGAGAGGTTTAATGTTTACCTTCCCTCAATCTCATCATAAGGACGTAAGGATATTTTCATCCATTTACCACCACATATTCATAATATGTGAACTCTAGGAATTTCCATAGGAAAACCTATTTCACCATCACCAACTTCTGACGATGATGGATCTATGGTAAGAGCACTACATGAACATATTTCACTTGATTAATTAAGTACATTTTCATATTCTTTTAGCATCAGGCAAGTTCTCAAACATAACTTATTATGACAATGCTATAAAGAAACATGTACTATTTTCATCAACTACTTAACAGTCTTTAAAATACATTGGGAACTTAGTCCCTCATTTCAATACTGGGAATTCTCATCCTTTCACAATCTCATCACTATAATCATATGGCTCTGGGTAGTTAAACCCTTGATTCATCATTAAGCATTTTAACCACTTTTCCAAGTAACTATCACCTTCAGGTCATCTGACCAAGGTAAACATGATACTTGCTATTACAAGAATCACTCATGGTACTTGAGGCCCATTAACTCTCTTATTACCTCTTACCAGGCAGCAAGGTATATTATGGCACACAAGGCCCAAACACAATAGTGAATTAAACATCATATCTCATACTTGGCCATGATCATCATATCAGAATACCTGCATGATTAGCACAATGATAACAGTGATATCAATTTCATATCAGTACCATGTAAAACAAATATGAATTCACTATTCAAGGGTAACACCACTATTCCCTTACCAGGGTTAGGGTTTCCCATTTCATGTCATATCTCTTGAGGATAATCATCCCATCACCCATATCAGGGTTATGGTTTATCACCATATTGCCCAAGATTAGGGTTCATTAAACATTACATAGTATTACCCTAGATTTCAACTTCACAGCACATCAAACATCAGGGTTTCTCATGAAACCATCCTTAGTAAGGGTTTCACATAAATTTCATCCCAGAATAGGGACTACATTCCGTAATCCACAATTAGGGTTTACTATTCATCCCAATTAGGGTTTCATGTTCCATTACCCATAATTAGGGTTTATTAATCATCCCAATTAGGGTTTCATGTTCCATTACCCATAATTAGGGTTTACTAATCATCCCAATTAGGGTTTCATGTTCCATTACCCATAATTAGGGTTTACTAATCATCCCAATCAGGGTGTTGCATCACATTACCCTAAACTAGGTTTACACATATCAACACCCTGGATTAGGGTTACATCCTTACCCTAGATTAGGGCTACATCCATACCCTAGATTAAGGTTAAGGTTCAACAACTTTGTTAATTAGGGTTTATGCTCATGATTAGGGTTTCATGATCTCTTTACTTAAGGATCATACCCTTAATCACCACATGAATCATACTCATGTAAGAATTCCATTCTATCATGCTCTCAACTTGATTAGGTTATATAAATCCTTCAGTCAAGTACATACAACTATGATTGACATAGTGTACCAAGTCATTGTTCTTATAAACAATTAGGGTTTATCCCTTAATTGGTACTAATCACTTAGGTACTTTTAGGGTTTCAACCTTTGTACCTTCATTGATTCCTATTACTAACAATCATTGGATTATTGGAACAATCATTACCTTCAATATCCAAATGATTGAACTACATTGAACTCCATTCGGTTTTGAAGGTTTCATCACCAAACGGTTTTGAAACCGTTTAACACCAAATGGTTTTGAAACCGTTTGACCCCAAATGGTTTTGAAACTGTTTTCCCCCAAACGGTTTCAAGACCGTTTGGTGTCAAACGGTCTCAAGACCATTTGCGCCAAATCATTCCCAAAACCGCATGTGCTCTTTAGGTCATTCATCAATCCAATCAATTGCAATTGCACCATTGAATTAACTATTGGTTATTCAATTGAAGGATTCATCAATCAACACCATTAGATCTTTATCCAATTTTCATGAATCAACCACTAACCCTCCAAATGGTTTTGAAACCATTTGGTCCCAAACGGTTTCAAGACCGTTTGGGCTCAAACGGTCTCAAGACCGTTTGACCCAATTTGTCTTGAAATCGTTAGGACTAATCGAGGATTCTTCAATCAACTTGATTAGGGTTTTCAATTGTCAGATTGTATACACATTGAATCAATCAATTGGATCCATTGGATCATAATCCAACATGTAATTAGGCTGAGACCTTAAACGGTCAACTAAACCAAACGGTCAACCCTCTCATGCGGTTTGGAGCCCATGTCACCAAATGGGATTGCAAACCATTTGGTCTCAAACGGTTTGGTGAAACCGTTTGGACCAAAGGTCCAAGACCGTTTGCCATTGTTCTTGGTTGAGGTGTGTGTTTTTTATCAAGTTTTCATCTTCAACCTTTAGACTCACGAAACTACTGCCATTTCCATGGAAATTCCATCAATCAAACAAAGCTATTACAAGAATAACAATTAAATCAATTGAATTGAGAAATCGATTTCAATGACAAAGATTAAGGGTTCAAGTTATATAACCCGCCTTCAATTAAGCTTCAAAGATTCAAGATCCACGGCTCCAATGGTGGATGAAGCTCTAGTAGCCTCCCAAGGCCCATTCTCAAGCTTTTGGAGTGAAAGGATCGGCTAGGATTGCAGATGGAGTGAAGAAATAAAGGAATTATGTATTGTTTATGATTTCCACCATGAAATCAAGAAGAACGAAGGTCAAGAACTTACCAACAGGTTGGGGGCGTCCTTCCTACTGTTCCTAGATCCCTTGGTCGATTTTGCAAGCAAGAAGAAGAAAGGAATCCTAAAAAGTTTTTGGTTTGGGTGGTAAAGGGCTCTTTTATAAGAAAATCAATGAGAGAGAAAATGTTTTTATAAAAATCATTTAATTCCAAAATTGTTTCCACCACCTCGCCCTTGGTTTATTGCATGCAAAGGAAACTCTATCCCACCGAGATCCGTTCCATTATCCATGAATTAAGGGAAAAGAAATTAAGCACCTTAACACCTTATAATATTAATATATATTTTTGAGTGGAAATTCTTTTTCTTATAATAAGGTGAGTGGAGTTTTCACCTCCTTAGGATATTTTGTGGTCCTTGCAAAGCTCAAGGACGTCCAAATATATCTAAATCCAACCATTTTAATTTTTTTTGAAGGCCCTTCAATTATTTTATTTATTTTTGCATTAATTTGAACTAATGTTTCCATTATGCTTAAATCTTGATTATTTTAATATCAAGATTATCTCTCCTTCAAAGAGATACAAATGAGATGCCCCTCTCATTTTCTTTACTCCACATGATTCCAAGAAACATTAGGGACCTTTTTTAAGTGCTATATTGCATATTGCACCCTAGGTTTTGGGTAATTTGCACATTACACCAAAACTAGGTTTTCATGCACAAACGTTGCTTTATCAGTTCTTTTTTGGTATTTAGGCCATCACAAGCCATACTTCTACATCATCTTCACTCTCATTATTCCTCAACACATGAGGAACATATTATCATGCACAATGTTTCAAATAAACCCCTCAACTTGGGTAATTTTCACTTTAGTCCAAAACAAGCAAAAACATTGATTTCAACAATATTCAAAAAGGACTATAATTGCAATATAAGTTCCTCTTGAGCCTTAATTATCTTTCAAAAGATAAGAGCAAGCATATAATCACTTTTATTAAACAAAACACCTAGGGTTAAAGCATAACCCATGTCAGGGATGTTACAGTTATCCATCCCTTACAAGGATTTCGTCCCCAAATCATCAACAAAACATCAAGAGAAAAGAGTAGGATATTTACTCCTCATCTCTTCCTCTAATTCCCATGTAGCTTCCTCAACGCCACAGTGATTCCAGAGGACTTTTACAAGACTAATGTCTTTCTTTTTTAGTTTCTTGATTCTTTTTTCAAGAATCAACACATTTCCTTAAACATAAGATATGTCATCACTTAGTTCTACTTCCATAGGTTGTAGAACTAACTCAGTGTCAGGATGACACTTCCTCAACATAGATATATGAAACACTGGGTGCAATCTATGCAACTCAGGTGGTAACTCCAGCTTATAGGCTACCTTTCCCATCCTCTCAATGATTGGATAAGGACCCCTAAATGTAGGAGCTAACTTCCCTTTCTTTCCAAATCTCAGGATACCTTTCCAAGGTGAAACTTTGAGGTATACCCTGTCTCCAATTTGGAATTCTATGGGTCTATGACGCTTGTCAGTATATGATTTTTTTCTATCTTGGGCAGCTTTCAACTTTTGTTGTATGACTATAAATTTCTCAGTTGTTTGCTGAACCAGCTCAGCACCCAAAAGTTGATATTCGCTAGTTTAATACCAACATAGGGGAGATCTACAATGTCTACCATATAAAGCTTCATATGGTGCCATGTCAATACTATGGTGATAGCTATTATTATAAGCAAACTCTATCAAGCTTAGATGTAGATCCCAACTCCCTACAAACTGAAGGACACATGCCCTAAGCAAGTCCTCCAAAGTTTGTATCGTCCTCTCATACTGTCCATCTGTTTGAGGGTGAAAGGTTGTACTAAACCTCAACTGTGTGCCCAAATATTTATGAAGTCTTTCCCAAAAATGACTCATAAACTGGGGACCTCTATCAGAAACTATTGTATCTGGTGCCCCATGCAGCCACACTATCTCATCTATGTAGATATGTGCAAGCTTCTCGGCTGTATAGGTTGTTTTGAAAGGTAAGAAATGTTTTGTCTTTGTCAACCTATAAAATATCACCCAAATGGAATCAAGTACACAGTTACATGATCCCATTTCCACTGCAGTATAGGCAGAGGTTGCCTTGTTCCCGTGGGCTTCTGATGTTCACCTTTAACCTACTGACACACCGGACACCGCATAACGAACTCAGCAACATCCTTCTTCAAACCAGGCCACCAATACATATCTTTTAAGTTATGATACATCTTGGTGCTTCCTGGATGCATAGCATACACTGAAGTATGAGCTTCCTCCAGAACTAACTTTCTTAAATTATGAACATCAGGTACTACCATCCTATCATGGTAATAGACTACCTGATCATTAGAATCATGGAAACCATCCCATTTCTCACTACCATACTCTAACATGATCTGTTGAATCATAGAATTAGTCCGTTGTGCTTCTTTAATCTGCTGTCTCAGAGTAGGTTTTATGTGCATCTCAGTTAGCAACCCGGCTAACAATGACACTTTAAGTTGTACATTGTCTTGCCTCAAGGAGATAAACATATCTCTCTTAGAAAACACTAAGGAGTTTAGTTGTGATTTATCTAAAGTTGGTGTTGTTGATTTTATGCTTAGTGCATCAACAACCACATTGGCCTTCCCTGGATGATAATCAATTGTACAATCGTAGTCCTTGATTAACTCCATCCAGCGGTGTTGCCTCATGTTTAGCTCATTCTGAGAAAAGATATACTTTAGGTTCTTATTGTCTGTGAAAATTTGGAATGTTTCTCCATAGAGATAATGTCTCCAGATTTTCAAGGCATGGACCACAGCAGCTAGTTCTAGATCGTGTGTAGGATAATTTTCCTCATTCTTCTTAAGTTGTCGAGAAGTAAAAGAAATCACTTGCTTATCCTGCATCAACACACATCCTAGACCATTCTTAGATGTGTCACAGAAGACTATGTACCCCTTTCCTTGCTCAGGTAACACTAACACATGTGCACTGGTTAACCTTTCCTTCAGCAACTGGAAAGATTGTTGTCACTTGTCATTCCAGACAAAAGAAATCTCCTTCCTGGTCAACTTGGTCAGGGGTAAGGCTATAAAACTGAAATTCTTAATGAACCTCCTATAATAGCCTGCCAGTCCTAGGAAACTTTTTATCTCTGTCGGTGTCTTCAGTTGTTCCCATTGCATGACATATTCTACTTTCTTAGGATCAACATGAATACCTGAAGCAGATATTACGTGTCCAAGAAAAGAAACTTCAGATAACCAAAATTCACATTTGCTAAACTTAGCATATAGCTTGTGCTCTTTTAGCAAAGTCAAAGCTTGACGAAGATGCTGCTCATGTTGTTGAGCATCTCTACTATATATCAGAATGTCATCTATAAAGACGACAACACATAGATCAAGAAAAAGTCAAAAGATTTTATTCATGAGTTCCATAAATGCAGCTGGTGCATTAGTTAGTCCAAATGACATAACTGTGAACTCATAGTGACCATACCTTGTCCTAAAGGCAGACTTAGGTATGTCACCCTCCTTGATACGCAACTGATGGTATCCCGACCTCAGATCTATCTTAGAAAAGATAGTTGCACCACACAACTGGTCAAACAAGTCATCATTCCTTGGTAGAGGATACTTGTTCTTTATTGTTACTTTATTTAACTGTCTATAATCAATACATAATCAGATCGATCCATCCTTTTTCTTAACAAAAAGGACTGGAGCACCCCATGGCGAAGTACTCGGTCGGATAATACCCTTCTCAAGCAACTGTTGTAGTTGTTTCTTGAGCTCTACCATTTCAGCAGGTGCCATTCTATACGACATTTGTGTTATTGGTTGCATTCCTGGAATTAGATTAATTTCAAAATCAATCTCTCAGGGCGGTGGAACACCTGAAAGTTCTTCAAGAAATACATCTTCAAATTCAATGACTATAGGAACTTCAGAAAGATAAGGGATCTCCATTGTGGTATAAACCACCTAGGCTAAGAATGCAAAGCATCCTTATCTCATCAACTTCTCAACTACCATAGATGACACAAGACATGTTGGAAGAATCTTTCTATCACCCTGAAAGATCCATGTGTCACCATCATTTGTGAACACAGCTTGCTTGGAACTGCAATCCAAGACAACCTTATACTTCTCTAAGGTATCCATACCAAGGATTATATCAAACCCATGCATTTCAAGTGGTATAAGATCCACCTGAATGCGGTGATCAGAAAAGGAAAAATTATAGGGAGAACACACTTCCCGCAATACTGCAGATCCCATCAAAGGTGTTTCCAACAACAAGCTATCTGCTCTATGACTGACAATCATGTTGCAGTCATCAATCACTTCTCGAGTGATAAAAGAGTACGTAGCACCCAGATCTATTAACACAGATATGAAGCGGGATAAAGACATATCAGAATTAAACAGTTCCATCTGACCTCTCACAACCCGAGGGTTGACTACTACTTCAGGTTGATTCATGGCATAGAATCTAGCCGTTGCTTACTGTTGACCCTGTGCTCGATTATTGGATGTAGAAGAACTGACTTGGGATGCTTATCCACATCCTCTAGCACCACTTACAGTCTGTTTCCTCTGAGAGCCTTGCTGACTCTGCCTCGGTTGCTGGGTCACATTCCTGACTTTCTCAGGACAGTCCCTCACCACATGGCCTTCTCTCCCACATCTATAACAGGTTAAATTCCCCCTCAGTGGTTTGGGTGGTCTTATTACTAACATTGAAACTGAGCTGTGAGCTCACTTCGGTGGTAAACTACGGTTTCTACCCTTACTTGATGTCAACTGCGTCTGGGTATTGAACCTTGGTGGTGGTGTAGGTACAAAATACCTTGGTTTCTTGAAACTTCCAGAACTCTGTCCTTGAAACTATGGGTACTCTTTCTTACCCTTGGTCTGTTGATTACAAACCTCTCTACATGTCTTATAGACTCCACAAAAGTGGAAAACCTCTCCCAGTTCTCCAAAGTAGACATCGGAGTGGTCAATTCAATGTTCAACCCCTTCTCGAATCGCCAAATTCTTTCCTCATCATTTGATGCCATATGCAGACAAAACCACAAAAGTTCCATGAACCTAGCTTCATATTCACTAATGTTCGTTGGTCCTTGCTTAATCCTCTCAAACTGAAAGATCTTCTCATCTAGATATGTCTTAGGAAAGTATCTAGCGACGAACTCATGCCTGAATTCCTCCCATCCAATCACAACTCCAGGTCTTTTGCCTTCCTCGATGGTCCACCAGTGGCCAACACTCCCTTTTAAGAGATATACAACATGCATGACCTTCTCATCATCAGGAATCATGAGGATTCTGAAGGCTTTCTCCAATTCAGTCAACCATAGGTCAGCATCTGCTGGGTCAGCTGTACCAGCATACTCTATGGATCCTACCCTCTTCAGCCATTCAAAAGTCTTGCCGACACCATGTCTTTCATCATGGGCTGGTGCCCTAGGTGTAGGTAATGGCATTCTATCCATCATATGGGTCATAGATTCTATAAACTGCCCAAACATAGCTTGAAAGGCTGGGTTCCCCATATTAGTTTGATTGAACTGGGGTTGTTCAGGGACAGGCTCTTCCCTATCTGGGTCTCTTGCACCTCCTCCCAGTGCAGCAACACTGCTCTCAACAGCGTGTTCATCGTGTGATCCAGACATCTTTAGTTCTTCTTCTCCTCCTATATGAGCAGAAGACACTATCAGATAACTGTAATACACTAGAACAGACTCAACAACCTTAATCCTATGTCTCTATAGACTCAGTGAACCCAGAGCTCTAATACCACTTAATTTGTGGGATCCGATTCACAAAACGAGATTAATTATTGCGGAAGTGTATTATTAGCAGTGGAATTAAAATCACTAAAATTTAAAAACATTTATCAAGAGATCCATTCACAGGAAACTCTTTCATTCCGAACCAAAGTATATCATTACATCATGGTTCACTAGTACATCTCTCGTACCATTTCTTCTCGAGAGTTACAACATTAACTACTCTGTTAAACTGTACATAAGCATCATAAAAATCTCGAGGCATCAAGCCAAAATCTCAAATCAAATTATCAAAAGCACTAACTCCTAGGACCCGAGAGTATAGAGACGACTCATAAGACTAACTATACAAGACCCAACAGCCATTGTCTCCACCTGATGGATCACTGTTGTCCCTGTGACTGCTGCTTCTCTCCCCCTTTAGAAGGGTTTCTGCCTTGTTGTCTGCGTCTACCTAAAAATGTTGAATCCCACGGGGGTGATACAATTATAAAAATTGCCCCAGCGGGAGATATAACTCTCTACCAAAACATTATCATTGCAGTTTAAAAGAGATAAACTCAGCAGTGGGATGATATAATTCAGTAGCAGTTGAATCAACATTTATGTAGATTAGAGCAACATTCTTATGCAAGTGATTCAACTATAACTTGATAAAGCAACATGTCTCTTATTTGATATGAATTAAAAGAACATAAGTACATTTATGTATCAAGGACATCCTAAGCAGTATAACATCAACCAGTGGTTCTCATATTTCAATCTTATGCAAATACGATACACGACTAATTATATTTTACAAACATATTTAAGCTCTGAGGAGATGAGGTATACCGCTCATACTCCAATCAACCATTTCTAGAATCGAAATCGGTACCAGAAATAGGTCAATGGAAGAGTCAGATTCCCATGACCTCCCACATCCCGGTCAGTACGGGACCACCATCAAGACTTATGTTAACTGCTCAAAATAGCTTTCCAGGGTATACTGGAACTTTTCTATAGAGTTACAACGTCAACTGCACTCTCATTGGCAATCGAGAGAATTAATGTTTATCTCCATCGACCCAACATTAAATATCATTGGGAGATTAATGATACATTCATCCCAACCATCGGGAGATTTGTGATACATCCATCCCGACACATGAAGGATTGAGAGGTTTAATGTTTACCTTCCCTAAATCTCTTCACAAGGACGTAAGGATATTTTCACCCATTTACCCCCACATATTCATAATATGCGAACCCCAAGAATTTCCATAGGAAAACCTGTTTCACCATCACCAACTTCTGACAATGACGGATCTATGGTCAGAGCACTACATGAACAAATTTCACTTGATTAATTAAGTACATTTTCATATTCTTTTAGCATCAGGCAAGTTCTCAAACATAACTTATTATGATAATGCTATAAAGAAATGTGTACTATTTTCATCAACTACTTAACAGTCTTTAAACGACATTGGGAACTTAGTCCCTCATTTCAATACTAGGAATTCTCATCCCTTCACAATCTTATCACCATAATCATATGGATCTGGGTAGTTAAACCCTTAATTCATCATTAAGCATTGTTACCACTTTTCTAAGTAACTATCACCTTCAGGTCATCTAACCAAGGTAAACATGATACTTGCTATTACAAGCATCACTCATGGTACTTGAGGCCCATTAACTCTCTTGTTACCTCTTACTAGGCAGCAAGGTATATTATGGCACACAAGGCCCAAACACAATAGTGAATTAAACATCATAGCTCATACCTGGCCATGATCATCATCTCAGAATACCTGCATGATTAGCACAATGATAACAATTATAACAATTGTATATCAATAGCATGTAAAACAAATATGAATTCACTATTCAAGGGTAACTCCACTATTCCCTTACCAGGGTTAGGGTTTCCCATTTCATGTCATATTTTTTGAGGATAATCATCCCATCACCCATATCAGGGTTATGGTTTATCACCATATTGCCCAAGATTAGGGTTCATTAAACATTACATAGTATTACCCTGGATTTGAGCTTCACAGCACATCAAACATTAGGGTTTCTCATGAAACCATCCTTAGTTAGGGTTTCACATAAATTTCATCCTAGAATAGGGACTACATTCCATAATCCACAATTAGGGTTTACTATTCATCCCAATTAGGGTTTCATGTTCCATCACCAATAATTAGGTTTTACTAATCATCCCAATTAGGGTTTCATGTTCCATTACCCATAATTAGGGTTTACTAATCACCTCAATTAGGGTTTCATGTTCCATTACCCATAATTAGGGTTTACTAATCATCCCAATTAGGGTGTTGCATCACATTACCCTAAATTAGGTTTACACATATCAACACCCTGGATTAGGGTTACATCCATACCTTGGATTAGGGTTACATCCATACCCTAGATTCAGGTTAAGGTTCAACAACTTTGTTAATTAGGGTTTATGCTCATGATTAGGGTTTCATGATCTCTTTACTTAAGGATCATACCCTTAATCACCACATGAATCATACTCATGTAAGAATTCCATTCTATCATCCTCTCAACTTGATTAGGTTATATCAATCCTTCAATCAATTACATACAACTATGATTGGCATAGTCTACCAAGTCATTGTTCTTATAAACAATTAGGGTTTATCCCTTAATTGGTACTCATCACTTAGGTACTTTTAGGGTTTCAACCTTTGTACCCTCATTGATTCCTATTACTAATAATCATTGGATTATTGGAACAATCATTACCTTCAATATCCAAATGATTGAACTACATTGAACTTCATTCGGTTTTGAAGGTTTCATCACCAAACGATTTTGAAACCGTTTAACACCAAACGGTTTTGAAACTGTTTGACCTCAAATGGTTTTCAAACCGTTTGCCCCCAAATGGTTTTCAAACCGTTTGCCCCCAAATGGTTTCAAGACCATTTGGTCTCAAATGGTCTCAAGACCATTTGGGCCAAATCAATCCCAAAATCGCAAGGGCTCTTTAGGTCATTCATCTATCCAATCAATTGCAATTGCACCATTGAATTGACTATTGGTTATTCAATTGAAGGATTCATCAATCAAAACCATTAGATCTTTATCCAATTGTCATGAATCAACCACTAACCCTCCAAATGGTTTTGAAACTATTTGGTCCCAAATAGTTTCAAGACCGTTTGACCCAATTTGTCTTGAAATCGTTAGGACCAATCAAGGATTCTTCAATCAACTTGATTAGGGTTTCCAATTGTCAGATTGTATACACATTGAATCAATAAATTGGATCCATTGGATCATAATACAACATGTAATTAGGTTCATACATTAAATGGTCAACTAAACCAAATGGTCAACCCTCTCATGCGTTTTGGATCCCATGTCACCAAACGGTTTGCAAACCGTTTGGTCTCAAATAGTTTGGTGAAACTGTTTAGACCAAAGGTCCAAGACCGTTTGCCATTGTTCTTGGTTGAGGTGTGTGTTTGTGATAAGGTTTTCATCTTCAACCTTTAGACTCACGAAACTACTACCATTTCCATGGAAATTCCATCAATCAAACAAAGCTATTGCAAGAATAACAGTGAAATCAATTGTATTGAGAAATCGATTTCAATGACAAAGATTAAGGGTTCAAGTTATATAACCCGCCTTCAATTAAGCTTCAAATCTTCAAGATCCACGGCTCCAATGGTGGTTTAAGCTCTAGCAACCTCCCAAGGTCCGTTCTCAAGCTTTTGGAGTGAAAGGATCGGCTAGGGTTGCAGATGGAGTGAAGAAATGAAGGAATTATGCTTTGTTTTATGATTTCCACCATGAAATCAAGAAGAACGAAGGTCAAGGACATACCAACAGGTTGGGGGCGTCCTTCCTGCTGTTCCTATCTCCCTTGGTGATTTTTCAAGCAAAGAGAAGAAATGAATCCGAAAAATTCCTTGGTTTGGGTGGTAAAGGGCTCTTTTATAAGAAAATCAATGAGAGAGAAAATGTTTTTATAAAAATCATTTAATTCCAAAATTGTCGCCACCACCTCCCCCTTGGTTTCTTTAATGCAAATGCAACTCTATACCACCTATATCCCTTCCATTATCCATGAATTAAGGGTAAAGAAATTAAGCACCTTAACACCTAATAATATTAATATATATTTTTGAGTGGAAATTCTTTTTCTTATAATAAGGTGAGTGGCGTTTTCACCTCCTTAGGATATTTCGTGGTCCTTGAAAAGATCAAGGACGTCCACATATATATGAATCCAAACATTTTAATTTTGGTTGAAGGCCCTTCAATTATTTTATTTATTTTTGCATTAATTTGAACTAATGTTTCCATTATGCTTAAATCTTGATTATTTTAATATCAAGATTCTCTCTCCTTCAAAGAGATACAAATGAGACACCCCTCTCATTTTATTTACTCCACATGATGCCAAGAAACATTAGGGACCTTTTTGAAGTTCTATATTGCATATTTCACCCTAAGTTTACGGTAATTTGCACATTACACCAAAACTAGGTTTTCATGCACAAACATTGCTTTATTAGTTCTTTCTTGGTATTCAGGCTATCACAAGCCATAATTCTACATCATCTTCACTCTCATGATGCCTCAACACATT
Source organism: Alisma plantago-aquatica (assembly GCA_963693085.1). Lineage (NCBI taxonomy): Eukaryota > Viridiplantae > Streptophyta > Magnoliopsida > Alismatales > Alismataceae > Alisma > Alisma plantago-aquatica. The sequence goes on from OY856410.1 coordinate 533,427,349, forward strand.
AGGAACATATTATCATGTACAATTTTGCAAACAAACCCCTCGACTTGGGTAATTTGCACTTTAGTCCAAAACAAGCAAAACATTAATTTCAACAATATTCAAAAAGGACTATAATTGCAATATAAGTTCCTCTTGAGCCTTAATTATCTTTCAAAAGATAAGATCAAGCATATAATCACTTTTATTAAACAAAACACCTAGGGTTAAACCATAACCCAGGTCAGGGATGTTACAGTGGTAATATTGGGGTCGATCCTCAGGGAGAGAGGGGGCACTAGAGCTAGGGTTTTGTTGGCTACGTTCCTATAGCGAAGATTAGGGTTTGAGGGTTTAAAGTTGGGTTTGGTAAGGTTATGCTACAATTGCTAGTAATAAAAAGTAATAATGAAACTAAGTTAACAAAAACTCTAGATTATTCTAGCAAGTAAGGCTATCAAACTAATCAAGGCAAGCAATTAGGATAAATCAAGGAGTTACAGTACACTAGAAAGCTAAGTTATCAACTAAGGTGCAATCTAAATAATTAGACAAGAAAGAGCCTACATTATCACTAATTATCCAAATTAACACAAGCAAGCTCAAAGGAGCCCTAACTACTTGAGCAAGAACTAACTATCCAGAACTAGGCAATTAGCTAAGGATTAACAAAGGAAATTGACTACACTAGCATTAACAAGATAAGAGAGAAAAAGTGGATTTTAAGCAGTATGATGGATAGGTGGGTCGTTTGGGAATATAACTTGGTATTAGTTGTGGGACGGTCAACATAGCATGCAAATCACACACTTAAATATAGACTACCAAACCAGACAACAAGGCAAGTGCTATTAGAATATACCCTATACTACTAGTTGGAAGAACTAGGGTTAGGTGTAATTCTTCCTAGGGTGTATTTTTCCACCCATAATTTTAGGTTGAGATCCAATGGTGTCTCAACCCTTCTTGAAATAATTTTAGACTTTGTTTATTACATGCACATATTGTAATATTGTGTTGTTAATGGAAAATTTTAAAAGTCAAGATTCCCTATATGACATTCTTTAGTTAGACATGCCTCATCTCTTGGTCTGATATAATTCTCTTAGTAATTATTTCTCTTGACCATCTTCTAATTTATTCTCTTCTTTTGAAATTTTGAAAGTAATGCCTATCTTTAATTATTTCACATATTCAACATTCACTGACATACTTTTCTCTTTGTGTTTCTCCTACCATGGGTGTTGCTTTCAACCCACCCAGATGTTGCTCAACTTGAGGATCAAGAGATAGGTGGGGACGCCCAAAACTAGCTATTGAGGATTTCTGAAATGGAAAGGTTACTCACCACAAACCGATCCAAGTAGTTTAGCCTTTAATTTTAGTTAGAAGATGTCTATGGCTCTTTAGTTTAACTCTGATGAGATTATCATGTAATAGTTAGATTTAAATTTCTACTGCAACAAAACTATGTTCATGTTATAATTCAGTTTTTAAGAAATATTGTGAACCCCAATTGCTTGATTGACTTTTATTTTATTATATTTAATCTATTGGGGTGTTTTGCAGATATTTCTTTAAATTAAAGTAAAGAGTGGTCCCTCTCGAACCCCACTGCTTACACTTTGTAATCTACACTTTGAATTCAATGCCTTGGGATGATGCTAGTTCAAGCATTTTTACATAATAAACATGAGGAAACAAAGATAAGTCATGAAATTGTTGAGGTTAGTAAATAAAATTATATTATATATTATTGGTACTCTATATATTCAACTTTTTTTCATATAAGTTGATATCATTAAGCAAGCCTTGATGAAATAATTGTGCATTTACTAATTTCTATATTGCTTAATGATCTTTGAAAAAATTCAATGTAATGTTTTCTTTTAGTGACCTCTTACATATGTGAAATAAATGGCTATCCTAACATGTTATGACTTACTAAAGGTCAGATTGATGTGACATTTAAATATGAGAAAATGGTACTATCCTGTATTATACTCACTTCATTTCATGAATATAGAAGATGGATTAAGAAATATAATGTTGGTGGAAAGGATGGTAGGACCTAGGGGCACCACTGGGTGAGTGTTGTGAGATTAAGGGATTTATTCCTATTGATAAAAATTGAATATATTTGACAGAAACAAGATATTGAATGTCTATACATGTGGTTGTATTATTACATGTTCATGTTATTTGATACTTAGTCATACATCACTTATTATATTGTTTGTATATAACTATGATATGCTAAAGAACTCTGACTAAGTTGCACTAAGAAAAATGTTATTCCTTTTCATGCAATAAACCAAAAAGACAAATAATTGAAGTATAGATTAAAACACTAATCATGTAGTGTATGTGTAACACCCCAATTTTCATATCACATGAGCAGAAGCTATTTTTTTCTCAACTTAGGAGTCTTATGTGAAGGATATGACTTAATTATTTTAAATTTGAACTTACTAAATTTTGATTCTAAGCTTATCTTATACTAAAATTGAGTATTGATAATTGAATATGTACTAAATTCTGAAACTAAATCTGAATCTTTACTCCTAAATTTTGAGATGAATTGAAATTTGAATTTGAAGTCTGATATTCATGTTATCTGATAAATCTATGTAGTTTTTATTTAATAAATGACTTAGTTTATTTTTTATATCTGATATATGACATCTAAATCCAAAGGATTGAGAAAAAAAACTAAATTAGATATATAAATATTGAATATGTGAAAGTAACTTAAGTATCAAATATCTAAAATATGTTGTTCTGATAAGTTAATTCAATATCTCTAAAGTCTCATTGCTCAAAGAATCATTAGATATGAGATATACATGATAAGTTGAATGTCTGAAAGCAACTTAATTTTTGAATTACCAAGAATCTAGTTTTGAGAGAACATAATCATTGTATCTAGGTTCCTTTGTTCAAGTCAATTTCCTTGTAATATTTTTGTTATATGGTTCCTTAAAGTTCAAAAATGATATTCACACTGATAACATCAACTTCAGAACACATCAACAAGATAATCACATCTTCTAGTTCTTACCTTGGTCTAAAATCTCTGTCAAGATTTTCTCCATTTCACGATTGCTCCAACGAGCCCTTATACACATTTTTCTAACAACCAAGGTGATTCCTATGAATTCTAGAATCTTGACAAAAAAAATAATTTTTTAAACTAAAACTTACCCCTTTTCTTTTATTATTTCTAGACTGGCGGGCTTAAAGGAGGCCACGATGCTCAGGACCACAACACATTCTTTGCTTACTAAGAAAGGACCAACCTTTGTTCCTTTCTCAACTTCTCATTCACAAATGCATAAGAGGTGGTTGACTACCCTATTTTTCTATAAATACAGAGCACAACATCACCCATGGAGAGGAGATGTCTCCAACAACTAGCTTCATGGGCACCAACTATAGAAATCATACAATTTTACATCTGGGTATGAATCAGCCCAAAACTTCCTCTAGCTGCCCAAACAATCAATAAGTCTTGGTGGCTTGAGTCATCACCTTGTTGTGCTTGATCAAGTTTCTACTCTACTATCTACTTCTTCATTGCAAAGTAAAACGTCGAGACCTCTGACTAGGGAAACATTACCATTCTATGAAAACACTCCCCTTTGGATGCAAGGGGTCCTATACTACAACCTAGATTGATTATCTCTAGCATGTGTCCTCTTGACACCTTATTTTCGCCTTAAGATGTTACTGTGTGGTGATGGGAAGAGATGTAGAAAATAAGAAAGGTATCAATTGGTACACTACTATATCATTTGTGCAAGGGGTAAAGGGGTCAAAGAGGTCAACAATATGTGAGGGTTTCAAGAAGCACAGTTGCCTCCCTTAAAATAATGTGATTGTGCATATTAGGCTAACTCCCTAATTTATTACTTTGTTTTGTTCCACAAGATGTTGAGGATGAACATGCTAAAAATATATTTTAGTTAATTTCAACAAAAAAAGTCAAATCCAAATAAAATCTTTACTTCTTAAAGTCTATATCTTCCAAAGTGATTATCTCAACTAGAGGATACATTTTTTCTATGTATTTATTAGTCTGTGATCTAGAAAAAGAGTCAAACGTAATATTATCCATTTAACTAACTATCTATAATAGAATCATATCAAGAATCAAATTGTTGATATATTAATTAATCTTTTATTGAAATTTTCACATTCACACATCATCTCTAAATTTTAGTATCATGTCGCTAGAATAATTTAAAAAAACATACTCATTGACCATTAGAATTCATGGATTACATGACCATAAATCATATTTCAGTTTTACACATTGATTGCCTTGTTTCTTTTTCTAGTTAAACTAGTCTCTCATAATTCATAATTGACTATGTCTTTTCCTTTCACACCACCCAATTTCAAATGGAAGGAAAGGATGGAATATTCACACTTTCTTTAAATCTACAATTAATATTATCCCTTATTTGATATTACTATAATTAATTATTAAAAAATCCAACATCAACCAAAAATAACTAAATATTTATTACGCATCCTATATATCTCAAATAAACTATTATTTATCATAGTACGATATGTCTAGTATTTTAACAAAAAACTAGAATAATCTTTTTTTATTATTTAATTCTGCAAATATATTGATCTCCAATAGATTACATGAATGCCTTAACAGAAGCATGGGAAATAAACTAGGTTTCCAATCATTTTTTAATGACTAAACCTAGCATTCTATGTTAATTAATTTCATTATTTACAAAACCCTCTAACTTTTGGTTTCTTACCAAACATGTTCAGATCAATCACTCCAATTCTAAAAAATCATTCATAAGGGTATAAGATTACATTTAATTTAACTTTTTTATATATATTTCCAAAAATGAAAACTAATATGGTCAAATTACAAAAACAATTAGATAGGATTACTCACCCCCATTAAAATCATATATGTTTGACATGATCTTGGATTTACATGACAGAAAACAATATTCAATTGTGCATTTTAAATACATAATTTCCCTTTTTTGCTTGAATCAAAATAAAATACCCATAATTGAATGTTCTTTTCCTACATCAAGGTTTCCAATCGTATAGGGAAGGTGATGGTCCAATGCCAACACTATCTTATAATCTCCAAATATTATAAACATTTTTAAAATTAGTTCTACTATGTTTAATTTGTTCAAAGACTAGAATGGTAACAAAAAGTAACACGATATATCCTTAATTCTATATTCAATATATTATTTCAATATCAAAAAAATTCAATTAGTACACATTTACTTTATCCAACTTTCCCAAAATAACAATTCTAAAGTAAATCCCGATAATTTCTTAACATTTATTTCAAACACAAAATGACAAGTAAAATCATAATAAATGTTGTACAAAATGTCTCATGTATGATTTCATCAAAGAATTTGGCACCTAACCTGTTTCTAAATAAAAAATATATCAATTTAAAGTTATTCCTATCATTAATTACTCCCAAAACAACCATGAAATATTTTCCAAAAAGAAATTATTAATAAAGGTAGAACTTCATATCGTGATGTTTGACGAAGAGTTCAATATTTGATTCATTATCATTTTAAAATCTCGAGAAACAATTCATTTATCATCTATCAAATTATTTGATTTATTTGACAATGAACCACATTTAGCTCTATCTTTCTTGAATTTATTTCCATATATAAAGTTAACCAAAAATCATAAAATGTTGAACACTAGTGTGTATTTATCTAAGGAAGATAAATAAGGTCTTATTATTTTAAAATGAAATCTGATGATATTTTTAATCACTTGAATCACTTTTTGGTTAAACAATATTTATCGTTTTATATGAACATTATTAAATTCTAGAACTTGGTAAAATTTTATTTTACTATTATATCAATGTTATATTTTTTTCAAGAAATTCATTAACATATGACAATAGCCAAAATACCATTTCAGCTCTATTGTGGTGATGGACTAGTGATGGTTTCAAAATGTGACTATAGATCATCAGATCCACAACATATGTGTCATGTATTTGGCTTGGACCTCATAAGGATAAAACTATATACATTAGAATACTCAAAATTTTGGTTGTTATGATTCCACCCACCTTATTAGGAATTTTGTCTTAGAAATTCGTCTAGGCAAAATGCAACCTACCTGAATCTAGGAATCAAGTCCAACATTTATCTATTCTTGTGCCTTTTATATTATTTTAACTTAAAGTATATTTGCTAAATTAAATATGGATTAATTGAATTAAAGAAAGTATAATGTTACAAAAAAACACCTTCTATAAAATTATAATGATAAAGTAATTAATTAATTCCTCATTTGGGTATTAGATTTACAAATTCACCAACAAACTATATTGATCCTAAATTAACAATATAAAATAACTCTAAGTCAAATTAATGAAACATATTCGATAAATATGCCATAAAGGTAAAACATTTACTAAGAAATACATAAAATGAATTAGTTAAGTACTTATCATCCAAGTAAAGAAATAAAATATCAAATGGAATTGAAAGAATAAACTAACCTTAAAATCAGGATCCTCGCATCTTACTTAGTCAATATGTCAAACTTGAAGTCAATCAAGAATCATTAACCCCCTCATTTAATTAAATGAATTCACAAACCTTAATATATGCAAAGTCAATTTATATTTCATTTAAAACCTTAGTCAGTAATAACTACCCCATAGCACCCTCAACCTTGCCAGTGACCCTTCACCCATGCATCTTTCATGTTGGGTGCAGTAGCTGCAACGACATGGCCATTCTCCCTTCGTCTTTCCATTTTTCCTCTTCCCCACTCTTCCTAGGCTTTTATTCTCCTTCTCCCCCTCCCCTATATCTTCTCCTTCATCTTCCTTAGCCCCAAAAAACCTAGCCACAATCTCCATTCCCTCATGGACCCTCAATGTTGCAGCGGCAGAAATCCATTATCCTCATCACCATGGCCACCACCAAGCTTCAGGGACCAGTGGTGGTGCCCTAGGGTAGCCTTCACCAAACAAATCAGATCCTCTTAATCCTATAGCCACTCTTCTTCTTCCACATTCCACCAACACAAACCATGTTGTAGCCATCACCAATGCTACTATCCATCGCTCTTTCATCCTACAGTGTCCATCTTCCTTCTTTCTTCACACCAAAGATGCAGACTCTTAAGAGATCGGACCCAACTGCCAAATCCCCTTCTAGACCAAACCTCCCATACTTTCCTTCCTCCTCCTTTATCACCCTTTCATCATCCTAGGCAGACCAACAACCTAGAATAGCATTTGCCTTGTCCAAGCTCATGTAACAAACTCCAAGAATTGCAACCAATACCTTTGCTTGCTGCTCATCCTTTTCTTCATTAACATTTGTCTTTGTCCTAGCACCTTTATTCTTTGAAAGTTCATCATGGTCATTCACGGTAGAATATGCAACAACTATAACCCTTTTTCCCAACCATCCCAATATTTGAAATAGTTCCTTTAGATTGTTATCACTACCTAGAAGCCATGGACGCCACTACTAGTTGAAGATTGTTGACCAAATTCCTTCTTACGACCTGTTGTTCCTAAGTTCTATCCCTTGATCATCATCATCAATCCTCAACCAGAATGATCTGCAACATACAAATCTAAAATACCTAAAGTCAATTCCACTATAGGACCTCTTCAACATCCTAATTATATAAGTGCCACCATCAATCCCTATAGAGGGGTCCTCATACATGTTGTAGTATTGAGAACTCATTTTCACAAGGCACCAGTATTGGCATTGGTAGTGGAAGTTGCAATATCAGTAGCATATCTATGCTCGAACTCCTATACGATGAGGATGACCTTCGGTGTCATCCTAGTGAAGTAGTAGACAATAGCACACCATGTATTCACTGGTTGAAACTGATTCATGGGGGATCAAGTGCGTGAAAGCACCAACAGTAGGTCAGTGTTTGTTCTCATACATTTTAGTACTTAGATATCAGTTTAAACAAGAGATCATATTTGAATGGTGATTAGGATATATATATAGGATAATGCAAATGCAAGCAGATGAACTAATTTATTGTTTACGATTTATGTAGAACTTTATCTTAACGCTATAGTAGTATACACTAGACAAGATGATAATTGAGTTTATTAAGGACATACTACATAGCTACTATAATAAACTATATCTCATGATCAATATCCTTAATGTTTAACATATACAATATTGATAAATAAACCAAATTATAGAAAATTATGTAATTTTGATGAATATTAATGTAGTATATTCTAAATAATGATTTGACTGATGCTATGATATTTTAAACCCTATATATGTAGATGTTTGATTGGTATTTAGATTTACACTATGAACCTCATAAGTATTTTATTTATCCTGACCAACTTCAAATAAAATGTTATATGAAACAAAGCGCATGCATAATATGATTGGTTATGGTGAAAAAACATAGTATGTTGGTGTATATATATACATTAGTATGCCCATACATCAATGAGTGGTGTTTATTTATTGACCTATTCTTTATTGTAAGAGATAAAACCTAGATCTTCCCAATAAGAACATTTTAGTAAATATAGCTAATGAGGAATATATATTTGATGACAGTGGACTAATTTGAACTATATGATATTTATATAGAATGCTTGAGAGAGAGAACAAAAATAAAAGATCTAAATGTGAGGAATGCATATGGTTAGAAACACATATAAGTAACCTGGATATACTTGGTGACTGTAGAGGAATGTTAGAACTAGAATAGATAACCAGTGGATCATATATTCACTTAACAAGAATAGAATCCTAATATGTGACTACATGATCAAGAATTAGGATAAGAAAGATATGAATATATATATAGAAATGTATACACATGTTCACTTTAGTGTTCCTAACAGATGTTATAAGTACCTAGGATGATTACTCAACTTTGAGCACCAATTATACCTATTGAGATAACCATTAGTCATGAAGACCAGGTATGTTCTCTTCCCTATTTAATTTTGGGCATTAAACTGTCTATATTATTCCTATAATGAGGCATTCCTGCTAATTCGTTGTTTTATTTGTTTGATAGTGAAATCTCCTTATTCTCAAAAATTGATCAATATCATGTTCGGGTCCCACTCTTTACAACTTGGTATCAGAGAAAAAGCAGTCGGTAACTTGACTATATCTATTTATCCTCTACACGTTCCTTATTTGGGTAGTTAGGTAACCCTTACGAGCTAATGATATACCTAATACGAACTTGTGAACTACCAATTAGGATTCAAATTGGTTACTTCCACTCGCCACTTTTGAGTAACCCTAGTAGTTCCTCCAGCATATCTTCAAAGGTGGAAATTGTGCTATGTAGGAGTTGACATTTCTAGTTTATAAATCCTATTACCTCTTTTATGAGAAATCATTTCAACTAATATAGGATTAAGGATGCCTCAAACATATACACTTAGGCTTATCCCGAACTCCCTTTTCCTATTGTATATGTTAAAGGTTCTCTTGGTATATTTATGCTGGCATGAAAAGTGAAAGAAATCAAATTAAAATGTGGCGATTTATAAGAATACACATAATGAAAAAAAAGAAAAAAAAAAGAGAATCAAGGGGAAAAAAGGGGGAAATGTAACACAATGAATCTTAGATGTAATATCCATGTAAACATTTTTCCCAAGTTTCCCTTTCATTTCTATCAGTTATGTCATTCATGTTTAATTAGGGGAATTTATAGTGGTTTAGTGAACATTTATTCACTAATTATACCAATACAAGGGTTTATGCACAAATACCTCACTGAAAGCTTTATTACCACAATTAAGTGCTATAAACCTTAATATAACTTTTTTATGTGATTTTAAAAAAAACATGAGCCTAACTTTCAAATTTGGTTCGATTTGGATGTTGCTTGTGTAAGTTATGCAATTCTAGCTACATTTTGGACTTTTATGCAATTCAACCAATTAGGAGGTTTTCTTTGCAAATTATCAACTGAATTTTAATCATTAGATATTCCCTTACCATTATCAAGATTTTGAACAATGGGGCACCTGGTTGCACCTTGGTTTGAAGGTGTTTCTCTCTAAGGGCATTATAGGGATTACCCTCTTTTTAAATGAGCTTATCTTTAAAAGCTATCGACCAATTGGGTTATTTCTTAAATTGGAGGATGGTGGGGATGGCCTAGAAGCCTTCAAGGGCTTTCAAGACCGACCTTGGATATATAAGAACTTTCTATGAGTTGTCCTCTTGCATAGACATGAAGCCTTAGCCTAAGGACACATGGAAACTCCCATAGACACCTCATGCTTGCCCCCTTCTTTATAAAGCCAAGCCTACCCCTTCCCACCTCCCAATCCAAGAAGCAATCCTCTCCTTCTCTTTCCCCCATCTTAGAGAATTGTCCCTTCTATGTTTGTCCACGAAGTTGCTGTCCCAAGGTAAAAGAGGGTGCCTACCTTGGTGAAGAAGGCTCCTAGGGTTCCAAATTTCTCTATTTTAGGATTTCTTAAGCTCCTCCTTGGGGATTTTAACCAAAAATAGTAAGTATCCTCCTTTCCTTCCCTATTTTCATACTGTTATTATTCCACCCACCTTCTTCTAGGTTTGAAACATGACCTTCCATGATAAAACTCCACCTAGAACCCTAAAACATTTCATCTCCTTGCTCTTTTGCTAGAGTTTGCACCTCTAAAGTGGAGAAGGTGATCTTTTCTCAAGAAAGGAGTTTTCTTGGAACAACCAGACCTTCTAATCACATGATACTTGATGTTTGGACCTTCTTACCTTCCTAGTGGTGAGTTTTGTTAGCCCCCTTCTCATATATTGCTTACTACATGCTTAAAACTCATGCTTCTATGTTTAAAATCGATGATTTCCATCTCTTTTTACCATGTTCTTCTAGGGATTTGGTTTCTTGTTATTTTACCTTCTCTAGAAGTTCTAGTTTGGTTACTTATGCAACTTCAAACCTGATATTGGGTCAAATGGTGTTTTCTCCCTCTCCCCCTGTCTTCAATTATCTCGATCAGTTTGATGATGTGGCAATTTCCTATTGGTCAGTATTGAAAAATTCATATCTTCTAAACTGCTTGTCCAATTTTAACAAATAAATATTTTTTGGAATTAGAAAATTAAACTATATCTAATAAAAATATTTTCAAGATCTGATTTCATGGTTTGACGAAGGGTGGTTTTTGTAAAATAAATTTGATGCATAAAATCCATAAAAAATACATCTTAATCATCATAACTCCAAAATTAACATAAAAATATGTTTTCTTCATCAGGAGAACCTAATAAGTTCATTGGTGATATTTTCAAAATATAAATCTGATTTTTTCTAAAAAGTTATGAAATTAGGGTTTCTATACATTAATGTGCACTATGTACACTAATACATGTTAATACATTGAAAATAGGCAAAGTGGAACTTGGACTCAATTAAAGTTGTGAAAGTTAGAAATTGATACCAGTAAGAGAAGTATGTGCATTCCTTACACCCTATATTGGGATAATTGTAGCCATACCCTATATTTCCCTAATGAGGCTTAAATGAACCCTAAATCTTCTATTCTTGAATCCTAATGTTGTTCATGCCTCAAATCAGATTATAATTTCTTCTTGTTTGGGTCTTATACCCCACTGCCATGCTTATTGAATATTATGACTACTCTTGCCATGACTACTTTTCTAGCATGTAGATTTATGTTCTATTTAATTTAAAGTAGCGGTACTTATGTACAACCACCCACAGAGGGAATGTATTTAATCACCTTGGGGAATGTTTTTATTCTCCCCTATATAATTGTGTAGGTGACTGGGAATGTCTTATTCTCCCCTCACATATAGGTTAGAGGTCCGGTAGGTTCCTCTGCCCTAATTAGTTAGGTATACATAATTATCTTACATGCAAATATTTTTTAATATAATTGTTAATGGAAAGTTTCTTTTAAATGTAGCCTCATACTCTTGTTATCTTCATCTTATGATGAACCCTAGCATGTTCTTATTTACTTTACATATCTTGCTATCATAGACTAGTTTTGTGACACATACCTTATTTCTTTCCCCTTTTGTTGGGTGCTTTCCCAACCACCCAGGTGCTGGTGCTGAGCAAGGAGAAGGATAAGTTTGAAGGAAGTCATCTCAGGAGTAAATCTCAAGCTATATGAAACGATATCTAGGTTTCTATAGCTAGATCCTTATCTCTTATCTTTTTCTGTTGGGAACAATCATGTAATGAACAATGAAAGCCATGTAATAGGCTTAGTACTTTTATTTCCACTACTATTGACATGTTATAATGTATCTGGTGCATGCTTATTTACTTGCAATATTATACATGCATCCCTCAATATCTTTTATCTTTCTAAAAACATGCATGTTTTGTACTTCCTTTAAATTTTAGTAAGGAGATGATCTCTCCTCTTTATAACATGGTATTAGAGCCTTTAGGCAACTATTAGGACATGAAGTTGAAGCAAAGGTGTCTAGAATGGATCAGGGTTTTAGGAGCTGGAAATATTTTCCTCCGCACCACTAGTGTGGTTTATGAGGACTCTCGTGCCCATATGATACCGGCCTGGCCTGAGCTGATACGAATTGCCCAATATAGTATGCTTTTAGGCAATATCATTCTAGATACTCTTTTCTCATCTATGCTTCTATTCTTTTCTCATCTATGATTCAAATACTCCTAGGAACTTAATATGTTAACCCTACCTTTCAGGATATGTGACTTGTTCGACAGCAGGAACAAGGGAAACAAGTCGAACCCTAACGACTCCAATGTGGGAAACACTCTCGTGACTCCTGTCGGCCATAGTGTGGTCAACCCTACTACTCCGGGAAGCCCCACCTTCACACTGGAGAAAGAGCAGGAAATGCTGTGCCAGTTTCTCTCCACCATGATGGGGTAGCTCCACAATGTGGCCGCCAATGCCAACAAGCCGAGGGAGTTCATCCTCACTGACTTCATAAAGATGTAGCCAGCCTACTTCAAGGGTGAAAGTGAACACAACATAGTGGATAAAGCTGATGAATGGGTGTTGTCTTTGGATCAGACCTTCAAGGGTATGGCATGCCCTCCTCACCAGAAGGTTCAGTTCACGACATATGTGCTGGATAGACCCGCATGTGTCTGGTGGAATGGTGTTGCCCGCACTCGAGAGACCTCTACCATTGAGTGGGACTAGTTCCTAGAGCTCTTCATGGAGAAGTACATCTGTCCCGCCTTCCTGAGGAAGAAGGAATCCAAGTTCTATAGCCTCAGGCAGGGAAGCATGAGTGTGGCCAACTACATCCAATGGTTCCTACCTCTGGAACACTACACCACCGACCTTGGAGCTGAGAGAAGGGCAACTTTGTTCTTAGAGAGCCTAAACTACCAAGTGGGTTGAAGTCTTTTTCTGCAACTTCCACTCACCTTCCAATAGATGGTGGATAAGTCCCTAGTCATCGAGTCCTACCCAAGATTCCAATCCTATAGATACAGTAATGGCTACAACAACAAAAAGAGGAAGAACCCTACCCAGAATGAGAATTGTGGACGTGATCGGTGCAATAGGTGCTCTCGCCACCATCCTCCAGGGAGATGTCATGCCAACAATGCACCTACTCGTAGAGACAACCAGCCTCCTCTGACCTTCCACGAGTGTTGCCAAGTTGGGCATATCTGACCACTCTGTCCCCATTTCCAACAGGGACGGAATAATGCCTAGCTGCCACAACACTCAAAGTAGAATATGGTCTATAGAATAATAACAACAACGACAACTAGAACTCGAGGCAACCACCAGTTGAGAGGCGGAATGGGAGAGGGTTTTCTCTCAATGTTGAGGAAGTAGGAGAAGATAATGAAGTTATTGAAGGTACCTTGCATCTTAATATGCATATATAAAGACACTATTTGATTTAGGCTCATCCAATACCTTCATATCCTGTCATCTTCCTTCTATGTTAGAAATAGAATCTGAGTATATGGATCATATACTAGATGTAAAAACCCCTAGCGGTAAGATCTATTCTTCGTATCTCCAAACTCGGGCCATGGACCTTTGTATATCTGGTATAATGTTTCCCTCAAATTTCATCTTGCACAATGTGACCGCCTTTAATATCATCTTGGGAATGGATTGGTTGAAGAGGTACAAAGCTATTTTGGTTTGTGAAAAATCAAAGATTAGTTTGTCACATCCTATTGAGGGAAGATTGTGTGTCAAGGGTAGGCAGTGAGAGGATTGGCAATTTGTTATCTCTGCCATCAAAGATAAAAAGCTAGTCTCACAAGGGTGTAGAGCTTTCTTAGCCTCTATATTCCTCGAGGCCACACCTCCTTCTCTCGACCACATAGATTTGGTGAAGGACTTCTTGGACGTCTTTCTTGTGGAGTTACCTGGTTTTCCACCAACTTAGGAGGTGGAGTTCTCCATAGATCTTGTACTTGGAACTTCGCCAATATCAAAGCCACCTTACTGCTTGGCCCCTGCCGTGCTTGTCGAACTGAAGAAGTAGCTGGAAGAGCTTCTCGACATGGGCTTCATCCTCCCCAATGTTACACCTTGGGGAGCCCCTTTATTGTTCGTGAAGAAGGAGGATGGTTCGATGCGGATGTGTATGGACTACCATGTGCTTAACTAAGTAACAATGAAGAACCGTTATCCTTTGCCTCACATCGACGACTTGTTCAACTAGCTAAAGTCAACCATTGTGTTCTCCAAGATGGATCTGTGAAGTGGCTACTACCAGATATGCATGAAGGATGATGATGCCCCAAAGATGGCATTCAGAACTCGCTATGGGCATTATGAATTTATGATCATGCCTTTCAGCTTGACAAATGCCCCTATTGCTTTAATGGACTTGATGAACAGAGTGTTCTGCCCATACCTTGACAAGTTTGTGGTGGTGTTTATCAATGATGTTTTGGTTTATTCAGAGACATTAGAACAACATCGTGAGCATCTATGGATTGTACTCAACACACTACAACAAAATCAACTCCATGCAAAATTCTCAAAGTGTGAGTTCTGGACAAAGGAAGTGATGTTTATGGGTCATGTGATTTCTATCAGACATGTAGTTATTGATCCTGCAAAGGTAGAAGCTATGACCAAGTGGAAAGCTCCAAAGAATCCCTCAGAGATCTATAGTTTCCTCAGCTTAGCAGGTTACAATTGAAGGTTTATCAAGAGCTTCTCTGAATTGGCCTTGCCTTTAACCAAGCTGACGCGAAAGAAGGTCAAGTTCTCTTGAACACCAAAATGTGTGAACAGTTTCCAAAAGTTGAAGGAGTGTTTGACTTCTATTCCTGTTCTTGCCTTGCCTGTTGAAGGCATACCCTATGTCATCTACACTGATGCTTCTAAAGAAGGCTTAGGGTGTGTTTTGATGCAAGCCAGAAAGGTGATCGCCTATGCTTCCCGCCAATCGAAACTGAATGAAGCTAATTGGCCTACACATGATTTAGAGCTTGCTTCCATCGTTCATGCTCTGAAAATTTGGCGACACTATCTCTATGGTTTGAGTTTTAAGTTTTCTATGACCATAAAATCTTGAGGTACCTATTGACATAGAAGGATCTAAATCAATGACAACATAGGTGGATGGAATATCTCAAAGATTATGACTTCACCATCACCTATCATCCTGGTAAAGAAAACGTTGTAGTTGGTGCTTTAAGTCACAAGAAGGATGTTGTTTGTGCCACTCTGAGATGTTCAATATGGGAAATCTTAAACATGAGACTAGTTGGAGACCTCAGCCTGTCGATTTAGTGGATGAAGACAAGTTGTGTGTTCATATGGCTTGTTTGACAGTTACACCGACCTAGATCTCGAAAGTCATTGTTGCACAGCTGGAAAATTATGAGCTAGAAGAGATGAAGGCCTTGACTAAGAAACCACAATCTGACTTCTCTGTCGGAGTGGATGGTGTTGTCCTCTTTATACAAAGGTTGTGGATTCCCAATGTAGGTGATATGAGATATAATATTTTGAGTGAAGCTCATGGGTCCAAGTACACTATTCATCCTGGCACAACAAAAATGTACAAGGACTTATAGTGAAGCATGTGGTGGAAGAACATGAAGAATTATATAACTCTATTTATCATGAAGTGCTTGACATGTCAGCAAGTCAAGATCAAACATCAACGACCTGGTGGTCTTCTTCATCCTATTAAAATTCCAGAATGGAAGTGGGAGAAGATCACAATGGACTTCGTTACTGGTTTCCCCAAGTCCAAGAAAGGTTATGATGTTGTTTGGGTGGTTATTGATCATCTTACAAAATCTACTCATTTCTTGCCTTTCAAAACCAATTACAAAGTTACAGATATGGCTTAGTTGTACATTGAGTGGATTGTACGCCTGCATGGAGTACCTGAGGTAATAGTTTCTAATTGTGACCCAAAGTTTACTTCTCATTTTTGGGTCATAACCAGGAGGAGATGGGTACTGACTTGCATTTCAGTACTTCTTACCACCCGTAGACTGATGGTCAATCTGAGATAACAGTTCAGATTCTAGAGGACTTGTTTCGTGCTTGTGTTATGGATTGGGGTGGTGCATGGGATCGATATCTACCATTAGCTGAGTTTGCTTACAACAATAGCCACCAAGCTAGTATTGGTATGCCACCTCTTGAAGATCTCTATGGTATACCATGTCATTGACCATAGAATTGGGATGATGTTGGTGAACGTTCTCTAGTGAAGACCGATGACATGAAAATGATGACAAAAAAGGTACAGATGATACAGAAATGCATGAAATCTCCTCAACACTGACAGAAGATGTATGCTGATAAGAAAAGGTATGATGTTAACTTCCTAGTGGGTGACTATGCATTTCTTAAGATCAAGCCTATCCATTCTATTGCAAGATCTAAAGTTAAAGGCAAGTTGATTCCCTACTATGTTGGACCATTTGACATATTAGATAAGGTTGGAGACTATGCATACCTCTTAGATTTACCTCCTTCCTATGATATGATTCATAATGTGTTCCATGCCTTTGTGTTGAAGAAGTATGTGAAGGACTCTTCTCATGTGCTTATTGTTGAGGCTTTGTAAATACATGACAATCTGATCTATGAAGAGCTACCTATGAATATCCTTGACTCACGAGTAAAGTAGATGAAGAATAAAGAGATTGAGTTGGTAAATGTTTTGTGGAAATATCATGGTCTGGAAGAAACCACTTGGGAGTTGAGAGATGAAATGTTACGTACTCACCCTTCTCTTTTTTCTTGAGATTTCGAGGATGAAATCCTTTTAAAGGGGTGGAGTGTTGTACCATTATGAATCTTAGATGTAATCTCAATGTAAACATTTTTCCCAAGTTTCCCTTTCATTTATGTCATTTATGTCGTTCATGTTTAAATAGTGGAATTTATAGTGGTTTAGTGAACATTTATTCACCAATTGTACCAATATAAGGGTTTATGCACAAATACCTCAGTGAAAGATAATTACCATAATTAAGTGCTCTAAACCTTAATATAACTTTTTGATGTGATTTAAAAACATAAAATGAGCCTAAGTTTCAAATTTGGTTTGATTTGGATGTTGTTTATGCAAGTTATGCAATTTTAACTACATTTTGGACTTTTATTTAATTTACCTAATTGGGAGGTTTTCTTTGGAAATTATCATCTGAATTTTAATCCTTATATATTCCCTTACCATTCTCGAGTTTTTGAACCATGGGGCACCTGGTTGCACCTTTGTTTGAAGGTGTTTCTCTCCAAGGGCATTATATGGATTACCCTCTTTATAAATGACCTTATCTTTAAATCTATCAACCAATGGGGTTATTTATTTAATTGGAGGATGGTGGGGATGTCATAGAAGCCTCCATGGGCTTTTAGGACCAACCTGTGATATACAAGAAGTCTCTATGAGCTTTCCTCTTGCATGGACATGAAGCCTTAGCTTAAGGACACATGGAAAGTCCCATAGACACCTCGTGCTTGCCCCCTTCTTTATAAAGCCAAGCCTACCCCTTCCCACCTCCCAATCCAAGAAGAAATCCTCTTCTTCTCTTTCCCCCAGATTATATCATCGTCCCTTCTATGTTTGAACATGAAGTTTCTATCCCAAGGTAAAAGAGGGTGCCTACCTTGGTGAAGAGGGCTCCTAGGGTTCCAAATTTCGCTATTTTAGGATTTCTTAAGCTCCTCCTTGGTGATTTTGACCAAAACTAGTAATTATCCTTCTTTACTTCCCTATTTTCATGTTGTCAGTATTCTTCCCACCTTCTTCCGGGTCGTAACCTTGACCTTCCATGATAAAACTCCACCTAGAACCCTAAAACATCTCATCTCCATGCTTTTTTGCTAGGGTTTGCACCTCTAAAGTAGAGAAGGTGACCTTTGTTCAAGAAAGGAGCTTAGCTTGGAACAACCAGACCTTATAATCTTGATATCCTTGCTGTATGGACCTTCTTACCTCCTAGAGATGTGTTTAGTTAACCCCCTTCTCATATATTGCTTACTACATGCTTAAAAGTCATGCTTCTATGTTTAAAATCGATGATTTCCATCTCGTTTTACCATATTCTTCTAGGGTTTTGGTTTCTTATTGTTTTACCTTCTCTAGAAGCTCTAGTTTGGTTACCTATGCAACTTCAAACCTGATATTGGGTCAAATGGTGTTTTATTCCTCTCCTCTTCTCTTCAATTATCTCGATCGGTTTAATGATGCAGCAATTTCCTATTGGTCAGTATTAAAAAATTCATATCTTCTAAACCGCTTTTCCAAATTTGATAAATAAATATGTTTTGGAGTTGGAACATTAATCTATATATAATAAAAATATTTTCAAGGTATTATTTCATGGTTTGAATAAGGGTGATTTTTGTTAAATGAATTTGATGCATAAAATCCATAAAAATACATCTTAATCGTCATAAATCCAAAATAAACATGAAAATATGTTTTCTTCATCAAGAGAACCTAAT
Source organism: Alisma plantago-aquatica (assembly GCA_963693085.1). Lineage (NCBI taxonomy): Eukaryota > Viridiplantae > Streptophyta > Magnoliopsida > Alismatales > Alismataceae > Alisma > Alisma plantago-aquatica. The sequence goes on from OY856410.1 coordinate 533,446,292, forward strand.
AAGTTCATTGGTGATATTTTTAAAATCAAAATCCACGTTTTGCTAAAACGTTCTGAAATTAGGGTTTCTATACATTAATGTGCACTATGTACTCTAATACGTGTTAATACATTGAAAATAGGCAAAGAGGAACTTGGACTCAATTAATGTTGTGAAAATTAGTAATTGATATCAATAAGAGAGGTATGTGCATTCCTTACACCCTATGTTGGGATAATTGTAGACAAACCCTATATTTCCCTAATGAGTCTTAAATGAACCCTAAATCTTCTATTCTTGAATCCTAATCTTGTTCATGCCTCAAATTAGATTATAATTTCTTCGTGTTTGGGTCTTATACCCCACTGCCATTTTTGTTGAATATTACGACTACTCTTTTGGTAGGTGGAGGGTGGCCCTTGTTCTGGTCATGGTCTTTCTTTGTGAGCTTAGGGCAGTTTGACTTGAGGTGCCCGATTTCTCCACAATAGTAGCATGCACCCGTACCATACCTGCATGGGCCTGCATGGTTCTTCTTGCATGTCAGACATTGGGGCTTCTCAGCTTCAACTGTAGGTTCAGGTACCTTTCTTTTAGGGTTGTTGGTAGGCTGGTATTGGTTGTCCTTTTGGGGGACTTCTTTCTTGTAGGATCATCCAGGGTGATCTTCAAGCTCTAGGGCTGCATCTAGGGCTGCTTGGAGGGTTCTATGGCCTCTTCCTGACAAGGCAAAACTCAAGTCGGGCTTGAGTCCTCGGATGAATTTCTTTGTTCTACGTGTTTCATCATGATCATGGCCATACTTTTGGAGGACCCTGAACTTCATGGCATATTGGGTAACAGTCATGTCACCCACTTGAGCCAGATTGGCAAACTCTAGCTCCTTCTTCTCAATCATTGCTTCAGATACATAATGCCCTTGGAAGGCTTCAACGAACCCTTCCCATGTGAGTGGAGGTGCATCACCTACCCTTGAGTTGAGGAGGTTTTCCCACCATGTGCGGGCTGCCCCCTTGAGCATGTGGGTTGCAAAACGAACCCTATAGTGTTGAGGGCAGTCCATGTCTCGAAAGCAATGCTCCATGACTCTCATCCAGTCCTCAGCTTTGGTGACTACATCAATTTCTCCTTCACCGGAGAAAGAGTCAGGCCTTATCTTTAAGAAGTCTACTAGAGTGGGCTCATGATGCCTAGGCTGAGGTTGGCCTTGTGCTAGGACATTGGTGAGTGCTTGAAAAAGATCTTCTATAGTTGGCCTATTGTTCTCTCTTGGTCCATTTTCCCCACTAGCAGAGCTAGCACCATCATTGTTACCATTTCCCTTGTCTGCTCTCTTAGGGGCCATCTGGAAAAAGGGTCACATAAACCTAGGGTTAGAACATATGAATCAAATTGTAGCTTTGGTGGCCATCCATTTATTTTCTCTGATACCATTAATGTAACACCCCTCCCTAGGGTTTCATATATAACCAGCGGAAGCACAGCCTAATCCCCAACATTATCCATAATGTGGGGTACTTGGCATTTTAGGGAGGGTTGTCACAAAAAGAGTAATCATTGCAAGTAAACAAATAATTCACCATTGAGATTCATACATTAATATGTGAATAGGAAACAACAACAACAAGTCTAGAATTCAAATCATTTCTCAACATGGGAAACTAAACATAATAATAAGCAACTCTATATGATTGGATCGCCTAGAATGGATGGCACCCCACCAGAAAGCTCTTTGATGTCCTCTAGTCTTGGCTTGCTCTTCTTGAGTCCTTACTTGCTCCAAATCATGGGGACATCACGTCCCCAGCCATGCAAAGGAAAAAACAACACATCAGTAAACGATACTGGCACTTTATAAAATAAACAAAGTAAATATACTTGACATGTAAGGAAATTGACATGAATTAACTTTAAGCATTCTTGAATCATCATTATTAACATAAAGAATTGAAAAGAAATCTTATGCATCCCTCTGTGACGCCCCCTTAGGAGCACATGATTGCTAGGAAAGCCCTTGATGCTAGGAAAGCCCTTAATGACCCTTTTGAGGTCCATGATCGGGAGCATAATAAGACTATTTCAATTCCAATTGCTTGACCATTAACATGATGTTGACATTAACATAAATCATGATTCTCTAATCATAACATGAAGGGATTTCCCCCTACTTGATTAATAATATGATTTTCATGAATCTTTCATGATAACAATAATCATGGTGAGCATTATAACATAAGACATAGTATGTGACAAACAACAAGCAATGATATATTGAACATGAATATAACATTAGACTTGAAACAATAATGTCTATTTTATATCTAACATGTAATCAATCATAAATATCTGTGCTCAGCAGCATGGCCCGTTTACCTTGGAGCAAGGGTGATCCTTGAATTAGATCTAGGTCAAACCTTCCCTTGACTTAGCTCTACAACCTGTTCATAATCATTAAACATAATTAATCAATACATGGTATTGATCTTAGGTGACTTAGGGCTTGAGTGTATTTGGATCAGTCTCATGAATCAACATTATTATATTAAGAAAATATAGGTTGACCCAGGTCACATTAATCATGTTGATGCATGATTAGGGTTTCATGAGTCCAAAATATCGTTTCCAACAAAACATCAGAATAAGAGATCAAAACATGGTCTAGAAACCTTAAAATCGTATTCTACTCGAAAAACCAAATCCAATGACTATTTATTCATAATTTTCCGACAAACGGTTGAATTACTATGAATTTTCGAAATTCTGGCCAATGAGAAAATAGGAAAAAGCCATGTGGATAAAACTTGACCCAAGACAGTGGGCTGGGCCTGAGCTGGACCAACCGGGCTCGGCCAACTCAGCAACGAAGATCGCCTCTGAGGGCTCGCGACTAAACCAGGGGGGAATAGGCGAAATCCCTAAAACACCCTCGACGGTGAAATGCATCAAAATAGGCGGGTAGGGATACCAAGGTCATTTCCTGACCTGGTGTGTTCCTTCCGAAACCATGGCGCTCGACGAGCAGCCAGCAGACCCGTGATGGAGACCACAGAGTGCAAAAGCCAACCGAAGAATGAAGCCAACACCACATGGGTGATCGGGGAAAGTCCGAATAGGCTCAAAGAGCCGTGGCTAACTGGAGAGGCCATCGGGGTCAAGGAACCGAATTTCATGGCGAGAAGTAGGGGAAAAAAGAATCGAGATCGAAACCATTGAGAACAACCAGAAAATCCTCCAATGAGGTGCGTAAAACATTCACGAAGGCAAGGCGAGGCCAAGGCATGAATTTCCGTGGTCGGAGAGCCACTGACGTGCCGTGGCGGTTAGCGCCGGCAAGGTCCGATGGCGGCTCTATAGGACACAGAGGCCGGGGCAAACGCAGGGTAAACCGATGATTTAGGAACAACATTAGGGTATCAAGGAAGCTCACCGACGCTCCAATATTACTCGAGGTGCCGATGCAGGCTAGAGCGGAGTCAAGCTCGCCGGAAAGGAAAGTCGAGTAGGTTGGGGAGCTTGGGGGATCCAGCAGAGAAATTGAGAGCGGAGGTGAGGCGACCTGGGGCCGATGATGCTCTAGAGTGGTTTAAATAGGAAGAAGAGGCACGGTCGTGCCCTCTGCAACTCGAGAGTCCAAGCCCTAGATTGGGCGTTTTCTCTGTAGCGCGAGAGAGAAGGTGAGCGAGGGCTTAATGGGTGCGGATTGATCTCACCGTTTCATCGGTGAAAGAATCAGGAGGAATGGTGGCTTGTGGAGTGAGAACTAGGTTGGGGAAAAACAGCCTGTGAAAATGGTCTTAGCTCGCGAGAAAAACGGAGGAAGAAGATAGCAGGCGTGCCATTGGATCTTGATCCAATGGTCACCATGTATGCGCGTGAGTATTAAAGCAAAAGGTAACGCGTGACAGTTCAAATAAAATGAACTATGCTTTAAATCGGCTGCATAAATGAAATTGGATTAAAATCTATGTCAAATAATATTCAAATCTCTCTCAATTTAATTGAGGGGTCAAACATGGGTCAAATGCATTCAAATTTTGACCATAGGCCAATAGGAAACTCTAGAATATTCTTGTGAAGCTAGATTTCGTTTTTGTACATATTATAGTCCATAACTCCCATATCTTAATTAAAATTCATTTAAAGGTAATATAATTTGAAAAGAATCCTATTGTTGAATTCTTGAGTCATAACTCCAAGATTACTATTAACTAGTCACCTTATAACCTTTCTCTATGATTTATGGCTATTTTTTAGGAGAGAGAAAAGGTGAAAAGGAAAACATATATTCAACATTTGGGTTAATTGAAATTCATTTATAGCATGCATATGAGAGAAAATATATTTTTAGTCTTATTTTCGTTTTTCTCACTTTATTTTTCTAAAGGGATATTTTCATGGTCTTTTGTATCAAACCCCTCAACTATTTATTATTTGGGAAAAGTCCCATTATATCTTTTAAATTATATATGAAAGTTTGGGATGTGACACAAGTGCTGGTGTTGAGCAAGGAGAAGGACAAGTTTGAAGAAAGTCATCTCAATAGTAGATAGCAAACTATCTGAAAGGATATCTAGGTTGCTATAGCTAGATCCTTTTCTCTTATCTTTTTCTTTTGGGAACAGTCATGTAATGAACAATGAAATCCATGTAATAGGCTTAGTACTTTTATTTCCACTGCTATTGACATTTTATAATGTATCTGGTGCATGCTTATTTACTTGGAATATTATACATGCATCCCTCAATATCTTTTGTCTCTCTAAGGATAGAGTCTTATTTATATGAATATAGAGTCTTATTTATATGAATTTGAGTGCGTGTTTCATATGAAGATAGAGTCTTATTTATATGAATTTGAGTTTCAAGGGGTGTGGGAGAATTTACTTTAGAATACTTGAGGAACAAGTTTAGGTATTTATAGAATCCTCGATTATAGGTCTCATGTAGGGGATGGATACAAAATTAAATTTTCAATCCAATACAACTTGTTTTGGAAAAATTTGTTCACAAACGAGGGAGTTATGACCAAAATACCATACCTTCGTCCGTGGTTACTGTTCTTGCGGGCTACGGCGAATGTCATTTTATACAACTTTCAAACTTTGTTATTTTAATACATTTAATGTACAAAACTTTATATAATAATTTGAGGGTGCAATGTAGTCCAAATAAATCTAAATTTGGTATGTTAGCTAATTTTAGGGTAAGCAATCCGATTTTGGCATTATTCAATTTTTTTGAAGACTTCTAATATTCTATTCAATATTTTTGAATATAATCACTTATTTTATCCCTTTTGATTTCTTTTGTGAAACCATATTTTGGGTAAATGATGGAAAATGAGATTATGTCTCAGGCTTAAATCGATTAATGATGATGGATATGATATGATGTGGAAATGGAAAGAATCATATGTGTTGCAAAATTACTATGATTTTTAGCCATTTTCTCTCTTGATAAGCCTAATATGCTTTATGTCATTCTAGTTACACGAGCATATGATAAATGATGATGGAATCTAACTTAATATTAGTAAAAAGTTTAATAACAAGTGGAATGCTAACACGTCTAGTTAGGTTTCCTAAACACTGTGAGTTTCCCTCGAGTGTCGCACTAGGGAAATGAAATAGATCTTCTTATAGTAATCAAAGTATTATGAGAAGGATTTCCAGAGTGTGGATCAAGACCTTAAGGGTTATACCACCAAGATTTAAGAGTGATTCATTTGGTGTGTCTTTGGCCCCAAAAAATCCTTGTTGTGAAAGTCTATGTCGATGAAGAATAGACTTTGATGAAATGAAAACTGTGAAACATGCGATATATAATGTTATGTGACATATTGTTTTGTTGGTTCCTATTTGATGTACTAGAAATGAGGACATGGGCCTCTTTAGGTAACCCTATGGTGGATCAAGGTCTATTGTTGATATCATCGGATGGCTGACTAAACCCTAAGATAGTATGGTGAGTTGTTGACAAAAGAATTAGGTGTGGCTACTTATACTTGGTGAGGTACAAGGAAAGTAGTTTAAGTACAAATGAATAAAAGATGACAAGTCATGTAGAATAAGATTTGAATGTTTATGACATTTCACATACTGTTAGTTTATGATTTATCATTGTCGATTATGTTTCTTATTGTGAAAAATAATCATTTTATTATAGAAATTATCAATTTTATATTCTTATTTGTCTAGTTTGGAATTTGATCTTAAATATTGACAAGTAGTTAATATTGGGAAGTATTTACACTATGAATATGACTTGGATCTACATGTCATTAGAATATTTATTTCTAGTAGACATTTATTATACGTACTTCAGCTTCAAGATTACATGATGTGTTCTTGGTCTGGCTGGTGGGTGTCTTAGAAAGCTGATGTTATTGTTATGTATTGATTCTAAATGTTTAGATCTTGACTTGTTACTCATAATAATGGATTCTTATTCTGAATTAAGTAACACCTACTATTTTATTCATAGACATGCTTTAAAAGAGTTTTAAAAGTTGGATTTGATCTAACTGATTACCTTACCTATTTCATTGGATTATTATTGTAAACTGGATTTGACTTTTTGCTACAACTACGTACTAGACTTTTACATATTTGCATGCTTCTTTTAAGTTTGTTATAATTAATCTGATGCTGATGCATGTACTCATTTTGAGTGGGAGGTATCCACTCAATTGGGCTCTACATGGGTCTCATGAGGTAGTTTCAAATGTTTTTAGGTATTATGATATCCAACGGTGAGGTCATGATAGAGAAGATGTAAATAAAATTATCTAGATAGAATTGAATGTCCTTGTACTCTCACTTTCTCGAGATGGGTTGTTGATTGAGTTTGTTCTTTCATATTCATTTAACTAGTCTAAACTAAATTGCATCTGAGCAATATGTCTTGGTCCTTGCTTTAATGGAGTTGAATAATATTTGTGGTGATTAAATATGTTTTGATTGAGGTGACATTACTACAAGGTTTTATGATAAAGAAAATGAAAGATTTACATGTGTTTTTCTTATAGTGTTACTCGTGTTTGTTAATAATGAAGTGTTTTGTTTCTTAATCTAGGTTTTGGACTTTGGGTTTCCCTCTAATGGTTGGCATTAAAGCTGATCAAAAGAGAGGTCCCCATGTAAAGTATGAAAAAAAAGTACATCAAAAGTATGGCCATAGGGAACAATTTGAGATTTCGAAATGGTCTACTACCTCATAATGGTTATCTTTTGAAACACACAAAATTGTTAGAAAATACATAAAAATATAAGTTATAGTACACACAATATGAAAAATGCACAAATAAAAAATCATCATTGCGCACCAGCAATTTGTCATAGTTGGGTCGTTAACTCATAATAGTTGAATTTACAAAGTAAAAAAAGAATTGACAAAAGTAAATAAGAATGCATGATTTAGTGTACAAAGTAAAACACAAAATTACTCCAAAACAATGGTCATTGAAATTATCACCATTTTAGAATTGAGATATTATTCATAACTCTCCAATTGTATAATACACAAATTGTCAAAAAATATACACAAAATACAACAAAAACTATACAAGAATGTACAATTAAGTACACAATATATTAGACAGTATAACAACTAAAATGTATATTGGGAATCATTCATGTGTTGTAATAAGATCATTAACTCATAATAGTTGAACATGTAAAGTATACAACAAAAAATATACAAAATATAATAATTGCAAACAAGAATGTTTGGTTTAGTACACGAACTATGGCAAAAAAAACAAAAATTGTGGTCATTTGGGACTGTTAATGTTTTAGTGTTGACCTATTAGCTCATAATAGTTAAATTTATAAAGTACACAAAATCTAAAAAAAACTACACAAAATATGGAAAATTACACAAGAATGTAAGATTTAGTACATGGCATATGAAAAACATACAAAGCTCAAAATTTATGTTGGGTCCAGTGATGTTTTGTTATTTAATCATTAACTCATAACAATTGAATTTGTAAAATACACAAGAATCATAAGAAGCACACGAATTTAACAAAAAGTGCAAATGAATATATGATTTAGCACACAAAGTATGCACATAGTAAAAAGTACACCACAAAATATGGCCATTGGTAGCTGAAACCATTTTTAGTTGAGTGATTACCACAACATTTGATTTTGTATAGTACAAAAAAAGCAAAAAGTAAGCAAGAATATTCACTATTGAAACAAAATATGAACAAAGATACACCAACTGAAATGGTTATTGGGGATTGTTTATGTGTCATAATCAGATCGAATTTGTAAAGTACATCACATGGTAAAAAGTACATAAAATATGGAAAAAAGTATAAGGGAATGTAACATTTAGTACATAGTGGGTGGGCCTCCGTGACATGATCTTTTTCATTCTGGAGAACACATTCGATCTTGGGTCTCTTCCTACGAAGCCTGTTGGTTCAATAGCCAAGATACTACCTCACCTGGGAGTTAAAAGATTTCTAAATTCACAAATCTCAGTTAATTTAACTGGAGTCAAATAAAAAATAAAGCACAAAGAACAACAAGTTGCAAAAAAATTACACCAAATTCAAAGATTTGGAAGAGTTATCGACTTTTTAAAGAAAACAACAGTTGACTTTTTCACACTCAAGTAGTCGTAGATGATAGTTTTTTGGCAGATGGTTTGTTTTGGATACAATAAGGAATTCTTCAATCACAATCATTTCTATGACAAGTATTATGTGATTTATTATATTGTTGTTTGATTTTAAATATGTGTGTTATTACTAAATGGTTTTTAATATAAATGATATATTGTATATTGTACCATACTTTTATGTGCAATTGATATATTATTATGTGAAAAAATAGATCAAGGTGTGATGTGATTTTTTTTGGATAAGTTCAAATATTACTCACAAACCAAAAGGGATTACAAGACAAAACTCGTAATCAGAACAAAAGGGGGGGTAACTCTACAAAAGTCCCCAATGTTCAACCACACTATCATCCAAACCCTTATAAAGGTGGGGTCGGGTCTTACAAGCAGCCCTAACATTGTCCATTATCATATCAAAGGTGTTCGTGTTGTCTATTTCCCTACCAGTGTGCATCCTGGTATTCCTTTCCTTCCACACAAAAAACACCATGGCTGAGAGGCACAACCCTGCAAGACATCTCACGGAGTGGTTTGAAGCGGTTCTATCCAGGATCCATCGAACAACACCGTCCAAATTATCCAGGGGGGAACTGCCCCAACCCATCTTCAAGGAAGCACGACACCAGATGTACCTGGAGAAGGGGCACGCCCAGAGAAGGTGCAAGTGGGATTCCTCATCATGTTCACAGAGGAGGCAGCGTGAAACGGGGGACAAACCCCAGCTCCTCATTCTGTCCAGAGTAGGCAAGCACCTCAACAACCCCCCATAAAGGCAAAAACTCCATTTATATACATGGAATTTGTTCCACAAAACTGGGTACCATGGAACTTGTGAACCGTTGAACACCCCTTTCCACAGGTGAGTCGTCAACCTACAACCGTGATCGCTCACCATAGCATAGTGATGAGCCATCAAACACTAGCACCTCATCATGGCATTCCACACTCTAGAGCAGCCCGCCGAACCAAGCATCAAGGTGCTCCCAAATCTCACCTTCATCCAACTAACCCACGGTGAGTCTGACTTGGTGATGAACATGTCAATCCTTCTTTTTGTAGCCTGAAGCGCAATGGTGTGAGGGTCAGGGATATTGAGACCACCTTGCTGCAACGGTCAAGTGATGGTGGACCAAGCAATGACATGGCCCTTGCCTCCCCAAAGGAAGGAGCTACAAACCGCCCTTATTTTGTCGAGGATGAATGCCGGCAGCTCTACCTGTCTACACCAGAAGGAAACCTTTGTCGTCAAAACCGTCCTGACAAGAACATCCCTTCCTGTAAGAGATAGGTTCAGCCCCATCCAGCAATCCACCACCTGACGCAGATTATCCAGTAACGAAGCATAAATCCTACTTGAGCCGCATCCACCAGAGATAGGAATACCAAGATAGTAAGGAAATAACCTTCATCCAATCCTATGGTAGACTTCAATCTGCCCCATCTAGAGTCACATGATCATGATAGAAAAATCTTTGACTTAATAACACTCATATATAGCCCAGTCTATTTCCCAAATCCAAGAAGGATGCATCTAGGCTTGAAGAGATGGTGTATATGTCCATAAAAAAAAGGAGCATGTCGTCAGCAAAAATGAGGTGGGACAGGATAGGAACACCCACCATCTTGAAAAATTTGAACTCATTGTTGTGCTGAGCTGGGTTAATCCTCATGGACAAGGATTCCATGACGATAGAGAAGAACAAGGGGGAAAGGGGGTCTCCTTATCGGATCCCATTAGAGGCTTGAGAAAAACCTTTGGGAACCCCATTCACTAGAACAGAGAAGGAAGTATCGTGCACACATTGCTTCATAAGGTTGATCCATCTAGGAGAAAAACCCATGGAATCCATGATATCCCACAACGAATCCCAGATCACATTATCGTAGGCCTTGGCCAGGTCCAGCTTCACACAAGCCCTTTTCGACTTGTTCTTGCAATTCAACTCCAGAAGGAATTCCCCCACTAGAAGAGCATTGTCAGATATTGAACATCCCTGAACAAATGCAGACTGGTTCGGGGAAATAATATCAGGTAGCACCTTCTTCAGTCTTCTTGCCAGCAGCTTAGCAAAGACCTTATACAAAACATAGCAACAGGTGATAGGATGATAGTCCGTAAGAGAAACCGGCATATTCTTCTTGGGAATCAGTCTCAAAAAGGCATGGTTTACCTTTTTCACCATAGAGCCACCCACCAGGAACCAACGTATAGCCCTAGAGAGATCCTCCTTCATAACATGCCAGAAGGTATGGAACAACTTCCCATTGAAACCATCCGGCCCCGTAGATTTAGAGGCACCAAAGGAGAAGACAACAACCTTGATCTCCTCTTCACTAGCCAGACCACACAGAGCCCGGTTCATTGCCTCAGTAACTCTGTGATGAGCAACAAAGTCATGAACAGAAGGGCAATTCTGATTGTACAGATGTTTGAAAAAATTAACCCCCTGTTCAGCCATCTTAGAAGGTCCTTTGGTAACCGATCCATCCTCTTTCAAGAGAGAATGTATGCAATCATGCGTATGGTTTTTCTTCACAGACCTATGGTAAACTTTTGTGTTGATGCCACCATTTTTGATCCAATACATTTGGCTCCACTTCCAAAATAGAACCTCCTTCGCTTATTCAAGCTGCCTCATTTTCTAAGCAGCCTTCTACTCATCCTTCATCAACATCGAATTGAGTGGGCCCTGTCTCAAACTTTTGGAAGCCACCTCAAACTTAGCAGCAGTTGTGGACAACAGAGTGGGAATATCGCAAATGTCTTTTGCCCAAGCCTTCCAGGCCAGTTTAGTCAATCTCAATTTTTATGAAATAACAAAAATTGGGTTACCAACCACCATAGTATCCCAGCACTCTTCAACCACTAAGAAGTAGTTGGGCCATTGGAGCCAATGGTTCAAGAAGTGAAACATCCTGTTGGTCTATTTGATACCGGTCAGCTCCAAGGTAAGGCAAGCATGGTTATTGTTGGGGTGACCACCAAGCAGCACTTTAGTCTCTGGAAAGACATTAATCCAGCAAGCATTGGCCAAACACCTATCCAGATTGCAGGTGATTCTGTAGGCCGGACTCCTCCTGTTGTGCCAAGTGGTTACACTACCAGTCATATTCAACTCAACCAGGTTGACCGAATCAACTACGACATTAAATCTATCCAGGATCGAGTCAGGTATGGGTTTTCCCCCCATCTTCTCATGTGCATGACAGACATAGTTGAAATCCCCTAAGACGATATGGGGTAGCTCCTGTTGTGTGGAGCTAACAATCATGTCCCATATAGACCTCCTTCTGACATCACAATTAAAGCCATAGACGGTCATCACCACACAGTGGAACCCACCGCTATTAATACAGCTAAAAACCATGATTTGATCACCCGCAAAGATACATTGTGCATCCCAAATAGTAGTGTTCCACCCAACTGCAATGTGTCCACCCTCGACCTGGTGGAGGTTTGACACACAACCCCATCCATGAGGGAACAAATTGGGAATTGTCTCTTCAAAATGTCTTTTGATTCTAGTCTCCAAGCAAATGACAAATGACGCATGAAGTTTGCTAATGATTCTTCACAGTCTTATCTGCCTATTAGGCAGCGAAGCTCCCCTCACGTTCCACCTAAGGATGGTCATCTTGATTGGGAAGAACCACCCCGGCCAGAGGTAGTGATTCTAGAAGACGTCCTCCTTCTTCTCCCTATCCCATAAGTGAGTCGAGGTTGAGCGCTATGTAAAACTACAGACCCCATCATCTCCTCAATGGTCAAGTCATTGTCCATATTTTCCAGGACAGCAAAGGGGTTGTTGGAAATCGGGGAATCATCTCTCACCAATGGGGAGGGGGATTTAGTACCAAACGTGCCAACAGACCTGGGCGGGGAAGAATTAGAGGCTTTAGGACCCGACCCACCACCATCTATAACTCCAGTAGCAGGGGAGGCTGGAGCCATCACCCTGTCAACCAGTGACACAACAACTCCATCATTAAGGCTCGGCACCACCTCCACAATGTGAACCAAGGGAGGGGTGTTCGCATCAGCCGGAGAGGCACCCGATGCCATGTCTATGACAACTTGAACCACAAGAACCGTCGTTGTTACTTGTGTGCCCACCAGCACCGTCGGAGGACCACAGTTGGAGTTGTTCTTATTACTCCTATGAGTCCTCCTACTTGATGACATGCCCCGTCCCAAGGCAGCGGAGGCAAAGGTCGTCCGTTTCGTTACCTGCAGTGGTATGACATATGACCAAACACCTTGGAGGTGTGGCATCTATCGAGAAAAGCATCATAAACCACTCCCACCTCCAGGACCTTCCCATAAGGGAACTCCACCATAACATATTTAGGAGGCTCCTTATCTGTCATCATCTCGATCCAAATGTGAGCAGCCCTACCATTCTTGCCTTTCTCTAGAAAATCGTTGACCTTCAGAGTTCCCAAGCCATATGTTGTGATAGTAATTGCCCTTCTAGTCCAGTGTGCACCCACATCAGGAAGCACGGCCCAAATAGGAGTTGAGACCAATGTAGCCCTCCCGACATCAGCTTTCGGCATCCAACGTCTGGTGATAACCAGTAGGTTATAAAAAAACCATGGGCCTTCCTCTAGCGAGCACCTCATATCATCTTAAGAGGCAAAATGAGCCAGGAAGAGTCCGCCTTTGATAGGAGAAAGCTGCATCTCTCCCTTCAGTTTCCAAGACTGCATCATCCATCCAAAGAGTTGGGCAATGTAGCACGGCTTGCCCAAAATATGGATCATGATCGTGCACCTGTGGAAATCGTCCATGGATGCCACAATAGGTTCAAAAAGCTTCATCCAAGGACGGGGGTCACCATCTTTGAAATCAGGGCATCTCGGGTCACCAGGAAGCTCCACGGGCCGGCAACACTTTTTGACAGCCATAGGCCTGCAGAGGGTATCAGCCCATCAGCGCCCCTCGGTGACATCAGTGGCAGGGTCAGACCAGAGTAAGGTCCTAGAGGGAGAAGGACCTGTCGACGGTGTGGAGAAGGGTGGAGAAGGGGTTAAAGTCGAGGTTGTAGACATATCAGCAGAGCAGGAAGGCACTGTCCCCGTCATCGTGGGAGGGGGACAGTTGATTCTGTCACCCAACACATCACCCGGCACAGCGCCAGACACACCAACCATCGCACGATGGATTTGTGATGTGATGTTTTAGTTGTGTATTTGGAAGAAAGAAAAGTTGTATTGTATTGATACACAATCAATGATGCATTTAAACAATAGTAAATATATACTTATTACTTGACTTAATGTGTGATGACATAATTTGATGGGTACTTTAACAAAACTGATACACTTAAAAAAATCAAAATTATAGTATAACAAAATAGTTTGCTTGTAATATTAAAAATATTATAGTTTATAGCCACAAAATATTGTGCAATGATAATAGTAATATTGGATTTAATATACAAACACAAAAATACATTTATATGCAATAATTATTGTGTGATAAGCTAAAAATATAATTTGATGATATTAGTTTGTTGTATCATTCAAAATATATATTTTGTTTGAAGACAAAACAACAATAGTTTGATGATGTTAGTTAGTGGTGTAAAAAACATTGTTATGATAAACACACAGTCATTACTACGTCAGAAAAATAGACTATATTTATAATTAGTCTTGACAAATTGTTAGATGTCATCACATGGCATCACCCAACGGCATAGCAATATAACACATTACAAAAATAGACTATATTTAGCAATAAAACACAATACTTAAGTAAACTTACACAATATCCTATGCATCACATAATATTTAGCAACATAATATAGTTTTCAAGTAAATCACATAGTATTCTAAAGTAGTCACACAATAATAACACAATAAGACAAATGTATAAGATTGAAGGGAGGAAAAAGATGGAAGAAAGTACTTGTTTGTTGTGTTATATGTGACACATGTAGTGAGCATGCACGAGAGTTCTATATGAAAAGAATGAGGAGTGTCAACTAACTAGTTTTGAATCAGTTTAGATTGGAAAACAACCCACTTTATGCAAACCAGTTGAACCCAGAATCGACTTGGAATAAGATTTTTTTACAAGGTGGCATATTCCGAACCAGACCCAAATTCTTAATGTGTAACCTAGAACTGAACTTGCATTGTACATTTTTGTTTCTTACCCATGATAAATAATTATTTATACTTAATTATAACTTAAACTATTTAAATTAATAGGTATGGCATCCGCTTCAATCTCGCACCCTGGTGATGGGGGTGGTGGCGCTAGGAATGCAGGTTGATATGTCGTGCCTAAGCCTCAAACTAAGCATACACTACTGAGGAATCAATGGCAACAGAAGATTCAGGTTGTGAATGAATCAAAGAGTTGGTCTAAAGTTTGTAAGGGGCTAGGAGAAGTAGACTGCTCCTCCCTAAAGCATTGTTCTATTTAGTTGAAGGATGGAGCAATTCATTACCCTAAGCCAATCACTGAAAGGAATCTGAAAAAGTGGGAGAATACAGTGGTCGGTTATGTTGTTGGACTGAAGCCCCATTAGATTACTCTCCATCACATCTTACAACACTCTGGAAGCCGAAGGTAGACTTTGAAATCTTATCTCGCGGTAATGATTTCTTTGTCATTAGTTTCTCTTATCCTGGGGATATGTGTACTACTTTGGAGCAGGGGCCATATTCAGTTGTTGGTAAAGCTCTTCTTCTTAATAAGTGGCAAAGGGGAGAACCCCTGGAGAAACTCAAACTCACTGAAGTGTTGGGCTGGGTGTGAGTTCACGATCTACCCCTAGAGTTATGGGATGAAGATATGTTCATCCTAATTGGAAGCTTCATGATAGAATTCATAAGGATTCAGGTTCTGATTCTAACATCCTCCTTTTTTCCGTCTGAGGTGAGCCTTACCAGTTATGATGGTATTATTGATATTGTTAAACTTTTCTACGAGTGGTTTCCATCATGTTGTAAAGCTTGTGGAACATTTGGGCATAGTCAGGGAGAATGTGTGAGAGATGTTCCTCCCACTATTAACCAACAATGGAAAGGTAAGGAGAAAGTTATTGTTGTAATAGATGAGTTCTATGACTACCCGACTACTGAAGCCCCAATGTTTGTTAATTATCCTCAACCAAAAATCATTGCTAATGATGTGATAGGTTCTTCTAATGTCCCAACAACATATGTGGTGGGAGATGTAGTGATAAATCTGCATAGCATCCCGATGCTTGTGACTCCAGTTCAAGGAAGATGGACGCCTTCTAAATTAAGATCTCCACCCAGACATTTCTCAAAAAGTGTTGGTACTAGTATGAATATACATATTACTCCTAATAAATTTTCTCTATTGGATATTGGCATAGACGAAGTCAGTTTGACTAACCTAGAATCTGTAGGGAATCAGGTGTTTAACAATGGTTATCCCTTTCTCCATTATGTCCTGGAACATTAGAAGATCACATAATAATGTGTCCAAGAACAAATTAGGAGGTATGTAGCGGATATTGTCATCATTTTAGAATCTAGGTTCTCTAAGAACAGCTTGTCATCTAAAATTAGGGATCTCTGGAGAGATGCTCATTTCTTGGATAATTCTAACTATTACAAATATACCAGGATCATCATCTTGTGGGAGGATTTGGCCATATCTTTTAATAAGTTGGCGGACGGTGAACAATTTATCCATTGTAAAGTTTCTTTGGGTGAGGAGAGATTCCATTTAACTACTGTGTATGGCTCTAATAATGATAGGGAAAGATCTATTTTGTGGAATGGTCCTTATAATCTCTCTGTCTCTAGGGACTGGTGTGTCCTGGGTGATTTCAATGTTATTAGGCATTCCTCTGAAAAGCTGGGGAAAAGCCCTCTTTCTGCTATGAGTATGGAGGGTTTTAACAATACAATCTGTGACACTGACTTATATGAAATCCCTAGTAAGGGCCCTTTCTTTACATGGGATAGTAAGAGTGAAAATGGTGTGAGAACCTTCTCTAGAATTGATCATATGTTTCGGAATTTGAGTCTACTTAATTCTTTTTCTACTATTTGGGGGGAAGTTATTTCCAATTCTGTTAGTGATCATAAGATTCTTATCTTGCATCTTCACAATAGGAAGAGATTTTATGGTCCCTTCTGGTTCATTAATTCATGGTGTTCTGACAAGGATTTTCTTGACATTATTAAAAAAACATGGGCTTTGAATGTTTATGGAGCCCCTATGTATAAGGTATATAGAAAACATAATGTTGTGAAAATGACCATTATTAAGTGGAATAAAGAAAATGTTTAAAATTTATCCTCTAAGGCTGAGAGGTTGGAGGTTTAGGCTCATTTTCTTCAAATCCAGGTAGATAGAGACCTATTTCAAACAAAAATCGAGAGTGCAGTAGATTAAATCTGGGGATTGAAATACTATAGTCTTCTACTCCTCTCTTAAAGTTAGGAGAATGAGAAATACCATTTATAGCCTAGAAATGGATGGTTCTTTTTGCTCAGATGAAGAGGTTATTTCTAATCATATTTATGATTATATGACAACATCTTTAATTCTTCAAGCTGTGACACTAGTCAGTGGATTGGTGAGTGGAACGTGCCCCATATTTCTAGTTCACAATTTGATTCTCTGAGGAGGTTGGTTTCTATTGAAGACATTGAAAAGGAATTTGAAGGTATGGGTGTGGATAAGGCACCAGTACCTGATTGTTTTAACTCTATGTTTTTCAAGGTGACTAGGGATATAGTGGGTGGCGATATTATAAAAGCTATTAAAAGTTTTTTCTCTACTTCCATGTTGTTGGGGGAATGTAATCGTTCCTTTATTGTCTTGGTCCCCAAGGTCATAGATGCCTCTACTATTAAAGATTTCAGGCCGATCTCCTTATAAAATATCTTATACAAAGACATTACCAAAATTATAGCAAATAGACTTCAAGATATCATGCCTAAAATTTTAAGCCTTAATCAAATGGCATTTGTGAAATGTAGAAGCATTGGTGATGCTATTTTGCTAGCTAATGGGATTTTAATCTCTTTCAATGCTCAAGGTTCTTCTACGTTTTGTGTTAAGGATGACTTGTTTAAGGCTTTTGACTTAGTTAATAGAAGTTTCATTATTATGATGCTTGGTAAAATAGGTTTTACTCAATGCTGGATTAGTTGGTTGGAATCTTTCTTTAATTTAGCTTCATCTCAAGTCCTTATAAATGATTCTCTTTCTAGAATCTTTTATTCTTATAATGGTGTGAGGCAAGGTGACCCATTGTCACCTTATCTTTTTGTTATTACTATGCAAGGCCTCTCCATGTTAATTGACCATCATGTTAAAGAAGGCGCCCTTAATCCTGCCCAAGCCTCTAAGAACTTCAATGTCTCTCATTTGTTATTTCTTGACGATTTGATGATATTCCTTAAAGTAGATGAGAAGAATCACAAATATTTTCTTAAGGTTCTTCATACCTTTGAGGGGCTCTCTGGTCTTAAGTTGAACTGTGATAAGAGTCAACTTTTCCTAAGTAAAAATGCTATTCCTCCTCATATGGAGTCTTGGAGCATCCCTTATTTTAACTTACTTGTTAAATACTTAGGTTTACCTCTGTTCATGGGCAGACTTACCAAAAACCTTTGTGCTCCCATCATTGATAAGATGACGATGAAATTAGATGATTGGAAGGGGAGTTTTCTCTCCATGGCTAGTAGGGTTGAACTCACAATCTTGATCTTAGCTTCTTATCACATGTTCTGGACAGTATCTTCCCCCTACCTATTGTTGTGACTGATGAATTGGAGAAGATCATGAGAAGTTTTATTTGGGGTGAATATGAAGATACTAAGAGGAAGCTACACTCTATTTCTTTGAATGACATTTGTAGGCCAAAAAAGGAAGGGGGTCTTGGTGTTCTCCATACTAAAGATTGGATCCAAGCTGGTCTTTTAAAAAACCTATGGGATGTTTCTAGAAAAAGAATACCCTTTTGGTAAAATGGATACATGAAAGGTATATTCTGGACTCTTTTGTTTGTTCTGTCACTACTAAAGCTTCTTGCTCTTGGATGTGGAGAAGACTTCTTAGGTAAAGAGAACTTCTCATTTCCCTAATTGAATTGAAGGTTGGTAATGGGGAGCCCTTTCTGTTATGGCTCAATCCATGGTGCCCTTATAATACTTTTTTCTCTGACCATGTGGATTTCCAGTTAAAGTTTCACATGAAAGATGGTGGTTTGGCTAAAGTTAGTTCATGTGTAAATAAGGAGTTTTGTATCTGGATCTTCATAGATGTTAGGGGGTCTCAAGTTGCTCAAGTTTTTCTTGAAAGCTTGCCTCCTCCTATTTTGAACAAGGATGATCATGTTTTGTTTAAGGGAAAGACCTTTGTCTCTAGAAGAGAGTTATGGAATGCTTGCAGGTTTTTAAGTCCAGAGGTTGTTTGGGGGAACTTGGATCTAGTCCAAGTTTTGCCTAGGAAAGCTTCTATCTTCTTATGGAAATTTTTCCTGAACCATTTAGCAACGATGGATATGCTGCAAAGGTTTGGCTATTCTCTTGCATCAAAGCGTTGTATCTACAATAAAGCTACAGATACCAAGTCTCATCTCTTTTATGATTGTTCTTTTACTAGAGTTATAAGGAGAAGATTCAGCTTGGAGTTTTGTGACCGTCTCAAAAAGGATGATGATCTTATTAATTTTGGGGGTCCCAGAAAAGCCATGAATTGTTCCATCTTATTTTACATTTGGGAGGAGCGTAATCATAGGACTTTTGATAGTTTTAGTACCAGTACATATATGGTTTGGTTCTCTAGTCTTCAATTTGTGGATATTTGTAAAGAGTTGTGTCTTCTTTTTCTTATGTTTTGTAATTAGTTCTAAAAATCAATACAAAAGAGGCAACACACTGGGTACAACAACAAAAAAAGTTATTTAAATTTATTAGTTTGCATAAAATGAACCACATGGAACTGACTCAATTCAATTGAACATCAACATACAAACATGGAACCAATTTGGAATGCCAAATTTGAAACTGGCTTTATAGTTCAGATGGAATCCGGTTCATGGGTTTGGTTAGAATTTGATAATCTACAAAACAATGGAGGGAGGATGAGTGAGAGAGAAATTTGGGAGGGGTGATGGGACAATACTACTTGTATCATGGTGTTGGGGGAGTCATAGTGCCAAAAGGTCCATGCACCGCTAGTAGTGTGATAGTGCGAGTAACTCCATTATTATTATTGAATACCATGTTGTTGTGTACCTGAGTACACTGGATTGTGTGCACAAAGTTACACCCCTTTTTCATGAATCCTAATTTAGACGTGATCCATATTGCAACTTGCTATTTCTATTCATTTATTTTGTTCAGTCTTTTGATCTTGCACAACAAAATTGGTGGTTTTGCTTATGCTTATATTTTATTTTGAATATTTTTAGATGATGATGAGTCATTTATTCATCATATGTATTTCATACATGTATACTCAACTCAATACTTTGATTTCCACAATTATTTAAGGCCAGTTCATCATATCATTATGTCTATATATATACCTTGTAATGAACTACATGGGAATTCTAGTGATCAAATTAATACCATGGTTGGACTTCAATTGCAATAAACATTTTTATTGATGATTTTAATTTTCATATTAATCGTGTCATAGGTTGTTTTCATTTAATGATTTTAACTTTGGCCAATTTTTTTTTCATAGAACTGACATTCTCTCTATAACCAGGCATTATCCCTCTCTAGAGTTGGCGCGACAAAATGGAAAATGAAGGTAGGCATCCTACCTTTGGCTCGACAATTGTTGGTCAACATTCAACTTCACTAGGAAAATAGAGAAATTTGAGCAAGGATACCATAGCAAGGGTTTGGGATAAGACATTCAAAGGCCCCCCTACATGCATTAGAGGCTCTGTCACAGAAGATCCAAAGAAACCTTTCTTTAGAGAAGGCCATCGATGATCTAGACACACTTCATCAAACTAGTTATGAATGAAATGACTACCAACGCTTATCGACCATAATTTAAGTCGTGGGCAAGTCTATGAATATGATATACCTCAAAGGCAGGATGATCTGTACATGGAGACCGAGGGGGAAATGGAGATTTTCATCTTGATGAACAGACTCATCCTTGCTAGGTTTTATAAATGAACACTGATATAGGTTTCATACTCAATTGTGGCCCCTAGGTTATTTATGATCACTTTTTATTGTAAAAAGATGAACTCTGAAGGCTATTGTATGGTCTAGTGTGGGTCTCACTACCCAAGCATTGGTCACCCAAATCTGGTACTCTAATCACCAATGTCATTTTGAATCATGTGTAATCAATCAGCGGACTGATGGGTCCTTGATGGGGTGTGCACCATTCCACATGGACATCACAATTGATAAGGAACAACCGCCTGGGGTAATGTTGGAACTACTCAGTGGAGATAAAATTGGGAAATAAAAGTACAATACAAATCCCTCCATGGTCGATGTGATAGCTATAAGGTATTCATATGCAAAAACATCAAGGGAAGAATTTATATGACTCACAATAGTATGGAGGTAGAAACGGAAGAGGGAATGCACAAAATTCCCAAGTTGGATTGTTAGGATCCATATGGAGAAGCCAAGGAAGAGGAAGATCACAATCCACAACCCATTTCTATGTGGTGATCTTGCATGATGGAGTTTTCAACCCTCAAATATATATAGGTCAAATGGAGCTATTTCATTCTAACTTGTCTACTTCTATGTATCTAATTTTAGTTGATCTGGGTGCAATAGACATGTTTATCACCAGAGAGTTTATTTTAAGCTTTAATATGATTGTTAGGCATCGATATAAACCTCTTTTCCTTGATACCCATTTACTAGATCCACAGTTGTACATGGGTGTGTTAGTCTTGTATTCTTGTCTATTTTAACCCAACAATCAAGTGGATGTTATCCCAATTGAGATGCATAGATTCCATGTGATCCTTGGGATGGATACATTGGAGGAGTATAGAGGTTGATATGTATGCCTAGAAAGCCAATCCTATGATTGTAATAGGTCATCATATACTTGATTTAATAGTTATAGAGGTAATTTTGTATATTATGTTTGTCTCAATCATGAGATGATGAAACAAACATAGTAGACGTCTAAACAATGATGTACTCTATGTCATATGTTTTTAAGTTTAGGACTTGACAATGAGATCATATGTATGATAAGAGTACATGCATTGTTGTTATGTCCCTAGTTGGATATTACTGTGGAAGCAAAATAGACAATAGTAATACGTAATACTAGAGTGTGTGTTGACTAATGATAAAGTTTCATTAGTCATGATATGGGATATAAAGTCAAACACATAGGTACATGCTAGGGAACACTGTAATGGGTGGACCCTCCTTCAGAGTGATACATGGAGACCATGGAATGGTAGTCAATATCAACTCTTATAGTGATAGTGGTGATTGTTGTTCTTAGACCTGAATTCACTACACTCATCACATGCCATTATATGTATTTTGACATCATCCAATGTGACCTTGAATACGGCTTACTATAAAGTTCATGCTCGAGTACGTTGTGATGCATAAGGATTGATTTTGAATGATGTGGATGGGATTTCTCCCACCTATAGGAGACTGATATCATGATCACTTAAAAAGAGAGACTGAGAAATGAATGGTTATACTCATGAATGTCAATATAATATATGTGAACTGACATGCATCTCTTACAGTCTACTCTAGTTCAAGGAACATGAATTGAAAATTGAGAGGATGATGATTCAATGCCTTGAGTTTAATATGGATATTATAGATAAAGGAACTATACAATCATAGTAACACTCATCACAAATTGTTGGTTGCAGTTGTTCTCCAAATTTTTAATTGCTTGGGTAACACTGATGTGTTACTAAATACCACTCACTACTTGTGATGTCATAAATTAATTATGGTTGTTCACTACCAACGTAACTTGGGACCTATAGTGTGACAACTTGGAATTTAGTCTCTCCTCATACATGTGATATGCACTCCCTTCTTCATAATTATCTCACTCTTGACTTTAACTTAATGATTTAATATGCTTTGATGTTGAATTGAACCATCTTGGTTACATGTAGCTAGTGGTGACATCTTTTTGCTTCTAGACTTAAGTTTCAAATCCTTATCATGTCACCATATTGTAATAAATATTTAACCTAATGAGTATCCTCAACTTTCTCTCCAATGTATCTCAATTTGTAGAGCTTCTAATTATCTTTCTAATGAATAAAAAATCACTTTAATCGAACATTCAGATCTCAAGTTATGCAATAATGAAGATTGGGTGAATTTACAAATGATTAAATTGAATTTCTATGTTTTAGCCCATAATGGGCCTAAATATGGATTTGGCCCACTTCCCCCCCCCCTTGCCTTTGGCATTTGGGTCATAACCTTCTGACCAATCTCTTGACTTTATTTCATGGACCATGAACCTCAGACCTTGGATCTCACACCCTCATATGAGCTCCACCAATACCGCCACTCGAGTCCCCTTTTCACCATTTGCCCTAGCTTTGCCTATAAAACTACTTCCCGTACCCTTTTCCTCTCATTTCTTTGAAATTCATGCACCATTTCCCTAGTTCCAACTTCATCTTCTACCTTAGAACCTTAGACACCACCATGATATCTAAGGTTGAAACCACATCTTCTAGCCACCTCTCAGACCGTTGTTGACCCCCTACACCTCACACGAGCTTGGAGAAGGTGGGTGGCTACTTTTGGGGGCAGGTTGAGATTCCATGCACCCCCCCTACATGGAGGTGTCGGTGAGATAGGATGCTTTAGTAGTGCCAATCCACTTGGGCACACAACAGTGGTGATGGGTGAGCCGAAGAGGCAAAAAACCTTAGCTCACCCCGGTCAGGAGGCGGGAGCACCCACACAGTGACAACGTGCGACCTGGCTGGGCCCCAACCCAAGCACCACACGAGCTGCCATGGGAACATTATGGACCCTGACATGTCTACCACGTGGGTCACCATGGGTGTGGAGTGATCCAACTCATCTACCATATAGGCTCACGTGAAGCACAAAAGGGTGGGGAACCGGGAGCGTCTGATCACCCATCTAGGGTCGAGATCGTGCACCAAATAATATGATGACATATTCTTACTTTGTCTATAGTTCTTCATCTAAATCTTCAAGAATTGATATCTTATACATACCTTGGACATATCAGGTATATGATATATAAATATTAATCCCCTCAATGAGATCAGTCCTATGGAACTAGTTTCAAAATATAGATCTTCTTCGTTTACTCCTCATTCTAAAAAGCATGTCTTGTTAGCACATTTTGAATGTTTGATCATGTAGCTTGACCTAGACAAGTGTTGTTGCTTCAATTATCATTTTTAAACTTATACTAGTAACTTTTGTCCACTTCTTGATTGAAATTGCAAAATTTACCACCTTTATATACTCATGTGTATACTTTTGACCTAAAAGTACTACTTTATGCATGAACATGACACCACTTGTCTAATTTTAGAACTTTGATTCTTTTAATCATCTAATGACTATTATACTTCGAAATCAATTACCAATATGTTGTGTTGTGACATGAGTTACTAAGATCCTATGTCTTTTTCCAAAAAGGGTTCACTCTTAAACCTTATCATGCCCTAAGATACGATGTTGGAATGCTTAAATATTTGGATCTTGCATAGGATACTAAATGTCTAACCACACATGTTTTCTTTCATATCAGACTCTATTATGACTTGTGACACTTAATTCTATGTAATACACTCATGTATGCTCTTGACTACTTGTAATAAATGTATGACCCCTAACATGTTCCAGATGAATATGTTGATTGTTGGGTGCTAACCTTGCTAGATCATAATCTAATGATATACATGATATATTAGTGACTTCAAATCATTAGATTCATCACACTTGCAACAATAATATCAACACTATCTATCCTATGCTCTTTTATGATCTTATGACTTGGAAATTTGAATCTATTGCATGAAATTGGTCTAGTATGACTAGTTGTGATCTTATATGATTAAACTTTGATGGATATATAAATATAATTTTTTCTAACTCAAAATCAGAAATGATCTCACATTTATATCTAATCTAATGTGGATGGTTCACTTAGATCTAGGACATAGTGTTGATACTTGTGCTATATGGAATCAATGCATGCATATTTGGAACTTCAGAAATTATGTTTGAACTAAGTGAAACCTAGATCTAGGGAAACATCCACATGACTCATATGATGTTTAGATTATCAATGTCCTATTTATCTAAGACCCCATGTTATATCTTTTGCATCTTAGGTCCCATTAGGTTGGAGTCTTATCTGGAGATATTGTCATATCTTTCTCACTACTCATAAGGTATGCTTAATCTCTTAACCCTACTATGATATTAGCTTGTCTGTATGTATGCTTGTATGAATTCTTGGCTAGATAATTACTTATTTGAGCTACTATTTCCTATGGATACTACTTTCGTGTTGATTATAATATGTTGACAAACCTTAAAAATAATGCAGCCATATATATTATATAACCTTGTGTACCTACCTGAATTCTCGGGGTAAGGGCACAAGGAATGAATGAAACATGGTTAGCTCATTGACTTTGGTCTTGAGGTCCCTCATGTAGAAATAGGTAGCCATAGGTTTTCAGCCTCAAATGCCCCTCACATACCCTTCCTTAAGAAGTGGTCAAAGGCCTATGTTGATATAATGGATAAAGAAACTTGAAACATGCTTTGCATAAAGCAATGTCATTGAGTGTTCTCACCCTATTTCTTCTAATTTCTTATTATGATGTTTCTAGCCAATCAACTTTTATATTACTCTTAAACTGTGGTAACATATTTTTCATAGAGTATAGAATGCACTCATGTTGATATATTTTTTTAATTGAATTTTTAGTTGTCAAATGAAGATATGCTACACTCAAGACTCTAAGATTTGAAACGAAACACCAATGGGTATTCTTGATATAGAAATGGGTACATATCTCTTATCTCCAAGTTTAATATCTTGTTATCTCTTAGTTTTGTTATTGTCTTTTCATATGTATTGCTAGTGTAAAACTATGTGCCATGTTAGGGATAGAGGCCTAAGTCCACTAGCCTTTGGCTACGTAGCCATTAGGAGAGTGGACATATGGTAATAAATGGTTCCATTACAATTTGTATTAGAGCTTTACACATAGGACTCGATATATGTTTAAGGAATAACACATCTTAAGAACCCAGGGAGGACTGAAATCCTTTCTTTAGATTTTAGAGAGTCTTCTAGAATCTCATCTCTTCTTTGAGGACCACCTAAGCTGCCCAAGCAGATGATGACTAATTATTCTTTTCTCCTCATGTGATTCTTCTCTCATGACCATTAATCAAATGTTTTCTTGATTTTGGACAGCTTACGCATGGGAAAACTAAAATTCACTTGAAATCATGAAATTTGATTAACATGATAATTCCATGATCTGATATTAAATTGAGAACCATGTTTGATGTAAGAAAGTACTCTTGAAGGTGATGTACTCATGTGCAAAGTTTCTGAAAACTCAATGTTACCAATCAGATTTAAGTGTTTTCTATGTTTGAGGTAAATTCATGATGTGGTGAAATAAGGTGGAACTCATGTTCTAAACCTCGTGTTTTATGAGGTCCCTATTAATTAAACCTATTTTTTCCCTATTTCAATCATACCTCAAACATAACTAAGCAAGGCTCACACTATTGATATGTATCATGCCACATACTCTGTTATGATCATGTCTTTGGACACCTATATCATGATGTGATGACTTGACACAAGAGGCAACTCCCCTATTGACTAATATGCCTCCTCTAAATTTTTAATGGTGTGAATCATACAAAGTCTCAATCACACACTATTATGCTCAAAATCTTGAGTTCTCAATTTGGCTTCTCGATTTCCAAAATCTACCCATACCTTGACCATGAATGGGAGAGAAAGTAGTTACAACCTTGAGCTCAAAAAATCTTGAAACATGGTTGTCATATTAATGATCTTGATGTTTGACTCATGATCTTGTGAAATATGGTTTGATAGTCGATACTTGCCAAATTTGGATATGGTTGACCACTCATGATTAATGTGCTAGATTAGGGTAGTAGTTGGCTCACGACTTCCCAAACCTAAGTCACACCCCTATTTGACTACCTATCAATTTCCATCTAGTTTAATTATTTAGAATTTGTGAAGGTAACTCCTTCCACGTGATATTTATTTCTCGACCTAAGTCCCTAGTTGGTCAGACGTATGATGATATTGATACTTGAAATCTGATTTAATGGGGATCATAAAATATGATTTTTTACTACAACTTGTGGTTGGATTTATGGAAAGACATAGGACTAGATCATTCATCAACCTTGAACAACATGAAACTAAACTCAATTTTGATGCCACTAAAAGTTGAATAATACCTGAAATGTTGCTCAATTGTTTCTTGATTGTTGTATATGGTTGAATGATCACCCCTAAGATCTAAATAGGAATATAAACCCTAGCTTTGAAATGTTCAGATCTATGACTTTAATATCCAAACTTGACTCTCGATACTGAATATTGAAATCTTGAGCCATGATTATTGATCTTGATTTTGAATTGACTTCTATGATCTCCCTATTTGGATCTCGAGGTCACCCTAGATATATACCTGACGACATTCATGTTCCCAAATCTCAATAATTTTATACAAAGATTATGTTGAATCACTCGATATATGACTAAGGGAGAAGCTCTCACGACTGTGGGACCTTCCATTGATCTTGAACACGAAATCACAATATTGAAATATTATGTATGTCTCAAATTGTTGAAAAAGGAAAGTAGATCATGTAAGAATAACTCCACATAGGCCAATGTAAATGTAAGGAGGGGGACCCGATAGGGGATCGACTCCCTACTAAAATTTGAGAAATAAAACATCCATTCCAAACACACTCAAAAAGGTATGAGGGAACATGTGCAAAATTTTCATATCTTATATAATGGTATACAAAAACCAAGTATAGCAGCGGAATAAAAGTAATGACTATATCAATTTTACAAAGTACATCATCATCTCCCATATAGGGTTTACATGGATGTTATAACATAAGCTTCTAGTCAAGGGAAATCTAAACCATAACAAGTTTTGTATCCAAGCTTCAACTCCTTAAGTTAAGTCCATGTTAACTGCCATGTTCTCCTTGATCTACACATGGGGTTGGAAGCATACCCCAGCAAGAGTTGAAAAAGTACAAGACATCAGTGAAAGACTGGTATGTGCATGCTAAAATAGAATTGAGCAATAAATGGGGTAAAGGACATCAAGTAAATAATTCTTCCCATTAAAACAATTAGGACTACCCAATCGGGCATTAAAGAAATGATTTGCAACATTAGATTAAAAATAGGAATTACTTGACATAAATAAATAATAAAGTTATTCCACATAAGCACATATCATGAAATTAGAGCACATAACCCATCATCAACTGGAATGTATGTGAATAACATTAACATTTATGGTATATGGCATCACCACCATAACCACATATTATGGCATCACCACCATAATCTTTGGGGCAGTAATGGCATCACAACACAATTACCCAGGGACATGAATCACCATATGCACCCTCTATTGGTAAAACACACTATAGGTACCACCACCTAATGTGCATATATACAAGTTATCTGAACCAAACATGCATAATGTAGGGGCAAATAAGAACAGTTAGAATACACAAAATTGCCATAACATAAATGGATAATATAAACATCCACCTCAAATTGGCCACAAGATATCACATATCATTAAATAGTGTTCCAACATGAACAAACCATAAGTTAGAGTCTAAGAGAACGTCAAATCAGATAACATGAACACAAGATCAGTAACAAATAAGGTAGTTCACATGAACCCTGATTTTCAAAAGAAAAGAAATAATGTGTAGGCTAGTGTCCATAGGACCAAGAGAAATAAGAAATAGGTGAATTTCTAAAAAGGAATAATAGGGGATTCAAACATACCTTAAACTAGAGTCCTAGAAACACTCTTCACCAATCTAGTTGTTTCCAATATCACTTTTATCTAATTAAAAATTATTCACATGTATTAGGGTTTTATAATGTGTAAAGAAACCCTAAATCTATACTTTTTTGGAAAACCTTGGATTTTTACTCTGAAAATATCACCAATCTACTTATTAGGTTCTCCACATTTTTATGTTAATTTTGGAGGTTATATGACAAAGTTACAATTTTTATGAATTTTATACATATATTTCATTTCCCAAAAATCATACTTCAAAAAAACATGGAAATCAAACACTAAAACCATTTTTATTAGATAGATCTCATTTTTCTGATTCCAAAGCATATTTATTTATAATTCTTGGAGATTCCAATAAAAAGATATGGTTTCTACAAGATTCACTTTATTTACTAATTTATTTGTGAAATTAAATTGCAAGAAACCAATTTGTCGTTGAATCAAACATCAAAATTGTATGCTATGAAAGGGTTTTCATATTATTTAATATTTTTATCTTTAAATTATACTCTCTCTCCTAAATTAACTAAAATATTTAAGATTGTCCAAATTAGTTGAAAAAACACCCATAGGATAATTTGAACTTGTAGATTTTGAATTGATATTTATTTTCTCTTTTGGTGTCATTTAATAATTTATTTAATATAAATGACTCTTATTCTTATTTTCTATCCTAGTTAAAATAAAAATAGTTATTATCATGCAAATGATGTGAAACTTCACCCTCAAGAAAACTAAAACATATGAAACACAAATTGGCCATTAATTTTATCTCTTAGTATTATTTAATACATTATTTAATATTTTAGACTTTTACATTCTCTCTCCTAATCTACACATGTATATTAAAGATTATCCAAATTACACAAAAAGTCTCACAAAGGATATTTTTAATGTGTAGATTACGAACCTAAGATTATTTTCCACTTTTTGAGCCATTACATGATTTATCTCATATTTTGAAGGAAAATCATGTTTTCTTTTCTAAACAAAATTGATATAATTATTATCCCAAAATTGTAAAACTTGGCCTCCAAGCCATATCTTACCCAAAGAAAGTGAAACTAAAGTTATTCGTATCCAATTAGTCTTCCTTTTATCAATTTTTGCCCATTATTCATTATTACAACTATTTCTCATATTATATAATTCAATATCACGTTATCTTATTTAGGGAGTTATTATTTATTTCTTTTTCTCATTTCTTATTCCAAAACAAACCATAGAAAATTCTAGATCAATATTACTTTAGCATTATTATTATTATCATTCCAATTTTATCCCATATATGCACATTACAACTAAAAGGATAATATATTATATTTATCATTTATCTCATGTGACATATTTATGTATCCATTATTGGTCTTATGATTAATACGAGGGTATTATATCATATTTGTTTCCATGCATATATCTTAGGGTGATTTATTCATGCAATACATATTATGGTTACCATTAACTTCCATTAGGTATATCCTCAACCTTGTTTGGCTAAGCCCAAAGAACTAATGTCTCTAACCTCTTAACCTTGGAATAGGATAAGGTTCTATATTTCAGTATGTTACAGTAATAGCTAGAATCCTAAAATGTTGGGAATTAAAATCATGCTCTACTCTTAATTTTAATATCTCTATTCATTTGACCTAAATGTGATCTCTCCAAATTTTTTATCTATATGATAATCTCTCCAAATTTGTGTCTCATGTAATGATACTTTCAATTTAATAGTTCATGTGACTAAGTGTTTATTTTGATGTTCGATTGCTCAATTTTGAATGAGATTGACATTGTGAGTGGTTCTAATACTTTATGGGAACAATATGATGATTTTTATGAAGAATGGAATATGACTCCCAATTTTGACTGATGACTTGATCTGATTTTGGGGACAAAATTTCATTTGAGGTGGGGATGATGTGACAACTTGGAACTTTCTCTCACCTCCACATGTGTTGTGCACTTCCTTGTTATGCTATTCACTTCCTCCTTGTATAATTATCTCACTCTTGACATTAACTTCATGATTCAATATGCTTTGATGCTAGATTTAATCATCTTGGTTACATGTGTCTTGTGGTGACATTCTTTTTTCTTCTAGACTTAAGTTTTAAATCCTTATCATGTCACCATATTGTAACCAATCTTGAACCTAATGAATATCCACAACATACTCTTCAATGTATGTCAAGTTGTAGAGCTTCTAATTATCTCTCCAATGAAGCAAAAATCAATTTAATCGTACATTCAGAGCCCAAGTTATGCACTAATGAATATTGGGTGAATTTAGAAATCATTAAATTGAATTTCTAAGTGTTAGCCCATAATGGGCCCAAAGATGGGCACGACCCACTTCCCCCACCTTTTCCTTTGGATATATGGGTCATAACCTTTGGACCAATCACTCACCTTTATTTTGTGGATCATGAAACTCAACCCTTGGATGTCATGCCCTCAGATATGAATCCCATCCCACGGTTGTCCTTATTTCCCCTACCTTCATGCACACCACTTGTGCAATGGGAACCGGCCGCCATCTACCATGGATGATCTCCACCAGTACTGTAATGACCCTGCCTCCCAATAACCCCCAATTAAGGGAGGCCTGAAGGTCAGAGTCATTATACTAACTAATAGGATCAAAGGTTCAGCAATTAATCAGTAATAATTATGAAATTCTACCAAACAAAAGTGGTACACACCCTACCAAAGGGTCCCTCTCCCGGGATGGGAGGAAACTACACCTGATAACAAAGGTCACAAACGTCCTTGTGTCTAGGGTTTACATCCACATGAGCATGCATAACTCTAGCAAGCTACTAAGGCACAAGTAGACCACCTACTAAACCTTGCTAGGTCATACTTATTCTCATCCCTCAACATTAGACCAAGACCATACATTCCCATGTCACCAACTTAGCTATGAGGGATTCATCAAAAATACATTTGACTCAAGGGGTTTCCCTTTCCTCTAAACATGCAGAGTGCCATGCTCGAATCTATAGAAACTCAAAACTCATCATGAGCATCAGGTACACCACTTCCCCTCTTAGGCCTAGGAACCCTAGGTTCACTTTTAGGTGTCAAACTGCATGCTCAACCTCTTAACCACGAATCAAGCATGTATAAGGCATGTCATGCACTTCATGCCATCCTTCTACTCGAGCAACACTTCAGAGTTGAGTCCTCCTCAAGGACAACCAACAAGTTACAAGGCCTCACAACCTATTACTAAACCTCTCCAGGTCTACGGAACTCTTCTTCCTATCTCAGAAGGTAAACACCTACACCATAGGCACATAGGTACCAGAAGCCTCATCATCTCTCTAGGGTTTGGTTCCTCTAATGGAAACCAAGACATCATCATCCTCCAGGTATCAAGCATAAGGCAACCACTATCATCCACTTATGTCGCATCATCCTCAACTCCCCACTTTTCCTAATATCTTGGAGTCTAGGCTTCCGACCTTCTTGCATGGGTCCTGCTCTCTCTCTCTAGATCTAACCCTGCAACCAGCCTTATACTAAAGGTCCTCTCTCCATGAAGATGGATCAAGCTCATAAGCATACCTCTACGTGGGTGAAGCCTATGTTCAAACTTATGTTTTCTCAAGGTTATCCCTAGCCCTTTATGCTTATCTCATCAGCTTTCCAATGTACTCCCTTAGCCAGCATTTTACCATGATTGACGTACTATGGGTGCCTACTATGCCATGCTCATATAAGATCATGGATTTTCCATAGGTTCTTCTCTAACCTCATCAAAGAAGGAGCTATCCTTTGTTCTAACATTCACGACCCTTCCCAGGGTTGGGTTGCCAAAGGTACTAGGTCATCCAACCTATCATGGCTCATATGGCATCTAAGGCATGTCCATCCAAACACATGGTCTACCATGACATATAACTCAGCATGCCATCTCTCCCTCTAACCCCCTCCACTTAGGGTTAGGGTTAGCATCATCCTCAGAGGATGTGCCAGGTCTCTACTTTTAATGGAGGTCTCTACTTCCAAGACTAACTCTCTGTACTTATCCTCCTAACAAGAATGTCTAGCCTCATGTCTCTCCTAAGGGCATGACAACATATGTCATACGACCTAAGCATGTATCTATTCTTTAATTTATTCTTAAACTAGTAAGCTTATGTTCATGACATCTTATTTACATGCTTTTCATTAATTTGGTGGAGGATTCCTTAAACTTTATCAACCTTACACATCCCTCAAGAAGGTGAGGAAAAGAGAGAAAATCCTAATCCTTAAGGTCCTTAACAGCATTTGAGTTGAGAAGGGATGAACAAGATGAGAGAGTCCTAAAGGTATATTATTTTGAGTCAGATCCTAAGACATCAGCCAGACAATCACACTAATTCAGGAGTCCTCATATTCCGACTAGCGGTGCGGAGGAAAATCTTGCCAACCCCCAGACGTGATCCTTTTCTAGAAACCTTTGTCTTTCTAAAATTCCTCTAATAACTCACTTGGGTTCTACAAAGTTTGTAAAATTTAATAATTATTAAAGACTAAATGAGGAACATATGCTCTGATACCAAATGTAACGACCCCGCCTCCCCGTAACCCCCAATTAAGGGAGACCCGAAGGTCAGAGTCGTTATCCCAATTAACAAGATCAAAGGTTCAGTAATTAATCTGTAATAATTATGAAATTCTACCAAACTAAACTGGTACACACCCTACCAAAGGCTCTGATACCACTTACTTTTCTTTGTAACGCCCAGGCTCAATGCCCAAGGCTCTAGTAGAGTTTCAGGAATGATGATTGTCCCCATAGACCACCACTAGCCTTAACTGTGTGCTTTGTCCTCACTCACGTGCATGCCAGGATCAACTTCCCGATAGGTCACCCATCCCAATACTACTCCAAGTTGAGCACGCTTAACTATGGAGTTCTTTAGTGATTAGCTCTCGGAAAAGGAGGTGCACCTTGGTGATATGGGTAGTCCAATCATTCCTTTTAAGTGTGTTTTATCTGAGGCCTCAAATCCTGGGATGTTACAAGTACCTCCACTCAATATCCCTTTTCAACATATCCTATCTTTTCCTGTAAAAATCCTCCCTGAACCCTTTTCCTCTCTTTTCTTTGCATTTTGTTCACCATAGCCCTAGTTCCAACTTCATCTTCTACCTTGAAACCCTAGTCGCCACCATGATATCTAAGCTTGAAACCATGTCTCCTAGACATCTTTTGGACCATTGTTGACCCCCTCCATCTCGTACGGGCTTTGCGAAGGTGGGCGGAAGCTTTTGGGGGTTGGCTGAGCTTCCCCACACCCGCACATGACAGTGCTAGTAAGACAGGCTGCTTTAGCAGTACTAGTCTGCTTGAGCACATGCTAGTGGTGACAGGCAGACTGAAGTGGCAACCAACCTTATCTCACCATGGTTAGGTAGTGAGAGCCCCCATGTAGCGACAACGCACAACTCGGCTGGACACTGACCCAGTGCTACGTGAGCAGCCATGGGTGCAAGGTGGACCCCGGCCCAGCTGCCACACAGGCCACCATGGGTGCGGAGTGGGTTGGCTCATCAACCGCAAAGGTTGGCTCAGAGCATAGATGGGTGGGGAATCATGATCATCCGAACTCCCATCTAGGGCTGAGATCATGCTCCAAATAATATTGTGAAATATTCTTGCTTTTTCTATAGTGATTCATCTAAATATTTAAAAAATGATATCTTCTACATCCCTTCACCTGATTGGGCATATGATATATGAATTTTGATCCTCCAGATGGGATCTATCCAATGGAACTAGATTCAGAATCTAAATTTTATTCTTCTACTCCTGATATTCTAAAAAGCATGTCTTTAAAGAACTTTTTGAATGTTTGATGGTGTACCTTCCTCTAGAATAGTATTGTTGCTTCAAATATCATTCTAAACCTTAGACTAGTAACTTTTATCCACTTCTTGATTTGAATTACGAAATGTACCACATTACTATACTTATATGTATACTTTTGACCTAAAAATACTCCTTTATGCATGAACATCATGTTACTTGTCTAATTTTAGAACTTGGATTCTTTTAATAATCTAATTAATATTCTAGTACGAAATTAGTAACCTATATGTTGGTTTGTGACATGAGTTACTAAGATCCTATGTCTTTTTCCAAAAAGGGTTCACTCTTAAGCTTTGTTATGCCATAAAGTATGATGTTGGAATGCTTAAATGTTTGGATCTCTCAAAAGGATCCTAAATGTCTAACCATATACGTTTTCTTTTTTATTAGATCCTATTATGATTTGTGACACTAAATTCCATGTAATACACTCATGTATGGTCTTGAATACTTATGACATATGTAGGATCCCTAACATGTTCTAGATGCATATGTTGATTGTTGAGCTCTAACCTTGCTAGATCATAACTTAATGATATACATGATATCTTAATGACTTCAAATCAATAGATTCATCACACTTTTAGCACTACTATCAACTTAATAAATCCTATGCTCTTTTATGATCTTATGACTTGCAAATTTCAATATATTGCCTCAAATTGATCTAGTATGACTAGTTGTGATCTCATATGATTAAATTTTGATGGAAATATAAATATCATGTTTCTATAACTCCATATAAGAAATGATCTCACATTTATATATAATATGTTGTGGATGATTCACTTAGATATAGGACTTAATGTTGATACTTGTGCTATATGAAATCATTGCATGCATGTTTGGAACTTTGGAAATTATGTCTGAACTAAGTGAAACCTAGATCTAGGGAAACATACAAATGACTCATGTGATGTTTAGATTATCAATGCCCAATTGATCTAAGACCCTATTTTATATCGTTTGTGCCTTAGTTCCCATTGGGATGGACCTTCTCTAGAGATATTTTCATATCTTTCTCACAACTCACAAGGTACGCTCAATCTCTTGACCCTACTATGATATTGGCTTGTTTGTATGTATGCTCGTATGAATGCTTGGCTAGGTAATTACTTATTTGAGCTAAATACTACTTTCAAGTTGATTACAGTATGCTGACAAACCTTGATCATAACATATAGAAATCCATTACATAACCTTGTGTACCTACCTGAATTCTCAAGGTACGGGCACAAGGCATGAATGAAATAGGGCTAGCTCATTGACTTTTGTCTTGAGGTCCCCCATGCAGAAATAGGGAGCATATCAGTTTTGAGCCTCAAATGCCCCTCATAGACTCTTCTTTGAGAAGTGATCAAAGGCCTATGTTGATATAATGGATAAAGAAATCCAAAACATATGCTTTGTCTAAAATAATGTTGTGAAGTGTTCTTTCCTTGTTTCTACTTCTTACTTATTATGATGTTTCTAGCCAAGCAACTTTTATATTACTCTTAAAATGTTGTTACATATTTTTCATGGTGTACTAAATGCACTTGCATTGATATATTTTGTTTATCGAATTTGTTGTTGCCAAATGAAGATCAGTTGCACTCAACACTCTAACATCTGAAATGAAACACCAATTGGTATTCTTGATATAGAAATGGGTAAATATCTCTTATCTCCAAGTTTAATATCTTGTTATCTATTAGATTTTTTATTGCTTTTTCATATTTTTTGCTTGTGTGAAACTATGTGCCATTATAGGGATAGACACCCAAGTCCACTCACCTTTGGCTATGTAGCCACTAGGAGAGTGGACTTAGGGTAATAAATAGTTCTGTGACATATAGGGTCACACATATAGGTTGCATCTAGAATAGGAGTTTAATCATGAATAAGGTTTAACTTGATTACTAAAGTGTTTAGTTATTCAATTTAAACAACATAGATTGAAAATTGGCTAACTGGAAATGTAAGTCAACTGACTCAAGTGTTGAGTCGACTGACTCTACTATCAAGTCAATTTAAACAATACTAATTGGACATTAGCTGAACTAGAATGTGAATCGACTGGTTCAAAATGTGAACAAACCAATTTAGAATGTGAACCAACCGGTTCAGAATGTGAATTGACCAGTTGAGAGATCAGTAAGACTGGATCAAGGATCGATGATGATGTCAATATGTTTGCTAATAGGAAATATATTGAACTGACCAATACATTAAGCCGACCTATTCACATGCAAACCAATTGGTTCAGAATGTTAACCTACCAATTCATGATTTACAGTAGCCAAAAATTTGTAAAACTCCAGCTCTTTGACTCCCTATTGATCTAGAAACCAT
Organism: Alisma plantago-aquatica; assembly: GCA_963693085.1. Classification (NCBI taxonomy): domain Eukaryota; kingdom Viridiplantae; phylum Streptophyta; class Magnoliopsida; order Alismatales; family Alismataceae; genus Alisma; species Alisma plantago-aquatica. Next base: position 533,483,192 of record OY856410.1, read on the forward strand.
GAACCTGATCCTTCTATTAATAGAGGGATAGTCAAGTATTTTAGAAGAAACAACTAACGCATACAAACATTATCCTGTCAAAATTGTGGTAACATGAGAGCCCGACCAAGTCTTACCCATAAAAGGGAGAGAGAACAAGGGAGAACAAGTTAGCACTAGCATGTCCACATCGAAGGTAAAACTCCTTCCCATTGGTTCTATGAAGCACAACAACAATTCTCAGTGGTTTGGATGGGCTACATAGAGGTGTGGAGGCATCTTCATCACACTAGGAGAATGTCATCAACCACCATCTATGGTGGTGCACCAGGAGGCCATTAATGACGACTGCTTACATGCTACTTGAAGAAGAAGCACGAGGGGTTGCCAAGATTGTCACTGGACTTGCTCTAGGACCAAGTATATACCTTACAAACCCCCTTTCCTATATACATCATTGTTGATGTGATTTGTTGTTTCCAAACTCAGGCCTCAATTTTTTTTATTTCTATTGCATTATATAGATGCCCTGATTTCTCAACATAGAGTAGTGTTGGATTGTGGATCCAAGATTTTGAGTTTTAGGAGGGATATGTCTATTAGGCTTTCTAAGGGAACTATAATATTGTCCCTACATATCTGGTTTCTTCTTCCATAGTTGGGAAGATGGTAAGGAAGGGCATTGAGGATTTTTTGCCCCATGTATTTGATACTAAGGTACTTAGTCCAAGTATTTGTAGAGTACATATAGTGCTCAACTTTGAAGATATTTTCCCCAATAAGTTTCCCAACATTCCACCTACTCAAGAGGTTGACTTTGAGATCAGTCTAATCCTCACTACATATGTCATAACACAATAGTCGTACAAGATGGCACCAATAGAGACTAAGTAGTTGAAGAAATAGCTCAAATATTTGTTGGATAAGGGTTTTATACATCTGAGCACATCTCCTTGAAGTGTTCCCATTCTATTCATCAAAAATAATGATGGCTCAATTAGATTGTGCAAATATTACAAAGAGGTGTACAAGGTGAAAGTGAAGAACAAGTACCTTTATTAAGAATTGATGATTTAGTCGATCAACTGAAAGTAGTTGTAGTGTTCTTGAAGATAAGTCTATAGTCAGGATACCATCAGCTGAGGACCAGGGTACAAGACATACATAAGACATCTTTCATGACTAGGTATGGTAAATAATAGGATGAGGTTATGTCATTTGGACTAACTAATGCTCTTACAACTTTCATGACTTGATTAATAGGGTTTTCAAGTAGTATTTATACCTATTTGTGGCAACTTTCATATATGAAAACTTGGTCTACTCAAGGACCACGACTAGCATGACCAACATCTTTCGTTATCCTTGGATTTTTTGAGATGGAACCGGTAATATACAAGTTTCAGAAAATGTGAATTATGGCTGAAAAAATGTTCTTTCCTTGGTCAAATTATAATCAATAGAGAATTTTGCACAAATCGTTTCACAATGTGAACCATCTGGCTCTGAATGGGAATCGGTCGATTAAGCAATCAGTAAAACTGGATCAAGGATTGATACTGACATCATATTGTGCATTAATCATCACAGTGAAAGATGATATTTTTGTGAGTATGAAATATAGCAAATCCATAGATTCAAGTGTTGAGTCGGTTGATTCACATGCAAACCAACCAGTTCAGAATGTGAATCAACCTATTTGTGATTAGCAGTAGCCAAAAATTTGTATTAATCCATCTATTCAACTACAAGTTGATTTGAAAACCTTGACCCTGACCCTCCTATAAATAGAGGGGTAGTCAAGGCTTTCAGAAAACACAACTAACACTGATAAAATGTTGTCCTCTAATAGTTTTGGTAACGTGAGAGCTTGAGCAATTCTTACCCATAAAAGGGAGAACCAACAAGGGAGAAAACGTCAGCTCTATCACATTGACATTGAAGGGACAAATCCTTCATGTTAGCTCTAGGAAGCTCGATAAGGACTTCCCAGTGCTCCACGTGGACTACATAGAGGTGTGGAGGCTGTTTCCATCAAACTAGGAGAGCAGTGTCAACCTATGTTTGTGGTGATGCAATAGGAGGCCATTGTTGATGACGGTTTGCAAGATATTTGAAGAATAAACAGGAGACGTTGTGAGGATTGTTGTTGGAATTGATCTAGGACCAGGTTTATACCTCACAAACCCCCTTTCCTAGATACATTGTTATTGATGTGATCTGTTGGTTCGGGACTTGGGCATAATTATTTTGTTTTCGCTACCTTATCTGATGCCCTGATTTCCCAACATAGATTAGTGTTGAATTGTAGATCCAAGATTTTGAGTTTTAGGACAGAGATGTCTGCTATTCTTTCTAAGGATACTAGAAGATTGTCCCTAGATGTCTGGTGTCTTCTTCCATAGTTGAGAAGATGGTGAGGAAGGGCATTGAGGCTTTTTTTGCCCATGTAGTTGATATTAAGGTACTAAGTCCTAGTATTTGTAATGTACCTATAGTGCTTGACTTTGAAGATGTTTTCCCAATTAGTTTCCTAGCATTCCACTTATTTGAAAGGTTGACTTTGAGATCAATGTAATCCTCACCACATAGCCCATAACATAAGAGTCTTACAATATGGAACCTATAGAGATGAAGTAGTTGAAGAAATAGCTCAAAAAGTTATTGGACAATGGTTTTATACATCAGAGCACATATCCTTGGAGTGCTCCCATTATATTCATCATAAAGAAGGATGGATCGACCAGATTGTGCAAATATTATAGTGAGTTGGACAAGGTCAAAGTAAAGAACAAGGACCCTTATTCCAAATTAATGATTTTGTCGATCAGTTGAAAGAAGTTGTAGTGTTTTTGAAGATAAATCTACAGTTAGGATACCATCAGCTGAGGAGCAGGGCATAAGACATATGTAAGACAACATTCATGACTAGGTATGTGCAATGTGAGTTTGTGGTAATGTCACTTGGACTAATTAATGCACCTACAACTTTCATGGCATGATTAATGGGGTTTTCAAGTAGTATTTATACCAGTTTGTGGTAGCTTTCATAAATCAAGATCTGATCTACTCCAAGGACCATGACCAACATCTTTGGTTGACCTTGGATTTGTTGAGATGTAACTAGTGATATACAAGTTTCACAAAGTGTGAATTTTGTATGAAAAAATGTTCTTTCTTTGTTTGTATTATATTCGACAGAGGGATTTGCATAAATTAGCTCACAATGTGAACTGATTGGTTTAGAATGTGAATCGACCGGTTGAGAAATTAGTAAGATTGGATCAAGGATTTATGTTGACATCATATTGTGCATTAATCATCACAGTGAAAGCTAATATTTTTGTGAGTAGGAAATATAGAGAACTGACCGATTCAAGTGTTGATTCGACCAATTCACATGCAAATTAGCCGGTTCAGAATGTGAGCTGACCTATTCATGAGTAGTAGTAGACAAAAATTCATGATAATTCATCTATTTAAATACCTATTGATCTAGAAACCTTAACTTTGACCCTCCTATAAATAGAGGGGTAGTCAAGGATTTCATAAAAAACAACTAACACTAACAAATGTTTTCCTCACTGTTGTGGTAACATGAGAGCTCGAGCAAATATTTCCCATAAAAGGGAGAGACAATAAGGGAGAACAAGTCATCGCTAGCACATTGACATTGAAGAGACAAATATTTCCCTTTGGCTCTAGGAAGCTCAATGAGGACTTCCTAGTGGTTCGTGTGGAGTACATAGAGGTGTAGAGGTAATTGTCGACATGAAACTAGGAGAACAATGTCAACCTTTGTCTGTGGTGAGGCACCAGGAGGCCATTGTAGATGACGGTTTGTGTGCTACTTGAAGAAGAAGCTTGAGACATTGCGAGGATTGTTGTTGGACTTGATCTAGGACCAGGTATATACCTCACAACGCCCTCCCCTTTTGTAGATACATCATTGTTGATGTGATCTACTGGTTTGGGATCCAGACATAATTTTTTTGTTTCCAATGCTTTATCTAATGCCCTGTTTTACTAGCATAGATTAGTGTTGAATTGTAGATCCAAGATTTTGAGTTTCAAGAGGTGTCTATTACTCTTTCTAACGAGACTAGAAGATTCTCCCTACATGTCTGGTATCTTATGACATAGTTGAGAAGATGGTGTGGGAGGGAGTTGAGGTTGTTTTTTCCCATGTATTTGATACTAAGATATTGAGTTCTAGTATTGACTATTTATAATGTACCTATAGTGCTCGACTTCGAATATGTTTTACCAAATAGTTTCCTGGCATTCCACCTACTCGATAGGTTTAATTTGAGATCAATCTAATACTCACCATATAGCCTATAACACAAGAGTCGTACAAAATGGCACCTGTAGAGATGAAGTGGTTGAAGAAATAGCTCAAAGAGTTGTTGGACAATGATTTTATACATATGAGAACATCTCCTTGGAGTGCTCCCATTCTATTCATCATAAAGATGGATGGATCCATCAGATTGTGCAAAGATTGTAGAGAGTTGTACATGGTCAAAATGAAGAACAAGTACCCCTATTCAAAATTGATGATTTACTCGATCATCTGAAAGAATCTATAGTGTTCTTAAAGATGGATATGCGGTCAAGATACCACCAATTGAGGATCGGGGAACAAGACATGTGTAAGAAAGCCTTAATGACTAGGTATGGGCATTAAGAGCTTGTGGTAATGTCACTTGCACTAACTAATGCACCTTAAACTTTCATGACATGATGACTACAGTTTTCAAGTAGTATTTAGACCAATTTGTGGTGGTTTACATAAATAAAGATATGGTTTTCTCCAAGGACCAAGACCAACATGAACAACATCTTTAGTTGACCTTGGATTTGTTAAGACAGCACCAGTTATCTACAAGTTTCACAAAATGTGAATTATGGCTGAAAAATGGTTCTTTCCTTGGTCACGTTATATCCAATAAAGGGATTTCCATAGATCCCAAGAAGGTGGAATTAGTGTTGATGTGGGAACATTCAAAGATGCCAATAGAAATGTGGAGTTTTCTTAGACTAATGGGTTATTAAAGTGGTTCATCAAGGATTGAAGCACAATATCCTTATCTTTGACTAGGCTAACAGGGAACGATGCTCCTTTTGCATGGATGGAGAAATGTGAGTAAAGTTTCCATCTATTTAAAGAGAATATGGCATCTACACCCATGTTAGTGCTTCTTGAGCCTGGAAAAGGCTACATAGTCTTCTGTAATGCTTTGAAGGAGGGTCTCAAATGTGTGTCGATGCAAGACAAGCATGTGACCTCTTTTACTTCTAGAAAACCTAAGAAGAACTAGGAAAAATATTTAAAGCATGATATGGAGTTAGAAAAATTGGTTCAAGGATTGAAAATGTAGAGATATTAAGAGACATTACATGTACAGGGAGAAGTGTCAAATCTTCATAGACCACATGAATCATTAGTATCTCTTTCTGAAGCAGGTTTTGAATGCTAAGTAGAGGAGATGGCTCCAGTTGATAAAGGACTATGACTACACGATAGGGTATCACCTAGATTAGGCAAATGTGGTAGTATATCAACAAGTCAAAACAGAACATCAAAAGCCAACGGGAATGCTACAACACGTACCAATCCCATAGTGGAAGTGAGACCATGAATATATGAAAATTGTGGTTGGACACCTGAGAATAGACAAAGGATATGATTCTATTTATGTGGTAGTATACAAATTTATGATGTAGAACATTTCTTGCTAATAAATACTACCTTCTCAATGGAGAAGTTGGCATAAATTGACATTGATGAGCTTGTACAATTACATTGACACCAACCATAATGGCTGGCAGGGACCATAATTCATCAGTTGGTTCTGGGATCTCCTAATCACATATTTGCAATGAAGTTGAAGCTTAGTACAACCTTCCATCCACTAACAAATTGTCAATCAGAAAGAATGATACAAAATTGGAAGACCTATTGAATTCATGTGTTTTTTAATTTCTTGGGAGTTGTTATGTTCATCTTAGTTTGATTGAATTTGTTGAAAATAATAGTTATAATAGAAGTGTTGACATGGCATTGTATGACATTCTATATGGTAGGTGTTGCAGATCATATCTATGATAGTATGAAGAAGGTTATATCAACTATCGAGCCCTATGCTAGTATAACAAACAACATAAAAGATCAAGTAGATAAGCAACAAGTGAAAGTAAAACCATATGTTGATAATTATCATAGGTGATTGGAGTTCCTATTGGTAGATTATATCTACCCTAAGGTGTCACCTTGGAAGAAAATTTTCAAGTTGGGCAATCTAGGTAAGTTGGCACCTAGGTTTGGGGGGGTGTTATTATGATGTTTCCTATGTGGGGAAAGTAGAGTATAAGCTGGCTACTACCCAAGTTGCACACATAACATAATGTGTTCCATGTGTCATCTAGGGACAAAGCAAACAAACTAACCAGTTGAAGTGCAACTCAATGAAGATATATCCTATGTGTAAGGCCTAGTGTTGATCTTGTACAAGTGAACACATAAGATGAGGAAACAGTATACAATGCTAGTAAAAGTTTTGCGGCACCACCATGGAGTGGAGGAGGCTTCATGGTATCTTGAGGAAGAGATGTGTAGGAAATATCCAATCTTTTTTTCATATGATTTTGGGATTACATCCCTTCTAGGGGTTTATAGTTGTAAGACACTTGACCTAGTTTAACTCCTAAACTCGTTTTATTACCTTAACCATATGTTTGGATGCTTGATGGTATGATTTTTTACGTGTTTTGAGTTTAAAGTCTTATTTTTGGGTCTATGATCAAATGACCCACATTTGAGCGTTTTTCTTATAATTTTCACATAGAATGATTTCTCTCTCTACCCCTCTCTTTCTTGGGATTTGTTGGATGCACTTAGATGATTAAACCAAACCCTTTTCTCTTTTACTAGTTGGAAAACCAATCGAAGTGTCTTGCTTTTCCATCAGTAGAGGACTGATGGAACAATGCCTTATTTCTTGTTGTTTTAGAAGGTTTCTCTGTCGTTCCATCAGTATAACACTGATTCAAATGTCTACTATTTTGACCTTATGTGCTTTCCTTAGTTGGTTACTAATAGAGAAGCTGGTTGTCAGGGTTGTAAGTTTCATCAGTGGAGTATTGATGGAAATCCTATGCTAGGTACCAATGGGATGCAACTGTAGTCTAGCGATGAATATCCTAGTGGATTCATCTCGATAAGTTTCCTGAGAGCTTGTATTGACAACATCTACCAATGGGATATCTACTTATTCCGGATAATGGTTTGACAAGGTAGTCTATCGATGGAGGTTTTGACATTGTGTACTGATGGAAAGATAGATTCGTCTATTGATGATATGATAGTCCAATGAAGGGAAAGTTTATTCATCGATAGTAGGATAGATGGATCATCTTTTTTTTCTCCTTTTATTATATGAATAACCTTTCTCATCCTGCCTTGCCTTACTTGTGCGAGCTAATTGCCAAAGTGCTAGAGTTGAGCCAAATGTCATTAGTTGGTGTATGCCGATGAAGAACATACTTTCATTGATCTTCACAACATTATTGTTTACCTTCATTTCTTTCCTTTTTTATGGACACACTCATTGATGTCTCCCAAGCATATATTGATGTAAGTGTAACTCCTACCTTTATGTTCTATATGATCTACTGCCCTTTTCCTTCTAGGATCATTTTCTAGTTCATTTCCACTAGGATTTTGGCTTTTAGGACTTACATCGTATTTTATCTTCTATACCCATGCTCTATTTGCATTAAATCATGGATCATTAGTTGTAGCGTCTTAGGAGGAGGATCTCAGATCTTAGGGAGTTTTCTATCAACTTTGGAGTTTGTTGTGAAGTGAAATTTCTTTGCTGTTCTTCATGAGTGGACTCATTTCCACTACCAGTAGACATGTGTATAACCTTTGGTGCATGAATTACCTATTATTGTACATGCAAACCAAAAGTTTGTTATCGTATCTCCTAAAAATGTAAAACTTGATATCTTTGTGTATCTTTCACCTTGCATGGCAAGAAAATGATTTACATGTTGAAGCATAATCTCTTGATTGGCCTGATAGCTGAAGCATTGCTGTTTTTCCTTTCCCTACATAGTTTCATATTTTTATGACTAAATGAGTTCAAAGAACGTAGCTTCAATGTGAAATAATACTTTACATGCCTATAGGGTGTGAAGTACATGTTGTTACTTTCAAGAAAACTTCTTTCTAGATGTGTCTAAGTATTTTGTCTTATTGTTATGCTGCTAAAAGTATGTGAAATTAGTTCCTTTGTGGAAAAATGACATTTTGTATCTATCTATAGTATTGTCTTGTTACGAGTTCATTGGAGAGGAGTACTGTAATGAATCAAAACCTTGCCTCTAGACCCTAATCGTATGTCTTGGAGGATAGTTCAATTGTTTCTATAGGCTTAGCAAAACAAGGATAAGGGTATACCTAATAGTAGTTAATTTTAACCCTAATATGTTGATGCATGAACAAATCATTCTCACATATAGTAATTAAAACAAATATGACTTAATGTTGTTATAATACATCTTTAGATACATAAATTATATGTCACATGAGATAATGTTTATTAAGGTATGATGATAAGAGAGATAATATGCATATGAGAATGGTGTGTTGATAATTGAGAGAAAATGTTACATTATCCAAATAAATCTAGAATTAATAAAGTTAATGAGGTAAAAGATAAATATAAAAGATTTTGTGCATAAAAATGACATATATCCTTTTGGTGGTAATATGATGGTAATAATAATGAAATAATATATTAACTAAAAAATAATGGGCCACAAATGTAAAACACATAAAAGGAAGACTAATTGGTTAAAGACAATTTCAGATTCATTTTCCTTGGATATAATTTGGCATGGAGGCCAAGTCTCATAATTTTGGAATCATAATAAGTATATCTATTTTATTTAGAAAAGAAAAGGTGAGTTTTCCTCAAAATATGAAATAAAATATTTTATGACTCCAAAATTGACAACTAATCATGGATTCATAATCTACACATTAAAAATATCCTTTGAGTAAATTTTAATATAATTTGGATAATTTTTGATATACATGTGTAGATTAGGAGAGAAAAAGTATGGAAAAGCCCAAAATGTTAAATAATATGATAAATAATTTCAATGGATAAAATTAATGGTCAATTTGTGTTCCATGTGTTTTGGCTTGCTTAAGTATGAAGTTTCACATTTATTGGAGGATTCTAGGTGTATCTAATGTGATAAGAAAGTGAAAATATGAATTACTTTAAAAGAATTAGATAAAATATCTAGAGTCTTCAAAAGGAAAATCTAATTGATATTTAGATTCTACATACTTAAATTATCTTGGGTGTTAAATTTAAATTAACTTGGAATTTGTTTGAACCCTCATATAAAGAGAGAGAAAAGAGAAATATTTTAATCATCACTTTATTTGATATCTCGATTTGGTAAAGTTTCCAGATTTGTAAGCTCTGTCACGCTAAGATCTGAGTTTCATGATTTTGGATTTAATCTGACTGTTGGATTTTGATTGTGTGGTATCTATACCGTCTCCTTCCTCGGCATCAAATAGGAAACTAGTCGCATGTTGTTATGGTAATCCTAATCTTCTCTCATCCTTTCTCCCCCATATTTCCTTTCTGGCACAATTTCTTTCCAGATTGGTTCCATATCTGATTCTACACCTTAGCATACTAATATCTCTAGGGTTTTCTTACTAAAACCCTCACACGGGATCTAACCTCCTCCATGCCATGTCTGTCCCCTATTGTTGAGTTTGTTTGGGTATTCTGACACTTCAGAACCTCAGACCTATAAGTAGAAAATTGTTAACCACCCTCGCATCCTCCCCAGTCATTCTACTCCCTTGGGTGACTTTCGTTTGTTCTCCTGACTAGTTTCCCAACTCTACTTTACTTCTTCTGCTGGTTTAAGTTCATTGGGTTGGTACCTATCACGGTAAGGATGGGAAATCATCTAACGCAGTTACATTGATCTTCTATATACTTATTTTTCCTTGGGTTTCTCTGAAATCACAATATCAGCATTTTCCCTACTTTTGATTTTCACAGACTTTGTTTCCTAGTTCTAGAAATTGTGTCACCTCAGACAACCTGGGTCTTCAGCTTGTGGCTCTTTGACCTTGGCAGACCTTCGCAAAGCCGTCCAGACCAAGCTTAGGGTTTGAGGGTGTGTGGTGTGCTGGATTTGTCAAGAAGCCTGGAGCCACATTTCCTTCCATGTCATAGGCTACCGAAGGAGACAGACAATCCCCTCCATGTTTTTACCAATCTGCCCCTTTTTGTTTTGTGCTTTTGGTTTTTAATCCTGGGTAAAACCAACTTATCTGGTTTCCCCTTAACCACCCTCTAGTTGTATGTGGGTCTGGGCCAAGTGCCATGCCTTGATTGGGCAACTCAAAGGGACCCACCACCAACAAGGTAAGCTTATGCCTCGGGGTTTTTCTTGAGTTTTTATTTGGTTTAAACTGGTAAAATCATATCTAATTCATACAAAGTCAAAAACATATAAACAAAATGTGTTTCCAAATTGTATGGTTTTTCTCTAACCAATGGTGTATGTTCTATCACCTAAATTCAATATAATAAATATGCAATTTTTTAAGGATTTTCTTAATTTATTAATATTTCTAAACATTCATAACTGATAATTTATAAGTAAGAAAAATAAAGTAAAATATGTTTTGAAATAAAAAAAACATAACCTACAATATGACATGGTTTTGATAACCTAATTCATAGATAATAAAATAGCAATTTTTAGGGTTTATGAAATTAATGTAAATCTAACAGTAATTCTACATGTATGCATAATAGGTTCTTGGAAACCTAGGCTTGGATCTAGGACTGACTTTGGACTTGTTTAGAATCAAAAGTGAGGTATGTTTGCATCCCCTATTATTCCTTTTGAGTAATAACCTATTTTCTTCTTTCTCTTGTTCCTATAGACAATAGCCTACACAATATTCCTTTTCTTTTGAGAATATATTTCAAATGAAATACCTTATTTGTTTATGATCATCATATTTTAATGGACATTCTTTTGACTTGAGCTTATACTTTTATTTTTGACAAATCTCTGAATTCACCCAATTTGTGGTGGATGTATATATTGCACATTTGTGTGATGGGAATTTTATATGGATCCTTTGATCCCACATTATATCTATTGGATATTCGCATCCCTGAAACTTTGATTTATTCTTGCTTACTCTTTTGTTACGTATAATGTGGTGACTGCTAGTATAATGTTACATGTGTTATTACATGGATGTGTAAATTCCCACAATTGAAAATGCAGAGGTGACAATTCCTGCCAGAGATATTACTTGAGTAGATGTGTATCTTGTCCTTCTCAGAGTAGATGTATATAAGTCCCTGCTCATCCCATATTTAGAGTAGATGTGTATAAGTTCTTACTCAGTCCATATTTATGGTAGATGTTCTATTTGCTACCAACATGTTTATATTGTCCTAGTATTATCACAAATGAAACACATGGATGCCTTGCTCTTATTTTGTTGAACTCTTATTTCTTTTATGCCCAGTTGGGTAGTCCTTTACTTTTCTATGAGAAGCCTTTTATTTAGACGTTCTTTATTCCATATATTACTCAATTTCATTTTAGTATGCACATACCAACTTTTTGTTGATGTCATCTACTTTTCTCCTAATTCTAGGGTATGCTTCCATCCCCAATGTAGGTCAAGGAGAACATGGCAGATAACATGGACTTCGTTTGAGGAGTTGAATCTTGGAGGCAATCTTGATATGGTTTAGATTTCCCTCTACTAGATCCTTATGATGTAATATCCACATAAACCCTATGTGGGAGATTATGATATAATTTTGGAAAAAAAAAAGATTATAGTCATGAAATAGTATTCCACTACTTTACTTTGGTCTTTTATATACCATCAATTAAGATTTGAAAATTTTACACCTATTCCAACATATCTTTTTCGTATGTTTGGAATGTATGTTTTATTCTTCAAATTTTAGTAGGGAGTTGATCCCCTCTGGGATCCACTACTTACAGCATGGTATCAGAGCCCATGGTAGTTGAAATCTAAATATTTCAATTTGTCTCCCTAATGAGAACCCTTGCCTTACATAGTTCCCCTTTAAGTGACATGCTTTCCCTAGAATTGACCTATGTTTTTCATACAAGGACGGTTTAGGGTCATAAGAGTTTCACATTAGAAACATGTTTGGCAAACCCTAATTCGATGAGGTTTTAGGTGATCTTACACTAGCATATAGGATTAATGGTGACATCTTCGAGGATGAAGTACCAGTTGGATAAGGAGATCTTATAATGTGATAATTGTGACTTGGTTGTTGTGATGATTTTTGGCCAGCATAATTGTTTTGCATCGTAAAGTTTTTCTTCATCAAGAATAATTTTCATTATACTACTGTATGTACAAAAAATATTATCTAATTTTGACAATGTTTTTCTTAAGCTAAGTCATAATGAAGATATTTCTGAAGTCAAGAAGAGAAACCCTAGAATTAAATGAATAAGTGACTAGAGATATGTGGAATAATGTAGAGGTGTAGTGGACCTTCCCTTTATACCCTATGACTTTTTGGTTGATAATGTGAACCTTAGGGTTTTTGGATTAGAGATACAATGAACTAAAGCTCAACCCTAGTTGGTTATGACTTTTTAGTTGGATATATGAACAACTTAAATCCCTAACATTTTCACAACCAAAAACATGCAAAAGTAACCATAGTACCTATATGTTGTTTAGCTTGGATAAATAGGTAAAACCTTTTAAAGGGATGGAGAGTAGTTGGTCTATGAAGTATGGATGATTAGATTTTGAGGATGAGATCCTTTTAAGGGTGGAGTGTTGTAACCAACCAAAACCTAGCCTCTTGACCCTGATCATATATCTTGGAGGATAGTTAACTTGTTTCTTTGGGCTTAGCCAAACTAGGATGAGTGTATATCTAATTGTAGTTAATTGAAACCCTAATATATTAATGCATGAAAAAATCACCCTCACATATATGCATGAAAACAAATATGATTTAATGGTGTTATAATAAATCTTTTGATACATAAAATATGTTACATGAGATAATGTTGATTAAGGTATGATGATAAGAGAGATAATATGCATATGAGAACTATGTGTTCATAATTGAGAGAAAATGTTACATTATCCAAATAAATATAGAATTAATAAACTTAATGAGATAAAAGATAAATGTATAAGATTTCGTGCATAAAAATGGCATATATCCTTTTGGTGGTAATATGATGGTAATAATAATGAAATAATATATAAACTAAAATAATAATGGGCCACAAGTGTAAAACTCATAAAAAGAAGACTAATTGGTTAAAGACAATTTCATATTCATTTTCCTTAGATATGATTTGGCTTGGGGGCTAAGTATCATAATTTGGAATAATAATAACTATATATATTTTATTTAGAAAAGAAAGGTGAGCTTTTTCTCAAAATATGAAATAAATATTTAATGACTCCAAAATTCACAATTAATCTTGGATTGATAATCTACACATTAAAAGTAGCCTATGGGTAAATTTTCATGTAATTTGGATAATCTTTAATGTACATGTGTAGATTATGAGAGAGAAAGTATGTAAAAGCCCAAAATGTTAAATAATGTGATAAATAACTTCAATGGATAAAAGTAATGGTCAATTCGTGTTCCATATGTTTTGGTTTGCTTAAGTATGAAGCTTCACATTGATTGGAGGATTCTATATGTATCTAATGTGATAACAAAGAGAAAATATGAATTAATTTAAAAGAATTAGATAAAGTATCTAGTCTTCAAAAGGAAAATCCAATTGCATATTTGGATTCTAAATACTTAAATTAGCTTATGTGTTAAATTTCATTTAATTTGTAAATTGCTTGCTCCTCATATAAAGAGAGAGAAAAAGAGAGATAATTTAATCATCACTTTATTTGATATCTCGATTTAATAAAGTTTCCCAATTTTTATGCTCTGTCACACTAAGATCTGAGCTTCATGATTTTTGGATTTAATCTGACTATTATATTTTGATCGTGTGGTAACTGTATTGTCTCCTTCCTCAGCATCAAACATGAAATCAATCTCCTACTGTTATGGTAACCCCAATCTTCTCTCATCCCTTTCTCCACCATCTTTCTTTTTTTGGCACAATTTCTTTCCTGATTGGATTCCATATCTGATTCTACACCCTAGCATACTAATACTTCTTGGGTTCTCTTACTAAAAAAACCCTCGGATGAGACCTCCTACATGCCCTATTTGTCCCTTGTTTCTGAGTTTGTTTGATTTTTCCTACACCCCAGAACCTCATACATATACGTAGACCACCATTAACCACCCTCGCATCCTCCTAAGTCATTCTACTCCCTTGGGAGACTTTCATTCATTCTCTTGACCGGTTTCCCAACTCTACTTTACTTCTTTCACTAGTTTGAGTTTGTTGGGGTGATACTAATAACGGTAAGGATGAGAAATCATCTGACACAATCACATTGATCTTCTATATGCTTATTTTTCCTTGGGTCACTATGAAATAAGAGTATCGATGTTTCCCCTCTTTTTTATTTTTACAAACTTCATTTCTTATTTGTGGCAGTTGTGTCTCCTCGGACGACCTGGGTCTTTGGCCTGTGGTTCTCTAACCTCACAGACCTTCGCGAAGCCATCCTGACTAAGCTCGGGGTCTGAGGGCATGTGATGTGTTGGATTTGTCAAGCAACCTGGAGCCACATTGCCTTCCATGGCATAGGATACCGAAGGAGGGAGACAATCCCCTCCATGTTTTTACCCATGTGCCCCTTTTTGTTTTGTGTTGTTGGTTTTTCATCCTTGGCAACACCGTCGTATCTGGTTTCCCCTTGACCACCCTTTGGTTGTGTGCGGGTCTGGGCCAAGTTCCATGCCTTGATTGGGCAACTCAGTGGGACCCACCTCCAGCAGGGCAAGGTGTTACATATGTGGTTTTCCCTGAGTTTTTATTTGGCTTAAACCTGTAAAAATCATATCTAATTCATAACAAGTTTAAAAAATGTGTTTTGAAATTGTATGATTTTTCTCTATCCAATGGTGTCTGTTCTATCACCTAAATTCAATATAATAAATATGCAACCTTTCTAGGATTTTCTTAATTGATTAATATTTCTAAAAATTCATAACTAATAATTTATAAGTAAGAAAAATAAAGTAAAATATGTTTTGAAATTAGAAAAAACATAACCTACTATATGACATGGTTTTAATTACCTAATTCATAGATAATAAAATATAAATTTTAGGGTTTATGAAATTAAACCCTAATTCTATATATATGCATAATAGGTTCTCAGGAACATAGGCTTGGATCTAGAACTGACTTTAGACTTTTTTAGACTCTTAAGTGAGGTATGTTTGCATCCCCTATTATTCCTTTTGAGTAATAACCTATTTTCATCTTTCTCTTGGTCCTATGGACAATTGCCTACACAATATTCCTTTTCTTTTGAGAATATATTTCATATGAAATACCTTATTTGTTTCTTATCATCATAATTTGATGGACATTCTTTTGACTCCAGCTTATACTTTTATTCTTGATGAAACCCTAAATTTACCCACTTTGTGGTGGATGTTTATGTTGCACAATTATGAGATGAGAATTTTGTGTGGATCCTTTGATCCCACATCATATATGTTGGATATTATCTTCCCTCATACTTTTACTTATTCTTGCTTACTCTTTTCTTACACATCATGTGGTGACTGCTAGTATAATGTTATATGTGTTATTATGTGGATGTGTAAATTCCAACAATTGAAAATGCAGAGGTGATCATTCCTGTAAGAGATATTAGTTGAAAAGATGTGCATCTTGTCCTACTCATAGAAGATGTATATAAGTCCATGCTCACCCCATATTTAGAGTAGATGTGTATAAGTTCCTACTCACTTCATATTTATGGTAGACGTGTGTTGCCCACCAACATCTTTATATTGTTCTAGTATTGTCACAGACAAAACACATGGATGCCTTGCTCTTATTTTATTGAACTCTTATTTCTTTTATGCCCACTTGGATAGTCCTTTACTTTTCTATGGGAAGCCTTTTATTTTGAAGTCCTTTATTCCATATATTTCTCAATTTCATTTTAGTATGCACATACCAACGTTTTGCTGATGTCATCTACTTTTCTCCTATTGTTGGGGTATGCTTCTAATCCCAGGTATTGGTCAAGGAGAACATGGCATATAACATGGACTTATCTTAAGTAGTTGAAGCTTGGAGAGAATCTTGATATGGTTTAGATTTCCCTCTACTAGATCCTTATGATGTAATATTCATATAAATCTATGTGGGATATTATGATGTACTTTTGAAAAACATTGATTATAGTCATGAAATAATATTTCGTTGCTTTACTTTGATCTTTTTTATACCATTAATTAAGATTTGAAAATTTTACACATGTTCTAGCATATATTTTGAGTATGTTCGGAATGGATGATTTATTCTTTAAATTTTAGTAGGGAGTGGATCCCCTCTGGGTCCCACTCCTTACAAGTACCATATGATAGTTTTTTTATCAATTCTTGAAGGGATTTGAATCCATCATAATGTTGAAGCTTTTAGTTCTCTTTGTAGACCACGTTTTATAGTAAATGTTGCTGTGATTAGGTGCATTAGTAGGATTTTGATAACTAAGCATTTTATATCTTTTGGAGTTGCAATAGTATGATTATTTACCTCATATAGTTGGCTTTATATATTTTTTTCTTGATGTAGTTAAAGACAACAAACATAACTAATAAAGAGTAACTAAATTGTAGATCCTTAGTCTATATATCTATTTCCCTGGGTCATTAGGAGGAATAGTGAAACAAGTTAATCTTTAACAATCTAGATTGTGAGAAGATACTCAAAGGTGTATATAAGTGAATATATGGGGAGCTTGGGTCAATAAATCCTAACATCTATTACTGGTGTTTAGGATTTGTCAAAGGTTGGTTGGTCGGTAAGGAATGGTGAATTCTATGAGAGGTGGAACGAAATTATGATATGATCGGTTGTTACCCTAATATTGGCATCATGATTTGTTTACCTAAGATGCACATGTGATTACTAGATCTACTTTTTAGCAAACATCCACAGTGGACTTAGCCAGTGGCTCCTCTGCCTTTTAGTTACCTCCCTTAGACCCAAGGTTGTATATTGGAATGAAAGTATAGCTCATTTACATACAAAAGACATGAATAAAGTCACCCAACCTTGGCAACTCATATTGGAATGAAAGTATATTGATTTTGAATTGACCTCTAAACCATAAATATGGCCAAAGCAACGTTTCAGACATGATTCCTTCAATTTGAGTGTGCAACAATTGTGGTAAATTTGCATCCTAATCTATTTTGATCTGAGGTATTCTCCACATTTATATTCACACAGTGCAACAAAGAGATAAAGTAAGCAAAAATGAGTTATTTTCATAGCGAAGAACTCAAACTCTCACAATAAAGAGACAAAAAGAATGAAACTCAACAACATTATAATGTACCCAGTCTTGAGGCCTAGGATAAACTAATCTTAAAAGGAATGGTTGGAATACTCATATCACTAAGGTGCACCTCCTTTTTGAAGTAACCCATCACTAAGAACTCTATGATTAAGCATTCTTAGCCCATAGTAGTACTGGGATGGGTGACATTTTAGGAATTTCATATTGGCATGTATAAGGACCCTGACCTAAGTTTTGCAGTAACCCTATTTTCTTTGACCTAATAATGTTCTTAGAACCTTTCTCTAATCATTTGAGATGTGATTAGGACTTGTGGTGAGCTTAAGTTTCAAGTTTGAGCTTGTTTGGATGATGTTTGTGCTTTCTGTGCTAGTTTTTGTGCAAATTGCAATTTACCTATTATAGGGGATTGATGTGCAATTTTCCACCTATAGAGTGTTCCTTCTCTCTCCTAGATTCATGAAATATAGTGTGGTTATTTGGGATGCCTTGTTTGACCCTTGTTTGAGTGGTGTCACCGTTAGTGGTGATTAGGGTTTCATAGGGTTGGTGTGCTTTGTTGTGACCTTTGGTGGTTTGTCTCGACCTAGGGATTGTTGAGGGGGTGTCACAGTCAAGACACTCTCCCTTGGTGTGGTGGTCATGACCAAGGTTTTCTTGCGTCGAGACAAAGGCTTGGAGAGGTGTGTTTTGACCTAGGTTGCTTGTGGTGGTCTTAGTGTCGCGACCTAGTGGTATTGCTAGGGTGTGTTGTGACCTTGGAACCCTTGGTGTGTTGTGGTCACAACATAGAGGGTGGAGTGCCTTAGGTGGTCGAGACACTACCTAGAGTGTATCACCATGTCTTGCATGTCATTGTTATTTAGTTGCATGTTGGTCCCTTTAGTAGACAAGTGTTTCTTCACAGCTCTATCTTGTTGACATATCATCCTTTATCTTACCGCCTTCCTCCTTTGCTATATAAACCCTCTTCTCTACATGCAAGTGGTTATTTTCGGTCATCTTCTTCCTCCCTTCTCTTGTGCTCGCCCTTGGAGCTTGGTGGGGCAAGAAGGAGTGTTCTTAGTGACTTGGAGGTGGTTCATCCCTTGCATGTGGTGCTTGTGGTAATCCTTGGTCATATTCAATTTTGGTGAGTGGTTATCTTCTTTCTTTGATGTTCTCTTTGGATCTTCTACCGCATCTTCTTCCTATTTCTTAGCCTTAGATTTTTTTTGACATGGTGGTCGTTCTTGAGAGTAATCTCCTCATCACAAGGGTAATATGCCATGTTTTGACAAGGCGACACCCAAGTAAAAGGGTTTCTTCTCCCCCCCCCTCTTCTTCCTTTTATTTTGGTTTTGAGGTTCTTCTCTCTTTCTTGAGCTACACTTTGACCTTGGTGTCTTCTTGTTCTTGAGGTGTTGTTGTGGCCGAGTGTGGAGCTTTTGGTAGAGATTTTCCAACTCTTGGATCGTGTGCTTGAAGCTTTGGAGTTGATCCTCTTAAGGTGGGCTATATAACAATAAACCTACTCTATTATTGTCCTTCTTTATAATTTTTATTTCTGTCTTCTTCATTCTAGATTGCCTTCTCATCATGTTTGTGCTTAGTGGAAATCTCTATATCCGGTTTGGTGGTGATCCTTTTCTTGGTTTGAAAGCAATCTGAAACCCTAACTCTTTTATACCTATTTTGTAAGATGATGTGTTATGAAGGTTTTTTCCATGTTTTCTCTTTACCTTGCCCTCATGCATGGTGTTTGTAGACTTAGAAGTTGGATAGAGGTTAGTTCTAGCTTTAGTTGTCTTGAACATGGTCTTCTCTTCCTTGGATAAGGTTCTTCCTTGGTAGCTTCTTGAACCATGACTTAGGGTTTTGGTGACCGGTTGTATGTGACCTTTTTTCTTCATGACATTTATGGTTGCATCTTGGGAGGTTGTGACACTCCCTTCATGATGGTCGCTACCTTGATAGCTCTTCGGTTGACAGGATCCTTTGAGGTTGAGTTCAACCTAGTATTGTTAGGTTGAAACCCTTAGAGGGTGGTGGTCAAGTTATCTTGGAAGTTGGGGTTGTGTTCTTATTTTTCTTGAATTGAGACTCACCCTAGAGAGTAGGGTCACAATCATGAGGGTCTTGGGTTGTGACATGGGTGGGGGTTACTTGTCTTGGGTCGTGACATATGTTGGGGTCGCAACATGGGTTAAGGTCGAGACACTTCCGGTCAAGGTGCTTGGGTGAACCCTAACTCTAAGTGTCACAGGCATGACATGGTCTAGTTGTTGAGGGTCGTGACATGTGATGCATGTTGAAGCACATGAGGATCAGAGTCGTGACATGGACCAGGGTCAGTGATCGTGACCTATGTGGTTATGTGGTCAACATAAGGTGATGGTGGGTGGATGAGAAACACATGTAAACACCTAATGATAACCATATATTTATGATACATAAGCCATATACAATGATGTTGAGAATGTTATTCAATCAACTCTAATTATGCTCCCTAATCCTTGTGCACTTCAAGATGTAAACCTTAATCGGTTAAAAAGGAAACCCTAACCCTAATAGTGAATAATGAGCTTGCTTGTTTCCTCATTATGAAAGGATTATAATGTTGTGTGGTTTTCCTTCTCTATTGCTTATCAACTTCTAACCATGTAGGTATTATGAGATTGATAATCCTAACTAATGCATGTTATGGTGAGTATGATATGATACAAGTTAAATGAGCCTTTAGAGGCATGTTGAGGCACTTGTGATATCGGAATGATGTTATGGCTGGTCCTATGAACTGGCAGTGGCTTGTGGCCTAATATGAGATGAGTTGAGGGATCGATACCCTATGGCATGTGGATTTTTTGATAATGTTGTAAATGGAAATAATAAAGGCATCATGTGGTGATAGTGTGACAAGTTCACACCCTATATGTTTTATCTTTTGGAAGAATACTATGCCCTTATCTTTGTAGAATTTGTTATGATTTTACATGATGTAACTTGATTGATGCTAAAAGACACTTTAATGAGTTAACTAATCAAGTGGAACTTAATTATTAGCTTTGTCCTATGACATAGATCCATTCAGTGTCAAAACTTGTTGAATGGTGAAACGATTTTAACTCAGGGCACATATTTTTGAATATGCAGGGGTGAGGACAAATATCCCCTTACGTCCAGTATATATGAGATATCCATGCATGAGTTGGTATCCCAGTGATATGTGATACATGATTGGTTGTGGGCCATACCCTGATAGGAGTGTCACTATGGGTTGTAGCTCATTGACTTGTGATACAGGATTGGTTGTGGACCATACCCTGGTAGGAGTGTAGATGCGGGCCATAGCTCAGTTCATCTAGATTCGTGACCTCTACCAAGGTGGGCTAGACTTTTATAGTTGGAATATATTTCACTGGTAGAAGTTGGACTGGTGATGTCACTACAGGTTCACTTGTACTGACCGAGGGGGTGAGTTCGTGGATTCCAGCTCTTCTATGGACCTTGTAGGGAACCGATTTTGACTTAGTAGTGGTCTGTTGGATCTGGGTGGTATGACTCAAATCCTTAGTGTAACATACTAGATCTCGGACCCTACTCTGGAAGTTGACATTTTGGACTTAGCTAAACAAGGTTGAAGGTTAGACCTAAATAGATGTTTAGTATAACTCCAATGAGCTAATGCATGTATATATCACCTTAATATAACCTAATGTTCTAACATTAATCTTAGGTTTATAATGGATACATAAAATATACCACATAACTCATTTTGGTGGTAATATGAAGATAAGAAACTTAATTGAATGAATAATTTAGATAATGGGATGTTAATGGTCCATATGACATATTCTATAAAAAGAATTCTCAAAAGTGTAAACAAACTTCAAATTCAAAATCTACATATCAAATTAGCCTACATGTCAAATTGCATCTAATTTGGACAACCTTGAAATATTATGATAAGTTTAGGAGAGAGAAAATGAGTAAAAGCATAAGTCATGAATAATGTGATTATGTAACTTCAAAATATGTAAATAATAGAAAATTCATATTCAACACATCAAAGATAACTTGTGAATGAAGTTTGGTCCAATTTGGACATTGTTTGTGGAAGTTATGCAATTTTAGGTACATTCTGGACTTTTCTGCAATTTACCCAATGGGGAGGTTTCCTTTGTGAATTGTCACATGAATTATAATACTTATATATTCCCTTATCATTCTCAAGTTTTTGAACCATAGGGCACCTAGTTGTACCTTAGTTTGAAGGTGTTTTTTCCAAGGGCATTTTAGGGATTACTCTCTTTATAAATGAGCTTATCTTTAGAAGCTATCAACCAATGGGGTTAATTCTTTGATTGGGGGTCGGTTGGGATGGCCTATATGTGTCCATAAACAAACATTTGATATTCAATAAGCCTCTATGATATGTCGTCTTGCATGGCCATGAAATCCCGAGGCTAAGGACACATGGAAAGCTCCATGGACACCTCATGCTTGACTTCTTCCTTATCCATAAAGGTTTGCATGTCCATAGGCACCCTTAGCATTGGAAACATGGAAATTAACTTGAAACCTCGTCCTTGACTTCTTCCTTATCCATAAAGGCTTGCATGTCCATGGACACCCTGATATATGACACATGGAAAGTCACATAGACACCTCATACTTGACCTCTTTCTTTATGCAACCATATCTACCCCTTCCTAACTCCAATTTGAAAACTCTTGCCCTCCTTTATTTCCTCTAGCTTAGAGCATAATTCCTACTCTATTTTTCCATGAAGGTGTTGTCCCAAGGTAAAAGGAGGTGCCTACCTTGGTGAAGAAGGCTCCTAGGGTTCCAAATTTGCTCTATTTAGGATTTCTTAAGCTCCACCTTGGTGATTTTGACCAAAACTAGTAAGTATCCTCCTTTCCTTCCCTATTTTCATGTTTTTAGTCTTTCTTCCACCTTCCTCCAGGTCAAAACCATGGCCTTCCATGGTGATACCCCACCTAGAACCCATAAATGCCTCATCTCCATGTTCTTTTGTTAGGGTTTTTCACCTCTAAAGTGGAGAAGGTGCTTCTTACTCGAGATAGGAGCTTTGTTGGAGAAACCAACCTCTCTAAGATTGGGAACCTTACTTATTGGACATGTACACCTTCCCTAGAGGTTCTTTGGAGGCATAGGCTTGACTTTGATTGTATAAACTCTGAACTTGAGGTATGATGTATCCCCTATTCTTCTATGTTGAGCAATTCACATATGCTTATTCATTCTCTTTGTCCTATTGAAATTAGCCTATACACACTGTCTTTTCTTTTGAAAATCATGGTTCATGTGAACTACCTTATTTGATATTGATCATGTATATTTTTTGAACTCTTATCTTATGCTTTGTTCATGATGGAACTCTAAAAGATGAAATGTGATGTCTTTTGATGAAATTTGATGTCTTTTGCCCACTTATGAGGTGGATGTATATGTTGGTCACTTATATGGTGACTAGTTTATATATTCTGACTATACTTTCTACTTGCCTCTAAATTTAACATGCTATGTGATTCAGTAGCACTAGTGTAGTGTAATTGCATTGGATTTTATGGCAGATGTGTTATTTCCTACCGAGCAGATGTGTTATTTCCTACTCTTTTGGGATGGAAAGGAACCTCATACCCAAGTCAATATGTGAGATTCTTGACCCATGTTTTATATATTTGGGAGATTGGCAGTATTCCTTTCTTTATCAAGTTTCAAGTTTATGAGACTTGGCCGCCTTTGTGTTTATATTGTTCTAGGGCTATGTTTATCTCACATGCATGTAGGTTGATGATATGGGGTGTGTGAACTAATTCATTACATGTGCTTGTGTGGCACAATATTTATGTTTTATTAATGGAAAGTATTCTTTTGTTATCATATGATTTCAATTCCTTTTCTCTTGATACCCATTTGGGTGGTCCTTATCCTTTCTATGGGAAGCCTTTTATATTTGATGTCCTTTACTCCATATATTGCTCAATTTCCTATTTAGTATGCACATACCAGCCTTTGCTGATGTCATCTATTTTCTCTTCTTGCTAGGGTATGCTTCCAACCCTAGGTGAAGGACTTAGATGATAAGGCATGAAGTTTTGGACTAGCTTAAGGAGTTAAATCTTAGAGACAAAGTTGTTATGGTTTAGATTTCCCTCTACTTAGATCCTTATGTTGTGTCATACATGTAAACCCTTATAGGATATTATGATGTACTTTTGTAATCTTTTGTGAAAATTTGAATATACTCATTATTTTTATTCCGTTGCTATACTTTGGTTGTTTTTAATACCATTTATTGAAATTTGAAAATGTTACACCTATTCCATCATACCTTTGAGTGTGTTTGGAATGGATGTTTTATTCTTCAAATTTTTTAGTAAGGGGGTGATCCCTCCTCCTTACACTCAGGTCATTATAAAACATATAATCAGCCGTGTAGCATACTTGCATAGGATCAAATACAGAAATATTTAATGAGGCCTTGCTTGCTTTTGTACAATATAGTTAGTAATGAATATATACATTCTTCATATTCCTTTTATGGTGATAAGATGTTTCATAATCTAATTGTAGTTTCTTATTCTGTTTTTTTTTTGGAATAAGGTAAATATATAGACCAAAAAGGTGGTATAGTTGAAACTATACAGAACAAGACAAAGCACCCTGGAAAAGGGCCCATAAGAAACTAAAACTGGGGGTCACATACAAAAACCCCAGTAAGTACGAGTATTATCATTCAGCCTATACAAAATGTCATTTCTATTCTTCATATGCCACTTGAGTTTGATGCCAAACTTGTTGATGAACATATTCTGGCTGGACTCCTTTTTCTCATGCATTCTCTTGTTCCTCTCATTCCATATAAAATAACTCAGCCCCGTTATACAGAGGTAGGCGTAGCTTTTCTGGTATTTGTCATGTTTAAACTCATCGTCGGCCCATTTGATAGCATCTTTCAGATTATTGGGGACATTTTGGCCCCAACCGTTTCTGAGGCACATGATACTCCAGACCTGTTTAGACCATCTGCAGTTGAAAAATAGATGTTTATTCGTCTCGTTTGTATCTTTGCATAAAAGGCAAGTCTCGTCAATCGGAATGCCCCAACAGGCCAATCTATCAAGAGAAGGGAGCCTATTTTGAATAGCTTTGTAACAGAAAACACTCCATTTGGGATAGTGTGCACGGCCCCATAAGTTAGCAGTCAACCCCATAATGGGAAAGCCTGTAGCAGTGTTGATCGGTGGTGACTGATTAGAAGACCAAACACCATTCACATCAACGCAAAACAGGTGTTGATTGGCTACCACATGGGCACACATAACACGCCAAATGGGGAGGGTCTACTCCTCTCATCACAAATAAGATTAGAACCATATCTTTTCTTCATCCAAGCTATCCAGCAGCACTACGGCGAGTTGATAAATCTTAAGACACGAGTGGTGTTACTCTTCTGCATGAGTTCCTCTGCATCTTTAATCTGCAAGCCTCCTTCTTGGAAAGGTTTCGCAATAGTTTCCCAAGCTATGGCGTGATTCAGCCCTTCCCAAAGGAAACCGGTTGTAAGAGACCTGAGAGAAAGCAAGATGGGGTTGGGTATAGCACCCATAGAGGTCCAGAAGTGAAGTATACTTTGTAACACAGATCTGATCAGCACAAGACGACCTGCCATAGATATACGGAGCCCACTCCATTTCTCAATATTAATTATGCACCTATCAAGACAGCCGTAGAAGTTCTTGGATGTTATGTGACCTGCAATGAGGGGGAAGCCCAGATATATGGTAGGAAGACTGCCAACTTTCATGCCAATAGCTTTCTTAAGTCTACCCCTTCTATTGTCACAAGATTTGGAGAAGTATACTTGTGATTTTATGGCGCTCACATATAGACCAGTGAGCTTACCAAACTTAAGAAGAAGGTGTTTGTATTCCTTGAGTCTTCTCATATTGCCTACTGTGAAAAGGAGGACATCATCTGTGAAGATGATGTGAGTCATCACTTTTGTCCCTTTGACTGTATAAGTTCTAATGAGGCCACTATCTTCAGCCGTATCAATCATCTTGGTCAAACCTTCCATCACCATTGTAAAGAGCAGCGGGGACAATGGGTCTCCTTGGCGAAGGCCATTTGAAGATCTAAACATGCCATTAGGAAACCCATTTATGAGGATTGAAAACGAGCACGTCTCCACGCATTGTTTGATAATGTGTGTCCAATTCTGATCAAACCCCATAGAGTACATCACCTTCCAGAGGTACTCCCAGATTACATGATCGTAATCCTTGCTGATATCAATCTTCATACAAGCTTTTGCGTTATATCTCTTCATATTGAATTCATTGAGAAATTTTGTAGCCAAGAATGAGCAGTCCGACATGTTCCTACCTTTGATAAAGGCATTCTGATTTGGAGAGATAATATGGGGTAAAACCTCTTTCAGTCTATTAGCCAGAAGTTTGGAGATAATTTTATATAACACTGAGCAGCACGCTATCGGTCTGAAGTCTGTCATCGCCTTTGCGTTGTTGTTCTTGGGGATCAATTTAATAAAAGCATGATTAACAGCTCTAACCATCGCTCCACCACTAAGAAGCCAATTCACAACAAGGCATATATCATGTTTGATTAAAGACCAAACCTTTTGGAAGAAATGACTATTAAAGCCATCTGGACCTGGGGCTTTGGAGTAGTGAATGGAAAAAAGTGCTTTTTTAATTTCCTCCTCAATAGCTTCCTTTCTTAGATTAGCGTTCATCTCAGTTGTAACATTCTTTGTAGGTAGACAACTATGATCAAAAGAGTATGAATGATTGTTGTTGTACAAGTTGGTGAAGTATTGAGTTGCAGTAACTGCCAGTTCTTCACGTTTGTCCACTGTTTCCCCTTTTTCGTTGATTAGTTCATAGATAGAGTCCCTCATTTCTTTTTTCCTAATGGCTGCATGGTAGATTTTGGAGTTCCAGTCTCCATCGGATATCCACTTTAGTCTGCTTCTTTTCCATAAGCAAACTTCTTCCGCTTTCTCAAGTTTCCTGATTCTGTCCTCACATTTGGCTTCTTCTTCAACAGCCCTAACATCAATAGGATTGAGACGTAGGTTCATGGTAGCTGCCTCATAGTTTATCTTGGCTTCACGTATGAGGTTTGGCAAGTTTACCTTTTCTTTAGACCACTTCTTGAGAGCTTGTTTGGTGTGCTGAAGTTTTTTGATAACTCTGTAGAGCGGGTTGCCTTTTATCTGGATAGCCCAGCACTCTTTGATCAAGTCATTGAATCCATTCCAGTCACTCCACACATTAAGAAATCTCAAAGGGTGGGGGGTTTAGGGGATTGATTAATATAAACCTTCATCTAGGCGTGATCGCTGAAATAATGTGCTCCCAATCTGATGGCAACATTGGGGAGCACATCTAGCCAGGCGTTATTAATGAAGCCTCTGTCAAGGCAGCTAGAGATGTGTCCAGTCGGTCGTTGTTTATTAGACCAGGTGGTGATGCCTCCCATCATGTTAACTTGATGTAGACCTACAATGTCCATGGCTATATTGAACTTGTTGAGGATTCTATCCGGCACCCTCTTGCCTCCATACTTCTCGCTATTCTGTCTAGTGTTGTTGAAATCACCCGACACCAGCCACGGGATTTCTTCTTGAGCTGTGGCTTCCAAAACTGGCCATAACCTATCACGACCATACTCGAGATTTTCACCATATACAACTGAAAGGATACATGAGAAGCCTCCATGGTTGAAGCAACTAACTGTTACTATTTGATCAGTAGAGCTGATGAGATCGATGTGCCATATTAGGGGGTTCCACCCTATGACAATCCTTCCACCATCTACTTTGTCGAGATTGGATATACAACTCCATTGTGCTAGGAATAGAGAGTTCACCCGATCTGCTGTGGTTCTTTTGATTTTTGTTTCTAAACAGCATACAACCTCTTCCTGTGTGGCAACACATCCCATTATCACATAGATAACGAGGTGTTACGCGAAAACGTACGGAAATCACCATAACCACATATTATGAAAACACGGGTTAATTAAAACCGATTGTGGAAAACTGATAAATTGTGAAACTATTACTTTCCAGTCCTCATCCTGCACAGAAACAGTCATATATATATATATATATATATATATATATATATATATATGCATACACAAGATCTGATACGTGTCCACGGGTCAGAAACAGCTGTCCATCCATCACATGAGTTCACCACCTGTTCATATACAGAAAAGGCCCGCATCCGGCCAACCGTAGGATATACAAACATCATCGATCGGTCATCGTGAAACAACATCAAAACACTGCCAAGGACCTGAGAGTACAGGGATGACTCTAGACGCTACTACAAAACATCCAAAACAGCAGCATATCCATCGCTTGCCTTCTACTGCTCCTCAAGTTGCTCGGCCGCAACACCACGACCAAGTCTACCTCGACCACCTAAAAAGGGGTTAAACCAGCGGGGTGAGACAATTGAACAATTGTCCCAGCGGGAAACATAACTCCCCACCGCAACTACAAAACCTCAGCAAGATAGATTATAACAGCAGATATCTAATAACAGGTATAATAAGAGCAGTCTATTTAAAACTGATTATTCTTACTGACAAGCTTACCCGCTATACAAAAGCATATAACCAGATATATCTCAAGGAATATGATTAGCAAGATAAGATGTATCCCTGTGTAGCATGATTATCAGAACAAGATATAATGTCACATAACCTGCTTTATCAATATAAGACATATTATCACATAACCTGCAAGATATGACAAGGATATTACACAAACAAGGCCTCAACCAATGTTATGTGTTTATCTTAAGCAGTAAATACTAAATGGCTGTGTTACGTATTATTATGCCCTGAGGATTTGAACCGTACCGTTCAAACCCAACCTTCGGTTACGAAACCCAAGCCGGTGCCAGACAAGGTTAATGGAAGAGCCGGACTCCACGACCTCCCACCTCGTGGTCAGTACACGAGTACAACACAAGCAGGACCGTAGTCACATGTTGAAGTGGTCTAAGCCACAGGGTCAGCTCCATAGGCTACCCTCACTCTAGCCCGCCTTGGTACAGGTCTCGGCGCTAGTAAAACTGAGCCACGGGCCTGTTTACCATGCTCTGAGCCATGAACGCATTCATGCTCACAAATCATATATCCTGAGCCATGGGCCTGTTCACCATGCTCTATATACATATCTGAGTCTGTAACCGAAGTTACACTCTTACCTCCTCATTTTCAGGCTAGGAGCAACCTACACATATTCAACAATATGCGCTTCCAGGTTAACCCGTAGCAGAACTTGTTTCACCATCACCAAGTCCTGACGATGATGGATCTATGGCCAGGGCAAACTACATGATATATTTCGTTGTGATTAATTAGTATCTTTTAGATGGATTGCAGGATTCAACCAAGTTGTATAACATGCAAGATATAACGGAAAGTAATCAATATTATATCATTATCTAATCACATCAACCTGGTCCATTACAAGGATCCAACATCACATGTTACCACTTGGCCTCTTGCCAACCATCCAGATCCATCTCGAGGATCATCACATACCATGGGATCTCAATCTCTCATCATGTGTTGTCAATGCCTCTCAAGGCTCACATCATCATCATGGAACTGAACACATTATATATATCATTATATTAACTAGAGTAATTACCAAGGGATGTTACTCATCACTTGTGTCTCATATCCCTTTTCAAGGCTAATCATCACCTGTATGGTTAGAGTACACAATAATCACAGATTCAATCATAAGGAATATGCTACCATCATGAAATGCCATTCAAGATACTCTACTTATCATTCTTACCCTATTTGGTAATCAAGTCACATTATTAACAAGCCATATACATGCTTACTCTTATCTCAAGATTATACAAGTAATCAAGGTGTCCAAACATACAGAACGAGTACTATTGTTACCGCTACCATTATGTCACCATTCGCTATAATCACTATTATCATTATGCAAGCTACTAGTGTAACTATCACCATTCTCATTTAACAATTAAGTACAAGGATTACTTCATGCATATCATTACTACCTTTATTGTCATCATTATTATGATCAACATTACTATCATCTTCTTTATTATTAACAAATAAGCATAAGGATCACATCATGTATCTTATTACCATTACCTTCCTCATTATCATCACTACTACCATTATCATCATTATCAGCATTATCATCCACTATTATCTTTATTGCCATGTAATTAAGCCAACTATTAATGTAAATGTCACTTAACAACATTATTAATCAACATTATTACTTTCATTACTAGAAAAGCATTACCATCATCACACGACTATTAATATCATTGCTATCAACTACATTATCATTGGCATTATTATTGTTTGCAAGGCATCATATTCATGGTTGTTATCACTAACAAGACACCATCATCATTAAGCATAAACATCCATCTTCATAACATATGGAACTGTTACTCTAGGATCACAAGACTCTCACCATGACTCATCACCACCCTCACTAAACCTATCATGACCTATCGGTCAACACACACTCAACCCTATCGGCCATCACCACCCAAGGTTGTCACCCAACATGGCAACACACACTCAACCCTATCGGCCATCACCACCCAAGGCTGTCGCCCAACATGGCTATCGGCCATTAGGGCTATCGGCCACCATGGGTGTCGGCCAGCATAGATATCGACCAGCATATCATGCATGGCTATCGGCCAACCAACCTCCAAGAACTTAGGTCTATCGCCCACCATGAGGAAGAGGATGTCTCTCAACACACGAAGGACCATCTCGCCCATCATGATCACCATGTCGCCCATCAAGGTACAAAGGTCTATCATCCAAGAGAAGAACAAGAGCATTGTTCTTCTATCATTCACCTAGGTCACCAACATATCGGCCAACATGACCCTAGCTCACCCTATCGTCCAACACATGGGAAAGGGTATCAGCCAACCTCAAGAACACATCATGCCGTCCACCAAGGGCATACATATCGTCCATCAAAAGGGGATACCATATCGCCCAACCCAAAGACAAAGGTGCCATGTCATCCAACACACCAACAAAGAAGGGATATCGCCCAACCCTAGGTCACCATCAACCTCCAACACAAAGAAGCACAAACCCTAGATCACAAGGTGCACTAGAAACCCTAGACCTTAAGGGGATATCGGACACCAAAGGAACTCAAGAAAGGTACAAGTCTAAGCTACTAATCTATGAACAAGAATAAGAACAAGAACATGAGGTAAAGAAGTTAGGGTTAGAAGTTATGCAACCCGCCTTAAGCTCCAAGCTCCAAGGAAGAAGATGCACTTCAAGCTCCAAGGGATTTCGTCCACCAAATCTGATCCAAGAGAGGGTATCGGCCACCACTACAACTCCAGGAGAGTGTCTCGGCCGACACAAGCAAGATGGAGAGGGATATCGTGCACTCAAGGTGGAGGGGAGACCAAAAGATCAAAGAAAGCTAAGGCAAGGGAAAGAGCCACATATATAGGAAGAAGGGGAGGAGAAACCAAGGTAGATCCATGCTAAGTGTCGCCCACCCAAGGGACACTTGTCCTAGGGTTCAAGCCAACACATTAGCACACCAAGAGACACTTGTCCAAGAATATACACCAAGTGTCCACCAAACATGGTCAAGGATGGACCAAGCAACATGGGCGATACAACTAGCAGCTCTGCTGGGTGACACACCACCTCTAGGTCGACACAAACCAACCTAGGGAGACACACACAACACCTTGGGTGACACAAGCTTCACTTGGCCGACACAAGGCTCAAGCAAGCCCAAACAAAGCACTCCAAGGCCCAAACAAGCTCAACCAAGGCCCAGAGAACTCAAACAACAAGCCCAAGCCTTCCTCTCAACCCTAGAGGAAGCAAAGAGGGGAAAACATCTCACAAGATGGAAAACTTGCACACAAAACCCTAGACTTGGGTTATTTGCAAGTAGCCCCTCGAACTCTCAAAAAAGCACAACCAAACCCTAATCACCACTCAAAGGTGATTAGCAAGCATCAAACCACCAAGGTTAAGCAAAACAAACAGGGTAAACCCTAAACGCAGGTCAGGGTCCTTACAAGCTAACCCCCTTTAAGGGATTTCGCCCCCGAAATCTGAAGAGAAAAGCGAGGGGTACTTCCTCCTCATCTATTCCTCAAGATTCCATGTGGCTTCCTCAACGCCACGACGCTGCCAAAGAACCTTCACCACAGTATCAGAGCTTTAGGTTCGCTGAGTCTATAGAGATTTAGGACTAGGTTGAGTTGTTCTTATGAGTGTCCAAGTTTTCTTACAACATCTTCTTCCATCAGCGGAAGAAAAGTCAAGATGTCTGGAAACCATGAAAAACACTCTGTTGAGTACAGTGATGCTGCATCGGTTGATGGAGCAGATGGACAGGCACATGAAGATCGGGTGCCTGAGGTTCCCCAACCTAACCCAGCCATACTTGAACATCCTGCTTACCAACAGCTTATGGGGCAGTTAATGGCTATGATGAATCTCATGGTTGAGTGATTACCAGTGCCTCCTCTGAGAGCACAGGTTCCCCATGGAGAAGCATCGGGTATTGGGAAGACCTTTGAGCGGCTTCACCGAGTTGGAGCTTCGGATTATGCTGGGACGGCTGATCCAGCGGATGCAGATCTGTGGCTGACAAGTCTCGAGAAGGCTTTCCGGATCCTTGACATCCCCGAAGCAGACAAAGTAAAGCATGTTGTCTACCTTCTGAAGGGTAGTGTTGGTCACTGGTGGACCATCGAAGAAGAGAAGCGGCCTGGTGAGGTGATCTGTTGGGAAGTGTTCCGACGCGAGTTCGTCACCAGATATTTTCCGAAGACGTACCTGGATGAGAAGGTCAGTTAGTTTGAGAAGTTGCGGCAAGGAACAATGAACATCACCGAGTATGAAGCCAAGTTTATGGATCTGTTGAGGTTTTGTCCTCACATGGCGGCAACAGATGAGGAACGGATTAGACGTTTTGAGAAGGGTTTGAGTGCTGAGTTGAAGACCCCAGTGTCTACGTTGGAGAACTGAGAGCAGTTTGCTATGTTCATGGAATCTATTCGAAGGATCGAGAGGATAGTACGGGAGAAAAGAGAGTCTATGTCTCTTAAAAGACCTGCTCAGTTTCAAGGATGTGGGCTTGGTGGCTTTAAGAAGCCTAGGTTTTTAGCACCGTCAGCGATGAGAAGTGCTGGTGTACCATCTCAGTGGTCTCTGAGTAAGGGGAAAGGTTATGTTTCTTCACCGTCAAAGGCACACAGTTCAGCTTCTGTGGCAGTGACATGGCCATCTAGGCCACGGTTTGAGGATAAGTCATGTCATCTTTGTGGACAAGTCGGGCATTTCAGGTTTAATTGCCCGAATAGAGATGTCGAAGTGACGCAGCAACCGAGGCAGAGTTTCCAGAAGTCTGAGAGACCGCAGCCCAGTGGTAGCAGAGGACAAGGACGCGGTCAAGCGTCTCAGGCTGGATCGTCTGCTCAAGGAAGCAGAGGTCGTGGACAGCAAGCAACGGCTCGATTCTATGCCATGAATCAGTCGGAGGCGATAGTCAACCCGCGAGTGGTGACAGGTCAAATGAAGTCTTGATCCTTCTGTCAAGGATCGCCATAGGACCTTCCTCGTAGGTCACATCTGCATCAAGCTCAACCTCAACTGGCTGTATCACTGTACCTGAATCTGGATGACTTTTCTTCAACATACTGACATGAAACACTGGATGCAACCTGTGCAACTCTGGAGGCAACTCTAACTCATAAGCTACCTTGCCAACACGTGCTATCACTGGATAAGGTCCCATATACCTGGGAGCTAACTTACCCTTCCGTACAAACCATAACACACCTTTCCATGGTGAGAGTTTAAGGTACACTCTGTCTCCTACCTGGAACTCCAAAGGTCGTCGGCGATTATCTGCATAAGACTTCTGTCTGTCCTGTGCCACTTTCAACTGTTGTTGTATCACCTTGATCTTATATGTCATCTGCTGAACTAACTCAGGACCCAAAAGCTGATACTCACCAGACTCATACCAACACAAAGGAGATCTGCACTTCCTTCCATACAAAGCCTCATAAGGAGCCATGTCGATGCTTCGTTGATAACTGTTGTTGTAGTCAAACTCTATCAAACTCAGATGTACATCCCAGTTGCCTAGAAACTACAAGACACAAGTTCGAAGAAGATCCTCCAAAATCTGAATAGTCCTCTCAGACTGTCCATCTGTCTGTGGGTGAAAAGTTGTACTGAACCTCAACTGCATTCCCAACGCTCTGTGCAACTGTTCCCAAAAACGACTCGTAAACTGAGGACCTCTGTCAAAAACTATCGTTGATGGCACACCATGCAAACGTACTATCTCATCCACATATACTCGAGCTAGCTTCTCAGCTGTATACGTTGTCTTCACTGGTAGAAAATGGGCAGACTTCGTCAATCTGTCTACTATCACCCAAATGGAATCGTGATTCCTAGTTGTCCGGGGTAGACCAACTACGAAATCCATGGTTATGTGATCCCATTTCCACTACGGTATCGGCAAAGGTTGCAACGTACCTACCGACTTCTGATGTTCAGCCTTCACTTGCTGACACACCGCACATCTCGCCACGAACTCAGCTACATCTCTTTTCAAACCGGGCCACCAATACAAGTCCTTCAGACTATGATACATCTTGGTGACACCTGGATGCATAGCGTACATCGACGTATGTGCTTCCTCAAGCACCAACTTCCTCAGATCATCAGCATCTGGAACCACCATCCTATCACGATAGCAAACTAGCCCATCCTCGGACTCATGAAACCCATCACGCTTGTCGCTGCCAAACTCTAATCTGATCAACTGTACCGCATCATCTGTCTGTTGTGCATCCTTGATCTGCCGTCTCAGCGTAGGCTTAACTTGCATCTGTGCGAAAAGACCAGACAACAAAGAAACTCCTATCTGCACATTCATCTATCGAAGAGAAACAAACATATCTCGCTTCTGGCATACCAGAGAACTCAACTGTGCCTTCTTTAAAGAAAGAGAAGAAGACTTCCTGCTAAGTGCATCAGTTACCACGTTCTCCTTACCAGGATGATACTCGATAGTGCAGTCGTAATCATTGATCAACTCCATCCATCTTCGTTGTCGCATGTTCAACTCTTCCTGCGTAAAGATGTACTTCAGATTCTTATGATCCGTAAAGATCTGACACACTTCCCCATACAGATAGTGTCTCCAAATCTTTAATGCATGAACCACTACTGCCAACTCCAAGTCATGAGTCGGATAGTTCTCCTCATGCTTCTTGAGTTGTTGCGAGGCAAAAGAAACCACATGATCTTCCTGCATCAACACACAACCTAAACCTTTCTTGGAAGCATCACAGAAAACAACATAGCCCTTCCCAGGCTCTGGCAAGATCAACACTGGAGCACTGGTCAGCTTCTCCTTCAAACTATGGAAAGCTTGCTGACATCGATCATCCCAAACAAAAGGTACATCCTTCCTGGTCAACTTCGTCATCGGTAAAGCGATCACACTGAAGTCCTTGATAAACCTCCGGTAGTATCCTGCCAAACCAAGGAAACTACGAACTTCTGTTGGCGTCTTCGGTTGTTCCCAATCCGCAACGGATTCCACCTTCTTCGGATCTACTTTGAATCCTTCTGTAGATATCACATGACCCAAGAAAGTCACTTCTTCCAACCAGAACTCGCACTTATTGAACTTGGCATACAACTGATGTTGACGAAGAAGATTCAACACTCAACGAAGATGTTGCTCATGCTCTAGCCTATCCTGACTATAGATCAAGATGTCATCTATAAAGACTACAACAAACTGATCTAAGAACGGACGGAACACTTTGTTCATCAGATCCATGAAAGCAGCAGGTGCATTGGTGAACCCAAACGGCATAACCACGAACTCGAAATGACCATACCTCATCCTGAAAGCTGACTTTGGTATGTCATCTGCCTTTATCCTCAACTGATGATATGCAGACCGTAGATCGATCTTTGAAAACACTGTAGCACCACGCAACTGATCGAACAGATCATCTATCCTCGGCAACGGGTACTTATTCTTGATCGTGACCTTGTTCAACTGTCGGTAATCTATACACAACCGCATCGAACCATCCTTCTTCTTAACGAACAACACGGGAGCACCCCACGGCGACGTACTCGGTCGGATAAAACCTTTCTCCAACAACTCTTGCAACTGCTTCTTCAATTCTACCATCTCTGCTGGAGCCATACGGTATGGTGATTGTGCAACTGGCTGTGTTCCAGGAACCAGATTGA
This sequence comes from Alisma plantago-aquatica, assembly GCA_963693085.1. NCBI lineage: Eukaryota > Viridiplantae > Streptophyta > Magnoliopsida > Alismatales > Alismataceae > Alisma > Alisma plantago-aquatica. Next base: position 533,519,106 of record OY856410.1, read on the forward strand.
TCTCAAAATCAATCTCTCGGGGTGGAGGAACACCAGGAAACTCCTCAGGAAACACGTCTGCAAACTCTCAAACAACTGGCACCTCCTCAAGACTAGGACCTTTCACCTTGGTAACCACAATGGTATCCACCATGTGAGCTAAGAACGCCTCACATCCTTGTCGTAACAACTTATCTGCCACCATAGCTGATACCAAGCATGTCGGAAGAATCTTCCTATCTCCCTGGAAGATCCACTTCTCTCCAGCAACATCAAACACTGCCTGCTTGGAACCACAGTCCAAGACAACCTTATACCTCTCTAAGGTATCCATCCCAAGGATAACATTGAAACCATGCATATCAAGTGGTATAAGATCCACTTGAATACGATGTCCCGAGAAAGACAAAACACAAGATGGACACTCTTCTCGAAGCAAAGAGGAACCATCAAGAGGGGTTTCTAACAACAAGCTATCCTTCTTACAACTAACAGGTAAGTGACAGTTTTCAAGCATACTATAAGCGATAAAAGAGTGTGTAGCACCCGGGTCAACCAGAACAGATATAAAGCAAGAAGAAGACATATCAGAATTAAATAAATCCATCTGACCTGTCACCACTCGCGGGTTGACTATCACCTCCGGCTGATTCATGGCATAGAATCGAGCTGTTGCTTGCTGTCCACGACCTCTGCTTCCTTGAGTAGACGATCCATCCTGAGACGCTTGACCGCGTCCTCGTCCTCTGCTACCACTGGGCTGCAGTCTCTCAGACTTCTGGAAACTCTGCCTCGGTTGATGCGTCACTTTGACATCTCTATTCGGGCAATTAAACCTGAAATGCCCGACTTGTCCACAAAGATGACATGACTTATCCTCAAACCGTGGCCTAGCTGGCCCTGTCACTGCCACAGAAGCTGAACTGTGTGCCTTTGACGGTGAAGAAACATAACCTTTCCCCTTACTCGGAGACCACTGAGATGGTATACCAGCACTTCTCATCGCTGACGGTGCTGAAAACCTAGGCTTCTTAAAGCCACCAAGCCCACGTCCTTGAAACTGAGCAGGTCTTTTAAGAGACATAGACTCTCTTTTCTCCCGTACTGTCCTCTCGATCCTTCAAACAGATTCCACAAATGTAGCAAACCGCTCTCGATTCTCCAACGCAGACATCGGGGTCTTCAACTCAACACTCAAACCCTTCTCAAAACGTCTGATCAGTTCCTCATCTGTTGCCACCATGTGAGGACAAAACCTCAACAGATCCATAAACTTGGCTTCATACTCGGTGATGTTCATCGTTCCTTGCCGCAACTTCTCAAACTGACTGACCTTCTCATCCAGGTACGTCTTCGGAAAGTATCTGGTGACGAACTCGCGTCAGAACACTTCCCAACAGATCACCTCACCAGGCCACTTCTCTTCTTCGATGGTCCACCAGTGACCAGCACTACCCTTCAGAAGGTAGACAGCATGCTTTACTTTGTCTGCTTCAGGGATGTCAAGGATCCGGAAAGCCTTCTCGAGACTTGTCAGCCACAGATCTACATCCGTTGGATCAGCCGTCCTAGCATAATCCGAAGCTCCAACTCGGTGAAGCCGCTCAAAGGTATTCCCAATACCTAATGCTTCTCTATGGGGAACCTGTGCTCTCGGAGGAGGCACTGGTAATCGCTCAACCATGAGATTCATCGTAGCCATTAACTGCCCATAAGCTATTGGTAAGAAGGATGTTCAAGTATGGCTGGGTTAGGTTGGGGAACCTCAGGCACCCTATCTTCATGTGCCTGTCCATCTGCTCCATCAACCGATGCAGCATCACTGTACTCAGCAGAGTGTTTTTCATGGTTTCCAGACATCTTGACTTTTCTTCCGCTGAGGGCAGAAGATGTTGTAAGAAAACCTAGACACTCATAAGAACAACTCAACCTAGTCCTAAATCCCTGTAGACTCAGCGAACCTAAAGCTCTGATACCAAAAACTTGTGGCAACACATCCCATTATCACACAGATAACGAGGTGTTACGTGAAAACGTGCGGAAATCACCATAACCACAGATTATGAAAACAAGGGTTAATTAAAACTGATTGCGGAAAACTGATAAACTGTGAAACTATTACTTTCCAGTCCTCATCTTGCATAGAAACATGTCATATATATATGCATACACAAGATCTGATACGTGTCCACAGGTCAGAAACAGCTGTCCATCCATCACATGAGTTCACCACATGTTCATATACAGAAAAGGCCCGCATTCGGCCAACCGAAGGATATACAAACATCATCGATCGGTCATCCTGAAACAATGTCAAAACATTGCCAAGGACCTGAGAGTACATGGATGACTCTAGACGCTACTACAAAACATCCAAAACAGTAGCATATCCATCGCTTGCCTTCTACTGCTCCTCAAGCTGCTCGACCGCAACACCACGACCACGACCACATCTACCTCGACCACCTAAAAAGGGGTTAAACCAGCGGGGTGAGACAATTGAACAATTGTCCCAGCGGGAAACATAACTCCCCACCGCAACTACAAAACCTCAGCAAGATAGATTATAACACCAGATATCTAATAACAGGTATAACAAGAGCAGTCTATTTAAAACAGATTATTCTTACCGACAAGCTTACCCGCTATACAAAAGCATATAACCAGATATATCTCAAGGAATATGATTAGCAAGATAAGATGTATCCCTATGTAGCATGATTATCAGAACAAGATATAATGTCACATAACCTGCTTTATCAAGATAAGACATTATCACATAACCTGCAAGATATGACAAGGATATTACACAAACAAGGCCTCAACCAATGTTGCGTGTTTATCTTAAGCAGTAAATACTAAACGGCTGTGTTACGTATTATTATGCCCTGAGGATTTGAACCGTACCGTTCAAACCCAAACTTCAATTACGAAACCCAAGTCGGTTCCATACAAGGTCAATGGAAGAGCCGGACTCCACGACCTCCCACCTCGTGGTCACTACATGAGTACAACACAAGCAGGACTGTAGTCACATGCTGAAGTGGTATAAGCCACAGGGTCAGCTCCATAGGCTACCCTCACTCTAGCCCGCCTTGGTACAGGTCTCGGTGCTAGTAAAACTGAGCCACAGGCCTGTTCACCGTGCTCTGAGCCATGAACGCATTCATGCTCACACATCATATATCCTGAGCCATGGGCCTATTCACCATGCTCTATATACATATTTGAGTCTGTAACCGAAGTTACACTCTTACCTCCTCATTTTCATGCTAGGAGCAACCTATACATATTCTACAATATGTGCTTCCAGGTTAACCCGTAGGAGAACTTGTTTCACCATCACCAAGTCTTGACGATGATGGATCCATGGCTAGGGCAAACTACATGATATATTTCGCTGTGATTAATTAGTATCTTTTAGATGGATTACATGATTCAACCAAGTTGTATAACATGCAAGATATAACGGAAAGTAATCAATATTATATCATTATCTAATCACATCAACCTGGTCCATTACAAGGATCCAACATCACATGTTACCACTTGGCCTCTTGCCAACCATCCAGATCCATCTCGAGGATCATCACATACCATGGGATCTCAATCCCTCATCATGTACTGTTAATGCCTCTCAAGGCTCACATCATCATCATGGAACTGAACACATTATACATATCATTATATTAACCAGAGTAATTACCAAGTGATGTTACTCATCACTTGTGTCTCATATCCCTTTTCAAGGCTAATCATCACCTGCATGGTTAGAGTACACAATAATCGCAGATTTAATCATAAGGAATATGCTACCATCATGAAATGCCATTCAAGATACTCTACTTATCATTCTTACCCTATTTGGTAATCAAGTCACATTATTAACAAGCCATATACATGCTTACTCTTATCTCAAGATTATACAAGTAATCAAGGTGTCCAAACATACAGAACGAGTACTATTATTACCACTACCATTATGTCACCATTCTCTATAATCATTATTATCATTATGCAAGCTACTAGTGTAACTATCACCATTCTCATTTAACAATTAAGTACAAGGATTAGTTCATGCATATCATTACTACCTTTATTGTCATCATTATTATGATCAACATTACTATCATCTTCTTTATTATTAACAAATAAGCATAAGGATCACATCATGCATCTTATTACCATTACCTTCCTCATTATCATCACTACTATCATTATCATCATTATCAGCATTATCATCCACTATTATCTTTATTCCCATGTCATTAAGCCAACTATTAATGTAACTGTCACTTAACAACATTATTAATCAACATTATTACTTTCATTACTAGCAAAGCATTACCGTCATCACACGACTATTAATATCATTGCTATCAACAACATTATCATTGGCATTATTATTGTTTGCAAGGCATCATATTCATGGTTGTTATCACTAACAAGACACCATCATCATTAAGCATAAACATCCATCTTCATAACATATGGAACCGTTACTCTAGGATCACAAGACTCTCACCATGACTCATCACCACCCTCACTAAACCTATCATGACCTATCGGTCAACACACACTCAACCCTATCGGCCATCACCACCCAAGGTTGTCGCCCAACATGGCTATCGGCCATTAGGGCTATCGGCCACCATAGGTGTCGGGCAGCATAGATATCGACCAGCATATCATGCATGGCTATCGGCCAACCAACCTCCAAGAACTTAGGTCTATCGCCCACCATGAGGAAGAGGATGTCTCTCAACACACGAAGGACCATCTCGCCCATCATGATCACCATGTCGCCCATCAAGGTACAAAGGTCTATCATCCAAGAGAAGAATAAGAGCATTGTTCTTCTATCATTCACCTAGGTCACCAACATATCGGCCAACATGACCCTAGCTCACCCTATCGTCCAACACAGGGGCAAGGGTATCGGCCAACCTCAAGAACACATCATGTCGTCCACCAAGGGCATACATATTGTCCATCAAAAGGGGATACCATATCGCCCAACCCAAAGACAAAGGTGCCATGTCATCCAACACACCAACAAAGAAGGGATATCGCCCAACCCTAGGTCACCATCAACCTCCAACACAAAGAAGCACAAACCCTAGATCACAAGGTGCACTAGAAACCCTAGACCTTAAGGGGATATCGGCCACCAAAGGAACTCAAGCAAGGTACAAGTCTAAGCTACTAATCTATGAACAAGAATAAGAACAAGAACATGAGGTAAAGAAGTTACGGTTAGAAGTTATGCAACCTGCCTTAAGCTCCAAGCTCCAAGGAAGAAGATGCACTTCAAGCTCCAAGGGATGTCGTCCACCAAAGCTGATCCAAGAGAGGGTATTGGCCACCACTGCAACTCCAGGAGAGTGTCTCGGCCGACACAAGCAAGATGGAGAGGGATATCATGCACTCAAGGTGGAGGGGAGACCAAAAGATCAAAGAAAGCTAAGGCAAGGGAAAGAGCCACATATATAGGAAGAAGGGGAGGAGAAACCAAGGTAGATCCATGCTAAGTGTCGTCCACCCAAGGGACACTTGTCCTAGGGTTCAAGCCAACACATTAGCACACCAAGAGACACTTGTCCAAGAATATACACCAAGTGTCCACCAAACATGGTCAAGGCTGGACCAAGCAACATGGGCAACACAACTAGCAGCTCTGTTGGGCGACACACCACCTCTAGGTCGACACAAACCAACCTAGGGTGACACACACAACACCTTGGGCAACACAAGCTTCACTTGGCCGACACAAGGCTCAAGCAAGCCCAAACAAAGCACTCCAAGGCCCAAACAAGCTCAACCAAGGCCCAGAGAACTCAAACAACAAGCCCAAGCCTTCCTCTCAACCCTAGAGGAAGCAAAGAGGGGAAAACATCTCACAAGATGGAAAAATTGCACACAAAACCCTAGACATGGGTTATTTGCAAGTAGCCCCTTGAACTCTCAACAAAGCACAACCAAACCCTAATCACCACTCAAAGGTGATTAGCAAGCATCAAACCACCAAGGTTAAGCAAAACAAACAGGGTAAACCCTAAACGCAGGTCAGGGTCCTTACAGCTTGGATCTCATTCATAATATTCCTTAATTTCCTTTGTGTCTCCGGTATAGAAGCCCCCCGGACATTCCACACCATTATTGACATTTAATTAACTGGTGTTTGATGGCCCTCCTCCATTCTTGGATTTGGGACGGCCCTTGCTTTTTTTAGCAGCACTTCTAGTATGTCTTGGGCTCCGGCTACGGATATCCCCTTCATCAACCGGGGTGTCTCCTTCATCTTCATGTTCCAGGGAAGCGAACTGGTTCACCACAGGGATAACCTGTGTTTCAGCTACCTTGTGAGCGGTCGTTCCTGCGGATGGAATAGCAATTACATTGTTTACTATGTGACCGGGGCCACATGTTTGTATCTCTCTCAGAATTTCTCCCTCTTCAATAACTGTGGTGTCCTGAACGACAACCACTACAACTTTCCCCTTGCCTTTGTCAGAGGTCGTGGCTGTCTCACTACTTCGATCCTTATCGGGTATCTCTATGGGGGTTGTGCCAGCTTCCTTGTTTAAAAAGGATGAAGTGTTGGAAGCAGTTGCTTTACTGGAATTGGCTCTATTACTCTTCGACGGGCCCCGACTATGGCCCCTACCTTCATTTCTCTTAGTCAGTTCGAACAGGGAACTAAAAGAAGTCCGAGTGAAGAATAAGAATGACACTATCGGTGAGTGTTTCTCTGAACAGGGATCTTCATCATGTGAGGTTCAGCGTGTGTTACCCTCTCACCAGGACATCGACCCGTTGCATGACCAAAAACCAAACAATCTTCACATCTATCCGGTAAGGCTTCATACAGAACCCTTATCATCAAGGCATTCCCTTCTGGTATTTCAATCATGACCTCCTTCGGAGGAGGTCTGTCCGCTTTCATTTCCACACATATGTGTGAAGCACCAGCAAGTTTTCCTTCAGACAAAAAGTCGATCACCTTGGGCTCACCAACCCCACAAGCAATGATGGAGATGGCTTTGCGAGTCCAGTGCTGGCCGACTTCAGGGAGCGTAATCCAGACAGGGGCAGATGTGAGGGATGCTCGTCTTAGATCGGCTTTAGGAGTCCACCTCTGAGCAAGGACCAAGTGTTCATCAAAGAACCATGGCCCCTGGTCAACTGCGACTCTCAATACTTCAGCTGAGGCGAACTTGGCAAGAAAAAGCCCTCCCGCCAGAGGAGAAAGTTGTAGTTCTCCTTTAGGTCTCCAATCTCTAATCATCCATCTGTACATCTGTTGAAGGGCGGCCTCCTTGCCTAAGATTTGGACAATGATTGAGTGCTGATGAAACTCGTCCATTACTTTCACCATAGGTTCAGAGAAATTAAGCCACGTCCTGCTGTCGCCCTCCTTAAAAGTAGGATCTCTGGGGTCCTCTGGCATGAACACCGGTTTGAAGCGCCTCTGCACCACCATTGGCTTGGCTATCGCCACCCATGATCTTCCCTTCGTGACGTATGTTTGCAGATCTGCCCAACCCTCCTGAGCAGAGGAAGAGGCATCCTCCGACCCAGGAGAAGAACCAGGGGGACCGATTGTAGAAGGAGGGACGGAGGAGCCCGCCTGACGTGTATTTTACTACGCGCTAAAAATGCAAGTGTACACGTCGAGTAGTACAGGCCTTGTGAGGCCCAAGTCGAACACAGGGATACTCAGAATTATCGGAGACTCCTACTAACTATTTGTGATCAGCTAAGCTGAATAACAAATTGGAGTTTGTTGTCAAAATTAAAAGAAAATAAAAATAAAACAAAGCAAACAATCGATTAAAGGTTAATTTAATCAATTCAAAAAGGTATCTTTAGGATTGCAGTTTCACCGCGGGTTTTCATTGTATTAGGTTTTATATAATGCCTCACTCTTCTCTCTCTATCCGAGTAATGGCCTGAAAATAGAATTGCCCACTGTCGTGGTACAATTCACTATCTAGGTTTAGGTCGGTTCCACTGTCGTAGTAACCTATACCCTAAACTAGATGCATTATGAACGATCTCTCAGTATCCACCATTAATTTTACACCACCTTGGTCAAGGGATTTATCGATTAATGTAGATTTCGTCTCTTTCCAACCGTTAATCCTTCTTTCAAAGTGATTAAGGGCATTAGGTTATTATTATGGTGATCAAGCATAACAATATATGGAGAAAACGAAACTATACCACGGATTTAAGAGAGAAAATATGAATTACTATTATAAAACTGTCATACAATGAATCCCCGGGCTACTCCCGGTCCTAAAGATGAATGGGATTAGCCCCGCATGTTCATCTCACACAAGTACATGGTAGAAATAGGGGAAATCATATGAAAAATGTGAATTGAATGAGAAAACCCCTGAACGGAGAAGAACCGATTGATCCTTTGCGTGGAACACGTGCTCTCCCGCCTTTCGGTGGTGAAATCTGTCTTCTGCGGTGTCCGGATCGACTGGTATGAACTTCTAGCCTCCGTTCTCCTCTCTCCTTCTCCTCGGCACTTGTACAATCACTCATCCCTCGCCACTCGTCTCGGCGGCTGTCATTAGTTATAAGTCCCTAATTAGGTCGTTAATTAACTCCAGTCGTCCGATAGAGATCAATCCAAATTCAACGTATATCTGACGGTTTCGATACCATCGACACGAGTCGATGGTATCGACCCGCTACAGTAGCGAACCCTTCCTTTGTCGCGCTTGACATCATCTCGATACCATTGACTCAGGTCGATGGTATCGACTTTTTCCTGCTTCTTTCAGCTGGCAACCTGTGACCGCATCGATGGTATCGACTTCTGTCGATGGTATCGACGGAAGCAAATACTCGTTTTTCCTGAAATTCAAAGACAAGATCACATCAATTCACACAAATAATAATAATTTGACAATCAATGCTCAAAATGATGAAATAAAGGGGATTTGACATAAAATAGTGGCAAAGACCAAAATAGATGAATTATGCAATATTAACCATAAAAATGACTAATTAAAGCATAAAACACATTTAAAATAGGTCTATAAATGCGACTCAAAATCATCGCATCAAACTCCCCTAATATTGAACGTTGCTCGCCCTCAAGCAACTAATCCTTAGAATAGAATTGCAAATGTCAACTGAAAAACAACACACCAACCCAACATCCCATATGACTCCCACTGAACATTCACAAACCGGCCTTCTCTAACCATAGAACGATAATTACCCTAAAGGCGACAGTAATCATCAATAAAAGAAATTGACCTCCAAACCAATGAACACTATCACATAAGGTAGTTAACATAATAAGATTCACCGGTTCAGACTTGGTGCATCCTGTGATCGCCTATACTACGTTGCTCGCCCTAACTACCATCTACATGGAAGCAGTTCTCCTGATATTCATTAGTGAGGAGAAATTCATGGTGGCCTACCAATCCGAGCAACGGGTGGATGAAGATGGGTGGCTCATGGAAGAACGTGGAAGTATTGTACAGTTTCAACCTGCATAAAACAAAAATGTCCTATATGATGCAAATGCACATTAGAAATGCCCTAATTCCTAAACTTGGGTGGAATGATGCATGTACTAACCATCCATCTCAAAATGAGATGGATATCTAGTCAAGCTACATCATGTACTCAATTATCCTGAAATGCAAGTGATATTACGTTCCTTTCTCCTTCTTATTTCACTTTCTTCTAAATTCTTTTTTCTTTTCTTTTTTTTTTATTGTAGATTTTCCGATTTTTTTTTCCAGCCCACATATCCATAATTGCTTAAAGATACTTTTATTGGGCTATTTTCTTCATACTCAGAATTTTTTTTTTGCACTATTTAGAAGGTATGGAACAATTTAATTCACCATTGGGGAAAAATTGAGATACATGATGTACTTTATGCATGAAAATCATGAATGCAACTACATGGCATGCACCTAAAGGTAATGTGCCTGAATCACTATATTTTTTTTCTTTTTATGCAAACATATGGAAAATACCAATGCAAGTCCTATCTGAATGCTATGCACACAAAAGGAATTAAAACTGCACTTTACTTCCAATTCTTAGGTGGATTGTAGAAAAAATGAAGTGGAACGATCACAAGACTAGATGAGTGAACCTTAGAAAGATATTATGCATCCCTCCTTACTGACCTGTGTAGTAGTTTAGAGGGTTCTCTCTCTTACATCCAATTAAGGTCTCATTACCATTTGGTTAGGTTAGGCTCAAACAACCATTTCCGTCCACTTTCATGAATCATTAGGAGTACAGGTATGAAATGTTGTTTTAAAGTTGACATAACCAATCATTTTCGTAGGATGTGTGCCCAAGGTCAAAACAAAACAAGCTATCCAAAGACACAAAAATTTTCAAATTTCCCTTGAATTTCCCATGCACTAACAACAAGATGACACACTTTCCAAAGACATCCACAATTACACTAGATAGCACGTGGATCCTACAAAAACTAAAATTGCAAGAAACAAATAACAAGAAAACAAAAGCAATAATGCTAAAAACCAAAAACAATAAAAGATAGAGTTGTTCCAACTACCCCCCTAAGCTTGAATTTGACTATGGCCTCATAGTCAAAAACAAACTTAAAGATTGGAACAGTGATACTAGATCATTCTTGTGGTGGTGGAGGCGGGTATTGCGGCGTCGTGGGGTCCCAACACGGGTATTGCCCCTGAAAGGTCGGATCATACTGGGGCATCAGAGGAGGCTGTGGATACCCCCCAAAATAATTCTGGCTCCAGTAATGATCGTAAAACGGATACTTCTGCTGCTCCATCCTGTGAAGCCGATCATGGATGTTCTCCTGATTTGCAAAAAGAAGGCGCTCATTCTCGAAGATCGCCTGCTGGTTGACGAAGAGCCGGTTGGTGGTGTCTTGAATACCGGCATAGGCAGCTGTGTGGCTATGATGCGTCTGCTGGATGTCTTGAAGCATATTGTACATGCCTTGCATGGAATAGGCATCCTCGCTGGGCTGCGAGGGCTGTGGTGGTGGCGGTGTCGGCTGTGACGATGAAGATGCACCCGGATGCATCCTAGGGCGCTTCCGGGGTGCCACTCGTGATCGAAGAGGTGTGAATGCCTCTTCCTCCTCTTCTGCCGCCTCGTCGTCGTCGCCACCGTTGTTGCTGCCGTCTTCTTCATCGGAATCGATGGCTATGATTGGCCACCGGAAATGCTGCGCGCCGTCGATGTTGAAGACGGGGTCGGGTAGAGAACACTCCTGATATGCTTGATTTATGTGGCAGTGTGCGAATGCCACGCCATCTCGGAGAAGAATGAGATTGGATCGGTGTAAATGTTGCAAGTTCACCTTACTCCTAGTAGATAGAGGAGTGAGGGTCTGGAAATTCAAGCCGAGGTATGAAGCCAGCTTGGTGATTAGCCCGCCGAAGTGAATCGGCGCTTTCCTCGTACTCCGCTTCACCGCCAAAACTCATTGCAGAAAGAAGGTGCCCCAGTTGCACTCTTGTTGCGTCAGAAGCTTGTAGAGAAAGAAAAGGTCAGGCTCCTGAAACTTGCTAAGGGCTAGGTCGCCCCGAGCAAATAAGGTGGAGCTCAACATCTGGTGCAAGACCCGAACAAATGGGTGCTCGAAGTCGGCTACCGCAGCGTTGTGGTAGCTAACCGACTTCCCTTGTGGCACCGTCACCAACTCGGAGAAGAGAGTGTCGTAGTTGGTGCGGTAATCTGGCCGCCTGTAGTCGTACCGCGAGTGATTCCAGTTGAAGATGTCGTTAAACTGCTCGAGGGTGATGGTGTAGTCGCAGTTGTACAGCCGAAAAGACACCCTGCCCTTTTCCCACTCACGGTCGCTTGTTGATACCTCATTGGGCACAACACAGACGTCCAGTGACGCCATGAATTCCGCCACCAGCTCTTTGTACGTTGGCCACTCACCAAAAAATGGCTGGCCGTCTTCATGGTACTCAAGCTCATCGTGTCCACGGCCCGTTTGGTGGGCCTGCCCCTTCAGTACGTAATCCAGATTTACCTTGAAGCCAAGATCATTGATCATCTCCGGATCCACGTAACGGGTGGGCTCGATCTTGCGCTTCAGGATTTCTTCGTAAACCTTCTTCACATCCGCGGATGGCGGGGCTACCATGTACTTGTAGCACTCGAAGTGCCAACAATTTCTCCGTATCCCCAGCAACGGCGCCAAAAACTTGACGTGTATTTTACTACGTGCTAAAAACGCAAGTGTACGCGTCGAGTAGTACAGGCCTTGTGAGGCCCAAGTCGAACACAGGGATACTCAGAATTGTCGGAGACTCCTATTAACTATTTGCGATCAGCTAAGACGAATAACAAATTGGAGTTTGTTGTCAAAATTAAAAGAAAATAAAAATAAAACAAAGCAAACAATCGATTAAAGGTTAATTTAATCAATTCAAAAAGGTATCTTTAGGATTGCAGTTTCACCGTGGGTTTTCATTGTATTAGGTTTTATATAATGCCTCACTCTTCTCTCTCTATCCGAGTAATGGCCTGAAAACAGAATTGCCCACTGTCGTGGTACAATTCACTATCTAGGTTTAGGTCGGTTCCACTGTCGTAGTAACCTATACCCTAAACTAGATGCATTATGAATGATCTCTCAGTATCCACCATTAATTTTACACCACCTTGGTCAAGGGATTTATCGATTAATGTAGATTTCGTCTGTTTTCAACCGTTAATCCTTCTTTCAAAGTGATTAAGGGCATTAGGTTATTATTATGGTGATCAAGCATAACAATATATGGAGAAAACGAAACTATACCACGGATTTAAGAGAGAAAATATGAATTACTATTATAAAACTGTCATACAATGAATCCCCGGGCTACTCCCGGTCCTAAAGATGAAGGGGATTAGCCCCGCATGTTCATCTCACACAAGTACATGGTAGAAATAGGGGAAATCATATGAAAAACGTGAATTGAATGAGAAAACCCCTGTACGGAGAAGAACCGATTGATCCTTTGCGTGGAACACGTGCTCTCCCACCTTTCGGTGGTGAAATCTGTCTTCTGCGGCGTCCGGATCGACTGGTATGAACTTCTAGCCTCCGTTCTCCTCTCTGCTGCTCCTCGGCACTTGTGCAATCACTCATCCCTCGCCACTCGTCTCGGCGGCTGTCATTAGGTATAAGTCCCTAATTAGGTCGTTAATTAACTCCAGCCGTCCGATTGAGATCAATCCAAATCCAACGTATATCTGACGGTGTCGATACCATCGACACGAGTCGATGGTATCGACCCGCTGTAGTAGCGAACCCTTCCTTTGTCGCGCCCGACATCATCTCGATACCATCGACTCAGGTCGATGGTATCGACTTTTTCCTGCTTCTTTCGGCTGGCAACCTGTGACCGCGTCGATGGTATCGACTTCTGTCGATGGTATCGACGGAAGCAAATACTCATTTGTCCTGAAATTTAAAGACAAGATCACATCAATTCACACAAATAATAATAATTTGACAATTAATGCTCAAAATGATGAAATAAAGGGGATTTGACATAAAATAGTGGCAAAGACCAAAATGGATGAATTATGCAATATTAACCATAAAAATGACTAATTAAAGCATAAAACGCATTTAAAACAGGTCTATAAATGCGACTCAAAATCATCGCATCACCGCCCCACCCTGGTCCATCCCCGCCATGGCTCAGCCTTGTCACCCCCGATCAAGAGGAGGGGAGCAGCGCCGCAGAGCTAATGATGATTACTTACTTATCATAGTTGTAGCCCTACTACTGTTCTTTAATCCTCTTGCATGTGTTAATAATAGTGTTGGTGGAGAGTTATATCTCATTCTGAGATTTGGAATCTCACCCTGTGAGTTTCCTACATAATTTTAGGTGTACATGCACGAGGAGGTAGAGATCATGCAGCGGAGGTTGAGTAGCAACAAGAAGGATAGTAGCTGACAAGGTTAGAAGTGTTGATGATGGTCCCTTTTCTTGTAAGAATCATAGAGTTGTCCCTGTATAATCAGGTCTTTGGGATGGTCTTTTGTGTGTGTTTTATAGACGTGTTTTGATACGTGGTTTGGCTTGTATGTCCTTTTCATGTATGCATATAGTGGATATGTATATGTATATATATATATATATATATATATATATATATATATGTGTGTGTGTGTGTGTGTGTGTGTGTGTTTGGAATAGGTTTTCTCATAGTAGGTTGATGGCATACATGGCAAGCATCTTGGTGACATGAAAGGGCTTATATGCATGGTTTTTGTTGTTTGAGAGATTAATGAAAATGGTCTCAATTTCCTGTGTTTGTCGATAATTTGTTAGTTTAAGTTTCTTTCCACAGTTAGTTTTGAGTTATCTTGTGGTTTGTGGCGTGGGGCATCACATCATGTACATGAGTGAGGATAAAGTGTGTACTTAAGGCCAATGGTGGTCTGTTGGGCCAATCATCGTTCTTGATACTATACAAGATCCTTGGGTATAGTGTTCTCGAGCATTACAAATGGTATCACAACTAGCTCTCATTTAATATGTGGGGCCAACATGGAAATGTGCTTGCCAGTCTTTAGCCATGTGGTCTAGGCATGTTGGAAATAGATATCTATTGTGAAGTAGCCACCTTTTTACTGGTAGCCATGATTGGGATTTGGGTGCACATGGGTCATTATGGGTCTACATTGAACTGGGGAATGATTATGAGACTTTATAGTTGAGCTTTGATGAGGACATCAAGTGTCTAGGTGGGGGATATTGTAACGTACCGGGTCTTGAAACCTCAGCTAAAATGATCTTAAAAGGAATGATTTGACTACTCATATCAGTATGGTGCACCTCCTTTTCATTAATCCCATCACTAAGAACTCTATAGTTAAATGTGCTTATCCCAAAGTAGTATTGGGATGGATGACATGTTGGGATGTTGATATCGGATGCACATGAGTGATGACAAAATGCACAGTTAAGGCCACTGATGGTCTTTGGAGCCAATCACCATTCCTAAAGCTCTACTAGAGCCTTGGGAAGTGGGATCGTGCATTAAAAACCATGATTAAATGGTGATTAAAATGGAAGTTGAAGTTGAAGTTGCAGTAACCAAACAACACATGCAAAAACACAAATACAACCTGATAGGAAACAAAATGGACTTGAGACAAGGGGAATGGAGGAAAATGGAGCTTGGTGTTGAGGAAGACAAAGTAGAGGAGAAAAGTTGGAGAAAAAATAAGTTCCACAATCATAGGAGCACCATGATCCACATCTATCTCCATATTTCCACCACCCATAGTTTGTCTCCCTCAAGCTTAAGACCACATAGATGTAGCGGCTGATCACAACCTTTTGACCACTTCCATCATCATGTGGTCTAGGAGCCCAGGGGAAGCAAGTTTCCATGAGACCAACAATCAAAACCCCTCCCGTGATCGGTCATTGCAAATAGGAGGAAGCCCTAATCACCAAATCACGGATAGAGATGGGGAATGACTAGTTAAAAATAAGAAAATTTTCGATATGGATTTGAATATATATATATATATATGTGTGTGTGTGTTGTATAACCTCTATTATAGGTAGTTATGAGGACACAAGCATGGCCCCAGTAAGTGTGTACTTTCAAGTACATTGGTATTTCTTATATATTTAGATTTATTGTTCTCGTTTAATGATTAGTATTTCTAATACATAATGGATGTCTCACATTTTATATCATATAGTTAGGATTTGGGGTCTATTCTCAAGGTTTCTTTATACCGTTTAGGTGAGCGGTAGATCATTCCTAAAAGTGGAGTGAGTCAGTCATAGATAAGGAGGTAAGTGATGTTTGTTTGAAGGGATCCTGGAGGTAGGTGACATTTGTGTGACCTCCTCATAGTATTAAGTGAAGTTTGTGCATATGGGTAGTGGTCAAGTGTTCTCCCTGTACTCTCAAGTCTGAGTGGGTAAGTTTTGTTTATGTATTCCCAGATTGAGATGTTGATAAGAATGTACAACTTCTACAGTCATAGTTATGACAGTTGCAAGAATTATGTGCATGCTCGATAGTAATGTCCCTTATGTAATGTCAAAATCATATTAATTTTAATTAGATGTTGTATAAGTGGTTGTGTATACACCTTGTATCAATGACATGATAACTGCAAAGCATGTAATGTGATGTGGTGCAGTTTTGATCAACTTCAGGAAAATTGTTAGTCTATCTTAGCCCCTGGAGTGGATCTAACCATGATATAGTGGATTTTGTGTCATGCTAGAAAGTCTCACCCAATCACTAATAAAAATGAGACTTAAGGGGACATACTATATACTGCACATCATTGAACATCGACTTATTTTGTTTCAAGCACATGGTCATCCTAGTCGTCAACACCTGAAGAAATCGCCTGAGGCAACATTACTTCCTTACATGCATCTCCCGTCACTATTTCACACTCCAAAGATTAATCCATATATGCTAATAATTTGTCTATATACCAACAATCATTTTCAATTGACAACCTGAAACCAAAGAATTCACTTGGAAATCCAATCATATTCCATGCGGCTACCAAATTTTCAATAAAGTCACTAAAGAGTTACAGAAGTTCCATCAATAAATACCACTAGAAAAACCTATTGGCTCCAAGAATTTCTTATCTTCACAAAACATCACGTAAACTTCAGAAAACCCAAGTTAACATGTTGTTTTCTTATTCCAAATATGACCAAGCATACCACCAATGTATTACATCCAACAAACATACCAATAGATCAAATAGTGTTGCCAAATCATTTAATCCCTCAAATTGTGATAATTGTGTCATTACCAAATTCCTAATAGCCATGCTTCCAATTAGCATATGCATATATAGTATATGCAGACCCAAAATTTCATTAGATTGCATCCCTATCTTAATCCAATTATACGGTTATTCATGAAATTGGAATTTATCAAGGATCCAAAAACCTTTTTATATATAATCATACATTCATATATCATGAAACATGGATCAAATTTTTGGTTGGTGGTGATTAGGATCTAAAAGTCCTAAGTCAATATGTTGTGTTTGCCTCATGCAATCTGGGTGACAATTAGAGATTTGAAGATATAGTACCATATCTGGTATTCTATTGGTACCGTTTGCGGTGGATCAGGTTGATGATAGTAAACTTGACTTAAGCATTTATGAAGAATGAACATTTGTATATAATTCTCTAAATGATTCAGAAAAACTCCACAATTGTTCCAATACTAAGCCTTATGCATTCTAGAGTGAATCCCTCAAATAGGACATCAGTACCACTTAAGCACAACAAATCCAACAATTGTTTGAAGTATAAGATGCAATATCAACTGCATTCCAAATTTATATAGCTGGTATAAACCAATGACACATAGGAAGTGTAACATCCCTGACCTGGGTTATGAACTAACCCAAGGTGTTTTGCTTAATTAAGTAATTATATGCTTGAGATTATCTTTGGTATGTAATTAAAGCTCGTAAGGAACATATATTTTTATTTCTGTCCTTTTTTAACAATGTTGTAATATTGTTTTGTAATACAGGGACCTATGTGCAAATTACCCAATTAGAAGGGTTAACTTGCAATAGTACATGTTTATATGTTCCTTTGGTGTTGAGACATCATAAGAATGAATATGATGAAGTATGATGGATTCTCCAAGCTTGGGCATCAAGATGCAGCTTGTGGAGCAATCCTTATGCTCTAAACCCTAGTTTTGGTGTAAAGTGCAATTTACCCAAAACATGGGGTGCAACTTGTAAAATACACCTTTTAGAATATCTTTCATGACTCTTGGCATCATTTTGAGTAAGAATGATGAAGAGGGCGCTTCAACAGAATAAATCAAATAGAAATGATAACCTTTGTAATTAAATAATCAAGTTGTAGGCAAAATGACCCATTATGTGTGTGCAACATAGTAGGATGTTTGGTTTCCTTTCCTCTATACCCTGGTCTAAGAAGAAGTTTTGCTTAAGAAGAGAAAGAGGGGCATGCCCAAAAAGGAGAGAAGGACCTAGTTGAGAAATGAGAATAAAAGTTGTTCTTATCTTGAAATTTCACCCAAAGTATATATACACCCTTCTTTACTTAGCAAGGATCATTTCCTTCACTTCCTCACTTATCCCCTTGCTTGGACCGACTAAGGCAGAGCTCTGGAGCAGAGGAGAATGGCTAAGGAGTTCTAGGGAAGCTTTTATCCTCATCTTGATCGGATTCATGGAGGAATTCATGATACAAGGTTGGTAGACTAGCTTTTCTTACTTAGTTCCTCTTTTTAGCCATCCCTTCCAACCAGTTCTTGGAGAAACGACCTTGGCCAACCAATGGAGCTCAAGACGCCATTAAAAGCTTGGAAGCTTGGAAGCTTGGAGCTCCAGGGATGACCTTAAGGCGGGTTTTATAACTCTAAACCCTTATGCTTTGTTATGCATCTTTCTTTCTATGCAATAGTTGCTTGTTCTTCTTTCTCCATCCTTCCTTGCACTCTTGCAAGCAAAACCGTGAAGAACAGGCCTAAATCTTGAGGTAGAAGAAGATGGGCATTAATTCCAATGTTAATCCTTATCTTACTTTACCAAACACTCTTGCACTTTTGGTCTAAATGGTTTGCAAAACCGTTTGTAACCAAATGGTTTCAAAACCGTTTGGATTCATGCAGTTTGCAAGACCGTTTAGATTCAAACGGTCTCCAAGACCATTTGAGAGGTTTGACCAGGTGTTGACCATTTGAGGGTCTGCTGGACACATTATGAATTAATCATCTACAAAGAATCATAATCTAATTGCAAGTAAATCCCAAGTTGAAGGCACTTTAATTATCTAAACCCTAATCGGGTTCAATTGCTGATTTCAATGGACCAATTATGTTGAAGTTTGAGTTGAGTGGCCCAAACGGTTTCACAACCATTTGGGGACCACCCAAACGGTCTCAAGATCGTTTGGTGACCACCCAAGACCGATTGGAGGTCTAGGGTTAAGAGAATTTGATCAATTGAAGGTCCAATCATCATAGGTTGTTGAAATAATCAAAATGATGAATTAGTGACATAATTAGGGTTCAACCCTTAACAAATTGACTTAGTTTTTGATGAGATTTTGGGTAAAAAGTCTCAAGACCATTTGGAGGATGTCCAAATGATCTCAAGACCATTTGGGTCAAGTCATGGCCCAATTGGGTGATAGTTGATGGGTTCAACTTCAATTAGACTCATATTGATGGATGTTGATGATTGATCGATTATAAACCCTAATTCAATTGATACCAACTCTAATTGGTGATCAATTGAGGGTCACTTGAGTATCAAATTTGTTAAGGATAAACCTAATTGGCTCAATTGATAAGTGGTTAACATGTATGAGATCAATAGAGGGGTTCAACACTGAAAACCCTAATCAATTGCAAGTGTTGATGCACCTTTTTGGTCCATGCGGTTTTGGGACATTTGGTCCAAACGGTCTTAAGACCGTTTGAGTCCAAAGTGTGGGCAAACGGTCTCAAGACCGTTTGAGTCCAAAGTGGGGGCAAACAGACTCAAGACCGTTTGGGCCCAAACGGTCTCAAACCGTTTGGACTCATGCGGTTTCCAAAAAGTTTAAGGTCATGCGGTTTCAAGGAAAATTTGTTCATACGGTTTCAAAGTCAACCTTGGCCAAATGGTCAACATGATTAAACAGTTTCAAGACCGTTTAAGGGCAAATGGTCTTGAGTGTGAACTGTTGGCTAAATTGACATTATGATAAATCCCTTTGTTTCGATGATGACAAACATTTCATTCTTGTTGATCTAACGTGCTACTTGAGTGTTGCAGGAATGAGGTGGATGACAAAGCACTAGGGAATCTATATGCTTGAATGCTTGTAAATTTCATGAAATGTAATAAATTGTAAACTTGTACAAATATATAATGTACAAGTACTTAGACTTCATGTAAATCAAGTGTTAGATCTTCCCTAGCTAAACACCACATTTAGATAGGTCATCCCCTTCAATAGTGTCACATATGCACACTCATACACACACTTAGTGCCTTAATTGAAAGATTGAAATAGGGTCAATCTCGGTCGACAAATTCCTCGACCGAGACACTCTCGGTCGACAAACTTCTCGACCGAGAATGACCCAAGTAGCCGTTAGACACAGCTGAGAAGGTAGTTGACAGCTGGATATGAACGTTGCTAATACTTGATCCAGAGAGCCTGTCGGTCGACAAAACTTCGACCGAGTAGGTATCTCGATCGAAAATTTCTCGACCGAGATGGACTCTGACAGCAACTGTAGAATAAAGTAACTAGCCGTTACTAATGCAACTAACTTATACCTAACGGCTAGTTAAGCACTTAGAACCCCCTACAAAGTGTCTAGAATGTCCTTAACCACTTGTAGGCCATTCCTATAAATAGGACATGCCTTAGGACACCCAAACACACCTAAGCTACACTTGTGATACAATTGAGCATACACCTACAATTGGCAAACTGTTTTGAGAAATTGAGCAACACTTGCATTGGCAATCCCTCTACTTGCTCTAATTTCGTGTCCTATAGGCTAGTATCTCCTATCCACAACAATTACACATGCATATACTTTGGTTAGGAGATCTACACGCTTGATATAGGCAAATCAAGCCTTGTGCTTCAAAGGATAAGTGTAATTTCCATTTTCTTTCTTGTTCCTTTTATTCTTTGTATTCTCCTTGCTACTCCTAGGGTTGGAGGCTGCGGATTGGAGAAGGTTCTTCTCAGTGGAGAAGGTGGACTTCGAGCTACTTCAAGAAGGCTATTGCAACGGGAAGCTACTTCAGGAGGAAGGCTACTTCAAGGGGGAGCTTGAAGTTACTTCAAGAAGGCTGCTTCAAGGTTGGTGCAATTACTTCAAGGTGAAGGCTGCTCGAAGGGTTTAGGGAAAGAATTGAAATTTTATGTAAAGTCCTTGCGAGGTAATAAAATTAAATTCTTTCAAAATCCCGGTTGGGTAAGCAACTGGGTAGTGGACTGACTACCTTAGTATTTTCTAAGGTAGGAACCACTCTAAATCCTTGTCCCCTTGTCCAATATTCTTATAGTTGGTTGTTTGAGTTAAATAATTGTTAAATTAATTTTAAAACCCTATTCACCCCCCCTCTAGTGGTTTTTCAATTGGTATCAGAGCAGGCTTCAAGGAACCCTAACAAGGTCTTGAAGAATGGGTGACGGGGTGCTCAACAACCTTAACCTTGAAGGGACACTTATTGCTAGGCCTCCAGCGTTTGATGGAACAAACTACACATATTGGAAGAGAAGGATGCAGTTCTACTTTCAAGGCATAAGTTGGGATCTATGGAGAATGGTGTCAACCCCTTATGAGCTACCTCAAATGGAATATGCAGCTTGGGACACCAATACGGTAAAATCGGCTCAAATGAATGCAAAGGCTGTAAGTATTCTTTATTGTTCAATTTCAGTAGGAGAATTTAATAGAATATCAAACTGTGAAACAGCCTATGAAATATGGCATAGACTTTCTATAACTTATGAAGGGACAGTTCTAGTTAAGAATTCCAAAGTTAGTATGCTTAAACAAAAGTTTGAACATTTCTGTATGGATCCAAATGAATCTATTAGTGAAATGTATGCAAAATTCTCTTCTATTGTAAATGGTTTAAATGCCTTAGGTAAAGTTGTTCTTGAGGAAGATCAGGTATCAAAGATTCTTAGATCACTTCCTCCCAAATACAAGCCCAAGGTGACGGCCATTGAAGAAGCAAATGACCTCACCCGAATAAAGATGGAACAACTCATTGGCAACCTAGAAGCTCATGAGGCAACGTTAGAAGAGGAAGAAAGAAGAGAACGTGAACTTCAACAAGGGAGGAAGAAGGACATTGCATTCAAAGCATCAACCAAGAACAATCATGATACAAGTGAAGATGATAGTGAAGAAGAAACTCTCATTGTAAATGGTAAGCAGTATAAAAGTTTTAAAACTAATAAAACTTCTAGTATTTCTTCTTCCAGGTGCTTTGAATGTGGCAAGAAGGGACACATGAAAGGTGATTGTCCAAAACTCAAGAAAGGGAAGAAATCATCTCACAAAAAGAAAGAAAGAGCATATAAAGTTGTATGGGATGATTCAAGTGATGATAGTGATGATGGAAAAGAAGAAGTAGAGTGCCTCATTGCTACAACAAATGAAGAAGAAGAAGAAGAGGTAAGTCTTTTTGATCTACCAAAAGAAGATCTAATTGCTAGTCTTCAAGATACTCATGAGAAATATATTGAGTGCAAGAAGAAACTTAAGAAATCAAATAAAGTAAATAATGATTTAAATGTTAAACTTCTTACTCTTGCATCTAGAAATGAGGATCTCAAAAAGGCAAATGAAGATTATGATCTTAAGTTAAAATCTGTAGAAGCTAATTGCAATCTTCTTTCCTTAGAGAAGTTAAACTTACAAACTCAACTGAATGATCTTCAGAAACAACCTATCTTATGTTCACACTTAGATTATGATGAGGTTGTAAATGAAAGAAACTCTCTAGTATCTGATTTAGATCAAGCAAAGAAAGATAAACAAGAAGATGGATGATATTGTTAAGTTACAAAGAAAAAAAATGAGTTAAGAGGAAATGATATCCTTGAGAATATTCTGAAAATTTCCTCTAGTTATATTGGAAGAAGCGGATTAGGATATGATCCAAAGAAAAATCAACCTACAAGAGCTAAAGCATCCAAGTCTAAGATGGTGTTTGTACCTAAGAACACAATTCCTAGAAAGAGAAATGAAGTTGACTCCATTAGTTGTCATTATTGCATGCGCCTTGGACATTATTCATTTCTATGCCCATATAAGAAAAAGAATGATGATTTAGTTTGGATTCCTAAAACTTAGAAGCCTAAATTTAACTAGTTGAGATTTGACCTAAACTGATTCTTGATATACAAATGTCATATCTCAACACAATCGAGCTCTAACTTGCATAATTTTGTTTTACTTGGAAGCAATTAACAGTTCTGAAAACATTCCAGAAACTTTGTTGGTCGAGAATCTGTCGACCGAGTGAACATTCGGTCGAGAAATTGTTGACCGAGCAGGTCACTGATTTCCAGTCTGCAATAAATTTGCTGAATATATTTTCAATTGATCAAATTGCTATCTATTTGTTGTTAATGACTGATTTTACATGCAAAACAAGTTGAAGATCATTATTGAAAAACTTATAAATATAAATGAGATTATTCTGGTTGATCCTCTAAATAAGTTAAAACTGAAATTATGCTTAGTTTAATAAAAAGATATTTCTGTTTTATCATTATTCACATGATTTTTTCCTAAAATATTTTCTGGTCTATCCATATAGAAATCATGTGTTATGACATCTAGCTTAAATAATCACAATCATTGTGTTTCATGGAATTATCATTATATGTTTTTATTGTTCTATCATTACATCATGGATATGCTTTCACTATTTCATCATTCAGCTCATAAAGATGATGCTATGTTAGCACGAATAGATAATGATAAATGTATGCATGGATCCTTGGTGATACATAGGCAAGCAAAATGATTTATTGGTGATATGTTTCTTAGAACAAGAACTTTAATGCTTGCAAGAGCACAATGTTATAACATATAAGATAAAAATTTCTCAATTAGTATCTTTAAAAGACTTGAGATATTAATCGTGTTTTCATTTTTAAGAATCTTATGAGGGTACAAGAAGAATTGGAATTTGATATTTATGTACCTACAGCAAAGTTTATATAAATATTCTAGGAAAATCAAGGACGAATGTTTTCATATTGAGTATCATTCAAAATGCTTCAAATTGATATCTAATCAAATTACATGCAGATATTATACTTCATATATGAGTGTTCAATTTGGAAATCTGCAAAATTGCCTCTTGGTTGAAATGAAATTTGACCAAGGGGCGCTATGGTCGAAGTCAAGGTCGACCTAAAATAAGCTTTGACAAAAGGCTTATTTGAACATCTTTTTATTGTACTTAATCTTAGTATACTTTTGATAAAGGTCAAAATCAAAATTTAAAATCATTTGTGACCTTAGAAGCTTTAAATTGCTTTAATTATAAGATTAAGGGGGAGCTCATAAAAACAAATTGGATTAATTGATTAAGAAGCTTACAAAAACATTGTAAACATCATTTGAAGCTTGTTACAACCTTAGTATTTTTACTCTTGGTTATGAAGAAATCTATGAATTTCATAAAAATAATATATCTTGTTCTTAAAGGGAACTCTCTAAACAAATCAGGGCTTAACATCCAATGCATTTGGTTAGAGACATTTTTATGTACTCTAAAATTAAAGGATTCTCATTTCATTTTTAGGGCTTAACATCCCTTGCAAAATGGATGAGAAATTAATATATATCATAAACTTAAGGGAATCTCATATCATTTTCAGGGCCTAACATCCCTTGTAAAATGGGTGAGAAATCAATACACATAAGTCATAAACTTAAAAGAAACTCATATCATTTCAAGGCTTAACATCCTTTGCAAATGATTGAGAAACAAATTGTGGCTAAATTTGACAATAAAATATTGGATATCTTTTTGAAATGACAAAGGGGGAGAAATAATATAAAATCACAAACATAAAATTAAAATGAGTTTCATCATATCTTGGCCAGCAGTCACTTGCAAAACCAAAGATGGCTACAAAGGTAAATTTCAGGTATGAAACTCACATGTTTTATATTTCCTTATTTTATATTTAGGAAATGTTTGTCATCTTCAAAAAGGGGGAGATTGTTGGCTAAATTGACATTATGATAAATCCCTTTGTTTCGATGATGACAAACATTTCATTCTTGTTGATCTAACGTGCTACTTGAGTGTTGCAGGAATGAGGTGGATGACAAAGCACTAGGGAATCTATATGCTTGAATGCTTGTAAATTTCATGAAATGTAATAAATTGTAAACTTGTACAAATATATAATGTACAAGTAATTAGACTTCATGTAAATCAAGCGTTAGATCTTCCCTAGCTAAACACCACATTTAGATAGGTCATCCCCTTCAATAGTGTCACATATGCACACTCATACACACACTTAGTGCCTTAATTGAAAGATTGAAATAGGGTCAATCTCGGTCGACAAATTCCTCGATCGAGACACTCTCGGTCGACAAACTTCTCGACTGAGAATGACCCAAGTAGTCGTTAGACACAGCTGAGAAGGTAGTTGGCAGCTAGAGATGAACGTTGCTAATACTTGATCCAGAGAGCCTGTCGGTCGACAAAACTTCGACCGAGTAGGTATCTCGGTCGACAATTTCTCGACCGAGATGGACTCTGACAGCAACTGCAGAATAAAGTAACTAGTCGTTACTAATGCAACTAACTTATACCTAACGGATAGTTAAGCACTTAGAACCCCCTAGAAAGTGTCTAGAACATCCTTAAGCACTTGTAGGCCATTCCTATAAATAGGACATGCCTTAGGACACCCAAACACACCTAAGCTACACTTGTGATACAATTGAGCATACACCTACAATTGGCAAACTGTTTTGAGAAATTGAGCAACACTTGCATTGGCAATCCCTCTACTTTCTCTAATTTCGTGTCCTATAGGCTAGTATCTCCTATCCACAACAATTATACGTGCATATACTTTGGTTAGGAGATCTACACGCTTGATATAGGCGAATCAAGCCTTGTGCTTCAAAGGATAAGTGTAATTTCCATTTTCTTTCTTGTTCCTTTTATTCTTTGTATTCTCCTTGCTACTCCTAGGGTTGGAGGCTGCGGATTGGAGAAGGTTCTTCTCGGTAGAGAAGGTGGACTTCGATCTACTTCAAGAAGGCTATTGCAACGGGAAGCTACTTCAGGAGGAAGGCTACTTCAAGGGGGAGCTTGAAGTTACTTCAAGAAGGTTGCTTCAAGGTTGGTGCAATTACTTCAAGGTGAAGGCTGCTCGAAGGGTTTAGGGAATGAATTGTAATTTTATGTAAAGTCCTTGCGAGGTAATAAAATTAAATTCTTTCAAAATCCCGGTTGGGTAAGCAACCGGGTAGTGGACTGACTACCTTAGTATTTGCTAAGGTAGGAACCACTCTAAATCCTTGTCCCCTTGTCCAATATTCTTATAGTTGGTTGTTTGAGTTAAATAATTGTTAAATTAATTTTAAAACCCTATTCACCCCCCCTCTAGTGGTTTTTCATGAACATGTCCATGCGGTCTTGAGGGTCAAAGTTACCAAATGGTCAACCCCTCCATGCGGTTTCAAAACCATTTGGAGGTTGAAGTGTGAAACCGTTTGGGGACTTTTAGGGTTAAGAATGCTTAATGTCTTGAAGGCTTAGATGGTCCAATGGTTGATTAGTCTAAACCCTAATGATACCTAAAGACAGTAAGGGGTTAAGTAATTAGTAGTTTGACTCATGCTATGGTTAATGGTGAACATTACCAAGGTACCCTTGAAGGGTTCAAGTAGACAAACACCCCTTAATCAAGAAAACCCTAAAGACATTATGGTGATGACTTGACTTATGTTAATAAAAAATGACTTGACCTAACCTAATATAGAGTGAGGTAAACATCATCTATTAGTGAGAGGAGAGAGAAGACTCCAAATATGAATGAAAATCAAGGAAAACACCTTCAATATTTGTGAATGCACATGATTAGGGTATGATCCCTCATAGTGAGATCATAGAAACCCTAATTATGGTGATTAATGAATCTTAACCTAATTTGAAGGCATAAATGATGATAATTTTCATACATGATGATGCTATGAGCCCTATTCACTATAAAGTGAATAGTAAACCCTAAATCTAGGGTAATAACATGTAAAGTGAATAGTAAACCCTAATTTAGGGTGATGTGATGAATAGAATAATTATGGGTTATGCCTTTGAGCATGAAACCCTACGAATGAATCTTAACCTGAGGAACCTTCATACCTTGTAAGCTAAAGGTGTTTAATATCCCTAAATGAGGTAAATGAACCCTAACCTAGAAACAAATCAAGGTATGTGGTTTATCAGCACGACCGTGCTAAGGAGCATGACCATGGTAGTTTTCCCTTGCACGACCGTGCAAGGAAGCACGGCCGTGGTGTCCTATAAGGAAACTGAATAGTTGTGGTATTATGCTAATATTGTTATATATGCACGTCCTTAATTGTATTAGTCATGCAGGTTGATATTATGAGGTGATCATAGCCAGGTAAGGGTTATGATGTCATATTCCTTGAAAACATTTATAAGCTTTAAGAGTAATGATATGTGAGAAGTATATACATTGCTTTAATCAAGGTCATGTTGTTAGATGACTTGATGCTTATATGTTACTTGGTAGCAAGTGTTATGATAATCTGAGGGTTTGAATAACCATGTTCCTGAATCATATGATGAGATGGTTAAGAAATGATATCTAAATGATAACTGATGTGAGTTAGACTTGATACATTTAGTATTCTTCTTTCATAGTTGTTGTTCTAATGATTAATGTTTGAAAACATGCTTGATGCTAAAAGAATGCTGAAATGTATCTTAATAATCAAGTATAATCATATCATGTAGAGCCCTGATCATAGATCCATCATTGTTAGAAGCTAAATGATGGTGAAACATGTTTTCCTAAGGGAACTCTTGGATCACATACTTTTGAGTATGTGGGGGATTATGGACGCGAATATCCTTACGTCCTAGTGAAGGAATTGATGTAGATGTATCTTAATCTATCAACCCTTCACTATATGTTTATGCCGGGGTGATGTTTCACTAATCTCCCGAGGGAACCTTTAAATGGCGCATCGATGAGAGATAAACAAGAGATCTTTCGATACCGAAGAGAGTACAGAATGCCACTGTGACTCTAATAGCGAAGTGCCAGAATACCCTGGTAAGCTATCTTAGCAGAGACACGAGATGTCCTGCATGTTGATCCTCACACTGACTGAGGAAGATGAGGTCATAAGAATCTGGCTCTTTTGATGACCTATGTATGATACCGATGCGACTTAGTAGTGATCGATTGGAGTATGAGCGGTATACCTCATCTCCGCAGGGCACAATAATGTTTGAAAAACATAATCATCCGAGTAGCATAACTACTTAGGTTGAACAGCGAGAAACAATGATTGATGTCACACTGTTAATATTAATATATTGTTCAAGTATCAAGTATACATGTTCTTTATAATTCTTATTGGAATGATCGTTTAAGTAGTTGTTGCTTTACTTAATAACAAACATGTTGTTGAATGATTTAAGTTACTTTGCTTATGTTATTCCTTAATTGCTATAACAAAGCTTCTAGCAGAGATTTATAACTCTCGCTGGGACAATTATTTAAAATTGTCTCACACCGTAGGTTTCAACTTTTTAGGTGGACGTCGAGGACGAAGGAACCAGTCCGAGGGTGAGCAGTATCAACAGCAGCAACATCAAGGGCAACAGTGAATCTCAGGTGGAGATACTGACTATCAAGTCCTGTAGATAGTTTGTCTTATGTCGTCTCTATACTCTCAGGTCCTAGGATTCAGTAGGTCTGAGGTTTTTGTCTTTAATCCTTGAGATTTTGTATCTTGCCTTGTACAATTAACAGGGAAATGGATGTATATAATCACTCGAGAGGTGATTCCATAAAGATGTAATGTTTAACCATGTTGTAAACAGTTTATCTTGTTTCTTATAAAAAGATTTTTATGTTTTAAAGATCTCTTTCCAAAAAGTTTTAATTCTTAGTGATTTTTCATATTCCGCTGCTAATTAATCGCTTTCGCTAAGTTTACCTTGTGATTATCGATTCGGTCGCCACAGGAAGGACAATGAGAGTATCCAAAAACCATTCAATTCAACCAGTAGGGGGTCAACCACAAATAGGAATCCACATACCAACATATACCCATTTCCAGTCAAAACAAGCATGTAGCTAACTTATGTATGGGCTAGATTGATCCACTATGAATCTTGATGTTGCTAATACTATGACATGATTACAAGGGATGAATTTAAGCCTCACTTGTTAGAAGAAGAGCGAGAGGAAATTTTTTAAATGATGGCTACAACTAGGGAGACTACAAGTTTGAATTAAGTTTTAAAAAGATAAACCATAATATATAGAATAACTAAATGTATTATAAATAAATTTTTAGAAATAACATATTATTTAATTTCAATTCAAAAAAGGAGCCCAAGCCATATGAAAACATTAAATGAAAACCACTTGTTTGTCACCTTTAGTTGTGCAAGTGTGTCAAAATGCAACCAAGTAAAATCTTAGACCTCATAATATTCAACTTCAGGTGTGAGCCTCAAGGAATCAAAATTGTCCCTGGAGTACCATAAATTATTCTTGTATAGTATATGATTTTGATTATATTATTTTGCCTTTTTTCAATCTATAGTAAAATGCCAACATATCGATTCAGGTAAGTAAATAAAGGGACTAGGATTGAGAGGGAATGCATGATGGTGTTGAGATGCTTGATCTGTATGTGGATGTGACTAGTTGAACTATTGTTTGTCTTAGCTTCAAGGATTACTCATATAATTGAATTACTAATTTACTATGGCACCAATGCATAAACATCTGATTAGTTGTAGATAAAATTTATTCCACTTCCATATATCCCTTTTAGAATGTAGGTGGATGGATAGAAAAATTCTTATCCATATCCAAATATAAATACAGTATGGGTATCTTGGTAACCTGACAATACCCTATGTATAACATTACTAGAGATAATAGCAGCTTGGCACTAGAAAACATGATGCACATTGTTGCATCTATACATAACCCTAACTTTTTGGCTTCGGTGTTGTTGATCTCGCAATTCTATCATGAAAAAGAATCATCACAATACCAACCAAGAAAAATGAAGAAATAATCAGATCTACTGAAACCACATTAGCATTACAAAACCATTGTTGTCATCACAAGGTTACATAGCAAAAATGATTTGGTTATGCACTTAAATCGTCATGCGTGGGTTAAGCTCAGGGCAAAGGTGATTTTCAGAAAGTTGAGAAGTTTTGCCTTTTTGGATGAGTGGTCTTTTTGAGAAGTTTTGCCTTTTGGGACAGTGGTATTGCAAGTTGGCAGGGGGTGAGGTGTCAGTGGCATTGTAGGGTAATTTTAGGATGACGTGGATGGACATTTATTAGTAAGAGAGAAACTTATTTCACATATAACTTTTAATCCGTGATCAATTTTTTGATAAAATAAAAACTGTTGGACTCCTTGTAAAAAAATACTTTCCAACAAGACCAATATTGAAACCTTTCGAAAAAAATAATATGAAATGAAAAATAAATATTAGTAGGTGG
Source organism: Alisma plantago-aquatica (assembly GCA_963693085.1). Taxonomy (NCBI): domain Eukaryota; kingdom Viridiplantae; phylum Streptophyta; class Magnoliopsida; order Alismatales; family Alismataceae; genus Alisma; species Alisma plantago-aquatica. The sequence continues at coordinate 533,549,392 of OY856410.1, forward strand.
TAGGTGGATATGATGTGATGAAAGACAAATTTATTTGTTTATAAATTTTATTTTGTGTTGATTTTTTGACCAAATAAAAACCATTATATTCTTTACAAAAGCTACATTTTAATGAGACTAATATTCATATACTTTTGAGAAAAAAATATACAAAATATACAAATGAGTATTTTATATTTTGTGTGAAATGTTTATTTTCTTGCTAATATAGTAACTAAAAAAAAGTACATAAAAGGAAAGAGATGAGCGAATTAAAAAGAAGAGAGGAGGGTTGGGCACACTTACCCATTCAGTGGGCTCCATTTCATGTGTTACTGGGTTTAACTCATTTTGGGTGTCAATTACCGATGTTTGGGTGTCAATTGTCCATTTTGGGCGCACTTATCCATTTATTTGGTGTCATTTCATGTGCTTATCGATGTTTAAGGGTTTTCATTAAGTCCATCAAGTTTTGGAATTCGTTAACTTATTTTTGGGTGTCAATTACCCATATTTGGGTTGTCCATTATCTAATTTTGGGCACTCATCCATTCCCTTGGTGTCATTTCATGTGCTAATGAGTGTTGATTAAGTTTAGTAAGTTTGGAGCGTTGATATTTTTGGATGTCAATTACCCATGTTTGGGTGTTAGCTGTCCATTTTTGGGCGCACTTACCCATTCACTTGGTGTCATTTCTTGTGCTACTGATTAAGTTCATTAAGGATAGGGTATTGTTTAACTTATTTTTGGGTTTCATTTACCCATGGTTGGGTGTCAGTTGTCCATTTTTGAGCACACTTACTCATTCATTGGGTGTCATTTCATGTGTTACTTGGCATTGATTAAGTTCATTAAGTTTTTGATGTCATAAATTTATTTTTGGGTGTCAATTTCTCATGTTTGGGTGTCAATTATCCATGATTGGGTATCAATTGTCCATTTGGGTGCACTTACCTATTCACTTGGTGTCATTTCATGTCCTACTATGCGTTAATTAGGTTCATTAAGTATTGAGCGTCGTTAACTTGTTTTTAGGCATCAGTTACCCATATTTGGGTGTCAATTGTCCATTTTTTGGCACACTTACCCATTCACTTGGTGTCATTTCATGAGCTACTTGGTGTTGATTGAGTTCATTAAGTTTTGGGTGTCGTTAACGTATTTTTCAGTGTCAGTTTCTCAAGTCTAGGTGTCTATTGCCTATTTTCTTGAATGTCAATTACCCAGTTTAAGGCTCCATAAAGTAACTTTAGGTGTCAATTGTCTGTTTTTAATTAGTCGCACTTACCCATTTAGTGGATGTTATTTGGTTATTTTTGGGTGTCAACTATCCACTTTTGGGTGTCAATTACCCATTATTAGGAACCATTATGTAACTTGAGGTGTCGATTGTCCATTTTGTTTCTGGGTGTCAATTACCTAGCTTTAAGCTCCATGAAGTAACTTTAGGTGTCAATTGTTCATTTTTAGTGACACTTACCCATTTAGTGGGCTCGTTTGGTTATTTTTGGGTGTCAACTATCCATTTTTGGGTGTCAATTACCCATTATTAGGTGTCATTATGTAACTTCAAGTGTCAATTACCTATTTTATTTTTCGGTGTCAATCACCCATGTTTGTGTGTCAACTATCCATTTTTAGGTGCACTTACCCCTTCACTTGGTTTCATTTCATGTGTTACTGGGCGTTGATTAAGTTTATTAAGTTTAGGGTGTTGTTCAACTTATTTTTGAGTGTCAATTACCCATGGTTGGGTGTCGATTGTCCATTTTTAGCACACTTACTCATTAATTGGGTGTCATTTCATGTGTCACTCGGTGTTTACTAAGTTCATTAAGTTTTCAGTGTCTTTAATTTATTTTTGGGTGTCAATTACTCATGTTTGGGTGTCAATTACCCATGTTTGGGTGTCAATAGTCCATTTTGGGTACATGTACCCATTCACTTGGTGTCATTTCATGTGCTACTGGGTGTTGATTAAGTTCATTAAGTATTGGACATCATTAACTTGTTTTTGGATGTAAATTACCCATATTTGGGTGTCAATTGTCCATTTTTTGGCACACTTACCCATTCACTTGGTGTCATTTCATGTGCTACTCGGCGTTGATTGAGTTCATTAAGTTTCGGGTGTCGTTAACTTATTTTTTAGTATCAATTTCTCATGTCTGGGTATCTATTGCCTATTTTTTGGGGTGTCAATTACCCAGTTTTAGGCTCCATTAAGTAACTTTAGGTATCAATTGTCCATTTTTTATTAGTCGCACTTACCCATTTAGTGGACGTTATTTGGTTATTTTTAGGTGTCAACTATCCATTTTTGGGTGTCAATTACCCATTACTAAGCATCATTATGTAACTTGGGGTGTTGATTGTCCATTTTGTTTCTGGGTGTCAATTACCCAGTTTTAGGCTCCATTAAGTAACTTTAGGTGTCAATTGTCTATTTTCAGTCACACTTACCCATTTAGTGGGCTCATTCGATTATTTTTGGGTGTCAACTATCCATTTTTTGGTGTCAATTACCCATTATTATGCGCCATTACGTAACTTGGGTTGTCAACTACCTATTTCATTTTTTGGTGTCAATTACCCAGTTTTATGCTCCATTAAGTAACTTTAGGTGTCAAATTATCCATTTTAGTCACACTTATCCATCTAGTGGGCTTCATTTGATCATTTTTGGATGTCGGCTATCCTTTTTGGGTGTCAATTACCCATTATTAGGCGTCATTAAGTAACTTGGGGGTGTCAATTGCCTGTTTTATTTTTGGGTGTTAGTTACCCAGTTCTAGGCATTATTAAGTAACTTTAGGTGTTAATTGTCCATTTCTAGTGAGATTACTAATTTAGTTGACATCATTTGGTTATTTTTGGGTGCCAACTATCTATTTTTGGGTGTCAATTATCTATTATTAGGCGCCATTAACTAACTTTAGGTGTCAATTGTGTATTTTATTTTTTGGTGTCAATACCCAATTTTAGGCTCCATTAAGTAACTTTAGGTGTCAATTGTCTATTTTTAGTCGCACTTATCCATTTAGTGGGCGTCATTTGGTTATTTTTGGGTGTTAGTTATCCATTTTTGGGTGTCAATTATCCATTATTATGCGCCATTAAGTAACTGGGGGTGTCAATTGTCGGTTTTATTTTTGGGTGTCAGTTACCCAGTTTTAGGCTCCATTAAGTAATTTTAAGTGTCAACTGTCCTTTTTAGTCACACTTACTCATTTAGTGGGCATCATTTGGTTATTTTTGGGTGTCAACTATCCACATTTCAGTGTCAATTTAGCATTAATAGGTGCATATACACATAAAGTAGGCGTCAACACAATAAAAGTCGAGATGCGGGATTAAAAGTGGGCATCAACACAACAAAAGAAGGCATCAAAAGACCGACAATGGGCACAAACTGATTAAAACTGGGCATAAATTTGACATTAATGGGCACAAATAAACATACAATAAACATTGTTGCAAACAAATATGTGTATAACACATTCAGTTGGCATAAATGCTTTTGGGTGTCAAATTTTCATTTATGCGCCCACCTATCCATTCATTGGGCGTCGAATGGTGCGGAAGCGCCCAAAAAATAGCTAAAAATACCCAAAAATGATAAGTATGCGCCCGAAAATTGATTAAATACTCCTACACATTACTCCCCTCATTTCTCCTCGTACTTCTTTCCTCTTTTCTAATACTTCCCCCCTCTCCTATTCACCATTAATATGAGCGCTCACAAATAGCTAAAATGTGCCTAAAATGGTGAATATACGTCTCTTCATATTACTTCCCTCCTCTTCTCTCATTAATTTTCTCCTTTGTCCCTCACTTCCCTCCTCTCCCTACTCACTTCCTTCCTCTATCTTTTTTCTCTTTTAAAAAAGATACAAAAAATAAAAGTGGAAAAGAGGTGGTGGGTAGAGTGGTAGCAGATGGGGATCATTGACAGGAGTGTAGGTGGTGGGGTTGGTAGCAGGTGGGTATGTGGGGAGGACAATAATGGGACAACTGGTAAAATTGTTTCAGCGGTGGTATTGTTGCACGTGAGGTGCACGTAACTGGGCGTGAGCTTGCCCAAATTTTAACGGACTAAGTTTTGGGCCCCGAAAACCACCTCCACGTGGCGGATTGCGATTGGCTAGTTTTTTAAGGTTATGCAATAGGCAAACAAATTTGTTTCGCTTATAACTGGTGAATAGTAATGAATTTTTTAATGAAACAAAAATCATTGGATTCGTTATGAAAAATATAATCCAACAAGGCTAATATTGAAATACTTTTGAGAAAAAATACAAAAATGTTATATATAGGTTAATTGACACCCAAAAATAGTTCATTGACGCTTAGAAATGATTCATTGACACCCAAAGTATAAAAATGACGCCCAAGTAATTATTGTACGTGCTAAATCACATCTAAGGTAATTGACAATCAAATACTTACGGTAATTCACAATAAAAAAAGCATAAGGACGCCCATAAATGGCTATTGATATCCAAAAATGGTTAATTGACACCCAAAATGGTTAATTGACATCCAGAAGTATAAAGATAACACCCAACTAAGATATTGACAATAAAAAATGTTTGAGCGCTATTTTGCCATTTTTAGGCACTATTTAGCCTTTTTGGACGCTATGGCACCCATAAATGGCAATTGACACCCAAAAATGGTTAATTGATGCCCAAAATAGTTCATTGACACCCAGAAGTATAAAGATGGCGCCCAAATAAGGTATTCACAATCAAAACAACAAAACAACGCCCAAATAGGTCTCTTTGACACCCAAGACCAACTTAATGACACCCAAATATGATTTTATACGTTAAATAGGGTATAAGGATACTTACATCCAATAACAACTTAATGGAGCCCAGAAATGCCTAATTGACACCCAAAGATGGTTAATTGATCCCAAAATAGTTCATTGACACCCAGAAGTATAAAGACACCCATAAATGGCTATTGACACTCAAAATGATTAATTGACGCCTAAAATGATTCATTGACACCGAAAAATATAAATATGACGAATTGACACCCAAAGATGGTTAATTGACGCCCATAATGGTTCATTGACACTCAAAGGTATAAAAATGACGCCTAAATAAGGTATTGACAATAAAAAATAACGTAACAACGCCGAAATAAGTTCATTTGGCACTCAAAAATTAATCATTTTTGGCACTATTTAGTCTTTTTGGGCATTTTTAGCCATTTGTCTATCAACATTACTCTTGTTTGAATATATTTTATATCAAAAATTTAATGGTTTTAATTTCGTTCAAAAATTCCTCACGGTTTAGAAATTATAAATAAAATAATTTTCTCTCTCATCACATTATCATTTTTTATATTTTTTTAAATGTATCATTATTAGTTTTGTTGGAATGTAGTTTTCATAACAAATCTAATGGTTTTTATTTTAATAAAAAAAATCATCACGACTCAAAAGTTATAAGCAAAATAAATTTATTTATCAATTACAAAAAAATTCACCTACTCATCCAATTAAAACTCGCCACATCACCCCTCCTTCCAACAAAATTGTCCACGCACCCTGTTGGCCGCCCGTAGCACCGGCGTGTGAGGGTGGTGCGCTGACCATATCATTTTCGAATTTTAACCCGATACACAGCAGCACTCAGACGAATCCGTTCCCCTCAAATTGGCAACGTGTCAACCTCCAGTCCATCTCCCAACACCCCGTGAATCTATCAGAGAGTCGCGTGGGCCCAAAATACACACTAAGGATAGAAGTTACCTGCGACGGACACGTTACCCAACGCGACGTCCCACTACAAGTAGACACCTGAGCGCACCTCATTGGTGTCGTGCGTCTTAGGGTAACAACACGCATCGGGACACGACGACCTCCAGCTTTTCAGAGTGACCTGCCGAATGGAAACGGGAGGAGCGGCGGTGACCAGCAGCAGGCTTTCTTCTTTATCGTCTTCGTCCGAGCCAGTGACGGCGGCGCAGCTAGTAGCGAACGGCCCAGGGAGACCCCCTACCGGCCTGACCCCAGCGGAGTTCGCCGCCGTCGCGCCGGTGATCGAGGCCTACCACAAGTACCGCGTCTCCCAGGGACAGTGCTGGTCTCTTCTGTACCAGCGCACCACCGCTCCAGCCGATACCGTGTGGTCCATCGTCCGCCGCTTCGACATGCCCCAGGTCTACAAGCACTTCATCCGGACCTGCACCCTCAAGGAACCCACAGACGGGGAGATCCGCGTGGGCGTGGGGTGCCTCCGCGAGCTCCGTGTCATCTCAGGCCTCCCTGCCAGCAACAGCACCGAGAGGCTTGACATGCTGGACGAGGAACAGAGGGCCATGGGGTTCACCATCGTTGGCGGCGAGCACCGGCTCAGGAACTACCGCTCCGCTACGACGGTCACCGAGGTCCATAGTCCGGAGGAAGACGGCCAGGGATCTCAGACGCTAGTGCTGGAGTCGTATATCGTGGATATCCCCGACGGCAACACCGAGGAGGACACCAAGCTGTTTGCCGACACCGTCATCCGACTCAACCTCCAAAAGCTCGCCTGTATCGCCGAGGCGGCTGCTGCCCGCTCAGCTGGGTCCGGTAACCCCGCGCCGTGACGGTCGGAGCACGCCTGTTGGCCAAGTTACTGCATCGCTGCTAGAACAACCTCTGTGCGTCTCGGAAAGCTGAAATCATCGTCTATGACACACCGCCGGGTCGCTTTCTGATGTTGCTTTGCTTTTTTTGTTGTTGCTAATGCCTGCTGTTTTGTATTATTGATGTGTGCCTTCCACGTCCTATCTTTACTTGATGCCTTGTTTCCCCAAATAAATCAATCGGGCAAAAGATCTGCGGAGAGGTACTGGCGATGCTTTTCTTGGAAAACTGCCACGCGTCTGAATGATACTCAATAAATGTCGTCATCGATTGCTCTGTGCATTGGTAAAGTTTGTGGTTAATATTTTTTGTTGGATGTCGTTTCACTGCTGAATAATTCCAACGACACCGTTGGATCGTGACAGGACGACCAATGAGACTCCAACACGTTCTTTCGATGGCAGCCGACCGTGATGAGTGCACAATAGATTTGTGGTCTGTCACATAATCTTTTGTAAATTTGCAGGACACCCCCATCTTTCAAACTTATATATCAAAGTCTACTTGGGTTTTTCTTTAAAGAAAAAAGGGGGGTCTCATTCATCCCCCCTCATCGGGTCAACAAAAAAGAGATCCACACTATATACTCGAGCTCAAGTGTAAGTTAAGCACCCCCCACCCCCCTGAAAAAACAAAGTATTCCACTCATTGTTTCCACACCTTTTTCATGCATCTTATCGCCAACCTATCTGTTTTACACAACCTAAGTATTTCTTTGGGTAACTTATCAAATATGTGTACAACCACCTCCATTTGGAGGGCCCTTCCGCAATGCTCCATAGCATGTGCCACTTGACAAGCTTGCTTGTCGAGCACTCTCGTTCTAATCCCTCTCTCACGCAAGACATCCCTCACGTTTTCTGCCAAGGTTCTTGTCCTCCATGGGAACATGAAAGAATTTTGCCATCTCCTTGTGTTTTGACTCTACCTTATGTATCTGCACCATTATGAAAAGTGCATACACCACTCTTCTTAAGAACGCCTCGTCCCTCTCCTGACCTCTGACTCGTCCCGCCATCACCATCCTCAACCTCCCTCTCCCATCCCAAACCATGCCTCCCACTGTAGCCACCCTCCCTCCATAGAACTCCAGAAAATCGTCATACTGAGCTTGAGCTTCCCTTCTTTTGGTTGTTCCCGTCACAGTAGCTCTACCACCCTATCTATCTATATATCCTCTCACCCTAAGGTGACGTTTCCTTTCCTTCTTTTAAAGGTACTCGGACTTCAAGAACCTTCTCCTTCACTTTATCTGTGATATGCTTTCTCACCTCCTCCTAAAGGCACAATCCTAGTATCACTACTACATAAATGGCTTATAACGTCATTTTTAATGGTGTCGGTTGTAATAATACACCGACACCTAAACCATACAACGTCGGTGTATAAAATAAGCCGACATCAATCTGTGAAGGACGACCAGACACGGATATCGTTTTTATTCAGTGTCGGTTCCTTAATAAGAAACCGACACCTAAAAGTAACCGTCAAAACCAAAATTTCCAGCGAAAAAAAATTACCTACAAAAATTAACATACATCATCGATTTTTAAAACAGAAACCGACGACTAAAGGTTTTCTGCGAGACAGAAATTTGCTCACTTTTTATCGTCGGTTTTGTGACAATAACTGACGTAATTGTGTTTTCGCGCGCATAACCGTGAAAATTTTCACCTCCCTTTAGTGTCGGTGTTTTGTTGCAAACCGACACTTATAGTTTTTATTGTCGGTTGTTGTTAGCAACTGACACCTATTGTTAACTTAACAGCGCGAGGCAGACTATTCCCCTTCTGTTTCATTCATTTCCGCTGAGGGTTTTTGCTCCGACGATTCCTCTACTCCGACGATTCCGCTGCTGCTCTGCCTCCGCCTCCGCCGCCGTTTGCTGGCCGTGCTTTGGTCGCCGACACCGTCGCCACTCGCCGCCGCTGATCTGCCACCACACCTCTTCTGCCTCTGCCGCCTCTGCTTCCGCCAGCAGCTGCCGACGACCACAGCTCTCCGCTCGACCACAACTCTCCGCCCGGCGACCTTCTGCCTAACGTCGGCGACCAACTCTCTGCCCAGAGCCCTTCTGCTCGACGACCAGCCCTCCGCCCACTGCCTGCATTTGAACGCTTCCCTCTTCTCACAGGCACGCCCATTATCAGGTTTTCCCCTGACCATCCCCCTATTCTTTCTTTTCCTGTATCACAGGCACGCCCATTAATCCTATGGTTGTGGCTGTGTGCAATTTTTCTTGAATGTTATTGTGGTGCAGAGTTGCCATGCGATTTATTTATTTGAACAACATTATTTGAGGTGCACTGCCTTCTTGTTTATTAGACACCCAATCTTATTGTGGCTCTCCAGTTTGCAAACGTGTCTCTGATTCACATTAATATTACCATGTTGTATATGGTTTTGATCAGAAAAATGCGTAGATTGTGAATAAAATATACTTAAAGCTCTATTATTCTTCTTGTTACAAAGGTATAGTTAGTACACAAATATTAGACGATATTCAAGAAAACCCTAGTTTGATAAGCATGTTGTTAATCATGTTAATTATGATTCTTTTATTTATTCTGATGTCAGTATATAATTATGCGATCCCAACATCTTAAATTGAATTAGAATGATTTCAATGAATTATAAGGTTTTAAAGTTGATAATCATGTACGTACATGCGGAAATAGGGTTATTAAACCAATAGTTATAACATAGTATGATCTTAATCTGATCTGGATGTTAATAATAACGTAGTATGTTAAATATGATGATTAGGGCTATATATAATGTCTAGTAAAGATTCCTAGACTTTTTGTCATTAGGGTAATTTTTTTAAGGTTAGTCTGTCTACTAGAGATTGCATGTTTGAAACTATTGATTTCTTGATTTATTATTTAATAATTCTCTATAGATTATGATTAACCATGTTGCCTGTAGTTTATACACATTTATTATATATAAGAACCAATAACACATGAATTTGTTGGCCTAGAAACCCGTCTAAGATTTATTCATTAGGAGTAAATCTTGGATAGTCCCCAGTTTGGGACTGTTCTTGAACACCTAATCTCACTTAGGATGTAAGTGTATAATGTGTATTAGATTTTCAAGAAAATTTCGGCAACATTTTCCCGTTTGTTCTCTAAGTACATATGTACTTAGAGAACAACGGGGAAAAGCTGCCGAAATTTTCTTGAAAACCCAATACACATTATACACTTACTAGTGAGATTAGGTGTTCAAGAATGGGATAGGTGGTACATATTTATTATATATAAGAATGACAACACATGGGATGTCCATTCGCAATCACTGCACCCCTGTGAATGTGTACTTTACAATGTGAACTTTACAATTAGTGTTACTTTACAATGTGAAATTTATAATTTGAATGTGAACTTTCAGATGGCTGATCAGGACTGTGTTGATGATCACCGTGAGGGTGAGGACGTGCTTGCACCGCCTGACAATGTAAGTTTTAAGAATATATCCCTGAGGTTTCTATCTATATGTTCATTTATAATTATATTATGTAAGTGTGTTTTTTTTATCAAATTTAAGGTTGGTGATGTACCCCCTGAAGAAATTACAGCACTTGATGAGCAGCAAAAGAAAATTGAGAAAGTGAGGGGCACCACAATGATGAACAAGTTAATACAGCAAAGGGGCAATGGACCCAAATTGGATGTGGATTTCGATCAGGCAGGAAATCCATATGGAGTGAATCGCAACTCATTTGTTTCATATCTTGGGGTTCTTACTCGCAGCCATTGCAGTCCTATCCTAGAATCATGGCATATAGTTCCTAAGGGGAAGAAAGACCACATATGGAAGGAACTATGCGTGAGTTATTATTATTTGTAATTCTATTTGTGTAGATTACTAATTTTTAGGATACTAGTTAATAGCAATTCTATTTAATTTGCAGAGCATATTTGATAAGGATGAAAAGCTGCATCGTAAATGTGTGATGCAACGTTGTGGGAGGGTCCTAAGGAACTATAGGACCAATCTCACCCGAGATTACATATGCGATGCTGAGAATAGGTTCTTGATTGATTCCAATTCTAGACATTGATCAGTATTTCACTAACTCTACACTAATAATTTTTGTTTGTATTCTCTTTGAAAAATAAATATAGGAAGAAGGAAGCCACACAGCAATGGAACTACTTGGACCCTAAAGAATGGGAGGAGTTTGTTACCCAAAGAAAAATAGATGAATTCAAGGTATTAAGCGTCACTCCCAATTTAATTAATATACGTTTTTATGTATTCACCTATTCAAGATTAACCTTTAGTGTTACTAACCAAATCAATGTGCTAACTAACTAGGCTATCAACGATGCTCAATGAGCAAGGCGTGCACTTAATGTGCACGACCACACAATGGATATAAGAGGATATGCATGCATTCGCCAAAGACTACAGGCTGAGTCTACTCAGCCTACTTCTACTCAGGAGACTGCAGAGTCCTCTACTGCTGCTCCCGCACCTCTGCCTCGTCATGTTATGTGGATAGCTGGGAGGCAAAACAAGAAGGGAGAGATATCGAAGCTCACAACTGCTGAGGCGGATGAAAAAATGGTAAAAATCAAACTGTTAGAGCAATCTATCGATATTGATTATTGTTATGTTTACTTACGAATTTTTGTTGATGGTGCTTAGCGGGAGTTGTACGAGCAGAGGAAGGAAGGCAAGTTCATCCCTCAGGGTACAAGGGATGAACTGACAGTTGCTCTGGATAACCCAGAGCATCCTGGTTGTGTAAGGGGTGCAGGTGCTGGTGTGGGCATCAAAGCGTTCTTTGGGCCATCCCAGCATAAACCTGTCCCAAAAGCGGGACTTTCACAAGCTGAGGTAACTTATTCTTATTTTAGAACATTATTGCGAAAGAGAATTCAATAATCAGAAACTAGTATTTCTTTTATCCATGTATAGTAGATTCCTTAATTGATAGGAGAGTCGAGGAAGCAGTTGATAAAAGACTCCAGGAAGCATTTAAGAAGTGGCAGGCATCTCAGACTGCCACTTAGACAGTACCTGTGGCGAACCTCTCTTCTCCTACTCCTCGTACTGTAGAGGTTGGGAATAATCCTATAGACCCACCTAGAACATCCTCTCTAAGTATTTTTATGGCATATATAATAGCTAGTCTGTTCAAGATGATATGTTTATGTATATATGCATATAACATTCTTTGCGTAAATTTATAGGAGTTGAAGCCATGCCAACTATAAAGTGAAGGATATATCATTGCAGATGCATCGACTTACCCACCCCTTAAAGGGTGCATGTTTCATGGGAGTCCAGTACCAGACGGCATGGTACGTGTGAGCCCCATACATATACTCACTGGCTGGACGAATCTTCCACTACCTCATGCACACCCAGATGCTGAAACACTTAGTGAGGCAGTAGGCGGAGTGATACTGTGGCCCGAAGCGGATGTCCTCTATATTGATATTGTATGATAAATTTTCATTACTTTACCTTGTTAGTGTGTGTATATATATGAGTCAATTGATATGAAATTGTATATACAGGTCAAAAAGACGAGACCCGCTACATCTCGACCTCCACCTCCTCGACTACCAAGTTGGCTTCCAAGGGACCTACACGCCTCGATAGGTCCTAATTGTAGGAGTGTGGCAGTATGGATCGGCGAACATAATCCAAATTGCCCTATAAATGTTACTATTCCGGAGAATGTTGCAGGTAAATCATACGATAACAATCTATTTATACAAATTTAGCATACATATTAATGCATACGTAACAGAAGTTCTGGATACGTATTAATGCAGGTCAAACATTCAGAAACAACATATTTATACAAGATATTTTGGAGTTGTTTAAGTATGAATGGTTGAACACATCTATGATAGAGCTGTGGATATGGTGAGATTAATACATACGACAATCTGGTTTATACATTCATATACCTTGTTTTATATACGGCAATCTGGTTTCTTATATATTAATGCATACGTAATACATGTTTTGCAGCTACTTATACAAGAAATGTACAGATTTTGGGTTTTCCCATGTGGGATTTTTGGTTCCATCTTTGATTAGTCTTGTAGATACAGACCCTGGTTCAGTTACTTCATACTGGTGTGATGCTTTTGAATATTTTGGTAAAAATAATAAGACGGTGATAATAGCTCCATTCAATGTCGAGTAAGTTTACTTTGCTTGTAATTTGGACTTAAGCAAATTACATTTTTATTGCGGATATTGAGTTATTAATTTTCTACTTTCTTACCTGTAGTTCTAAGCATTGGGAGTTATTAGTTGTTGTCCCCAAGATATTCACCGTCTATTATCTAGATCCTGTGGGGAGTGAGTTGGATGTATTATATGGACATTCAAATAAAAGGCCATTATTCTCATGAGAAATATTTTATGTTTTTATATTTGTTAACATATGTTACTGCATTACTATTTAATTATGCAATTTAATGTGTTACATTAACATATATAGGGTTTTACAAGAGTACAAAAAAGCTGGAGGAAAGGTCCCCAGGAAAAAAAATCTGACACTCATTTGGAAGAATGTGAAAGTAATTTCCTGACTCCAATGTATATATTATTTATGTGAATTGTACTTATTTGTATTTTTAAATATTTTGTATGTTTCAATTTATAGTGTGATACATAAGACAATGGATGGGCATGTGGCTACTATGTGATGTGGTTTATGGACCTAATCATCAAACATGCTGTATTAGAAATCGATAACATACAACATGTATTATACATAGTCTCATTAGATAATATGAAATATATGAATCTTATTATATATTATTATAATTATGTATGTACGCCATTCTCTTTATAGGTCTTTAAAATTGAGGACTTCAACACAGGTGCAAAGTGTTTCGATATACATGCTCCCTATACGAGAGATGAATTAGATGATGTAAGAGAAGATTGGGCAAAAGCCCTACAAAGAGTGGGAATTTTTCAATATGATTTTGATGACAATGATAATGATGAATAAAGAATAATTTTGTTCTCATAATTAATTTTGTGTGAATGTGAATGAATTTTTATGAATTGTCATATGTGTGTGAAAATCATCAATACATGAATGTTTCTACATGTGTCTGAATGTGAAAAGAGATGAAATAAATGGAACTGCAGGTTGCTACTGGTTTCTACATGTGTGTGATGAAAAAATAATATGAATTAAATTTCTTATACATGAGTGTGAATCACATATATATAATTTGTCCATCATGTTAATTTTGCAGGTTTGTGGCCTGTTGTTGGCTAATATCAATGGATGTCGTAAAACCTGCAGTTCATAATTGAACTGCAGGTTCCTCATCCTGCGACCAGCCACAGCAGGTCTGCAGACTGACAGAAAAAAAATCAAATCATAGGCGTCGGTTATTTGTATAAAACTGACAACATACAGTTACAGTGTCGGTTTCCATACTAGTACCGACGTCGATTTCCCTAATGAGGCCAGACACCACGACCGTGCTGGCCAACACGGCTGTGGCAGCGGACCAGACATAAAATAGGTGTCGGATATCTGTATAAAACTAACGATATATGGTTACAATGTCAGTTTCCATACTAGTAACCGATGTCGATTTCCCTAATGAGGCCAGACACCACGACCGTGCTAGCCAGCACGGCCGTGTAAGCGGGTGATATGGCATCGGTTTCTAAGCTGATAACTGACACCCATACCCTCTGTTGGCGCATTTTCGGTGACGCGCGAAGGGTTGTGGTGTCGGTTAGAGAACCGACGCGTAACAGTTGGGCTTTTAGCGGCGCCCACATAGGTGTCGCTTAGAAACTGACACTAAATGTCTTAAATAACTGACACTAAAGGCCAGTTTTGTACTAGTGTATCTTAGTCCCTTCAAATCTCTTCCTACACATCTCTCTCCGCAGTCTCCACATTATTAGTCCTGGTAAGATTGCCCTTATCCAACCTACCAGTGATTTCTCCCATGTCTTGCTCCAACAGGTCGATATCAAAGACTTAATCTCCCCCTCCTATTATTGGTTGGTAGATCCATCATCCTAAGGTCCTCCTCCCACAATGGCTCCACTAAACCACCATCCTAGAATAGGTGGTTCTTTGACTCTTCCATCCTTTCCCTCATAACACTCACACACTGATGCCATCTCAATCCTACATGTGTATATAAGGATACACACACATTCCTCAAGAAGTACAGTACTAATAATTACATTTTGTAATACAAAGTATAATACTAGACGTACAATATTAGAGGTATCGTACGAGACATAACAACAATACATGATTTGATGATCTTGTTAGTAAGGTACCAGACATGTCATGTATAAAAGAATGTCGAAAACCACATACAATATCTATATAAACTAATTCACATTTCACTAAAAATATACACATTTTATTAAAGTATAGTACTTTCAACTATTATTTACAAACAATTAATCCTTGATCCCATTCATTCAAAAGTATAGTACTAAACTCATTGCTACTTTTAGCTCAATTAAATCCATAGATGAACAAGTAGATATTGTATATGATTTGGGGGAAACACAAAATTGATGTACTGTACTCATGAGGAATGTACGTCTGTACCCAGAACATGTATGGTATCTTAAAATACGGATACTATATTTCTCGCGTATTATCATTATTTCAAAGTATATCAACACTAGTTTTGTTGGAAAGTATTTTATACAAGGATTCTAATGCAATTTATTTCATCAAAAAATATGCTCCAGATTGAAAGTTATGGACAAAAATATTTTCTCTCTCTTCTAATTCCCTCATCCTTTATTGCTTTAATTGTTGCTGATAGCAGATGTCGACTCTCATTCCCCAAAACTGAGTGGACGAGCGGGTGGGAAAGTGACTATTATGTGAAGAATTTTTCATAATTCTAGTAACATTGTTGGATCGCGACAGAGCGACCAATGAAGCCCTACCATGTTCTTTTGTGACAACTGACCGTGATGACTGCACAGTAGATTCACAGTCGATCACTATCTTGGTTAAATTTGGAGTCTGTCATTACTTTACATCTTTCAAACCTATGTATCAATTTCTTCTTGGGATGCCTTACTTGTTTAGAACCTTTCCAGCATGAGAGGAAATGTGAGAAAGAATACAACTTTGTAGTACAACACAAGGTTACACCATAGGAGGTGGGTTACTCATTAATATATACTGCCAAACACATTTAATCTTGACCCAGTCTACCCAACCAAAGGGTTTGAACCTCAATTTTAAGTCGTGTATAAAAGTTACGTCTGCCTAGGATAACCTTCCCATCTCATTGGATCAGGTTTGGGTCCAAACTTATGCATGGTATTGTCTTAGTTCTATTGAGAATTGCTGAACTTTTTGTTGTTGTTATGCCCCTTTTGATCTAAATAAGAATAAAAGAGTTGTTGAAAGATACTCGGTTCCCTCCACTCAACATGTAAAGGTCAAGAAATGGTCACTTGGTGCCACTCTGGAGCACATTAAGTCAAACAATGAATTACATATTAACCCTTCTCCTTGCTATTGTCACTCCCTGCTCATGTAAATTTCACATTCAAGGTTGATTGTATTCCTAAAAACACAGTGCAACCACATGAACATTGTGGCACTATGCATATAGCTAGCATTAACATATTGATGGACTTAATTCCCCCATCGTGCCATCAATGGTCATATCAAGCAGTTGTAGCCTCGAAGTTTGACCACACATGCCATTCCCACATTGACGTCTTATGTAGCCATTATTTCACCCATGGGGGTGGCTGTTCTTGGTCAATATTGTCACATTATAATACACCAATCCATTTCATATACATGACAACAACACAGAGGAGGAAATGAAGCTAAATGCCAAAGTTCGTTTTAAATGGGGTGCTATTTTGCCTATGCATAGAAGATCTCACTTATAATTAGGATGTCTTACTTGTTTTAAACCTTACTAGAATGAGGGGAAAGGTGAGCAAAAAATACAACTTTGTTGTACTATACAAATTTACACCATGGTAGGTTGGTCACTCATGAATACACAAAACAAATGCTACCATAGTAACGAAATGGGACCAAATTTGGGAACTTTCCCAAATGTCGGCCTGACTCTCCACCCAAGACACATCACTGACCGATAAAGCGGTAGAGGGGATTGGGTAGTGGATTGAAGGAGATTGAGTGGGACATGGAGTGGTAGAACGAGAGAAAAAAAAGATGGGAGAGATATTTATGTTGGTCATAAAATATCAAATTGTAATGTATTTTGTGATGTAACAAAATTCGTTGCGTTTCTTAAGAAAAAGGTTTCAACAAAATTATTATCAATCATACTTTTGAGAAATATAATCTCTGGTCAGGTGTGTTGTTTTCTTTTCTCTATTGTGTTGTTATCTTTGGACTAGTGTTTTATTTTTTAAAGAGAGAGAAAATACTCACAAAGGAGGTCAGTGGAGCCCATAATTTTTTATTTTATAATTAAATTGTTATCTTTAGTTCACTGTTTTGCTATCTCTAGTCTATTTCTTAAGAAAAAGGTTTCAACAAAATTACTGTCAATCATACTTTTGAGAAATATAATCTCTGGTCAGGTGTGTTATTTTCTTTGCTCTATTGTGTTGTTATCTTTTGACTAGTGTTATATTTTTTAAAGAAAGAGAAAATACTCATAAAGGAGGTAAGTGGAGCCCATAATTTGTTTTATTTTATAATTAAATTGTTATCTCTAGTTCACTATGTTGTTATCTCTAGTCCGTTGTGTTTTTATCTCTAGTGTAGTATTTTATTTTTTAAAGAGAGAGAAAAATACAAGGAATAAGAGGGAAGTAGTTTCATTAATTTATTTTCTTTTGTAATTGAGTTGTTATCTATGGTCCAATTTGTTATTTCCAATTTGATTTGTTGTGGTTCGTTGTATTGTTATCTTTGGTCCAATGTTTCATTTTTCAAAGAGAGAGAAATTACGAGGAAGAAGAGGAAGTAACATCATTAATTTGTTTTTTTGTGGTTGAGTTGTTATTTGTGATCCAACTTGTTGTTATCTCTCATTATTTTGTTGTTACCACTGGTTCAATATTTTATTTTTCTAAGAGAGAAAAAGTAGGATGAAGAAGAGAAAAGTTGTGTTATTAATTAATTTATTTTTTGTAATTGACTTGTTGTCTCTGATCTCTTGATTTGTTATCATTGGTTCAATATTTAAGTTTCTAAAGAGAGATAAAAGAAGAGGAATAGGAGGAAAATAGTGTTATTTATTTATTTTCTTTTATAATTGAGTTTCTATCTCTGATCAGATGTTTAGTTATCATTGGTATGTTGTTTTGGTATTGTTGGATCAATGTTTTGGTTTTCAGTGAGAGAGAAAATGTAGAAAACTAAAAAAACAAAACATTATACCAACAATAACAACACGCCTGACCAGATATAACAAATCACTCTAAAAAAATAATGACATTACTTCCCTCCTCTCTGATATTTGCTCTCTATTTATGATGAGACGAAAAAATAAAATGTTATACCAAGGATTATAACACATCAGACTAGAGATAATAAATCAAGAAAAAATAATGACACTACTTTCCTCGTCTCTCCTGTTTTCCCTCTTTTTCATGAAGAATGAAATGATGAGTAGATAAAAAACAAAATATCATATCAATAGTAACAACACAATGGAGTAGAGATAACAAATCTATTTTACAACAAAATGAATAATTACACTACTTCACTCCTCCCTCCTATTTTTTCTCTCATTTGGATACATGAAATGATGAGGAGGGAAAATCAAAATATAGGACCAACAATAACAACACACTGGATCAGAGATAATAGTTAGATTACAAAAAAGACAAATTAATGAAACTACTTTTCTCACCCCTCCTTTTTAGATTACGTATTATATTTCTCATAAGTATGTCGACATAAATCTTGTTGAAGTAAATTTTTGTAAGGAATTAAATGGTTTCTATTTCTTCAAGAAATTTGTGACCAATTGAAATTTATTAGCAAAATAAATATCTTTTTTCCTTTTTTCTCTCTCCTTTGGACCAACCCTCTCTCTCCACTTCTTCACTCCCACTCCCTTTTTCTTTCCATCTACTCCCCACATTTTCCCATCAACTCGCAACCATCCCATCTCCATCAAGTGGCCACTCCTATCTATTGGTAAATGATTGTAAACGGGTAGTGGATGCACTAGGGGTAAAATTGGGTCTAGTTTCTGGTCCCATTTCTACTCTGCATAACACATCTCAATAGATAATGCCAAACTAATATGCTCCTCATAGGCCTAACAAACCAAAAGGCCTGAGTATCATGTATACAATTTATGTCTACCTAACATGACCTTGTCATCTCATTGGGTGAGGTTAGGGCCTAAACTTATTAATAACCCTATATTAACTATATTTAGATGACTTACACTTTGTATAGATGAAACACCCTTTCTAATATATAAGAATGGAAAAGATATTGAAGGAAACTTGGTTCTCATTCACTAACATAGGAAAGCCAACCATTCTTTAGCTGGTGTCGAATTGAGAACCCTGCCCCTTGCCATTACACCCTTTCCATGTACTTTTCACGTTCTTGGATTATTGGATTCCTAAAAACCTAGTGCAACCACATGAACATCAGGCGGGCATGCATATTGTTACAATAAACGAACTGATAGACTTACTTCCAAGCTCATGTCATCAATGGTCATATCAATTAGTTTTGCCTCAAGTTCCACCAAAAAGACCCTTCCCACATTGACACCCTTGTCATCAATGGATATGTCTTATTTACAATCCATAGAATCCAACACTTGGATGGTATCACCAATAAGAAGTTAGTTTTGACTAAAGTTTCCGTCATAAAACTATGTTCATCACAATCAATGAAACAAATTAGGTACAACAATTCTTGACACAACTACAACTATTACCACCATGTAACATCTCAAGATTTGAGGCCTCAGATAACATGATCTTAAAAGGAATGATTGACTATCCATATCACCAAGGTGCACCTTCTTTTCAGGGAATCCATCACTAAAGAACTCTTTGGTTAAGTGTGCTCAACCTTGAGTAGTACTAGGATGAGTGACTAGCCGGCGAAGTTTACCCTGGCATGTGTGTGAGTGAGGACAAAGCACGCAGTTAAGGCTAGTGGTGATTTGTGAGACCAGTCGTCATTCCTAAAACTCTATTAGAGACTTGGGTAGTGGACTCGGGTGCTACACATCATCTAAGAATAGTGACAATAAATAACCACATGAATCCATTCACAATTAATACTTTCACATATGAAGATGCATTTTAGTGTAAACACAAATATATATTCCTCACTATATTACAACTATTGGAAACACAAACACATACACACACAAACATATATATATATATATATATATATATATATATATATATATATATATATGATAAGGAGTGACTCAAGTGGTCAAGCACGGTGTCCCCTAACAAAGGGACCTGGGTTCGGATCCCAACTGCCTCCTTGATTTATCACCCTCCCAGGAATTCGACCTCCGCCATAGGCATGGGAGAGGTGGAAAGAATGCCTCTCTCTTAATCCCATACACACACACACACACACACACACATATATATATATATATATAGATGTGTGTATATAGGCTAAGTTGTAATGTGTATTAGAGTAGGAGGTATAATAAATATTCAAAAGAAAACTCTTTTATATTAACATGATGTTGTTCCTCACAAGATGAGGAACTATCAATCAAATGGCTCAAAGAAAGGATTAAACCAAGCTATAGTACAAAAATCACCAATGCAATAGCAGATTTGAGTTTCGTCCTAGTATACCCATCGATTCCTCACTCTGCTGTTGTGTGTCCAGAATTGATCATAAGCTCTTTCACCCTCCCTAGCCTTGAGAAGGAATTGAGAGCCAGATTGAAGGCCAACACTTCAATATCAAAAATCAAGGCAAGTCCCTGACATCGTTTGAAAGACAAAAATGGAGCAAGAAAAATGAATCCAGCCATTTCCTTCATGAATAAAAACTAAGCTTGAAAATAATAAGAAATATTCCATATTTGGTAAATTGGGGATTTATCGATTAGGGCGGCTGCTTGAGCATTAATACACCTATTTTGGCACTCAATTAGGATTTTTGGGTAACTCTAGACTTTCACAGGGCTAGAGGTGATTAGACAAACCCAAGGAGGACAACACAAGAAGGTGGAGCTTTGAGTTTGGGTCGTAGGCTAGCTGGAGAGATGTGTACAATGTAGAAGTGCATTTGAGTACTCAATGATGATCTTAGAAGTGATTTACACAAATGTGAAGGTCTGTAGAGGTAGAGATGTGACATAGAGAAGAAATCGGGGAGTAATGGGATATGGGAGTTCAATATGGCATTAGAGACTATCTAATACTAGATAAATTAGGGTCAAATAGAGCATATTGAAGGGCTGAAGGTAATAGGGATAAATTCTTACCTTGGTATTGATTAAAGAGAAGTAGGGAGAGAGAAATGAGATGGGTATGATGAAACGTTAGTTGAATAGAAAAAAAGAGAGGATCGAAACGTGGGAGATGATGTCCACACTGTTGTATCCTAACCAGTGGCGCAAATAATAGCCACACATTATAAAGTATTTGAGTACTAAAATAAAACGCACATAACAATGTATTGAAACACATTTTAGACATTTAAATGCAAAATCATGTAAAATCTATTAAAATCTTAGTCTTCATACATTTATCATTCTTTAATTAAATTTTGGGGTATTTAACATAGAACAGACTTGAGATTTTTAGGTACACTAAATAAGACTTGATGAAGCTAGTTTAAGCATATACTTTTTTTGAAAATATTTGGTGTAAAATTTCATTACATGTATATTAATCATTTATTTAATGCTTTATCTCATCTCAATTAACAATTATGATACAACATTACATATTTACTCATTTTATTCCATATATTACCCCTAAGGTAATTCTAAAGAGTCAAATCTATCATTTTGGGTATTGTACCTTAAGTACTACTGTTTAGTTTTACTTTGTTATTTTATGCTAGAATTTCATATACAAGTGATATTTAGAAATTCACTATATTATTTGACTTCAACTATTCTCGAATTGGGGTCTAGAAAAAGGGAGGGTTTAGAGGATTAAGTTATGGGCCTAGAATCGATTACGTTACAACATTCCATTTCTTAAATTTGATTTCATACTCAAAATGTATCCATCAATAGCTTGATATACTAAGTTATGTCCCCTATCCAAGTTATAGGCTTATAGTGCACTAATGTAGCAGATCATGGTATACACTTCCATACCAAACTATATCCCATTCCCAAGGTGAAACAATATCACTCCATGCATCACATATTTATTACTCTTTTCATATTTGATGTTGACTTAGAATGCTACACCAAGATCTATTATTATCTTAGTTGTGTTATATTCATTGTGGTTACCTACTATATTATCATGATTCCACCATCATGCTATATGGCCATCATCACTTCCCTTCATATATACATATGTATGTATATGTATATATATGTATATATATATATACATATATATATGTATGTATATATATATAGGACCATTCATTCATTACCTACATGGGTAACTAACCTTAATTACCCGTGCATCTATTTTGTAATAGGAAAATATATATTTGTAATGAGACAAACATTGTTTGTAATGAGATGAACAAATTAGTAATACAAACACTCATTTTGTATTACAACATAAACTGCTATCATAAATATCATTTTTACTGTAATCAGACGTATAATGCAAAACGAGTGCTTGTATTACAAATTTGGTCATCTCATTACAAACGATATTTGTCTCATTACAAATAGGTACCTTTCTATTCCAAAATAGATCCACGGGTAACTAAAGTTAGTTACCCACATGGGTATATATATATATATATATATATATATATATATATATATATATATATATATATATATATATATATATATATAGAGAGAGAGAGAGAGAGAGAGAGAGAGAAAGAGAGAGTCAGGATGGAATACACTCGAGTGTATAGATGACACTGTACAGCTCAATATTTTTCCATCAAGTATATTTTCTTAGAATTTTAACCTTTGATCCTCTTAAACATGTTATGAACAAATTATGTATAAAATTTGAGCTTATTTGGACACTTATAGGTCATTCATATAAAGAGAGAAACATTGATGCATTTCAAATTAGTTTTATGCTTTGATTTTTTCACCCTTGGATGAGTAACTTGCACTCATCCAAATGAGCTCAAGTTTTATATGTGACATATTATTACTATGACAATGAAGATAAACGGTTTAGATTTTGCAAAAATAGGGTCTAGGTAGGCTAACACCATTGAGGTGTACGGTGTGATCTATACACTCGATCGTATTCTAGCCTAACCAAATAATTAATTAACTAACTAAATAACTAACTAACTAACTATATATAATGTATTTGTATGTATATGTGTGTATATATGTGTTGGAATCTAGTAGATTTTATTCCGACCTCTCCCATCCTAAGTTGAGAGAACAAAAATACACACAGTTGAAGTTACACCCTCACACATATTTACTCACCATCTATCTATTGGATTCTATTATTTAAAAATTTATAACATTTCTTTGCTATGCTATCGGCCCCCAGGTGTTTACCACCATGTCTTCTGATATTCCTTTCTCACCAAACATAGAAACAAAGTGATAAAAATATTTTTCTCTCCTTATCATCTTTGAATTTCATCAATGTGATCTCTACACTTTGTGTCAACAACAACTTTACTCCCCATTCTCCACTTTGGACCAGACTTATCTCTCTCGTGAAAGTACATGTTCCGAGAAGGTGACCTTGCATTTTGCAACCTACTCTACATAGATCGCATATAGTATCAACCTCAGGGTTCTATCTTTGAACCTTTTCCAGTGTTACCAATGCTCGATTCATAGCTTTATAGATGCAATAGCTGCACTTTGGCACATACGTATTGAAGCACACATGTTTTGACCATCGTTTCTTATCTTCTATTTTTTTGGTGATCTCTCATAGATCCACATGTCATCCCTTAATTTTCAGCCACTCTCCCAAGGTGTAAAGAGAGTTCGAACCTCATGCCACACTGTTATCATCACATTAATTATTTTGGAGTAAGCTTCTCTTGTTTCCGACATATAATCCATCCTTCTAGGATATCTCAATGTAATGACCCATTTTCCGATTAACCATCTAATTAGGGTTTACTTGATTGATTGCATGCTTAACTAGGTGGATCATTGTTTAAAGCTTGATTAATGAAGGTAGTTTAATTTTGATGTTTTGAATCTAATGAGAAACTTTAATAATACTTTGATTCACATAATTAGGGTTTAAGAATTGAAAACCCTAATCGGCCACAATTAGGTTTTGATGACATATGAAGACAAAATTTGATAAGTATAGTGGCACACTAAATAATTTGTTAGTATTTTATGCATAATTTTGATTTAATTGCAATTTGGGTATGATTTGGACATCTCAAATGTGAGAACTCTTGCTAAAATTTAGAATTTTTAAATAATTCTTTGACCTATTTGTCGATCGAATTTCCCCAAGAGAAACTCGGTCTATCATGTATTCAAATTGAAATATAGCCATCTGGTATTTTAATTTTATCTTTTCATTTTTACATCCAATTGATCTTAAATATCAACTATAGTTGGAAAACTATATTATAGACATCCTATTAAATTGGCGTATTTTTGGATGATGTTTGATCTCTATAGAGAGGGGTTTCAGACGAGTTTTTCCCCGGACATACTTGACTGACCATGCTGCAGACTGCAATATAGTAGTCTAGTATTTGATTTTTATTTATTTATTGGTAACTATAAATGATCTAAAATTCTAACTGTAGCTTATAAACTAAATTTTAGACAATGGATTAAATTTGCATAATTTTTTATGACATTTTAGTTTTGAAGAGTGTGGTGTAGGTTGAGTTTATAACTTAGCCAACCAACCAATCTGAGAAAAATAAAAATACAATGAAGGCCTTGTTTGCAATTGTTCTAAGCACCACAATTCATCTATATGACTAACCTAAGACACAAGGAGTTCTGTGAACTTGTCATTCCTGTCAAAGAAATGAAATTTTAGAGAGAGACGAGAGCTAGGGTTTTGAGAAGAGAAAGTGGTGGAGATATTGACCTAGAGTTTCTCTATCTGAGAAATGATGAAATCAATAAGTTTAGCTTCTTTGCATACCATTTCATGGTAAATCTTCTTTCACATATCAAGATTCCGTCCCTCCTATGATTTGATTTGAAATCACATCAAATATCCCTCTTTTCTCACTCTTTCTCTTTTAATCCCCATTTCTAGGGTTTTCGTATTGAGAGGAGGAAAAACTGGATTCAATATCTAGAGTTTAATTGGATTTCTAGAAATTCAGAGTTTGACCTTTGAATTTAAGGAGCTTGACACCTGAGGTAAGTCTTTTTCTCCTTCCGAAGCTCTATATTCATGTTGAAAGCCTAATTCTATCTGGCTAAAATAATCAGAAATCTTACTTGTATATGTATGTGATTGGATATTGATTTGGAAAAGATATTAGGGGATCAACTTATACTAATTTTGATTATTTATCATCAATTGGAACTTGATTAGTTCCTGATATATTGATTGAGGATCCATGGAGAATCCTACGGATGGATTATGCTATTTCACGTGAATATTGCCTAAAAATCAGCCCAATGGCCGATATACTTGGAATTGAACTGACATGTATACAATCATATTTTAATTGTAGAATATATTATACAAGTGTATTATTGAATGTTAATGGAATAGAATATAATATAAACATAAGGATCAGTATGAAGTGACCACATATCCTGATTAGGGTTTGTGTTGAGGAAGTGAATCAAATGAGTCAATTAATCAACATATACTTATGATTGGTGAATGGAATATGCGAAAATGGAAACTAGGGTTTCCATGTATATGAATATCCCTAATGAACCCCTATGCATCATGATGATATTATTTAGTGATACAATTCTTAAGATGTGTTGAACTAAGGATGATTTCTTGAAAACCCTAGATGTTTAGTATTAAAACAAGTATGTGTGATAACACTATAACTTGTATATGATGTTGTAAATGTGATGAAATGTGGAAGTGTAAGTATTAATACTTAAATTGAAGATGATGAGTCTTACTACTATAATCTAATCCTAATACATCTATTTTAGTATGACTTATGAAACTATGAGTAAACCCTCACATGAATGTGGGTCGTTTTATACAAGCTACATAATGATGAATTGGGAAGAATGATTGAGATTATGATGTAAGGAGATGTAACCTAAACCATTATTTTAATATAAAAGTGATTAGTATAATAAAGAATGATAATTGTTTATTTTGGAAATGACATTAGAAGTCAATGACACAGAACACTTATATAAATATAAGAGGCAATATGAATAAAATGTATTGAAGGGTAATTGCAAGTTAAAGATGAAACTAATGAAGTTATTATGATGAAGTATTTAATATTTTATTTTAATTACATGTGGCTTAACCCAAATTGAATGAAATATACTAAGAAATAGACTTTGATAAATGTTAATGAGTAGAGAAGCATTGTATGTAAAGTGAATTAAGAAATATTGATCGGATTAGTGTAATGAACATGAAATGAAACAAGTTGAAACTACGGAATATAAAATGATGGAAAAAGATGGGAATTATTAGATGATTCTAATAGTCTAACTCTTACCCTAAAATGGTGAGTTTGATGATTCTAGTGAATGACAATTTCAAATGAGGGATTAAGGTATGCACATACTATAGTTGAATTCAAGTAAAAGATGAGGTTCAAGAATTTGAATTGATTTACAAGAAAGTGTTCTTGGATTGTGATTGTCTGATAGAATACTTATATTATGAGGATGGCTTATTTTATGCACTTCAATTATATTCAACATGGGTTGATTAGTAACCTTAATTGAAGAAGGTGAATTAAAAAGAAGAAGAGAACTAAGTGTTATATGCATGTATATGCATGAAACTTATTTGCATCTATTGAATTTGGATGGAAGGAGTATATGTTGAATGATAATCTATCCTAAGTATGATTAATGATATAAGCTATTTATAAGATTCTACTATTTATAGTGCTAATGCTTCTATGAATATGTGCTAAAAACTATGATATATAATGAACTGATAAGAAACATGTTGAAATTGAATTTAATATGCACTCGTTACATTTGAGAATCTGGATGAGGGTAAATGTTGCATAATGAGATTATGTCTCGGTCTGAAAGCCTACTGATGATGATAAAATACTGATGGGGTAAATGCTAGATAATGAGATTAGGACTGAAAGCCCACTATTGATGACTGCTATGAGATTATGTAGAAAATGGAAAGAATCATATGTGTTGCAAAATACATATTTGTTGTTCTTCTTTCTTTAATCATTGTCCTTCTCGATAAGATTAATATGTTTCACGTTAATCTAGTTATGTGAGAATACACACATATGATATTTGATGTTTTGAATTCTTTTAAGATGAGTAAAAGAGATTAATATTAAGTGAATGATGAAACATGTGACAACCCCAATTTCTATATACTTTCCATAGTGACATTCACAGATATGCGTGCACTCATATCTATAGATGTCAAAAGGGAAAATATAAGAGATTAAGGTAGTCAACTAAAAATAGAGATTTAGCCAAGATCATGCCCACATCATCATAAAATGCCACTCGAACATTCTTTCATATAGATAAATAAAGTCATTACATAAAGAGAGAAAATATTGTTCTAGAGAAAGATACTTTATTACATAGGATCTCAGTCATCCTCAACATCAACTAAGAAATAAACTAACATCTAGCAAGAATAAGATAAGAGTAATAGGTCTATCTAATAAATCCTCCATGCTTATTAATTTATGCCTTCAGGTACTTTGAGCATGCATTTCACTTTGTTTGTCAATTGTTCCTTGTACCTAGAAAATACGAGAAACAAAACATCAACAAAGTTGGTATGTGGTAAAAGTTACACTAATAAGGTAGCATAAAGGAAAATATTTGAACAAGAAGAAAAGAGAGATAAAACCATTTCTTAAGATGAAAATCAGGTAAACATCCCTTTTAATTACAATCATTTGGATGTGGTTGTACTACACATATTGCACTTGACTTACATCTAGTGTGGGCAATATAATATCATCATACATCTAACATGGGCCAAGGAATCATACATCCATGTTAGGCAACATACATCCACACCAGGCTATGTGCTCTAGTAGCTACAACCCATCATAACCATTTATGTTCTATTAGGTTTGGTGAAGTATAACTCATACTAGTCAACCAAGCAATCCTATTCAAATACGAGCATTCAAGGTATTACATATCATAGGCAACCATAAATCTAGTCTTATACTTACAAGACCACGTACCTGCTTGTTCAAATCAGATATCCAAGAATGTATAATCAATAGGAAATTAGTCACCCTGTACAGAAAGCAAGGGTATAACATTACAATTGGTCCATGTGACCAAGGCTAAGATATGTTCTTAGCTATTATCCTCTTTTATGCTATCTAATTTGGATCAGGGATTTCCCATATTGTTAATTGGGTTTTTGAGATATTATCAGATATGATCCATCATACAAAGTTTGATTAAAAGATAATATTTAATTAATCATTTAGAAGATTTCCATAAACTAGGGTTTCTAAGATGGTTGGATAAAAATGGGAAAGCAACCCTAAACATATTAATCATTCATAACATCAGGGTTCGTTTAAGGGTTCAGGACCAATAATAATCACTAATCATCATCTAGTGATATCTGATTTTGTTATAAAGATATACCTTTAATTTCATGTAGAAAGAGAAAACTAGGTTTAGGGTTTCTTCTAATCCTTTGGTCATTTATCAACTTGGAAAAGTATTTCGATTTATTTAGAAATCAGGGTTTCATCTAGGGTTAATTACACCTTAGAAAGTCATACATCATCAAGAAAAACCGTTATTAATAATTAATTATAATTAAGGAATTCATTTAGGCTTTAGGCAACTATTATTGAAAAAGGCAACAGATCTAGGTCCTGATAACATTTTATTTGGATAGAGGATATGTTTTTTATCAAAGTAGTATATAGGTTCGATATTTTCTTATAATCCTAGCATTTACTATGATTTTTCTAATTTAAGTGATTTTCTTGAGTATATAAAAATAATAAAAAAAGAAATAACCTCGATCAATGGCCGGATCTGACTGGATCAACGGCTCAGATTGATCTACATAGATCGAATGATCCTAGATTGATCTCGCTGGTGTCCTCTTTGGCTTGTTGCTTGCTCGAGCAGTAGGATCAACTCCGGCGAGGTTGATCTCGCCCATTGGTGCTGCTCACGAGTGGGAAGGAGATTCGGAAAGATTCGAGGTATCAGTCTGAAGCTAACAAGGGTCAAAATAAGGTGTAAGACCCTACGTAACTCATCGCCGCCATGTTGGTAGGCAAGGTCACCGGAGTTGGAATCAAAATGGAGTGGGAGGCAGTCTGGGATCTCGAGGTTGTGATGGGGGGAAGCGTAGATGTGAGGAGAAGGTGGCGGTGAGGCTAGAAGGGAGCGGGAGGTGCTAAGGAGCTCAGTTGGTGGTGGTGGCTGGAGGTTGAAGAAGGTGGAAAGGGGGTGTATGCTCGGGGTGGCTTGGGTGAAATTGAGGTTGTGGGATGGTTAAAGGGGGAGAGGCAGAGCTAGTGGAGGGGTTAAATAGGTCTTTGAGGGCGAGGGCAGTGAAGCCCTAAATGGCGCCGCCAGAGTGAGAGTGAGATGAGGTCAGGTTATTGGTTTGGCACAACGGCGCGTGGAACTCGGTCAAGACTGGTATGGACAGCCACAAAATTGCAAGACGAAGATATCTACGTGGATAGATATTCAAGAAGGTGGATGAGATGGAGCCTCGCTGAGGCTCGGGTTGCTTCCTATCTCCCCGCCCTTTGTGGGAGGTAGGAGACGAAGTCTCCCCCATTAGATCACTGATCAACGGCCAGAAAAAAAACCTGGACTAAACCAAGGTCCACGCCCAAGCTCTACAGGGTTGTGTGACACATTTAAATAAAAAGGAAATTCGGAACTTAGGTCATAGGGTTCAAATGAAATGGAATATGCACCAAATTAAATTGGTCATATCTCCCAATTGGTTGATCTGATTGCAACAAAATTTTAGGGGTAGTTCTATAAGGTCGTCATGAAGCTTTGGTATACGTTTGAGATCCAAATTCCAATATTTGATATGTTCATTTACTAAATACACTAACACATGTATTTTATCATCATAGCATATTAGGGTTTGCATTTTCTTTGCAATTTGTGACTCATCTTTGTTCAATTGAGTGAGGAAGTATATGAGGGTATTTTGGTCAACAAAAATTGATAATAAAACTTTTAAGAGAGAGAAAATATTATAAAAACTCACTTTGTCACATTCTCTCTCTCCTTTTAAGAATTTTTCCCTCAAAATTCAAGCAGCCAGAAAGAGATGTGGATATTTCCGCTCAACTTCAGACTTGATCTCCCATGTATCATCGGTTTGATCATGGTGGATCCAGAGAACTTTCACCATATATATACACCAATTATTGTGAAGCTCCTTTGTCTTTGAA
Source organism: Alisma plantago-aquatica (assembly GCA_963693085.1). NCBI lineage: Eukaryota > Viridiplantae > Streptophyta > Magnoliopsida > Alismatales > Alismataceae > Alisma > Alisma plantago-aquatica. The sequence continues at coordinate 533,579,677 of OY856410.1, forward strand.
TCAAGGATTTTGACTGGTGACTCAGCATAAGACAGATCATCTTTTAGCTCGAGAGGCTCATGATTCATAATGTGACTAGGGTCTTTGACATAAGGCTTCAGATTAGATACATGAAAGACATTATGCATAGCACTATACTAAGGTTGCAAAGCAAGACGTTAGGCACATTCTCCAACCCTTTCAAGGATCTGAAAGGGTCCCACATAATGAGGACTGAGCTTTACCTTATTCTTGGCCAAAGCTTGAATAGGTCAGATTTTCAGAAAGACATGATCACCTTCCTTGAAATGACATTCCTGTCGGTGAGCATATGCATACAATTTCTGCCTATCATGTGCTCGCTTCATTCTCTGCCTAATCAATGCAACTTTATCTGCATACAGCTGCATCTCCTCAGATTTCATCAAGGTGTGTTCTCCGACATCATACCAATGTAATGGAGATATGCATGGTCGGCCATAGAGAGCTTCGTATGGTGGCATCCCAATAATCTCCTGATAGCTATTATTATAGGCAAACTCAGCTAAAGGCAGGTAATGGTCCCACGAGCCTTCCCAATCAAGCACAGAAGCTCGTAGAAGATCCTCCAAAATCTGCATTGTTCGTTCTGACTGTCCATCTGTCTGCGGGTGATAAGCTGTACTGAAATTCAGTTTGGTGCCCAACTCCTCTTAAACCTGCTTCCACAGCTTTGAGGTGAACTTCGGGTCCCGGTCTGAGATAATGGATGTTGTAACTCCATGCAGACGTACAATCTCCCGTATATAAAGGTCGGCCAACTCAGAGACTTTCATCGTAGTCTTTACAGGGAGGAAATGAGCTGACTTGGTGAGACGATCCATGATGACCCATGTAGCGTCGTACCCCTTCCTGGTTCTGGGTAGTCCTACCAGAAATTCCATGGTGATGTGTTCCCATTTCCATTCTGGAATTTCAAGGGGTTGTAGTAGAGTGCCTGATCTCTGGTGCTCAGCCTTGATCCTCTGGCATGTCAGACATTTGGACACAAATTCAGCAATATCACGCTTCATGCCTCTCCACCAGAACTGACGTTATAGGTCTTTGTACATCTTCGTCATGCCAGGATGGACTGTGTACTTTGACCCATGTGCCTCATGGAGAATCTTTGTCTTTTCAGCTGACTTCTCTGGAACCCACATACGGTTCTTATATCGAAGACCACCATCAAGACCCACAGACAGAAGTGTATGAGATTTAGCCAGGAGAGAGGAGAGCTCTGCAAGCTCAGGACTAGCTTTCTGTGCCTCCAGAAGTTCAAAATGCAGGTTGGATGTGATAGAGATGTTATTGACATGCATACGATCAGACAAGAATTGTTGTCTCCAGCTTGCTAGGTCCTCCATGTTCCTCTGTTTGGGTACGGACAGGGATACACAAATGGCACTTTTCCTGGTAAGAGCATCTGCAACCACATTGGCCTTGCCTGGATGGTATCCAATGGTGAAGTCGTAGTCCTTCAGGTACTTGATCCACCGTCATTGTCACAGATTCAAATCCTTTTGTGTCAGAATGTACTTGAGGATTTTGTGGTCGGTGAAGATATCAAACGTTGCCCCATACAAGTAGTGCCTCCAGATTTTGAGAGCATGGATGATAGCAGCTAACTCCAAATCATGAGTAGGGTAATTCATCTCATTAGGTTTCAGCTGTCTGGAAGTGAAGGCCACTACTTTCCCGTTCTGTTGTAGGACACACCCTAGTCCATGTCGAGAAGCATTGGTGAATATCACAAATCCTTCATTGCCAGATGGTAGAACAAGGATAGGTGCTGATGTCAACTTCTGCTTGAGCTCTTGGAAGCTAGACTCACAAGTAGCTGACCAAATGAAATGCTCGTCCTTCCGAGTAAGCTTAGTGAGATGAAGTGCCACTTTGGAGAAATTCAGTATAAAACGAAGATAATATCCGGCCAAACCTAAGAAACTCCGGATTTTAGAAGGATTGCGAGGAGGTTGCCAGTCAAGTACAACAAAAACTTTGGCGGGATCGACAGATATATTTCCCCCAGAGATGATATGACCAAGAAACATAACTTTGTCAATCTAGAATTCACATTTAGAAAGCTTGCCATAGAATTTCTGGGCTTGAAGAATCTCAAGGACAAACTTCAGATGCTCTCAGTGTTTCCCCATAGAGTCAGAATAGATCAAAATATCATCAATGAAGATGACCACAAACTCATCAAGATAAGGTTGGAAGACTTTGTTCATCAAGTTCATGAATACGCCAGGTGTGTTGGTCAACCTGAACGGCATCACCAGAAATTCGTAGTGCCTGTAATGAGTTCAAAAAGCAGTCGTAGATATATCTGAATCCTTAACCTTAAGTTGATGGTAGCCAGAATGAAGATCAATTTTTGAGAAAACTTTAGCAGTATGAAGTTGATCAAAGAGGTCATCAATATGAGGGAGAGGATACTTGTTTTTAATGGTAGCTTAGTTCAACATGCGATAGTCAATACACATCCTCATTGAACCATATTTCGTTTTAACAAAAAGGATAGGTGCACCCCAAGGGGAAACATTAGGGCAGATAAAACCCTTATCAAGAAGTTCTTGTAATTGTTTCTTCAACTCCATAAGCTCAGCAGGTTCCATCCTATATGGTGCCCTAGAAATCGGAGTGGTTCCAGGAAGAAGGTCTATGGAGAACTCAACGTCTCTGTTTGGAGGCAGCCCAGGAAGCTCCTCCGGAAATATGTTTAGGAAATCACGTACCACCTCTAGTCTTTCTACAGGCCCGTTGTCAGGACTGGTCTCTAAGAAAAATGCGAGGAAGACTTTACATCCTTTAGATATGAGCTTTTTAGCTTTAAGAGAGGAAAATATTACATTATTATAGAATTCGCTTCCCCTAGGAATCACCACAGGAGAGGAATGAGGCTGAGAGAGGACTACCATCTTGTTTCTACTGTCAATGTGAGCATGATATGTGTATAGCCAATCCATGCCAAGAATAATATCAAAGTCTTCCATAGATAAGAGGATGAATTCAAAGGGCATGCCATGATTTTCAAATTTTAGAGGGAGAACATCAGTTTTCTACAACATAGTGAATATTTTTCCACTAGGAGTTGACACATCCAGAATATAACCCAAGTCCCTTATATGTAAGTGCAACATTAGGGCCAGATTTTGAGAAATGAATGTAATTGTGGATCCCGAGTCAAACAATGCTTTAACAGGATGTCCATTCAAGAAAACAATGCCTACACAGGATAATTACATATTAAATAATTGAAGGTATTGAACAAGATATTTGATATATGAAAAAGATTTAAGGTTACCTTCGACAAGCTGGTTCAGATTTTCCCTAGCCTCTTCTGTTGTTACTGCGAACACCCTAGCATTGCGGTGTCCCTGAGGGGGTGGAACACCCACTAGAGGTTTGCCAAGGATAGACGCATTGGGACACTTAGAAAGGAAATGTCCCTCCTTCTTGCAGTTGTAGCAGACCGACTTGGTATAGCGACAAGTTCCATCATGCCCTCGTCCACAAGTCTTGCATTTATTACGGTAATCCATCAGCTTGTTGTTCTTCTATCCTTTATTCCCTGAACCTCCTCCTTTTCCTGATCCTTTATTATGGTCGGGGTGGAACTTCTTGAACTTCTCTTCCTCAGTGGTGGTAAACCCTAAATATCCCATACTAGAAGGTTTCTGCAATCCATGCTCCCTTTCCTACTTAAGGGCCATGTCTAGGGCTTCATCTATATATCTGGGAGGGAGGCTATAACTAGGGTTTTCAGGTGGGCAGCAAGGTAGTCTACATAATTCTCAGTGAGGCGGTCCTCAGTCCGGATAAGTGCATAGCATTCCAGAAGCCTAAACTTCCGGGTATAATTGTCCACTGAGAGACTGTCCTGCCTAAGCTCCATGTACATCTTCTCTTTCCTCTTCCTCTCAGCTATGGGCATGAAACAGTCGGTGAAGAGGGTTTTGAAGGCTTCCCACCCCAAGTTGTCTACTTCCTCTCCCCGGTTCCCACCATAGTTCTCCCACCAGATCTTCGCCCCTCCCTTAAGCAGATGGGTGGCGAATTTGACCTTCTTTTCCTCAGGTACTTCTAGGGTATGGAAGGCATTCTCTATGGAAAGGACCCAAGCCTCAACCTTGTCCATTACCTCAGGCTGATATTCCCCCCAAAAGGAATCAGGGTTGAGCTTAATGAAGTCTATTACCGTCACTTCCTTCTTCCTAGAGGAGCTAGGTTCAGGGGTTCCTATTGTGGCAAGGGTTTCCATGAAGTCTAGTAGGATTTTCTTTTGTTCCTCCCACCTTTCTTTGGCCATATTTCGGGATTAGGTACTTCGGAGGTTTCATGTTCTTTTCTCTTCTTAGAGGATGATTCCTCTGAGGCCTTTGAGTTGTGAGTTTTTGGAGGCATCCTGAAATTAATTTGAACATAGTAGATTTATTACTTCAACAATTATTCTCATCATTATCATTATTATTATCACATGATATTTCATTATTCTCCTTTATCAATTATTAATGTTCTGAATGTTATGATTTATGGAAGATATCCTAAAATCCTTATCAATCGATCCTTAGGACTTTCTAAATAGAGAGACTCCTTCCTAACCTTATAACAGAGATAAGAGGGAAGATTTATTTTAAAACATAGAGGAGAGGGAGAAAATTTTCCTATAGAAGAGATGAGAGGGAAAATCTATAGATGAGAAGGTTCCTAAATTAAGGTAAGCCCAAGAATAGGGGACAATTAGGATATTGGCGAGGTAGACTTATACTGCCATAAAGGTAGCCTCGTGATTGCCAAGCTAAGTGGCTCAGAGACTTTAGTCAGACCCATGGAAAATGCTATCCTAGACACCTCCACCCTTCATATCCCTAACTCAAGGACTTCCCTAAACTCAAATAGGGTGAATGAAGTTCATGTGACTTGATGTGTGAACATTGGCTCTGATACCAAATGTGACGAACCCAATTTCTATATACTTTCCATAGTGACATTCACAGATATGCGTGCACTCATATCTATAGATGTCAAAAGGGAAATATAAGAGATTAAGGTAGTCAACTAAAAATAGAGATTTAGCCAAGATCAAGTCCACATCATCATAAAATGCCACCCGAACATTCATTCATATAGATAAATAAAGTCATTACATAAAGAGAGAAAATATTTTTCTAGAGAAAGATACTTTATTACATAGGATCTCAGTCATCCTCAACATCAACTAAGAAATAAACTAACATGTAGAAAGAATAAGATAAGAGGAATAGGTCTATCTAATAAATCCTCCATGCTTATTAATTTATGCCTTCAGGTACTTTGAGCATGCATTTCACTTTGTTTGTCAATTGTTCCTTGTACCTAGAAAATATGAGAAACAAAACATCAACAAAGTTGGTACGTGGTAAAAGTTACACTAATAAGGTTGCATAAAGGAAAATATTCAAACAAGAAGAAAAGAGAGATAAAACCATTTCTTAAGACAAAAATCAGGTAAACATCCCTTTTAATTACAATCATTTAGATGCGGTTTTAATACACATATTGCACTTGACTTACATCTAGTGTGGGCAATATAATATCATCATACATCTAACATGGGCCAAGGAATCATACATCCATGTTAGGCAACATACATCCACACCAGGCTATGTGCTCTAGTAGCTACAACCCATTATAACCATTTATGTTCTATTAGGTTTGGCGAAGTATAACTCATACTAGTCAACCAAGCAATCCTATTCAAATATGAGCATTCAAGGTATTACATATCATCGACAACCAGAAATCTAGTCTTATACTTATAAGACCACGTACCTGCTTGTTCAAATCAGATATCCAAGAATGTATAATCAACAGGAAATAAGTCACCCTGCATAGAAAGCAAGGGTACAACATTACAATTGGTCCATGTGACCAAGGCTAAGTATGTTCATAGCTATTATCCTCTTTTATTCTATCTAATTTGGATCAGGTATTTTCCATATTGTTAATTGTGTTTTTGAGATATTATCAGATCGGATCCATCATACAAAGTTTGATTAAAAGATAATATTTAATTAATCAATTAGAAGATTTCCATAAACTAGGGTTTCTAAGATGGTTGGATAAAAAGGGGAAAGCAACCCTAAACATATTAATCATTCATAACATCAGGGTTCGTTTAAGGGTTCAGGACCAATCATAATCACTAATCATCATCTAGTGATATCAGATTTTGTTATAAATATATACCTTTAATTTCATGTAGAAAGAGAAAACTAGGTTTAGGGTTTCTTCTAATCCTTTGGTCATTTATCATCTTGGAAAAGTATTTCGATTTATTTAGAAATCAGGGTTTCATCTAGGGTTAATTACACCTTAGAAAGTCATACATCATCAAGAAAAACTGTTATTAATAATTAATTATAATTATGGAAGTCATTTAGGCTTTAGGCAACCATTATTGAAAAAGGCAACGGATCTAGGTCCTAATAACATTTTATTTGGATAGAGGATATTTTTCTGATCAAAGTAATATATAGGTTCAATATTTTCTGATAATCCTAGCATTCACTATGATTTTTCTAAGTTAAGTGATTTTCTTGAGTATATAAAAATAAAAAGAAAAGAAATAACCTCGATCAATGGCTGAATCCGACTGGATCAACAACTCAGATTGATCTACACAGATCGAACGCTCCTAGATTGATCTCGCTGGTATCCCCTTTGGCTTGTTGCTTGCTCGAGTAGTAGGATCAACTCTGACGAGGTCGATCTCGCCCCTTGGTGCTGCTCGCAAGTGGGAAGGAGATTGGGAAAGATTCAGGGTATTAGTCTGAAGCCAATAAGGGTCAAAACAGGGTGTAAGACCCTGCGTAACTCGTAGTCGCCATGTGGGCAGGCAAGGTCGCCAGAGTTGGAATCAAAACAGAGTGGGAGGCGATCTGGGATCTTGGGGTTGTGACGGGGGGAAGCATAGAGGTGAGGCGAAGGTGGTGGTGAGGCTAGAAGGGAGCGGGAGGTGTTGAGGAGCTCGGTTGGTGGTGGTGGCTGGAGGTTGAAGAAGGTGGAAAGGGGGTGTATGCTCGGCGTGCCTCGGGTGAAATTGAGGCTGTGGGATGGTTAAAGGGGGAGAGGCGGAGCTAGTGGAGGGGTTAAATAGGTCTTTGAGGGCGAGGGCAGTGAAGCCCTAAATGGCACCGCCAGAGTGAGAGTGAGCTGAGGTCAGGTTGTTGGTTTGGCGCAACAGCGCATGGAACTCGGTCAAGACTGGTATGGCCAGCCACAAAATTGCAAGACGAAGATATCTACATGGATAGATATTCAATAAGGTGGATGAGATGGAGCCTGGCTGAGGCTCGGGTTGCTTCCTATCTCCCCACCCTTTGTGGGAGGTAGGAGATGAAGTCTCCCCCGCTAGATCGTTGATCAATGACCAAAAAAAAAACCCAGCCTAAACCAAGGTCCGCGCCCAAGCTCTACAAGGCTGTGTGACACATTTAAATAAAAAAGGAAATTTGGAACTTAGGTCATAGGGTTCAAATGAAATGGAATATGCACCAAATTAAATTGGTCATATCTCCCAATTGGTTTATCCGATTGCAAAAAAAATTTAGGGGTAGTTCTATAAGGTCATCATGAAGCTTTGGTATAAGTTTGAGATCCAAATTCTAATATTTGATATGTTCATTTACTAAATACACTAACACATGTATTTTATCATCATAGCATATTAGGGTTTGCATTTTCTTTGCAATTTGTGACTCATCTTTGTTCAATTGAGTGAGGAAAGTATATGAGGGTATTTTAGTCAACACAAATTGATAATAAAACTTTTAAGAGAGAGAAAATATTATAAAAACTCACTTTGTCACAAAACATCTAGTTAGGTGCCTTGAGCACTGTGAGTTTCCCCCAACGACCACACTGGGGTGACAAAATGGATCTCCTTGTAGTAATTGATGAATTATGAGAAGGATTTCTGGAGTGTGGATCAAAACCTTAAAGGTTAGACCACCAGGATTTGAGAGTGAGTCATATGGAGTGGCTCTAGCCCTAAATCCTTATTGTGAAAGTTGATGTCCAGATGGAATAGACTCTGATGAAATGAAATATGTGAAATGAAAAATATGTAAAATATTGCGATATTGAATATACTATTTTGTTGGTTCCTATCTTGTGTACCCAAGAATAGGATGTGAGCCTCTTTAGGCAACCTTCAGGTGGCAAAGGTCTATTGTTGATATCTTAGGGTGGTTGGCTAAAGCCTAAGATAGTGATAGTGAGTTTTTGACATGAGAGTCAGGCATGGCGACTTTTACTTGGTCAGGTACAAGCTAGGTAGTTTAAGGGAAAATGAATAAAAGATGATAAGCCGTGTAGAACATGATTAGAATGGTTGCTACATTCCTTGTAATACTACTTGATGATTTGTCATTGCTGATTATGCTTCTTGTTGTGGGAAGAAATCATGTTGCCATGACCATTTTCTATTTCATATTGTGATCTTTCATGTTGACAAGTTATAAATGTTGGGATTTATATCCATTCTGAATATGAGTTGGATTGTTTGCTATTTGATTGTAATGTGTGGTAGATATGTATTATGTGTACTTCAACTTTAGGACTACAAGATGTGTTCCTGGTACGACTAGTAGACTGTCACAAAGATAATTTTATTTTTATGTATTGTTTCAAAATGCTTAGAACTTGACTTATTATTCATGCAGTAGGATTCTTAATCTGAACTAAGAAGTATCTGCTGATTTGTTCATAGACATGCTCTAAAACATGTTTTGAAGTTACCATTGGTTTGAGTGATTACCTTATCTGTTGGATTATATTACCATTATAAGTAGATTTGACTTATGATAGAACTATCTGCTAGACTTTTAAATATTTGCATGTTTCTGTTAAGCTTATTACACTTAATATGATGTTGATGCATGTACCTAGCTTGAGTGGGAGGTATCCACTCACTGGGGCTCTATATGAGTCTCATGAGGTTGTTTTAAATGTTTTTAGGTATAATGCTATCTAGAGGAGAGGTCGTGACAAAAAAGATATAAATAGCATAATCTGGATAGATTAGAATGTCCATGTACTCTCTCTTTCTCTGGATGGGTTGTAGACTAAGTTTGTTCAGTCATGTACATGTATCTGATGTAAACTGAACTGCATATGAGAGTAAGATTTGATTTTTGTTTTAATGGAGTTGAATAAGATTTGTGATATCAAAATGTGATGTACTTGATGTTACATTGATTTATGAATTTGTGAAGAAAGAAAAAGGAAAAATTTATTTGTACTTTTGTATATTGTTTAATCGCCTTTGTCAAGATGTTATTGTTATATTTCATAATATGGGTTTAGGTTTTGGGATTATCTCTAATTTTTTTGTATTTATGCTAATCAAAAGAGAGATCCCAACAATGTGGTATTATAGCCTAGGTTAGATGAGTCTATATCGACAAAAGATTTAAGATTCAATGATAATGTGAATGTTGAATATAACCTGAATGATGTACTTACTAACTGAACTCAGTATCCAGATACTCTGGTCAAGTATCTGGGTATTGAGATAAGATAGTATGGAGTTGTTGACTGTACTTCTTCTAGATGTCTTGACCAAGTATCCAGATGAACACAATTTGGTAGTATAATTAGATGCATGATGAGAAAAAACAAGAATGGTGATAAAATGGTGAAAAAAAGGATTTTATAATTCAATATGGAACCTATGGAAAAAACCTACGAGATTATGAAGACAATCCCTAATGAGTTTGAATATGATCATTAAATATGAAATTGTGAGAAAAATCCATGAACTATGAATGATGCACGCTAAATGATCTTCCTTGTGAAGGAAGTTGATGAATGCAAATGTTAATATAGAATGAGTCATAATCTTAATCCATCAGATACATAATCAAATTTTAAAAGAAAGTGGAAGGTGATGTGAAGCACATCTTGATAAATGATATATTAGTAATATTTGTGATTTAAGTGTTTATAATACTAAAGGAGAGATATGATGATGACTAGGGATTAAATATCTATCTAAGAAAAAGATGTCATGAAAGAAAGATAAAATGAAAGTCTTTCTAACTTGATGTCGAGAGAGATGAATGACTAGATGATATGAATTTCTTCCAAATCTTTTCTTGGATTTCGGGATGAAATCTTAAAAGGAGGGGAGAATTTGTAATGACCCGTTTCTATATTAACCATCTAATTAGGGTTTACTTGATTGATTGCATGCTTAACTAGGTGGATCATTGTTTAAAGCTTGATTAATGATGGTAGTTTAATTTTGATGTTTTGAATCTAATGAGAAACTTTAATCGTAGTTTGATTCACATAATTAGGGTTTAAGAACCAGGATGGGATCCTTCCCCTTGATGTTCAACCATATTGTGTTAGGGACAGACCTGATGAAGTCGAGTTCGGCCATCATTCTAGCCTCATCGCCTTCCAACAATCTTTTGTCAACATGGATCATTGTCCCAACACTGACAAAAATGGTCCGCATCATCTTATTCATCCATGAGTGCCCAAGAAAGTAGACGGTCGTCCACGTCGGGATCAATGTAAAGACTTCCTTCTTCAGTTCATCACTAAACTTGTAGTCCTTTGTTACAACTAGTTGGGCATCAAACCATCATGGACCCATCTTCTGTGATGCCTCCTTATCACTTGTATTAGAAAACCACACGAGGAAGATGTCATGCTCCTTTATGATTAGCTCAAAACTCCCTTTTGGCCACTGGGCCTAGAGATGGGGGTGAAAGGGGTACTTGCCAATCACATATACAAGAATAGTGTGTTCCCATATATTTTTCATCCTCCCAAACTCTTTGTCTTCCAGTTCAATGTGGATTCCATCCTCCTTGACCACTGGTTTTGGATATATGATCTCACAATTCTTGCGACCCTTCGATTTCCATAGGACTTGCATCCACGTCTTTCTCATGGTCTCCTATATTGTAGCTGTTGGTATGTATGCCATGAGAGCCAATCATGGGATAATTGGTGGGATACATTAAGATTGATTTGATAAACATCAAATGCAAGCTTCCAATTCTTTCTGGTTTACTCATATGAGATAATGACAGAACATATTGAATGTCTAGAGAATGACAGTACTCAATGACATATGCTTTCAGGTTCAGGACCTTAACGATAAAGATCATACATATGCTAAGAGTTTGTACATTCTTATTATGTCCCTAGTCCACTACTACAGAAATAGCATTCAGTGTCACTTTTCTGGCGTCGATTATTAAGGAAAACTAACGCCTATGATATAAGGCGTCGGTTGTTTAAGCAAACCGACATCTATATTCGAAGACCAGCCAGACACGGGTACTGCTTTGTATTCAGCGTCGGTTGACAATAACAAACCAACGCCTAAAAGCTCCCGCGAAATCCAATTTTCGAGCGAAAAGAAAAAGTGTCACATACTGCGTCGGTTATTTAAATAGCCACCGACGCCTATGTGTGATGAAACTTTGCGCGAAAAGTGTCACTTTGATAACCGACGCTGAAAGTGGTTCCCGCCAAACAATTTTGTGAAAATATCATCCACTTAAGCGTCGGTTTTTTGTCACAACCGATGCTAAAGTGGTTTAGGCGTCGGTTGTGACAAACAACCAACGCTATTGGTGAACTTTATATCCTGCGATCACCCGACTCTTCCCCTTTCTTCTGTTTCATCGCCTAAACTGCTCCTGCCGCAACCACCCCTCTGCTGTCGCCCGACCCTCCACTCCGTCGCACCCCTCCACGACAGTGCCGCCGCGCCTCCTTCTCCGGCGCCGCCTTCTCCTCTGGTGCCTCCATGCCACCTTCTCCTCCGGTGCCTCCACGCCGCCGCCAGTGCCTCCAAGTCGCCGCCGCCAGGCCGACAGAAGCTGCTTCTCCACCGCCGTCGCGCCGCCGCCAGGGTTTAGGGTTTCTAGCTGCTTCTCCGCCGCGCTGCCAGTTCGACCACAGCTCCTCTCCACCATCGTCGCCCACTCTGTGCCGCCGTCTGCAGACCACATCTCCTCTCCAGACCGGTATGCCCTCTTCTTTGTCCATTATTGAGTTCATCACTCCCGCTTGCCTTATACTATAATAAGCTGCAACTAGTAGAAACCAATTCTCCTTTCTATTATGTGTGTTATTCATCAATTCTTTTGTGTAGTTTCCTTTTTACTTTGCATTTTTCTTGTTTAGCATTTTACTTATTTATTGTAGTTATGAAATGTGACAACAAATTGTCTAAGAAAGGTGTTTGTGATGTTTTGGACTTTGCTCATAAAATTCTTCCTCCTAACAACACCCTTCCAAAAAATTGCCATGAGTGTAAGAAGATAATGACCAACATAGGGCTGAAATGTCAAAAGATTCACTCTTGCCCTAATGATTGTTTGTTGTATTATGCACATATTGTATAGGGTTTTAAAGTTGATAAACATGTACATGCGGAAATAGGGTTATTAAACCAATATTGGTTATAACATAGTATGATCTTAATCTGATCTGGATGTTCATAATAATGTAGTATGTTAAATATGATGATTAGGGATACATATAATGTCTAGTACACAAATATTAGATGATATTCAAGAAAACCCTAGTTTGATGAGCATGTTGTTAACCATGTTAATTATGTTTCTTCTATATATTCTGATGTCATTATATAATTATGTGATCCCAACATATTAAATTGAATTAGAATGATTTCATGAATTATAGGGTTTTAAAGTTGATAAACATGTACATGTGGAAATAGGGTTATTAAACCAATGGTTATAACATATAATGTCTAGTAAAGATTCCTAGACCTTTTGTTTGAAACTATTGATTTCTTTATTTATTATTTAATAATGCTTTGTTGATTAGGATTAACCATGTTGCCTATAGTTTATAGACATTTATTATATATAAGAATGACAGCACATGTATTTGTTGGCCTAGAAACCCGTCCAAGATTTACTCATTAGGAGTAAATCTTGGATAGTCCCCGGTTTGGGACTGTTCTTGAACACCTAATCTCACTTAGGATGTAAGTGTATAATGTGTATTGGGTTTTCGAGAAAATTTCGGTAGCATTTCCCCGTTTGTTCTCTAAGTATATATGTACTTAGAGAACAACGGGGAAATGCTGCCAAAATTTTCTTGAAAACCCAATACACATTATACACTTACTAGTGAGATTAGGTGTTCAAGGATGGGATAGGTGGTACATATTTATTATATATAAGAATGACATCAAATGTGTTTTTTGGCCTAGAAACCCATCCAAGATTGACATTAGGAGTAAATCTTGGATAGTCCCCGGTTTGGGACTGTTCTTGAACACCTAATCTCACTTAGGATGTAAGTGTATAATGTGTATTGGGTTTTCAAGAAAATTTTGGTAGCATTTCCCCGTTTGTTCTCTAAGTATATATGTACTTAGAGAACAGCGGGGAAATGCTGCCGAAATTTTCTAGTTAATACAAATGCTAAATGTTTGCCTTTTTCTAGTTAATACAAATGCTAAATGTTTTCCTTTTTCTAGGTAATACAAATGCTAAATGTTTGCCTTTTTAATGACATTTTCAGATGGCTGACCATGATGAGCATGATGTCCATGATGAGCATGAAGTCCATGATGAGCATGCTGTCCATGACGAGCATGGCGAGGATACCAATGTAAGTTCTAAAAACATATCCTGTATTTCTATAAAATTCATTATCTTCTAGTTATGTCATATATCCTATATTTCTATATTGGACTAATTCAGTGTGTTTATTTTTGTCAAAATTTAGGTTGATGATGCACATGTACCCACTGAAGCACTGGAGCAACTTGATGCGCAACACCAAACACTTAACAAGAAAAGGGGCATCACTCTGTTGAAGAAGTTAATAGCGCTAAGTGGCAGTGGATCCAAATTGGTTGTGGAGTTTGATAATGGAGGAAATGCAATTGGAGTGAACCGCAATAATTTTGTAAACTATCTTGGGTGTACCACTCGGAGCCATTGTGGTGTTAAGTATGATAATTGGCATAAAGTTCCTCAGGGGAAAAAAGACTTGATATGGAAGGATTTATGCGTGAGTTATTATTATTTGCAATTCTATTTTGTAGATTACAAATTCTATTATTTACAATTCTATTTTGGATACTAGTTAATAACATTTCTATTTTACAGAATTTGTTTGCATTGGATGAGAAGTTGCATCGTAAAAGTGTGATGCAACGCGCTGGAAAGATGCTTAGGAATTATAGGACAAAACTGAACAGAGAATACATAAAAGAGGGTGATAAGAAGAAGAAGTCAGCCCTTGAACAATGGAACTTCTTGGACAAAGAAGATTGGGACAATTTTGTTGCTTCAAGAAAATACGAAGAATTCAAGGTATTAGGCGTCACTCCCAATTTAATTAATATACATTGTATTCACCTATTCAAGATCAAAATTTAGTGCTACTAACCAAATCATTAATGTGCATACTAACTAGGCCCTCAGTGACACACAAAAAGCAAGGCGTGCACTGAATGTGCATGACCACACTATGGGTCCAAAAGGCTATGCAAGTGTTCGCCAAAGACTACAGGTGGAGTCTGCGGCTACTCAGGAGTCTGCTGCTACTGAGGAGTCTGCCACACCCATGCCTCGCCATGATATCTGGATAGCTGGGAGGCAAAACAAGAAGGGTGAAATAAAGAAGCCCATAACTGCTGAGGCGGCTGCGAAAATGGTAAAATACAACTCTTAGAGCAATCGTTTGAATATTGATTATTTGTTAACTTACCAATTTCTGTTGATGGTGATTAGCGGGAGCTGCACGAGCAGAGGAAACAAGGCACGCTCATCCCTCAGGGCACACATGATGAATTGACAGTTTCTTTGGGTAACCCAGAGCATCCTGGACGTGTTAGGGGTGCAGGCGCTGGTGTGGGCATCAAAGCATTCTTTGGGCCATCCCAGCGCAAACCCAGAGCGAGACTTTCACAAGAAGAGGTAACCTATACTTTTTTTAGAATGTTGCTGCAAAAGGAAATTCAATAATAAGAAGCTAATGTTTCTTTTATCCATGTATAGGAGAATAAGAGAGTCGAGGATATAGTTGCTAAGAAGGTCAACGATGTAGTTGCTGAGAAGGTCAAGGAAGAATTGTTGCGGTGGCAGGCATCTCAGGCTTCCAATCAGCCTATGGCGACCCACTCTTCTCCTGATGTACAGACTACAAGTAATCCTGTAGACCCACCGCCTAACACGCCTGCTGTAAGTATTGTTTATGACATTGTAGTTAGTCTTTTCAAGTTGTTATGTTTTCAAGATGATATGTATATATGTATAATATTCTTTACGTAAATTTGTAGGCATTGAAGCCATGCCGCTTAAGAATGCAAGACTACGTTGTTGCAGAGGCGCAGGCTTACCCGTCCCTTCCTGGGGCAATGTTTCACGGGACTCCAATGCCACAGGGCTACGTTCGTGTGAGCCCGATACATGTGTTACCCGATTGGAGAGAAGCTACATTGCCATATCCCCACCCGGATATTGATACACTTGCTGATGCAGAATGCAGGGTCATATTGTGGCCCAAAGCAGATGTCGTCTACACTACTGAAATTGTAAGATAAATTTACATTGATTTAGACAGTTAATGTGTATATATGATGTCAACTGATCTGAAATTATATATACAAGTTAAAAAGAAGACACCAGGAGAACCTAGGCCTCCACCTCCACTTCCCGCATTACCAACTTGGGTTCCAACTGACCTAACATACCCGTTAGGTCCTGCTTGTAGGGGAATGGCATGTTGGCTATGGGCACATAATATACATTGCCCGATAATTGTTTCTTTAGATGTAGATTATGCAGGTCAATCATACGATAGGTCTTTATTTATACAAGATATTATTGAGCTGTTTATGTATGATTGGCTGAATACATCAATGATAGAGACATGGATAAGGTGAGATCTTGTTTATACATCCATATACCTTGTGTAAGATCTGGTGATCTGGTTTCTTATATATTAATGCATACGTAATACATGTTTTGCAGCTACTTAGTCGAAGATCATTGCAAACAATTTGCATTTGATCATGTGGGATTTTTGATTCCATCATTGATTAGTATGGTAGCTAAAGACCCTGATACTGTTCAACAATACTGTATAGATGCTTTTACAATTTTTGGTCCGCAAAAAGAAGACGATAATAATAGCTCCATTCAATGTCAAGTAAGTTTACTTTATTTATAATTTGGACTTAAGAAAATTCCATTTTTATTGTGCATTTTGAGTTATTAATTGTTAACTTTTTACCTCTAGCGGTAAACATTGGGAGTTACTAGTTATTGTCCCCGGGACGTTCACTGTTTATTATCTAGATCCTACGGGAAGTACATTAAACACTAAAATTGGACACATAATGAGAATGCCATTATTCTGGTGATAAATATTTCATTTTTGTATATGTTAACATCTCTTATTACATTACTATTTACTTATGCAATTTACTGTGTTATATTAACATGTAGGGGTTTAGATGCATTCAAAAAGGCTGGAGGAACGGTCCCAAGGAAAAAGAACCAGCCAATAAATTGGCAGAACGTACAAGTAAGTTCCCGACTCCAATGTATATATTATTGATGTGAATTGTGCTTAGTTGTATTATTTTGTATGTTTCAATTTATAGTGCGCTACACAAGACAATGGCTGGGCATGCGCATACTATGTGATGCGATTTATGCAGATGATTATCGGATATGCCGCATTGGACATCGATACCATACATGAGGTATTATATATAGTCTCATTAGTTAGTATGAAATATATCAATCTTATTTTTATATTATTACTTATATATATACATCATTCTCTTTACAGGTGTTTAAAACTAACAACACTACAGGTAAACGCTTAAAAAATATACATGCTCCATATACGATGGAAGCATTAAATGAAATAAGAGAAGAATGGGCAAAAGCCATACAAGCAGTGGCAACTGTAAGATATAATTGGGATGTTGATAGCGATAATGAATGATACTTTGTAAATGAATATTTCTGAATGTTAATACATGTATTTGAATGTTTCTATATGTGTGAATGTGAGAATTGAATTGATGTCTGAATGTATCTACTTGTGTGAATTATTTTTTGTGAATTTTGCAGGTTTGTGGCCTGTTTGTAGGCTGATATCAATGGATGTCGTAAACCTGCAGTTCAGAAAACTGAACTGCAAGTTCTCATCCTACTGACCAGCCACAGCAGGCCTGCAAACTGATATAAAAAAAAATAGATATAGGCGTCAGTTATTTACAGAAAACCATCAGCAAAGACCTACAGCGTCGGGTTTTTGCAAAACACCGACGCCAAATGTGGCCACAGCCGTACAGGAAATGGCGTCGGCTGTTCGTGTCAAACCGACACCTATTTAACTATAGGCGTCGGTCTTTTAGTAGATAACTGATGCCAAAAGGGTTCGCGCCACAGAAAACAGCGTCATCTAGGACACTTTCTGCGTCGGTCGTTTAGTAGATAACCGACGCCGAATGTGTCCTAGATGACGCCGTTTTATGTGGCGCGAACCCTTTTGGCATCGATTATCTACTAAAAGACCAACGCCTATAGGTTAAATAGGCGTCGGTTAAAAAACCGACACCGAAGTGTTCGACCTTTAGCGGCGCCCACATAGGCGTCGGTCGGAAACCAACGCCAAAGGGGGTTAAACAACCGACGCCAAAGGCTGTTTCTGTAGTAGTGGTCGGATGTCATTGTGGAAGGTAGATAGACAACAATGACACACAACACTAGATTGTGGTGTTGGTTGATGACAGCATATCATTAGTCATGATATGGAGATATCAAACCAAACACATAGGTACTTGTTAGAGAACAAGTGTATCGGACAGACCCATCGTGAGTTTGACACATGGAACCATGACATGGTAGTCACAGTCAGTTCTCACAGTGATGGTGGTGAGTGTGATTCTATGACCTGAAATCACTACACTCAACACATGTCATTGGGTACACTTTGACATCATCAAACGCAGTCCTGAAACATTGGTTGTTATAAAGGTGATGATTAGGTGGCTTTGACACATGGGGCTTTTGAGGGGTGAGTGATAGATATGGGATTTGTCCCTCCTGAGGGAGTTTGATATCCATGGCCACTTGATGAGTAGGATTGAGATAGGCGTGTACATACATGTGTGAATCAGTATGTGATATTGATGTCATACATATCTCCTACAATCTACTCTGAGATCAAGAAAGTGAATGAACATTGACAGGATGACTGTTCCATGCCTTGAGTTCATTCAAGATATCAGTGACAAAGGAATTATACATTCGTTGTAACACCATTCATAGATTGTAGTATTGCAAGTTGTTCTCCAACTTTCTATTTCACTTGGGTAGCACTGATGTACGACTAGGCACCACTCTTTGCTTGTGAAGTCATAAGTGTTTTGGACTTTCACTACCAACGTGAAATGGGCCTGTAAGGTCACACACATAGGATTTAACCTGGAAGAGGAGTTTATCCACAAATGATGTTTAGATTGATTGCTAAAGGAGTTTAGTAGTTCAATTAAATACTCAATCAATTGATAGCTCAATATCATAGTGTTCAAGGTGTTGGACCGATTGATTAGAGTATCAGATTGATTGAAACTGCAATTGACTAATTTTGCACAGTCTGCACTCCCAACTGATCGGCTCATATGATGAACCGATTAGATCAGGTTGTTGAACTGATCAGCTCATGTGATGAACAGATCATCTTAGGACAGGTTGAAATGACCGGTTCAAGGGTTGAACTGATCGGCTCAACTAGTCCAAACGAGCAAGTTGGGAAAGTCAGGTTGGTGAGAAATTTCTCTTCGTTTCACTTGTCCAATTTGATTGGAACAAGGATTGGTATTTGGATCAATTCGAAACAAAAGAGGAAAAGTCGATCGGGAACTGACCAGGGTAATGAACTGACCAGTTTAGAAGCGAACTGATCGGCTCAGGTGCCCCAATCGATCGGTTCAGGTATGAACCGATCAGCTCAGGTCCCCAACCGACCGTTTCATGCTTGAAACGATCAGTTCAGCTGGTGTAGTTGGTTGTTTTGTGGAAAATCTCAAATCCCTCTACTCCTACTTTAATCCCACATTGCCCAGGGTAGAGAACCCTATCCCATGACCCTCATATATATAGGGGTATTCGGGGCTTCTCCCAGTACAATACAGAATACTAGTTGCTCTGTAAAGTTGTCGTTCTCTTTGGTTGTGGTAACCAGGAGAGCTTGAGCAAGTGCTACCTGATAAGGGAGGCACATCGAGGGAAAGACAACTGCAGAAAGGCAACTGGTTGTAGGAGAGTGTGTCGGTGACTAGTACGCCGACAGGAGGGTACGACTCCTTCTGATGCCTTATGCGACAAGGCGACCGGAGTTCCAGGTGGTCCGTGTGGACTACTATAGAGGCGGGAGACTTCTGCTGCTCGGAGGACAGCTGTCAATCCTGACAGTCCCAGTGAGACCAGGAGCTTCACAGACACCGTCCAAGACCGGAGGTGAAGACCGCGCAAGCCGCGAGGTAACTTCGCTGAGCAAGCCTCGGGACAACGTATGTCTCTACAAACCATCCTTCCTATTGTATAGACGTTGACGCGATTCCTTTATTCTGGGTTCGGGAGAAGATTTTTTTTTGTTTCCGATGCCTTCTGTGTCTCCCCTAAAACCCAATAGTAGCTTCATTCGTCGTTCAGGCATCACACTAGGGTTTTTGGTCTCTCCTGTGGGTGATTGTTGCTCCTTCCTTCTGTGTCTGGTTGGTAGGTGGATTAGGGTTCAGGTGGATAGTCTGAAATAGGATGGGTGAAGGGTGGACACCGCCGGTCGGATTGGTTGGGGGTGTAGGCGCCATGCCCGCGGGTGTCGACGATCGCCTGGACAATTACACAGACCAACCTATTTTGGCCACTCCTTGTTGACAAAGATAACATGTATGTATGTATGGGATTAAGAGAGGATTCTATCCCCCTCTCCCACACTTGTGGAGGAGGCCAAACTCCTGGGACGGTGGTAAATCAAGGTGGCAACTGGGATTTGAACCTGGACCCCTATGTTAGCAGACACTGTGCTTGAACACTTGAGCCACTCCTTCTCGGCAACATGTATGTATGTATGTATGTATGTATCAAAATCAGGTAAATATATTTCGGCCTCTCCTATAAAAGTAGGAGGTCAAATATTACATGTAGCCCAATGCTACTCCCCACCAACGTATACAACTAACACATGCATCTATTATGTAGCATACACTTGACACATTTACAAATTTCTACAGAAATAGATTTTACACTTTTAGCTGAACTCCCATACTTTCTACCATTCTTTTCATTCCATATATGAAAACAAAGTGAAGAAAACAACATTCTATTCATATCCTTGGTTCCTTATCTTTTTATCATCAGTTTTGTATCATCCTTCAATGGTATTTGCAATCCAAACTCCTTGCAAATCAAGATCCATCTTCCTTCATGAATTTATAGAAACCCTTTAAGTTCTTATGAGACTCCTCCTCCTCATTACAGAGCAAGCAAGTAGTTGAACTATCTTGATTCCATCTATGTATTTTATCTAGTGTGGACAGTGTGCCATTCATGATTTTATAAACACACATGATCCATTTAGGAACATATTTGCTAGCTCATACTTGTTCAAAAACTTTGTCTTTTACACCTCTATTTCTTGTTGCATCCCAAAGATCCATCTTCAAGTCTTTTACATGTCATCCACCAACTTCATAGGGGTCAAATAAATGCTTTTTTTGCTGCCATAAATATCTCATAACATTGATCGTGCATGAATAGCCCTCCCTGGTATTTGGCTGAAATTCTAGGCCTCGTGGATATCTCTTTCTCATCCACTTCCCCCACACCAAGGCACCTTCTTGATAGTTTATTATTCTTCTCAAAGTCCCCCACTTTGTAATGTCTCTATGAGCTTTTAAATTCAGACGTCCTTCCCCCCTTAGTAGCACCAACTGAGCATACTTCTTAGGATGATATTCCCTTGTCCATAGAAAATTAGATAGTTTCATTTATATCCTATCAAGCACAGCTCTCAGAATTTCTCCTTGCCGAACTCATGAGAAGGCCCTCTAATGAAGCCTCGATTAATGTTGCCCTTCCAGTCGTAGAAGTCTGTTGTGTAGGCCATCTTCCTATCATTTTCTATCAATGCAATAAGCAAAGTTATTCACTTGTAGATTCCCTCCAGTAAGTGAAAACACAAGATATTTGGTAGGAAGCCTGCCCAATTCCACTTCTGTTACATCCTATAATCTACCTTCACTTTATTGGCACATTTTGGATAAGAAGAGGTGGGATTTGTTTACATTTATGCACAACTAGGTCTGTTGTCCAAACTCCCAAAGTAGCATTTCAACTCTTCTACTGTTCTGGTCTTAGCCTCCAAAAATAAAAGAACATCATCTGCAAAAATCATATGGCTCGTTACCTTCATTCCATGTACCGTATATGGCTTGTTAATCTTCCTCTCTTCTGCTTTCTTCATCTTCTATGTAAAGTACTCCATGACCATCATGAAAAGAAGGGGAGAAAGAGGGTCACCCTACCTCAAACCATTACACCCTTTTAATAGACCTACTGACGTGCCATTAACAAGGATAGAATAGCTCATTGTTGACAATATATCATCCAACTAATGCACTGATCACTGAATCCCATTTGATGCATAATCCACCACAATTTGTCCCATCTAACACTATCATAAGCCTTGGACACATCAAGTTTCGTACATGATTTCCTGCTTCCTCGCATAACATTATAGTCAAGAAGAAACTAACTAGCCAGAATGGAACAATCACTAACACCCCTTCCTGAGATGAAGGCTCATTGATTTTCAGAAATAAGGTATGGGAGGATGAGCATTAATCTTGATGCTAGAATTTTTGCTAGAATTTTGTACTGCATAGAACAATATGCTATAGGTCTAAAATCAACAAGAGATGTAGTGATCTTTTTCTTTGGTATAAAGATGATAAAAGCATGATTCACTTGTCTCACCATATTACCTCCCCCTAAGAACCATTTGACATATGCCACCAGATCCTACTTGATTATGTCCCAAGCCTTCCTATTGGAGAATCCATTAAAGCCATTTGATCTAGGTGATTTATTGCAGCCAACACTCCATAGATCCTCTTTTATTTCTTACTCATTTACCTCCCTTGTGAGACCATTGTTGTGTGGGCTAGAGAGTTTAAATTTCTAGTTCATTTCTTCATCTTCTATTGGTTCAAAAATTTCTTTGTTGTAAACCGAGTTGTAGAACTAGATAGCTTGTTCCTCTAGATCGTCCTATTTATTCACTACCCACCTTCTACATCAAAAAACTCAGAGATGATATTATTTTCCTCACTCATTTTAACTTCAAAATGATACATTTTGGTGTTTCCATCACCATCCTCCAACCACTTCTCCTTACTTCTTTTCTAGAAATTTTTTTCCACAACCTTCTTCAGCTCTCCCAACATTCTCTTCAACTCATCATCTTTCTTGATCAATTCTTCATTGAGTGGATTTGAAAGAAGTAGTTTCCTCACCTCCACACACTTCTGCTTTGTCTCTCCTAGCATGTTAGGAATGTTCACTTCTGCCTTGGCCCATCTCTTCAATAGCTTTGTTATTTGCAAGTTTCTTGGCAAAAGCAAACATTGGGTTCCCTCTAACCTCAACTTTCCAGCTGTCTTTGATGATGTCATAAAATCCTATCCAATCTTCCCAATAATTTACGAATCTGAAAGGCTTTCTTTTTTGTTTCTTTTCAGAGATATGTACCATTATAGGTGCATGGTCGCTCATATCTGATCCTCCCACCTTTACCTAAAAATTTGGGAACATTTGTAGCCATACCTCATTCACTAGTGCCCTGTCAAGCTTGCTAGCAATCTTGTCCTCTGGTTTCCTTTCATTTTTTTATGCAAACAAGTCACCACCTATCATGGGAAGTTCAAATAGGTCATATTTGTCAATAGAAAGATTAAAAGCATCAATCACTGAGTTTAGCACAAGTCTCCCTCCCCACTTCTTAACATGTAGTCTGACATTGTTAAAATCACCAATCACTAACCAGGGAGCCACCATCTTCCTTGAGATTGTACCTAGCTCAGTCCATAATTCCTTTCTTTGTTTTGCATCATTGTGAGCATAAACTTCTATCATGCACATATAAAGTCCTGCTATGTTCCTACATTCAATGGTGATATGCCGATCTCACATCATTCTCCTCGTCACCTACCCAGCATTTGGTTTCCACACCACACACACCCTAGCTAGATTGATGTGTTCCAGATTAGACATATGTTCCCACCCTTGAGGAAATAGGTGACTAATGCTACATTTATTCTGCTTTTAAATTTTAGTTTCTACTAAAGCAATAAGAGAAGTACCACTAGAATTAGTCCATTCCCAAATTTCTTTTTTCTTGTACCTATCAAACCCTCCCTTAATATTCCATAAGAGAATAAACATATTACCAGTTTTTGTGACTTCTAGTCCGCCTTGTGGGCTCCTTCTGACTAATGAGTTCCTCCTCTTCTTGGTTAGATTCACTCAATGTGTCAAAGTTGTTTGATGTGTCAAGGATGGTACCCATCCCCTGACTCTTGGCAATTCCAATCTTCTTGTACCCCTTCCTTAGATTGGATGACGTAAACTCCCCTTCCTCCTTCTATTCATGTATATCATTAGTTGTTGTTGTAGCTTCCTTAGGATTCCCCGACTGTGATACTTCAGACACCTTGTTGTTGGTAGTGTCTTCCTTTGTCCAAGTATTTGGAGTGTCTGCCATTGGCAGTGGATCCATTAATGCTGCTTCTTCTCCACTCATATCCTCCTTATGTATGGCCACTTTTTCTTTCCATACCTTCTTTTCTCTTCCATTTTCAGCCTTGTCTTCATGTTGTTTAGCATCGTTGTTGTTGTTGTCTTCCCCATGCCCAAAGGAACAACATCTGTTGCACTTGATCGGGACATAGTCAAACTCGACTTTCATAGGGAACAAATCCCTACCAAAAATGTTGAGCCAAACTGTATCCAGTATCTCATCAACACCAGTCTTCTATGACGTAACATTGGCATCAAAACTAGTCTTTTGCGACGTGACATCAATGGCAGCACCAATCTTCTATGATGTGGCGTCACCATTATCACCGGTCTTCTACGATGCAGTATCGGTGTCAGCACGAGTCTTCTATGACGGGGTGTCGACGTCGACTCTCATTTTCTATGCCCCATAGCTTGGACTCCCCTCAGATCCAATTTTCTCTCCATTATCGATGGTAGATGGGCTAGGGATAGGGTTGAACAGGGTTGGTTAGCTGTTGGAAGAGGTGGAGGTGGGTTGGACAATAGGGGTTTAACACTCCGTCATAGCGATCGTCGCCTGGGCGGACACTTGGCATTTTGCCAGAGCTAAACCTAGGTATGTATGTATGTATGCAAGTATGTATGTGTGTGTATCTATGTATGTATGTATGTATGTATGTATGTATCAGAATTGGGTAAATTTTATTCTTACGTTCCTAACAGAGTTAGGAAAAATTACATAATAGCCCCTCACTACTAATCTTCTCCAAAAGAAAGAAAACTATACATTAGTCCTATTCTTGTAAAATTTACAAATTTTCTTTAAGATGGACTCCACACTTCTTCTTTTGTTATTATGCCTCCTATCATTTCTTTATCGCCATATGTGGTAGATGATGGCTGTGTACAGTAGTAGTAGCTTCCTTTTCCAGACTCCAGTCTCTTTCCCAAGCATGATGATCATCTCCTTTGGGGGCTTCAGCTGCAAGAGGGAGAGGCTTAGATTCTTACATGCAGACTTCCACAAATCCTTTATAAAAGGGTAGGTTCTGAAGAGGTGGCCATGAGATTCAATATCGTCACAATAATAGCACTTATTAATAGTGCCTGGATACCATATTTCCAGCTTGTCCATGGTGGGTAAGGATTCATGTGCTACTCTGAATAAGCTGATGGACCATTTGGGTACTTCAAATTCAATCCAAATGAATCTCATGTAGTTGTTGCTTTCTCCTCTATTGCGGACCCGGTTCCAGATATCCATGTTTGGATCGATCATCCTCTATTTGCCATCTTTTAAGTAAAAATAGTGCTTGACTTGTTTCCACAAGGTTGTCATTCTGTTGATGACTCTAGAATATCCCTCTCTAGTATTCGATTCATAGTCAAGCCCTTTCGGGTACCTACATTTCATCTGACTTACCCAAGGTGATATACCCAGGTTGTAGTTGATGATTCTCTTCACAGTAGCCCAGTTAGCAATTTCTAGAGGAGTTTTGAGTCCCACCCCTCCTTCTTCCTTCTGTAGAGCAAACCTTGAATATTTCATTGGGTGGGTGCCTCCCACCCAAATGAAATTGGAGATGGTCATCTCCATTTGTTCAAGTACAACTTTTGGGATTTCCCCTTGCTGCACCCAGTATATTAGCAGTCCTTTTATTGCTGATCTAGTAAGGATGATCCTTCCCGCCATTGAGGTCTTTGTGAGGGGCCATCTAGCAATCATGTTTTCTAATTTGTCTATGCAATCAATGAAGTCCTTCACTTGGAGGTTGCCGCTAGCTAGTGGGAATCCCAGGTATCTTTTAGGTAGTGCATTTGTTTTGATCCTAAGAGCATCCTCAATAGCCTCCTTAATGTGCATACAGTTTACCGAGATGAAAAGTTGAGTCTTGTGCTTGTTAATATGCAGGCCTGTCTGCATGCCAAACTTTTTTAGAAGGTTCTTAAGATTATGTCGGTAGGTAATCTTTGTTTATCAAAATACTAGGACGTCATCTGCGAAGATTAAATGGCTCCAATCTTTGGTCCCATGGACAATGTATGTTTTGATTTCCTTCTTCTCTTCTGCTACCACCATAAGTCGAGTGAAATATTCCATTAGGATGGTGAATAGGAGGGGTGATAAGGGATCCCCTTGCCTCAGTCCATTCACACCTTGAAATATTCCATTGGTAGTTCCATTGACTAGAACTGAATAACTTTTCATGCAAGCACATTGTTTTATCAGTGATATCCAACTAGCTTTGAATCCCAGTTATTCCATTATCCACCATAGCTTTCCCCAGCGAACACTATCAAATGCCTTTGAGACATCGAGTTTCATGCTTATCTTTTTGTGTCCTCTCTTTACATTGAAGTCTGCCATGAATTCCCCTGTAAGTATCCCACAATCAGCTATGCTTCTTCCAGAAACAAAGGCACCTTGCTGTTATGAGATTAAGAGGGGTAGCATCATCTTCAGTCGCTCTGCTAGGATCTTCACAATAATCTTATATTGTACATTGCAACAAGCGATTGGCCGATAGTCAGAAAGTGATAGTGTGGTCTTTTTCTTTAAAACTAAGACAATGAATACATGATTTATTTGTCTTAGCATTGCACCACCCTCCAAGAACCACTTAACACCTTTGCATAGATAATCTGTTATAGTGTTCCAGGCTGCTTGATTAAAGTGTGAATTGAAACCATCAGGTCCCAGGGATTTCCCGGTACCTATACTCCAAAGGGCTTCTTTGACTTCAACTTCAGTAATAGGCCTGTAGAGAAAATTGTTATGAGTATTAGTTAGTTTAGCTTTCCATTGCATGCCTTCATCTTCCTCCAGTAGGATTTCATTGGGCTTGTTGTACATGTTTTTATAGAACTCAGTTGCTTGAGTCTCCAATTCATCTTGGTTGTTAACGATCTCTCTCTTGGATGTATGTATGTATGTATGTATCAGAATCTGGTAACTCTGAGCCAAAATAGGAAAATTAAGTTTTACATCTTATTGAGACATGAAACTAACAAAAAGAGCTACCACCCTTTATCACAGGGTTACAAAATTTCCCAATTCCTCAAGCTACGTTTAGAAACAGGACCAAGTCTCAACTTGTAAGCACAGTACATGAGACAAATCTCATTCTCTAATTTAGCAAAGATAGTAAGGATGTCAGAGGTCTTGACACCATGTTTCCTTGTGTTATGTTCATGCCATATGTAGTGTACACATCTAGAGATGCACCGTAGGAGAAGAACTTTGTCCCCATGCCTCAGATTGCTGATCAACAACAGACCCTGCTCCAGATTTTACTCACCTTGTACTTGAAGCTTAATATCAATACGAGCCCACATGCATTTCTGCATATTGCATTTGCCAAATAGATGTTGGGTAGAATCCAAAACTGTGACGCAAAGAAAAAACAAAGATTGTACATTTGGGTACTAAGTACTAATCCTCTCCATGGTGAAGAGATAGTTTTTAGGCACTTTGAATGTGCAGATGTTTCATCTCAAATTATGGAAACCAACCCATATGTTTTTGGCGGCATTATCAAGTGCAAGACATTGTCTACATTTGTTCCAAGTTGCCTCCTTGTCCTCTCTAGGTCTGAAATGTTCCCATAGTTCAGTCATTCTTCTTCAGGATGTATAGAATCCCCATATCTGTGAAGGTTTGCAGTCCAGGAAAGCTTCGTATCTCAAAATCTATGGATTGAAGCAAGTATCTTGGAGCTAGAATATTCGATTTGACGAAGCATTCAAAGAGTTTGGCTTTAGTCAAAATGAAGATGAACCTTGTGTGTACAAGAAGGTTAGTGGGAGAATGACTACATTCCTTATATTTTATGTATATGACATACTTTTGATGGGGAATGACATCCCTTCTTTACAAAAGGTAAAGGCTTGGCTTGGAAATACATTATAAATGAAAGACTTGGGAGAAAAATCCTATATCTTAGGAATCAAGATCTACAGAGATAGATCCAAAAGGCTTCTTAGACTAAGTCAAAGCACATACATTAATAAAGTGTTGAAAAGGTTCAACATGGAGAACTCAAAGAGAGGAAACATACCCATGGTTCATGGAGTTCCCGTCTCTAGAGCTCAATGTCCCAAATCTTGTGAAGAGAGGGAACACATGAGTGAGATTCCATATGCATCAGTAGTTGGATCCATCATGTATGCAATGTTGTGCACCCATCCCGATGTCTCATATGCACATTCTCAATGTCCCATAAGAGTGTGTACATTCTCACTAATGTCCCTAGTCGGTTGTTGTTATTGTGGAAATAACCATAGACATCAATACCACTAGAGACTAGAGTGTGTGTTGGTTGATGAATGAATCTCATCAGTCATGATATATGATATCAAACCAAGCACACAGATACATGTTTGATAACAGTGTATCAGACAGACCCACCGTAAGAGTGATGCATGGAAACCACACTTGGTTAGCCAGGATCATCTCTTATAGTATTGGTGGTGACTATGGTTCTTAGACTTATAATCACTACACTCATCACATGGTGTTGGGTACACTTTGACATCATCGAACACAGTCCTAAAATATAGATTGTTATAAAGGTGATGATTGGGTGGCTTTGATACATGGGGTTTTGACTGTGAGTGATAGATATGGAATTTGTCCCTCCTAAGGGAGTATGATATCCTGGCCACTTGATAAGTGAGACTGAGAAATACATGGCCATGTACATGCGAGTCAATATATGATATTGAGCTTGCATGTATCTCAGGTAGTTTTCTCTGGCTCAAGAAACATGGATTGAACGTTTGTAGAGGATGACAAGTCCATGCCTCAAGTTCAATTCGGGATATCAGTGACAAAGGGACTATACATTCACTGTAACACCAATAACAAATTGTAGGTTGAAAGTTGTTTTCCAACTTTCCATTTCACTTGGGTAGCACTGATGTGTGACTAGGCACCACTCTTTTCTTGTGAAGTCATAAGCTAGTTATGGACATTAACTACCAACGTGAAATGGAACCTATAGGGTCACACACATAGGATTAACATGGAAGAGGAGTTTATCAATGAATGATGTTTAGATTGATTACTAAAATGTTGAGATACTCAATTAAACATTCAATCAATAGACTTGACTCAGAATCATCAAGTTCAAGTGTTGAACCAATTGATTAGAGTGTCAGATTGATTGAGAACTGCATTGATTGAGTTCTGTACAAATTGGACCACCAACTGACCGGTTCACTGGGTGAACCGATCAGCTCATGGTCAGTGAGATGACCGGTTCACACTAGTGAACTGATCGGTTCACATGGACCAACTGATCAGGTGTTGGGTTTCCCGATTTGTGAGAAAAGATTTTCATTTCACTTGTTCAATTTGATTGGGACAAGAATTAATCTTTGCATTATTTAGAAATGAATAAGGAAAGTCAATTGTGGGCAAGTCTGGGAAGTGAAATGAACGGTTCACTAAGTGAACTAACCGGTTCACAGTCCCAACTGACTGGTTCAAAAGTGAACCAATCGGCTCACCTTCCCAAATGACTGGTTGAGTTGTGAAAAGACCGGTTCACCTTCCGCAGTACAATCAGTTCATGGAAAATTTAGACCCTTCTACTCCCGCACAGACTGGGAACCTTGATCCTGCCCTCTACAATAACTAGAGGGGTACAAGGGGCTTCTCAGAACACACAACTTAGAACATCAGTTGCTCTGAAAATTTTTTGTCCTCTCTGGTTGTTGTAACCGAGAGACCCCAAGCAAGTTCTACCAGTCTAAGGAGGAACAACGAGGGAAAGACAACTATAGAAAAGCAACTGGCGGTGGGAGAGTGGGTCGGTGACTAGTATGCTGAAAAAAGGGGATGCCTTTTTCTAGTCTGTCCATCAGGATGACAAGAGTTCCCAGTGGTCCGTATGGACTATCTATAGAGGTAAGAGATTTCTTCTGCTCAAGAGGACGACTGTCAACTGCAGTTCGGGTCTACACAGGAGCTACACAGACGTCGTCAAAGATTAGGTGGTTGAAGACCGCACTAGCTGTGAGGTATTGTCGATGAGCAAGCCTCAGAACCGGGTATATCTTGCTAAACCATCCTTCCTATTGCATAGTTGTTGAGATGATATGCTGGTTATGGGTTTGTGGTTAGATAATTTTTTGTTTGTTTCCACTACCCGTTCTGTCCTACAAAACCCAACATGTTACACCAAGCAGGTCGCTACGCTTACTTTTGTTTGGTCACAACACTATATGCTTGGACATTACTTGATGGTGTGAATGTTTCTGGTTAATCAAGATTAATGATGCTTAACCCTAATGCTCTCCAAGAAAGTGGGAGATGAGGTATCCAGGGTTTGGTTATTGAGTGAGACAATTGAACCCTAATCGGCTATATATGTGAAACCCTAACCCTAATTTTAGGGTGTATTATACATGTTGAGTTTACTTGGATGAATAACATGTGATTATGTTTTCTCTCTCCTACTTGTACAATACTAACCTTACAGGTGGAATGTATGTCATAACTATGTAAATGATATGGTGATCATTATGTGGCATAGGGCGATGACTATGAGCCTTGATGAGGCATGTTGAGATCATAATGATGTGATGGGTCTTATCACCTAGAAGAGGCCTAAAGCCTAGTGAGAGGTGTTATCTTCCAGTGATGTGATGAGGGATTGACATCCCATAGAAGTGCAATTATGGTGATGGCCTTGTATGAAAGTATGATAATGTTGATGGCCATGTGAATGGCAGTGTTACAAGTATCATGTGATGATGTGACAAGTTCACACCTTATACAATTTATAACTTCTAGATTTGTACCATTCCCTTATCCTTGTAGAGTTTGTTTGGGGTTTATATGTTTTAACTTGATTGATGCTAAAAGACACCCAATTGGCCTAACTAATCAAGTGAAACCCTAATCATGTAGGTGCCATATGCCATAGATCCATCCTAATGTTAGTTTTAGTTCTAGATGGTTAAAAGAGTCATTCCTACGGGAAACTCAGAGCACATATTTTTCAATATGAGGGGGTGAAAGTTGAGTATCTTCTTGCATCCACAATGACAAGTTGTGTGAGATGGCATTGCATGATCTATTCTCCTTGCGATATGTCATAGGCAGCAATTTAACTGCATTTGATGCCTCTTTTAATAATTTCCATGTGTGATCCTATTCTTCTAGTGTTGTGAACTTTACCAAGGTGAGCTAGGTGTTTTATAAGGATGCCATGCGTGAACTGATCCTTCACACTTGACTATATGTTGTTGTTTGCAGTTGACTGATATGTCTCTACGGTGTTTCTCTTATACGGACCAAGAGGTGTTAGAGAGGTGGTGGATTCTATCTCTTCCATAGACCTTGTATGGCATCGATTTTGAGTTCACAATGGTCGATTGGATTTGAGTGGTACGAATCAAATTCTCTGGGCATAATAAAAGATGTAATACAACCATGTAGTATATTTGCTTAGCGTCAAAATATGCTTCACATTGGATAACCACTTTGCCTTATTTTTGTACTGATTTCTTAAATTATAATGTGGTAAGAGAAATCAATTGTTATAAATGTTCTTCATATTCCTTCTTAAGATATTAATTGTTCTACTGCTCGGTGCTAATTGCCTTATTTTCTTAAGTTGCATTATCAGTTTAATACATATCATTCAACTAAATTTTTTCAACCTAATAAGTATGTTATCTATTTTCATCTACATGTGCTTTTAATAGACGTTAGCGGAGAGTTATATCTCTCGTAGGAATTTTTGGTTTCACCCCTTGGGTTTCCACATCTTTTAGGTGGTCGTGCACGAGGAGGTAGAGATAGTGTTGTTGAGGCTGAGCACCAAGAGGAGTAGAAGTTGAGGAAAGGTTGGATAAATTGCTTGTGTTTGTAGTAGAGCCCTATGTATCGTCCCTATACTCTTAGGTCCTTGGGGGTGTTTTGTAGATGTTGTATATTGAGATGATACTTTGGCTATATGCTTTTGTTGTACAGATATGGCATGTATGTATGTGAATATGTTATCATATGTACATGTTGTGGCCAATGGGCCAGTGAATAGTGCTATGTAATAATCATTTGACAGGTGTTATATATATACAAGTGGCTTTTTTAGACTTAGATGTAACAAGTTCCAGCCTTTGTTCCCATGTGATATTGGTTTTGATTTCCTGTGTTTCTGGTAACCTAGTTGTTATGTTTTAATTCCACATTTTTTTCTGAGTAATCTCATTTTCATGTGATAAGTATGTCACAGTTAACATTGGTATCAGAGATTTAGGTTCGCTGAGGCTATAGGGACATAGGACTAGGGTTTGTGCCTATTCTAGTGTTCTCTAGTTTGTCTTATGGTCACTTATTCTTATGTAGAAGAAGAAGAAGAGAAGAGAAGATGGCTGGAGAATGTGAAGAACATGCTACTGAGACTAGTGTTGCTACACCAGGTGGTTGTGGTAAGAGATAGGAGAGGGTTTATGGAGTACCTAAGATGCCCTGGTTTGACCTCGCTATGGTGGCAATCCCACTTTTCAGTCCATGTTTGGACAGTTTATGGCCACGATGACACATATGGTGGACAGAATGCCTCCATCACAAGTGAGAGCGACAATTCCCAATGCAAAATATTTGGGATTGGGGAAGACCTTTGAAGGTTGATACATGTAGAAGCGCTGGAGTATGTAGGTACGACAGACTTGGAAAATGTAGATTTTTGGTTGACTGATCTAGAGTAGGCATTCAAGATCCTCAACATCCCCGAAGAGGATAAGGTGAAGCACACAATGGATCTGTTAAAGGGGAGTGCTAGCCACTGGTGGGACATTGAAGAGGAGATAAGACCAGATGTTGTGATTTGTTGGGAAGAGTTCTAATGGGAGTTTTTGAGTCAATACTTTCCAGAGACCAATCTGGATGAAAAGATCATCCAGTTTGAGAAGATTTGATAGGGATATATTTCAGTTAATCAGTACAAATCTAAGTTCATGGAGCTACTAATGTTTTGTCTGAATATGACATCGACTGAAAAGGAGAGGATCAGAGAGTTTGAGAAAGGTTTGAGTACCAAGTTGACGACTCCAGTGTCATCTCTAGAGAACAGAGAGAAGTTCACCACATTTGTAGTGTCGGTTAGAGGGGTGGAATAGTCAATGGGGGAGAAATGTGAGACAAAGGTCAAGAAGAGGCCTCCTTAGTATCATGGACAGTCATCGGGTGGCTTTAAGAAGTCAAGCCTTTCAACACCATCGTCACAACATAGATTGAAAAGCCAATATCAATGGTCACCAAGTAGAGGAAGAGGCCATAGTTTTCTATCGGTAGGAGCTCATAGTGTTGTATCAGTATCGATGACAGGGCCATCCATACCATGGTATGTGAGCAAGACTTGATACAAGTGTGGACAGACCGCACATACAAGACCGTATTGGCCTGTGAGAGATGAAGAGGTAACCCAACAACTGAGGTAGAGCCACGAAGGCTCAAAATGACAATATTTTAATAGTGGAAGTGACAGAGGACGTGGACAGGCATCACAAGTTGGTTCTTTTCGACAGGCCAGCAGAGGACGGGGATGACAACAAGAGACAACTCGATTCTATGTGATAAGTCAGTCGGAAGGAGTGGTCAACCCATGAGTTTGATAGGTCATATAGAGTTATTTCATTCTGATTTGTCTTCTTCTTGCTTTATATTTGTTTTTGACGGCTGCTGCCCTAGCTGCTTCATGACGCGGCTCCAGCTCCCGCCTTGGACCCTTCAGCGACCGACGACAGTCCCTTTCGATCAGTTGCCCTCTGCCGCACCCACTGGTTCCTAGAACCACCGCCATGGTGGTGGAAAATAGGCCGGACAGACCTGCCAACCTCATATAGCTCCAGGTTAGGGTTGCGTTCCAGGTTTAGGGTTTGAAGACGAAAAGAGGAAGAAGAAGAAGAAACAGAAACGTGGGATTCTTTTAGACTCGAACCAGAGGGTCTCCCCTTTATATAGGGGTGAGCAAAGAAGCCCTAGGTCGGCTATTCATGAATCCAAGAGTCCCTTTCCAAGTAGAAAGTCAATTCCTTCAAAGAGAAGTAATATTCTCTCTCTCTTCTTTATCCTTGTTTATTCCCTATTATATGGATATTAGGAAATTCAAAACTCCTCTTTTATTTTCTTTATTCTTGGTTTTTAATCCAATGGCACGAATTTCTATTTTCTTTTAATAGAAATTACTCCTTTTTATCAATATCACAAAATTCATTAATAATGCATTACATTATCCTCTTATTTTGTAATTTTGGTATTTTCTCTTTCTTTCCTCTTTATTGGGACTCCTTGGATCCCAAGAAACTCTATTATTTCGAAATCCTTTTTATTGGACACTCATTATCCTTCTAGATGCATCTAAATGCATTATTTCACATTATTCCTCATTATCTTGTTTATTTCTTATTAAAATTGTTCTTTTTGAGGATTTCTCTTTATTTCTCTTTTATTTTCCTCATTGGTGTTCCTTTTATCATTAGGAATCCTTGGGATACGAAATTCCACCAAGCATAACTCCATTACACCTCTTTTCACTTGTTTTCCACATTTTACCATTATTTTCAATTTCTTTCTTAATAAAGAAATACTTAATTAATCTTTTCTTTTCTTATTGCTTTCTTTTTGCAACTTTGGACTCCTTGGAACCCAAGGAACCCAAGAGTCACGAAATCCATCCTTGGATTACATCTCTTTTCCTTCTATAGGTTTCTACCTCTTTCTTTTCTCAAATATTCAATTATTCATTTACTAATTGAATTTTCTTGTTATTCGGGCCCAATAGCCCATAAAGCCCACAACACAAACATCAAGGATATTGTAAACGAAATCCATTTATTCAAACCAAATTATATCATTATTTGTTCAAATATCTTTAATATGAGAAATTGCATTTCTCACCAAATGAATCCAAAAATTGGGGTTGTAACATACCTTTTGTCTAAGGAGAAGCTGAAAAATGCACATGTGCTAGTGCTTCCAGAGCAAGGAAAAGGCTATATTGTCTTTTGTGATGCCTCGAGGAATGGCCTAGGTTGCGTGTTGATGCAAGATAAGAATGTGATCTCTTTTGCATCGTGACAGTTGAAGAAGCATGAAGAGAACTATCCCAGCCATGATCTGGAGCTAGCTGTAGTGTTTCATGCCTTGAAGATCTGGAGGCACTACCTTTATGGCAAGAAGTGTCAAATCTTCACCGACCACAGGAAGCTCAAGTACATATTTTTGTAGTAGGAGTTGAACATGCGATAGAGATGCTAGATGGAGTTGATCAAAGACTATGATTGTACCATATATTACCACCCAGGGAAGGCGAATGTGGTGGTAGACGCTTTGAGCAGGAAGCCTTCTTCGTCATCATCTTCTGACAAGGCACAAATATGTTCCTTAGTGTGCTACAAGAGAGACATGGTTGTAGACGCTTTGAGCAGGAAGCCTTCTTCGTCATCATCTTCTGACAAGGCACAAATATGTTCCTTAGTGTGCTACAAGAGAGACATGTTGGTCTCATTGCGTTAGATGAATGTGAAAATGGAATTGTTCATGTTAGCATGCTTTTTGACACAAATGCAAGTAAATCCCACATTGAGGCAACATATTAGAGAAGCTCAACAAGATGATACTATGATACAATAGACCCGATCAGAGTTTGGTAGCGAGAAGCATGATGGTTTTAATGAGACAAAGGATGAGATAGTGTGTAACCAAGAAAGAGTTGTGGTCCTAGATGTTGACAACCTGAGGAAGATGTTTATATAGGTGGGTCACTCTTTAATGTATGTTACGCATCCAGGAAGCATCAAGATTTATCACAATTTGAAAGACTTGTATTGGTGGCCTGGTTTGAAGTGTGATGTGGCTGAGTTTGTGGCAAAGTTTCCTGCGTTCCAGTAGGTTAAAGCAGAACATCAAAAGCATGCAGGAACTTTGCCACCATTTTCCATACCATAGTGGAAGTGGGATCATGTCACGATGGACTTTGTGGTTGGTCTGCCTAGAACAACCAAAGGTCATGACTGTATATGGGTAATAGTTATAGGTTGACAAAGACATCTCACTTTTTGCCTCTAAAGACCATGTATACAACAGAGAAACTCACCTAGATTCATGTTAATGAGATAGTGCAGTTGCATGGTATCCCAGCTACCAATGTATCTAACGGAGGTCCTTAGTTCACTAGTCATTTTTGAGAATGTCTGCACATAGCTATGAGTACAAAGTTGAAGTTTAGTACATCTTTTCACCCACAGACAGATGGACAGATAGAGAGGATGATCTAGATCTTGGAATATCTATTGAGAGCATGTGTTTTGCAATTTTTGTGTAGTTGGGATGTCCATCTTAGTTTGATAGTGTTTGCCTACAATAACAACTACCAAAGGAGCATTGATATGGAACCATATGAGGTGTTTTATGGGAGATGTTGTAGGTCTCCATTATGCTGGTACGAGACTACTGAATATCAGCTTCTAGGTCCTGAGCTTGTGCATCAGACGATAGAGAAGATCAGAGTGATTCAGTAACAACTGAAGGTAGCATAAGACAGGCAGAAGTCATATGCAGATAACCGACATAGATCGTTGGAGTTCGAACTGGGATACAAAGTATATCTCAAGGTCTCTCCTTGGAAAGGTGTTTTGAGGTTTGAGAAGAAGGTTATGTTGGCTTTCGGGTATATAGAACCTTACCCAGTGGTGGCACATGTAGAATTGCACAGGTTGCATCCAGTGTTCCATATGTCTATGTTGAGGAAGTGCCACCCTGATACCAAGTTGGTTTTGCTGCCAGTAGAGGTTGAGCTAGTTGAGGACATATCCTATATGGAAGGTCCTATGTTGATACTAGATAGGAGTATTAAGAAGTTGAAAAAGAAGGACATCGTGTTGGTTAAGGTTCTATGGCATCGTCATGGCATGGAGAAAGCCACATGGGAGCTTGAGAAAGAGATGCGTAGGAAGTACCTGCCTCTTTTTGTGTAGGATTGGTGTATGGTTGTAAGGCCCCTGACCTAGCTTAGTGCTTGAGTATGCTTTCTTTGCTTAATAAGATGCTTAAGCCTTAATCTAATCCTTTAATATGCTTTGTTAACATGTGACAATCTTATATTTTTAGTTTGGTCCCGTTTGGATGATGTTTGAGCTATGTATCCTTATTTTGGAGCAAGTTGCAATTTACCCAAGTTGAGAGGTTATATTACAATTTGTCACATGTAGAGAGTGTCTCTTGTTCCTTGGATTGATGAGAGAGAAGATTATGTGAGGGTTGCTTGCTTAGACCATGGTTGTTGATGGGGCATCATGTGGTGATGCTAGTGTTATAGGGTTTTGACCTTTGATGATATGCTTCATCCTTGAGCTTGAGTTGGGAGTGTTGTGACCGCAACACCTGCCCTAGTTGATGGTATTTTTGTTTATGATGGTATTGGTGAGGTTGGTCAAGATGGTTTGTCTTCTTCTGATGTGTTTCGACCATGTTTGTTTGGTGATCTTTTATAGTGGTTGATACATCGTTGCTTGATGTCTATTTCGACACCTAGGGTGGTGGTGACCCGTGTAGTCGATAACCCACCTAGGTTGTATCACCATGTGTTGCATGCAACTGTTTAGTAGTAGCATGGATGTTTTCTTTGTGGACAAGTGTCCCTTTGATGCTCTCATGTGTTGACACCTCATATCTACCTTACTTCTCTCCTCCCTTGAGTATATAACCTCTCTCTTCCTCATGCAAGCAACCCTTATGCTCTCTTTCTTTCTGCTTTCTAGCTTGGACGACCTTGGTTCTTGGTAGAGATAGAGGGTGCTGATCTTGGTGCTTTGATGGCTGATCACCTTTGCATTTGATGTTCTTGAGCTTGATCATCTGTCTTGTGGTGATCTTCAGTGATCTTCTTCCTTGGTAAGTGGTTTTGAACCCTTGATCTCATTTTTCCTTTGCAACCTATCTTCTTCTGACTTCTTTCTCGGCCTTGAGACTATGGTTCTACCATGGTGGTCATCTTCAAATAAACTTCTCCTCACTAGGGTCATAGACTATGTTTTGACATGGTGGTATACAAGTGAGAGGAAGATTTCTTCTCTTTCTCCATTATGCTTTCTTTTGTTCAGCCTAGGGTTGTTACACACTTTATTGAGCTCTCATTTGACCATGGTGTTCTTATCTTTGGACATGATCTTGTAGCCAAAACATTGATCTCTGTTGGAGCTTCATCTTCTTCCTTGGAGATCATGATCTTGGAGTTTGGTTTTCTACCTAAGGGGGGTTATATAACTCTCTACCTTCTTCTATTATGTGCACCATAATGTTGCTTGCATGCTACTGTTTTATTCTCTAAAACATGATGCTAATGTACTAGATGATGCTATCTCGATTTAAGGTTTAAGATATTGTAGTTTTCTCATGTAGATTTCTCTCTTTCTTAACCCTAATTCACATACTCGATTTCTAAGTGATGGATGAAGTGAAATTTGATACATGCAACATGATTCTTGGTTTTATCACCATGTTTTGGTTCAACTCTCATGTTGTTATTGATATATTTGATCGGTTTTTTGTTGAGGTTGAAGCTTGGTCTCCTTTACCTGAGTTTCATTTCTTGATGGATCATGTTGGAGTTTGGTTTTACAGTTTTGATGTTCATCTTGTGTGGAGTTTTCCCCTGATTGATGGTGCTTGGTATTTTGACGTTTACATCTATTTTGATCATGGTTTATCCCTATTTTGAGGATGGGGATGTGCCTTTGTGGTAGATTGACCTTGGTGGTCACTACACCTTGATCTTATTTTGGTTGACACCGTTGGGCTTGATGGTGGTCACAACACAATACCCTTGGTAGCGGTCGCGACCCTAACCCTAATGGTTGATGGTCGTGATACCTAAGGTGTCGTGGCAAATGGTTTTAGTTGATGTTGCTTCGGTTGTGACACTATGTGTTAATGGTTGGTCGTAACACATGTGGGTGTTGTGGTAACAAAACCATGCCTTGAGGTTTTGGTCGACACACACATCTATGGTGATGGTCACTACACTTTACCTCATGGTCACTACACCATGCAAGTCGCTATGCTTGCTTGTGTTTCGTTGCAACACTATATGCTTGGACATTACTTGATGATGTGAATGTGTATGGTTAATCAAGATTAATGATCCTTAACCCTAATGTTCCCCATGAAAGTGGGAGATGAGGTATCTAGGGTTTGGTGATTGGGAGAGACAATGAAACCCTAATCAACAATATATGTGAAACCCTAACCCTAATTCCAGGGTGTAATATACATGTTGAGTAGAGTCAAATGAATAACATGCGATTATGTTTTCTCTCTCCTACTTGTATGATTCTAACCTTGTAGGTGGAATGTATGTCATGACTATGTGAATGCTATGGTGATCATTATGTGGTATAGGGTGATGGCTATGATCCTTTATTAGGCATATTTAGATCATAATGATGTGATGGGTCTTATGACCTAGAATTGGCCTAAAGCCCCGTGAGAGGTGTTATCCTCTAATGTTATGATGAGGGATTGATATCCCATAGCAGTGTAATTGTGGTAATGGACTTGTATGGCAGTATGATAATGTTGATGCCTTGTGAATGGCAATATTACAAGTATAATGTGATGATGTGACAAGTTCACACCTTATACATTTTATATCTTCTGGAGTTGTACCATGCCTTTATCCTTGTAGAGTTTGTTTAGGGTTTACACATTGTAACTTGATTGATGCTAAAAGATACCCAATTGGCCTAACTAATCAAGTGAAATCCTAATCATGTAGGTGCCTTGTGCCATAAATCCATCTCAGTGTCAGTTTTAGTGTTGGATGGTAAAAGGAGTCATTCCTATGGGAAACTCGGAGCGCATATTTTTGAATATGTGGTGGTGCAAGTCAAGTATCTCCTTACATCTACAATAACAAATTATGTGAGGACCATGCGTGAGATGTTCTCCTTGTGATATGTGATAGGTAACAGTTTAACTGCATTTGATGCCTCTTATAAGAACGATCATGCATGAGCCTGTTCTTCTAGCATCACGACTTGTACCAAGGAGGTCTAGGTGTTTTATAAGGATGGGCATGTGTGATCCAATCCTTCATGTTGACTATATATCATTGTTTGTGGTTGACTGATATGTCTATGTGGTGTTTCTCCTGTTCTGACCAAGAGGTGTTATAAAGGTTGTGGATTCCGGCTCTTCCATAAACCTTGTATGGCACCGATTTTGACTTCATACTGGTCAGTTGGATTTTAGTGGTATGAATCAAACCCTCATGGCATAATAAAAGACGTAATACACCATGTAGTATATTTTCTTAGGGTTAAAATATGATTCACATTGGATGACCCCTTTGCCTTATTTATGTACTCATTTCTTGAATTATAATGTGGTAAGAGAAATCAACTATTACACATGTTCTTCATATTCCTTCTTTAGATATTAATTGTTCTACTGCTTAGTGGTAATTGCCTTATTTTCTTAATCTGCATTATCAATTTAATACATATCATTTAGCTAAATTTGTTCAACTTGATAAGTATGTTATCTATCTGCTTTAGTCTACATGTGCTTTTAATAGATGTTGGCGGAGAGTTATATCTCTCGCTGAAATGTTTGGTCTCACCCAGTGGGTTTCCACATCTTTTAGATGGTCATGCATGATGAGGTAGAGATCCTTTTGTTGAGGTAGAGTATCAAGAGGATAAGTAGTTGGGGAAAGGTTCGATAAGCTACTTGTGTTTGTAGTAGAGTCCTATGTATTGTCCCTATACTCTCAGGTCCTTGGGGGTGTTTTTTAGATGTTGTATATCGAGACGATGGTTTGTCCATATGCCTTTGTTGTACATATATGACATGTATGTATGTATGTGAACATGTTATCATATGTATAGGTTGTGGCCAATGGGCCAGTGAACAATGCTATGTAATAATCTTTTGACTGGTGTAATATATATGTGTTATATATATATATATACATATATATATATATATACATATATATATATATATATATATATATATATATATATCTGTGTGTGTGTGTGTGTGTGGCCTTTGTGGACTTAGATGCAATAAGTTCCAGCCTTTGTACTCATGTGATATTGGTTTTAATTTCCTATATTTTCTGATAATCTGGTCGTTATGTTTTAAATTTGCGCTTTGTTTTGAGTAATCTTGCTTTCGTGTGACAAGTGTATCACAGTAACAAACTTTAATTATTTGTGGATCCAGTATAAATTGGAAGGCACCAAACTGTAATGAGATGACCAAATTTTGAATATAAAGGCTCATTTTGTAAACACAAAAACAATTTTAACTATGTTTTTCAAAAATAATAAAAATGACATTTATGATAAAAAAAAACTTCCGCTCATAATCATCAATCAGGATTTAAAATTTCGAAACAAAATGCCAAAATTATAACTGAAGTGCTCATATTGTAATCATAATCGCTGGGTAAAGAATACAACCCCATATATAAATGTATATATATGTAATATATATAAATATACATACATACATAATATACACACACGCGCGTGTTTGTGCCTTTGTGTGTATGTATGACACACATATTTAAATGTATGCATATATATACACACATATATGTACATATATTTATACATACATATATATATATATATAAGTATATGTAAACATATATATATATATGTATATATATATGTATATCTATATATATATATATATATATATATATATATATATATATATATATAAGTATATGTATACATACATATATATAAGTATATGTAATATATATATATATATATATATAGAGAGAGAGAGAGAGAGAGATAGAGAGAGGTTAGGAATTGTGTATCGGCCGGTACATGCAACTAATGTGTACCCGCCATGAAAATGACATATGCGAAATATATTTATTCAATCCAACCTGATGGATTGAATTAAAATTCAATAGATTAGATGTGTTTAGAAAAAACACAACCATACTTTATGTATATCATGAGATATGGCAGTATATCATTCAACGGTTTGTGCAATTTTTGAAACTTACTATTGATTATAAAATAGGTATTTTTCTTTCATTTGATGATCTAGGAATGATAGTTTGAACTGATTTTTTATACATATGTTTTCTAAGTCTTATGAATCACATCCATAAGGTTGAATTGCTTTTTATAATTTTGTAATCATCACAAATGAAGATGGGTACATGTAAGCTACATGTACTCAAGTATACAATTCTTGTAGCCACATATATATATATATATATTTATTTATGACCTTCAACTTTGAAATATAATAAGAGATTTTCAATTGGGTCCAGACCTCGATGCGTGAGAGTTCCATAAATAGACATCATCAAATCCCCAAGGGGGGCTACCCAGATGGCTAGGGGTCTAAAAAAAAGAATTATTTCATAAGATGGGAATGAATGAGAGATTTAGATTCGAGTTATATTTTTATTTATCACTTGGAATCAAATCAGCAAGGGAGTTCATATCTAGAAATCAATCATCTTTTTCTTAGAAGGGAAGTTTCCACTTTTTAACTACTTATTGATCAAACAAGCATGGTCTTGGTTTATAAAGCTAACAAATAGTTGACATGTGCAACCGTGAATGGTCAATTTTACACACACACACACACACACATATATATATATAGATATATATATATATATATATATGAGATTGTCATTTCTATGTATATATATACATATATATACATATATATATATAGTGGTTAGGAAGTGTGTACCAACAAGTACATGTAATTTATGCATACCACCCATTAAAATGATATATGTAGAATCCAATAACTAAATCCAATCATATGGATTGAATCGACATTGTTTATGTCACTGGATCTACTCAGCTCTGAACCCGATTGTGTGTGGCAATCTAGGGTTCCCGAAGCTGCCATTTCGCTTGGGGAAGAGGGTGTAGCCGCTGGTGATTGTGCCACTGTAACACAATGAATCTTAGATGTAATCTCAATGTAAACCTTTTTCCCTAGTTTCCCACTTATTTCTATCCTTTATGTCATTTATGTTTAATTAGTGGAATTGATAGTGGTTTAGTGAACATTTATTCACTAATTGTACCAATATAAGGGTTTATGCACAAATACCTCAGTGAAAGATTAATTACCATAATTAAGTGCTCTAAACCTTAATCTAACTTTTTGATATTAGTTGAAAACATAAAATGAGGATAAGTTTCAAATTTGGTTCGATTTGGATGTTGTTTGTGCAAGTTATGCAATTTTAGGTACATTCTGGACTTTTATGCAATTTACCCAATTGGGAGGTTTTCTTTGCAAATTATCAACTGAATTTTAATCCTTATATATTCCCTTACCATTAACGA
Organism: Alisma plantago-aquatica; assembly: GCA_963693085.1. Lineage (NCBI taxonomy): Eukaryota > Viridiplantae > Streptophyta > Magnoliopsida > Alismatales > Alismataceae > Alisma > Alisma plantago-aquatica. Next base: position 533,622,906 of record OY856410.1, read on the forward strand.
GATTTTAAACCATTGGAGAACCTAGTTTCACCTTGGTTTGATGGTATTTCTTTCCAAGGGCATTATAGGGATTACCCTCTTTATAAAGGTGCTTATCTTTAAACGTTGCGTCTCTCCTCCTGCAACGCTCTGGCGATCGCCCTTGCGATCTAGGGCTAGCGGCGGTGGTTCCCTAGGCTTGGGGGGCGGGGGCGGCGGCCGCGGCCTGTGGTCTCTTCCCCTACTCCCCCGAAGCCTCTTTCCTGCCTCACCTCGCCTCCACCAAGCTGCCGTCGAACTCCTTCGGCTGGTCCTGCCTCTCGCCGTTCCTGGGCAGAGGGACCTAGGGGTGGCGTTATCCATCTCGTCCAGTGGTGGTGCCGCTGCCTTTGCAGGCACTTTTCGTGACAGGGGGAGACGGTGTGGTGATGAGGGGCTGAGGTTCCCGTTTCCCTTTCTGGTTTGCTCTGGTTTCCTTTCAGTTGCTGGTCTGTTCTCGTCTTCTACCCGTGTCGGGTGGTCTGTGGCAACTTCAGTCTGACATTTTAGTCGCCGTTCATCGGCGTTTGTTTCTAGTTGCTACTGGTTAGCCTTTGTTTGCTCGCTGCTTGTCAGCGTTTGTCTTCCCGCTGCCTGTCAGCGTTTAGTTTTTGCTTGTGTCTTGCTGTGGCTTGTTTTGTTACTTGGTTATTTGGCTTCCTTTGAGATGATGATGCATTGGAGCACCGCACAGATCCGGGGCCTCTATCACTACTACACGCTCAAGTCGAAGGAATTCTTCGTGGAAAGCTGCTTAAGACATCATCAAGGAAGAAGAATCAATACGGAAGCGTTCTATTCTCGTTCCGATATGAGTTGTAGTGATGTTAACTTGATCTTTGTATGCTCTTGTTGTATTTTTGACTCAAATTGTAGATGCCGTATGGATTATAAGTAATGAATTGAGCCATTTTCCCTCAAAAAAAGGTGCTTATCTTTAAAAGCTATCAACCAATGAGGTTATTTGTTTCTTGAAAAACGGTGGGGATGGCCTAGAAGGATCTGTGGGCTCTTAGGACCGAATTTTGATATCCAAGAAGAGTCCATGAGCTGTCCTCTTGCATGGCCATCAAGCCCTAGGCTAAAGACACATGGAAAGTCCCTTATGACACCTCATGCTTCACCTCTTTCTTTATATAGCCATGTATACCCCTTCCCAACTCACAATTTGAAAACTCTTGCTCTCCTTTTCTTTCTTCTAGCTTAGATAATAGTTCCTTATGTATGTTTCCATGAAGTTGTTGTCCCAAGGTAATAGAGGGAGCCTACCTTGGTGAAGAAGACTCCTAGGGCTTCCAAATTCCTCTATTAGGGTTTCTAAAGCTCCTCCTTGGTAATTTCGACCAAAACTAGTAAGTTTCCTCCCTTCCTTCCCTATTTTCATATTGTTACTCTTCCTTAAACCTTCTTCTAGGTCTGAACCATGACCATACATGGTAAAAGTCCACCTAAAACCCTAAAAAATCTCATCTCCATGCTCTTTTGCTAGGGTTTGCACCTCTAAAGTGGAGAAGGTGATCTTTGCTCAAGAAAGGAGCTTAGCTTGGAGCAACCATACCTTATAATCTCAGGATCATTTCTGTTTGTACCTTCTTACATTCCTAGAGGCAAGTTTTTCTCATATATTGCTTAGTACATGCTTAAAACTCATGCTTCTATGTTGAAAATCGATGATTTGCATCTCTTTTTACCATGTTCTTCTAGGGTTTTAGTTTCTTGCTATTTTACTTCCTCTAGAAGCTCTTTTTTGGTTACCTATTCAACTTCAAACGTGATCTTGAGTCAAATGGTGTTTTCTCCCTCTCTCTCTCTCTTTAATTATCTCGATCAGTTTGATGATGTGGCAATTTCATATTGGTCAATATTGAAAAATTCATATCTTCTAAACCGCTTATCAAAATTTGACAAATAAATATTTTTTGGAATTGGAAAATTAATATCTATCAAAAAAAATATTTTCAAGGTCTGATTTCATGGTTTGATGAAGGGTGATTTTTGTAAAACGAATTTAACACATAAAATCCATAAAAATTACATCTTAATCATCATAACTCCAAAATTAACATAAGAATATGTTTTCTTCATCAGGAGAACCTAATAAGTTCATTGGTGATATTTTCAAAAGCTAAATCCGATTTTTTCTAAAAATTTCTGAAATTAGGGTTTCTATATATTAATGTGCACTATGTACTCTAATACATGTTAATACATTGAAAATCGACAAAGTGGATCTTGGACTCAATTAAAGTGGTGAAAGTTAGTAATTGATATTAGTAAGAGAGGTATGTGCATTCCTTACACCCTATGTTGGGATAATTGCTGCCAAACCCTATATTTCCCTAATGAGGCTTAAATGAACCCTAAATATTCTATTCTTAAATCCTAATGTTGTTCATGCCTCAAATTAGATTATAATTTATTCTTGTTTCGGTCTTATAACCCACTGCCATGCTTATTGAATATTATGACTACTCTTGCCATGAATAGTTTTATAGAATGTGGATTTATGTTCTATTTAATTTAAAGTAGCGGTACTTGTGTACAACCACCCACAGAGGGCATGTAAATAATCACCCTGGGGAATGTCTTATTCTCCCCTCACCTGAGGTTAGAGGTCTGGTAGGTGCCTCAACCCTACTTAGTTAGGTAGGCATAATCATCTTACAAGCAAATCCTTTTTGATATAATTGTTAATGGCAAGTTTCTTTTGAATATAGCCTCATACTCTTGTTATCTTCATCATATTATGAACCCTAGCCTGTTTTTATTTGCTGTACTTATCTTGATATCCTAGATTAGTTTTGTGACACATACCTTGTTTTCTTTCCCCTTTTGCTGGGTGCTTTCTTAACCACCCAGGTGCTGGTGCTGAGCAAGGAGAAGGACAAGTTTGAAGGAATTCATCTCATGAGTAGATCTCAAGCTATCTGAAAGGATGTCTAGGTTGCTATAGTTAGATCCTTTTCTCTTATCTTTTTCTTTTGAGAACAATCATGTAATGAACAATGAAAGCCATGTAATAGGCTTAGTACTTTTATTTCCACTGCTATTGACATTTTGTAATGTATCTGGTGCATGCTTATTTACTTGGAATATTATACATGCATCCCTCCATATCTTTTGCCTTTCTAAAAAGATGGATGTTTTGTACTTCCTTTAAATTTTAGTAAGGAGGTGATCTCGCCTCTTTACAGCATGGTATCAGATCCTTTAGTCAACTATTAGGACATGAAGTTGAAGCAAATGTGTCTAGAATGGATCAGGGTTTCGGGGGCTGGAAATATTTTCCTCCGCACCACTAGCTTGGTTTACGAGGACTCCCATGCCCATATGATACCGGCCTGTCCTGAGCTAATAAGAATTGCCCAAAATAGTATGCTTTTAGGCAATAGCATTCTAGATATTCTTTTCTCATCTATGCTTCTATTCTTTTTCATCTATGATTCAAATACTCCTGGGAACTTAATATGTTAACCCTACCTTTCCGGATAGGTGACTTGTTCGATAGAAGGAACAAGGGAAAGGAGTCAAACCCTAATGACTCTAATGTGGGAAACACTCCTGTGACTCCTATCGGCCATAGTATGGTCAATCCTGCTACTCTGAGCACCCCCTCCTTCATACCAGAGCAAGAGTTGGTAATGCTATGCCAGGTGCTCTCCACCATGATGGGGCAGCTCCACACAGTGGCTGCCAATGCCAACAAGCCGAGGGAGTTCACCCTCACTGACTTCATAAATACGCAGCCACCCTACTTCAAGGGTGAAAGTGAACACAACATGGTGGACAAAGCTGATGACTGGGTGTTGGCTTTGGATCAGACCTTCGAGGGTATGGCATGCCCTCCTCACTAGAAAGTTCAGTTCGTGACATATGTGCTGGATGGACCGGTGCGCGTCTGGTGGAATGGTGTGGCCCACACTCGAGACACCTCTACCATGGAGTGGGACCAGTTCCTAAAGTTCTTCTAGGAGAAGTACACCTGTCCTTCCTTCCTGAGGAAGAAGGAAGCTGAGTTCTACAACCTCAGGCAGGGAAGCATGAGTGTGGCCGACTACATCCAACGGTTCCTACTTCTGGAACGCTATGCCACTGACCTTGGAGCTGAAAGATGGGCAACATTGTTCTTGGAGGGAATAAACTACCAAGTGGGCCGAAGTCTTATTCCACAACTTCCACTCACCTTCCAGTAGATGGTGGATAAGGCCCTGGACATCAAGTCCTACCCATGATTCCAATCCTATGGACACAGTAATGGCTATAGCAACAATAAGAGGAAGAACCCTACCCAGAATGAGAATCACAGATGTGATCGGTGCAATAGGTGCTCTCGCCACCATCCTTTAGGGAGATGTCCTATCAAAAATGCACCTGCTCGTAGAGACAACCAACCTCCTCCGACCTGCCACGAGTGTGACCAAGTTGGGCATATCCGACCACTCTGCCCTCATTTCCAGCATGGACAAAATAATGCCCAGAATCCGTAGCAACCATGGCAGAATCCGCCTCTGTGGAATAATAATAACAACAACAACCAGAACCCGAGGTGACCTCCAGTGGAGAGGAGGAATGGGAGAGTGTTTTCTCTCAATGCTGAGGAAGCAGGCGAAGATAATGAAGTTATTGAAGGTACCTTGCATCTTAATATGCATCCTATAAAGACATTGCTTGATTCTGGATCATCCAATACCTTCATACCATGTTAGCTTGCTTCCATGTTAGAAAAAGAATCTGAGTATATGGATCATATATTAGATGTAAAAACCCCTAGTGGTAAGATCTGCTCTTCGTATCTCCAAACTCCGACCATGGACCTTTGTATATCTTGTATAATGTTTCCCTCAGATTTCATCTTGCTTGACATGACCACCTTTGATGTCATCCTGGGAATGGATTGGTTGAAGAGGTACAAAGCTGTTTTGTTTTGGGAAGAATCAAAGGTTATTTTATCACATCCTGTTGAGGGAAGATTGTGTGTCAAGGGTAGGAAGTGAGAAGATCGACAATTTATTATATCTACCATCAAAGTTGAAAAAGTAGTCTCACAAGGGTGTAGAGCTTTCTTAGACTCTATAGTCCTCGAGACTACACTTCCTTCTCTCGACCACATAGATGTGGTGAAGGACTTCCCAGATGTCTTTCCCGATGAGTTACCTGGTTTGCCACCAACTCGAGAGGTGGAGATCTCCATCGAGCTTGTACCCGGAACTTCACCAATATCGAAGTCTCCTTACCACTTGTCCCCTACCGATCTTGCCGAACTGAAGAAGTAGCTAGAAGAGCTTCTCAACATGGGCTTCATCCACCCTAATATTTCACCCTGGGGAGCCCCTATCACTACAAAAAATTTGGCCTTTATTGAAGAACATTTGTGAGGAACCGAAAATCGTGAATAATGATGTCTATTTGTGAGGGATCATCCTTCAAACATGGGACCATATCCCTCAACCGTGTTTTTTACATCCTTAGACCTTTTATGTGAATACTAATCCCTCACAAATACATTACTCACTAATCACCCCGTGAAAAATGCCATGCCAAATATTTCCCTCCATCTCATAACCCTTCCCTCCATTCTAAAAGACAACATTTGCAAATCAAAAATAAAAAAAAGATAAACCCTCCCCTCTCACGCCGTGCTCCCTCCCGCGTCGTGCTCCCTCTCACACCGTGCTCCTCCCGCACCGTGCTCCCCCTAGCCGATCACGGGGTGCTTCCGTTCCTTCCTCGCCCTAGCCGCCGACGCCCCCAACACCTCTACGGTCGCCGCCGACAGGTGCCCTCACCTCCATTGCGCCGACAACTGCCCCTCAACTCCACTACGGTCACCGCCGATAGTGACTGCACGAGGTTGCCGCCGCCGACAGGTTCTTCCCCAACTCTTTATTTCTATTTCTACCCCTTTCTTCGTACGATCTTCTCTCTACCTTTTTCCCATTTTTTCCCTATTTCCGTTTTTTCCTGTAAACATGGAGGAAGTCTGAACGCTCAACATGGAGGGCAAGAAGAAGAAGCGTGGCGGTATCCTCCTTACTCGACCTGACTACAAGAAGGTCTACGTCACCCTGCGCATGCTGCTACCCATTCCGACGAGCTTCTTCCCCATCCTACAGATCGAGGAGGAGCGGTGCAAGGCTCTGGAGTAGCAGCAGAGGGTGCACAAGGGTAAGTTTGTCATGGTGGAGGAAGCCAAGGTGAAGAGGCCCTGGATAGATGAAGAGGATGAGGTCGTCGAGGTGGGCAGGAACAAGTGGGATAAGGAACGTCGGGGAAGGCGTGATAAGATGGAGTTGCTGAAGAAGCGTCTTGCAGCATGCGGTTCAGGAAATAGATGTGTATCTGCTGAGGTTTGATGTAGCTGCTCATTAAGTGTTTGCTAAAATGTTCCTCAGAGTATAATCGCTTGTCAAAGTTTCTAGGGCGTTGGGATTAACAATAATTAATAGTTCTATGCTTCCGGTAAATCTCCCTTCTTTCCCGGCGGTCTAAAACTCTAGATAGAAATGCATCCCCTAATTTCAAGTGTGTTGATGGTGTAGGGATTAGATTGCGTAGATACCTACCTAAATGTTAAATTTTTTGGACAGGAAGTGCCTATTTCATAAAAGAGTGTGTTGATGGTGTAGGGATTAGATTGCGTAGATACCTACCTGAATGTTAAATTTTTTGGACAGGAAGTGCCTATTTCATATATGTATTTCATCCTAATGCCTAATGATAGTAGGGTAATGCACTGATTTATTGTTGCATTGCACAGGCTCTTTATCATGTATTTGGTGAACTTCTTGCTCAGTTTGATATTGTTGTGCTTGATTTACATTAATATCCCACGACTCTCAATTGCATCAAATAATCATTATTTTTATTGTTCCATGTCTATTTATCAATGATTTTGGAATTGATGATCTTTTTGTTGATTTCAAGAAAGTGACAAGAATTGACTCAGCTCACTATTACTGACATTGCTATCGGTGGTACCGACAAGTGTATCAAGTAGAGGATTGATCATTTTGGTCTCCTTGCTCCTGAGGCCATAGATGGAAGGTAGCTGAGTGCCTGCATTAGATTCCACATGAGTTGTAATTTGCATGGTATTGAATTATCTATATTTTGCAGTTGTGATGAGGTTACTGCATCGAGAAAGATACTGGAGAAGGTCAATTTAAAGGGATACCAGGTACACATTAGTACCTCTTGCTGCATTTTTTTGTCATTTATTGCTTCAACTTAGTTATAGATTTAAAAATCTTCACCGATTTGGATATCTTCTATGTTTTTGTGGGTTCCTTTCCATCTCATGACACCATTTTAAAACTTAAGAAAATGCAGACCACATGGAAGCCAGTTGTAGTCTGCAAGGTTGGTTGTCTTAAAATATAACAAGTCTTTTCACTTGTTCCAAACGGAAGTTAGGTGAATGAACTTCATGTAATGTATAGTGGGTTTATTTTTAGATTCCTTTGAAAGAGAATAAATCAAAGCATTTAGATATTTTATAGAGCTGAAGTTGTAAGCTAGTTTGAACTATTACTTGACATAATCAAAATCTAGATTGTTATGTTTCTTGAATATAAAAATAGAAATGCCTAATTGATTGCAATTATATCTTAAGATTGCCAAATTGAACTATGACGAAAGCTGTACAATCTAAAGCACGAATGCTAGTCATTATTATAGATGTTCATTGGTCGACATTGTAGTGTAAATTCTAATGTGGGATTCCAATGTGTAGATCGATTGTAACGTGGTAATAATTATCTTCTGATAAAGGACCATTTCTGATTATTCAATATGCCATGTTGTTTGGAAAATTTCATATTATGGTTTACCACTTAAACGGGTTAACTCAGTCGCATGTTCAAATATTTAAAAAAGATTAATTTGAAGGACCCACAACATAGCTGGGCAGAAAAGAAGGATCAATGGAGTCGACCCAACATGGTTGGTATTGACTATTGAGGCTTAGATGCTAATGATGAACCAACATAAATGACCCTATCAGGGACATTTTTTGTGTAATCTTCTATATGTGAAGCATGATTGTGTGCATGCCGCCTTGGCGGACACTTGAGCTGCTGATCCTGGGTGTCCAGCCTATTAGGCGTTTGGGTGGTCCAAGCTGCTGCCTAGGCGGCTGCTGGGCCTATATTGGGCTCTTTTTTTGTTTATTCTTTGTTCTCATTTCCCCATTTCTCTGTTTGTTATGTGCTGTCATTCTTTAATTACAATCTTGTTTTTCCTTTTTCGCATGGTTCACCAAGCAGAACTTTGTTGTTGCATGCTCCTCCACTTTTCAGCATCTTTTTTTTTTAATCCTCAGCTCAACCAAGCAGCAAGATGCTGCCATGCTAATGAACTTTTGAGTTTCAACTTACTGCTGCTCCACCATCATATAGTTTTGTTTCCCCTAATTGCTCTACCAAGCAACAACACTGCTGCTCCACCATCACATGATCTCTTAGTATTTCCTAGTTGTTTTATCAATTCACGACGCTGCTTCTTCACCATCACATTATTTCATTAATCCCCTTATTGGCTCTGCAGCATATTCCTTGCTTGCATATTCATTGTCCTTACTCCCTCATTTCTATATCATGTTTATAAATGTATTTAGGCATTATATTCATACTAAAGTGCACATAGAGTAATATATAAATACATATATAAATGTAACATAAAAAAACGCCTAGGCAGAGCTGGGTGCCCCTGGGGAACAGGAACACCTGGCTGCCTAGCCGCCTAGACAACCTTGATGTGAAGCTCTGTTTGTTCTTTTGTGTGTAGATACTTTGTAGCCTAAGGAGCCAACATGGCTTTCTTCTCAAGAATGAAGATCCAATTTCGGGATGTTGTCAAACCACATTGAATCTTCTTGTGATGGATTTCTTCTCTTGTTAGATCCAACATGCCAGCAAAACTGATTAGATCATGGAATCAAATTTCTCCCAATATATTATATATATTAGTTATATACAAAAGAAGCTGCTTGGGCGCCCACATAAGCAATTTGGCCCATGCACCCGAGGAATCTTGGCTGAAGCAGCTGCCGAAGCCTTTTGTTGTTAAGGAGGTGCCTTTTTCCACTTTAGCCCACTGTATCCTGCTTCACATGACCCTGTTAGTCGAGTGCTTACACTTCAGTAAAACTATACAAATGTATTGTAAATATTACCATGTGACTTGACTACCCTGCTACAAATTTGCAAAATTTGCATTCAATTCCACTTGGGCAATCACAACCATTTGAGAAAAGGCTATTGGAATCCATATCAATAATTAAGTAGCATACATGTATGGTAGGTACTAGGTATAAAGCTCCATTCACATTCATGTTATAGATTACATCAAATTGCATTATATACTAGAAGGGAAACAATTGTTCTTTTCATTATATACACAAGGTTTGGAACATGGCAAGAGGTTTACTTTAGGATAAAAAGTTGTCATTATTACAAACGTTGTTAACACACAAATTAAACATTACAATATGGCTTGATATACTTACTAGAGACAAATGGTAGGAAGTGACTACAACAAAGTTTCCTATTCAGTTTCACAATAGTTTCTGTAATTTGCCTACTGAATAGCTAACAGAAGCTCCAAAAATTCTGGAATTTTTATATGTTATACCTAATGAAGTTTCAGACCTCCAGTAAAAATTTGAGATCATTTCTAGTTACCAATAAATAATTAAAAATCAAACAGTGCACTGCTATATTGCAGTCTGCAGCAGATTCGGTCGAGTTGCAAACTCGACCGACAAACAGGTCTGAACATTCTTCATAAATTCTGATATTTTTCAGTAGTGTTTCTATTTGAGGTATCCAAATCATATCCAAATTTGAGATAAATCAGAGTTACACATAATATACTAAAAATCATTTATCGAGACGCTATAGTCATATCCATTACAACGTTAAATACCCTATTGATTATCTTCAAGTGTTATCTGATAAAGGGGGAGCTTTTTCATGGGCATCACTTCATTTAGTACCATCCAATGCCGATTCAACTCATTTTTGGCTACATCCGTCACAGCTACCAGGTACTGTCTAACTCTTATTCAACTTTTCTTGGTTAGGTTCGTCATTTATCACAGCTTGTGGTTCACAAATTACATGTTACCATCAACATTGCTAGCCTGATCACTATGAATCAAGGCAATCCTTTGATAGTTGGTAAACCAATATTTCTATTCATCCATTCAACATTGTGGTTGTTGAACCCGTCCAGTAGGCTACTTTGGCTATAAATAGACTATTCAAGAAGGATACTTGTACTTCGAGTTCACCCCTTGTTGAGATCAGGGAATGTCTAGTGGTGTTCTTGTCATTTCAATAACGTGGTGTTCTGTTTCTATTTTGTGCTTTTAAAAAAGTATTACTTCTTTTTGCAGCAGGAACCTATTGAGTTCCCTTTCCATTGCTCTTTGGTGGAAGAGACTGTGTTCTTGGTATACAACTTGATTTGGATACTCTGAATTTAGAGTCCCCTATCCTCCTTCCTTCCAAATGTCATAATTAGAGACATGGATGTCAATTTCTAACAGTGATGGGAGAAAGAGGTGACTGCTGGATTCATTTCCCATGGATGTCGATATCAATGATATGGTGGATCATGTTGATGCATGCACATCTGAAGATTTTTAGTGTCCTGATGGTCATAATGTATTTGCTTACACTTTTAGCACTTGACCCATCATCTTGTGGTACTGCAGCCTCTGCTCTTCAAAATGACGAATGAAATTAATTGTCCAGCATAAAATAAATACAACACTCTAAATTAGTGACCTTGATTCTTTTTAATTTCGTTCTAAGTGTTATTAGTGGTATCGTTGCTAAATGAGCATCATGTTTTTGTATTCTTCAAAACCCTATATATGCTATGTTGAGTCATCTTGAAGCACCACTGGAAAGCTAGTCTCATCCATATAGAAATGTCATGATGAATTGAGGTGTGTAAATTATCATCGAGGTGATAAAGGGGAATCTATTTTTGCTAGAGTAACAATCTATTATGGAACTAGAATCATATCTCTAGTTTCCTAGATTTTCTTTTTTTAAGCAAGTGTCCATTCTATTCTGCACATCAATGCTCTGGTTTTTCTTCAGATTTTCAAATATACCTCCTCCATTTCCTGGATTTTCTGATCATACATGATTAGTCACTTTAGAAATATATTGTTATTACCAACTACTCAAATTTGTTGATTAGGGTATAGGTAATATTACCAACAACTCAAATCTGTTGGATATTACTGTATCTTCACAAATGCTAATCATTTAGGCTTTGGAAATATGTATAAAACTGCTTCATGTCAATTGTGCAAAAAACCAGAAGAGACACCCTTACATTCCTTAAGAGAGTGACCCACTACTAACCAAGTAGTCTCGTGCACTAAATACATATGATGCACTCTCTTTCAAACATTTTGAGTTTGTATAAGCTGTTGTTAACTTCCAAATTTTTTATTTTGGTACTAGTTTAAACTGTATATTCTAAACATTACACTAATCTATAAAAGTCCACTGTTATATTCCAATTGTCCTCATATACAAATTGTTTTCTGCATCACTAACTATCCTATTAACTATTTACCATAACGTATGTGTAAACATGATGGCCATTACAATAACTTATAGATTAATACTGAAATGAAAATGAAGGTAGCTAGATAAGTTTGGAAATTAATGGATTCAGAATTCAACTCTGGATTTCCATGGGGTGTTGTTGGGACACCCATCCATGCTAGGAACTATAAGTGTCATGGGTAGATCATATCATTTATAAAGTACAATGATTTTAAAACATCAGCATTCAAACAAAGTTGTTCTTAGTAAATATCTATAATATTTGAAATGTTTTTTATCTTTTATATGTATCTACAATCTTCTTTAATATAAAAGATACAATCTATAATATTGTCAGTGTTATTTGAAATGCTTCTTTTAATCTATAATATCTTTTCAGCTACCATGTTAATAATATAAAAGAATGTAAAAGTTATATTGACAAGAAGCTCCAGCTCCCGCATAGATAGGGTGGGTCACACACAAAAATCAAACAACACTGAATGGCAAATGCGTTACCATACCAGGCCGTAGCACATGGTACAATTAATGACAAAATAACTCAGAATTAACTAGCATTTGTCTCATGTTTCCATTCAAAGGAATATTTTGGCAGAATCTGTAGCTCTTATTCAGTCATGGGGAAAGCTTTAATATAAAAATACATCTAGAATCATACCATGCTCGCTGCACCAATGCTGTTAGAATGATGTTGTACCACTATATTGTGTGGCGTTAATGCTTAGTTTATTTCTGATGTTAGGCTTTATTCTATCTGTATACAGTGAAGGTGATGTCAGCCTCTGTTTTCAAGACTAAAAGGTTATGGGATCTGGGATCTGGAGGGAGTCATCCCTTTGGACTCCCATAGGAATATGACTTCCTCAAAAGAAAATTTAAGCAAGCATCGCAGCTAGATTAGTAAGTCTCCCATAAGGTAATCAGTATAGTTCCCTGCAAATTAGGCTTCAGACCCATTATGTACATATATTTTGTCTATATTGTTTGTCTTTTTGGTATATTGAAATCTGCTCTTATCTCTTTCCAGGTGGCAACCGTATGAGGCATGTCATTGATGAAGAGCACCACACCATTTGAAGGAATATAGAGACATTACAGATCTTAAGAATTTCTAGCATGATATGTTGATTGTCATCAATCTCAAATTTTAGAATCATATGTATTCGTTATTTATATCAATGTTGAGCACACAATGTACGGATAATATTTTGCTTCATTAATAGAAATTGGTTTGAGGTGATTTAACATTTTTATGTGTCATTTTGGTGTTGAAAATTCTTATGATGTCATGTGACTCTTATAAAAATATTGCTTGAGGTTATATATACAAAGTTTTCATTTAAAATTAATTAACATTCAACAAATCATTCAATAAATTAATAACCAAATCATTTACAGTAATCCCTCAAAAATATATTAATGAAGGTCTTTAGTCCCTCAAAAATGAGATCCAGATTGACCATCAAAATTGCATTGATGACGACCACATAGCCCCTAAAAAATAATATTAATGAAGGCATTATCCTTCAAAAATATATTCTCCAGGACCATCAAGTCCCTCAAAAATGTATTTATGAGAACTAAATAGTCCCTCAAAAATGTATTTATGAAGGCTAAATAGTCCCTCAAAAATGTATTTATGAAGGCTAAATAGTCCCTCAATATAACATTCTTGAGGGTCAGTTGGTCCGTGACAATTGTATTCGTGAGGGCCACTGGTATTTGTCACGTGAGTTCTCTTCACGGACCATTTGTGAGGGTCAGACCCACAACCGTCCCTATTTCTGAGGGCCTGTAGAGAGGGGTTTGTGACAGGACTCTCCCGTGAATAATGGCCCAATTTTTTGTAGTGTATCCTGTTTGTGAAGAAGAAGGATGGTTCGATGCAGATGTGTATGGACTACGACATGCTTGACCAAGTGACAGTGAAGAACCATTATCCTTTGCCTCACATCGACGACTTGTTCGACCAGCTAAAGTCAACCACTGTGTTCTCCAAGATGGATCTGCGAAGTGGCTACTACCATATGTGTGTGAAGGATAATGATGTACCGAAGACGACATTCAAAACTCTCTATGGGCATTACAAATTCATGGTCATGCCTTTTGGCTTGAAAAATGCCCCTGCTGCCTTCATGGACTTGATGAACCGAGTGTTCCACCCATACCTTGACAAGTTTGTGGTGGTGTTTATCGATGACATTTTGGTTTATTCTGAGATGTTAGAACAACATCACAAGCATCTGTGGATTGTACTCAACACTCTACGAGAAAATCAACTCTATGCAAAATTCTCAAAGTGTGAGTTCTGGATAAAGGAAGTGATGTTTTTGGGTCATGTGATTTCTGCCGGAAAGTTGTGACCAAGTGGAAAGCTCCAAAGAATCCCTCAGAGATCCATAGTTTCCTTAGCTTAGCAGGTTACTATCGAAGGTTTATCAAGAACTTCTCTGAGTTGGCCTTGCCTTTAACCAAGCTAACGCGAAAGGAGGTCAAGTTCTCTTGGACACCAGAATGTGAGAACAATTTTCATAAGCTGAAGAAGAGCCTGACTTCTGCTCCCGTGCTTGCTTTGCCTATTGAGGGCATACCCTATGTCATCTACACTGACACATCTAGACAAGGCTTAGGGTGTGTTTTGATGCAAGACGAAAAGGTGATCGCCTATGCTTCTCGACAGTTGAAACCTAATGAAGCTAGTTGGCCTACACATGATTTGGAGCTTGTTGCCATAGTACATGCTTTGAAGATCTGGAGACACTATCTGTATGGTGAAAAGTTTGAAGTCTTTTGTGATCACAAGAGTCTAAGATATCTGTTGACTCAGAAGGATCTGAACTTGTGAAAACATAGGTGGATGGAATATCTTAAAGATTACGACTTCACCATTACCTATCATCCTGGTAAAGCGAATGTCATAGTTGATGCTTTAAGTTGCAAGAAGGATGTTGTTTGTGCTGCTCTGAGATGTTCAGTATGGGAAAACCTTGAACATGTGGCTAGCTGGAGACCTCATCCTGTTGAATCAGTGGATGAAGACAAGTTGTGTGTTCATATGGCCAGCTTGACCGTTACACCAACCTGGATCTCAGAAGTCATGGATGCACAGTTGGAGAGTTCTGAGCTTGAGGAGATGAAAGCTTTAACTGAGAAACTACAATCTGACTTCTCTGTCAGAGTGGATGGTGTCCTCTTCAAACAAAGGTTGTGGATTCCTAATGTTGGTGATTTGAGACAGAAGGTTCTGAGTTAAGCTCATGGGTCCAAGTATACTATTCATCCTGGTACAACAAAGATTTATAGGGACTTACAATGAAGCTTCTGGTGGAAGAACATGAAGAATGATATAGCTCTATTCATCATGAAGTGCTTGACATGTCAGCAAGTCAAGATCGAACATCAACGACCTGGTGGTCTTCTTCACCCTCTTGAAATTCCAAAATGGAAGTGGGAGAAAATCACAATGGACTTCGTTAATGGTTTCCCCAAGTCCAAGAAAGGTTATGATGCTGTTTGGGTGGTTATTGATCGGCTTACAAAATCTGCTCATTTCTTGCCTTTCAAAACCAATTACAAAGTTGCAGATATGGCTAAGTTGTACATTGAGTTGACCGTACGCCTGCATGGAGTACCTAAGGTAATAGTTTCTTATCATGACCCAAAGTTTACTTCTCATTTATGGGGTCGGATTCAGGAGGAGATGGGTACCGACTTGCGTTTCAGTACTTCTTACCACCCGCAGACTGATGGTCAATCTGATAGAATAATTCAGATTTTGGAGGACTTGCTTCATGCTTGTGTGATGGATTGGGGTGGTGTATGGGATTGGTATATGCCATTAGCTGAGTTTGATTACAACAATAGCTACCAAGCTAGTATGGGTATGCCACCTTTTGAAGCTCTCTATGGTAGACCATGTCGTTCACCTTTGCATTGGGATGATGTCGGTGAACATTCTCTAGTGAAGACCGATGACATGCAAATGAGGATAGAAAAGGTGCAGTTGATAAAGAAATGCATGAAAGTTGCTCAAGACCGACAGAAGATGTATGCTGATAAGAAGAGGTCCGATGTTAACTTCCTAGTGGGTGACTATGCATTTTTAAAGATCAAGCCTATCCGTTCTATTACTAGATCTAAAGTTAAAGGCAAGTTGAGTCCCCGCTATGTTGGACCATTTGAAATCTTAGATAAGGTTGGAGACTATGCATACCTCTTAGCCTTACCTCCTTCCTATGATAAGATTCATAATGTGTTCCATGTCTATGTGTTGAGGAAGTATGTGAAGGACTCTTCTCATGTGCTTAGTGTTCAGCCTTTAGAGATACATGAGAATCTGACCTATGAAGAGCTACCTGTGAAGATTCTTGACTCCAGAGTAAAGCAGCTGAAGAACAAAGAGATTGAGCTGGTAAAAGTTTTGTGGAAATATCATGGTCTGGAAGAAACCACTTGGGAGTTGAGAGATGAAATGTTACGTACTCACCCTTCTCATTTTGCTTGAGATTTTGAGGATGAAATCCTTTTAAAGGGGTAGAGTGCTGTAACATAATGAATCTTAGATGTAATCTCTATGTAAACCTTTTTCCCAAGTTTCCCTCTCATTTCTATCCTTTATGTCATTTTTGTTTAATTAGTGGAATTTATAGTGGTTTAGTGAACATTTATTCACTAATTGTACCAATATAAGGATTTATGTACAAATACCTCAGTGAAAGCTTAATTACCTTAATTAAGTGCTCTAAACCTTAATCTAACTTTTTTCTATTATTTGAAAACATAAAATGAGGCTAAGTTTCAAATTTGGTTTGATTTGGATGTTGTTTGTGCAAGTTATGCAATTTTAGGTACATTTTGAAGTTTTATGCAATTTACCCAATTGGGGGGTTTTCTTTGCAAATTATCAACTGAATTTTAATCCTTAGATATTCCCTTACTATTAACGAGATTTTAAACCATTGGAGAACCTAGTTTCACCTTGGTTTGATGGTATTTCTTTCCAAGGGCATTATAGGGATTACCCACTTTATAAAGGTGCTTATCTTTAAAAGCTATCAACCAATGAGGTTATTTCTTTCTTTAAAAACGGTGGGGATGGCCTAGAAGGATCTGTGGGCTATTAGGATCAAATTTTGATATCCAAGAAGAGTCCATGAGCTGTCCTCTTGCATGGCCATCAAGCCCTAGGCTAAAGACACATGGAAAGTCCCTTATGACACCTCATGCTTCACCTCTTTCTTTATATAGCCATGTATACCTGACCGGCCTAAATCGCGCGTCCTAAAATTGGAGGCGGATTTGAGGTAGTCAAGCTTTTACATTTATAAACCCGAATCCTTCTAGGCCCCCGCAACTTTGTTTACGGGGTCGAAGTAGATATACGGGGTCGAACGCAGGGACAAGTGGGGTAGTGTTGAGAACATAGAATCGACACGCTACACTCCGTCAGGTATAAAGAGATGATAAATTCCCTAGGAGGGAAGCATAAAGATGTCACGAACAAAACAAGAAAACTATCTCCAAGTGGAGTTACTAGAAAGATTTTAAGGTTTTAAGCATTAGCAGTTTTTAGGGGTTTTCATGCAACAAAAACAGAAGGATACACTCGGAGCTAAGGCGAGGTACGAAGGATAAAACTGCGGTAAAGCAAGCGGCGGTAGGACCAATCATGTGCCCCTCCTCTCGAAGCGGGCACCTCTAACAAGGCATCAGTTCCACTCTAGGGGTCACCGGACTCAAATTAGAGTGGAAAGGTTACTAAAGCAACTCCGTTCCGGGCACTCTCGTACTCCAGAATCAGACCAAACACTAAAGCCACAACACAACTCTCGAAGTTGTTGCGACGGGAAAACACGATTCGGTAGCTAAGCGAAATGTGATCCAAAACATGCAAGCTAGAGTTCAGATAACAAACATAGCAGTCATCCAACATATTGCACCAAGCATAGAGCAGCAAGTAACTAAGCTTTTCTATTTCTATAAGCATTAAAGGTCTTAATTACAATGCATTAGTAAAGAATTAAATAACAGAATTAAAGATATGTGTCGCCTTCTTGATGTAGAAGGACGACAAGCTACAGTAACCATCCCGCCCGACATCGGACAGGGGCCTATCCCGATATATCCGTGTCGGGCGGCACACTCTCTCAAGCGGCACACCGCAACGGGCGACTGCATCGCTCAAGAACCTGGCCGGTACGCTCAAGTCGGGCGGCACGCCTGACAGGCGGAGCATATCGGGTCTGGTGTCGTGCCGGGCATGGAGCTGCGTATCCTACTGCCGGGCACTGGTGTCGGGCACTCGTGTCGCGTATCTACATCGGCCGATATCGGCTCCCAGTGTCGCCCAGTACAGTCCTAGGTGAACCAATCCCCTCCCTGTCAGGATGAGGAAGAGCTCACCTAGTGTCGCCCGGTACGAACACTGGAGCACGATACGCCTGCTCTCGCAGCTTCCTCCGAAGATCTGAAACCTGAAGTGACCAAGCTTGTCCGAACTATCTAAAACTAACCAAGTTGTCTTTTCGGCTCCCTATAGCTTCTATTTATAGGCAGCTGGTTGGGAGAAGATATGGTGCTCGAAGCGCCACGTGTCCTCCTTTCCGCCTT
Organism: Alisma plantago-aquatica; assembly: GCA_963693085.1. Taxonomy (NCBI): domain Eukaryota; kingdom Viridiplantae; phylum Streptophyta; class Magnoliopsida; order Alismatales; family Alismataceae; genus Alisma; species Alisma plantago-aquatica. The sequence continues at coordinate 533,641,124 of OY856410.1, forward strand.
TCAATTGGTGGTCGGCTGACGTGGGTATCGCCCGGTATTGCCCGGCACAAGTAGGTCGGCTGTCAGGCGTCGAGGCGAGAGGCGCCTGCCGATGGGTGGCCGGTATCGCGCAGCACATGGAGTAGTTGTGGCACGCTTGGCTCCCTGTCGGGTAAAGAGGCGTGTCGGGCTTCGGTACCTTCTCGCGCGACATCTTCGCGTCGTGCATCGTCGTATCGCGCAGCCTTTTCGGTTAGTGCGTGTATCGGGCGTCAGGGGGCCGAGACAGTCTTGGACTTATTTGCGGGCCGGAACGGTCTTATTGGTGTTAAATGGGCCAAAATAGGAGGAAGCTCTGCAAAAGATGGAAATATTGGACTGAGAGCGTTGCTTGGCTAATTATTGCGAAAATGCATATAAAAGAGAGGAAAATGGCAGAAGAGGGCAGTTTTGATAACAGAATAAAGGCCAAAAACATCACAAAATTTGGCGTTATCAACTCCCCCAAACTTAGCGTTTTGATTGTCCTCAATCAATATTTAAACTTTATTTGGCGATGCTTCTTCTTGCGTAGTATGCTTCTCAGGCCAAGATGTTAAACAAGTATCGTAATGCCTTTAGAGATAATGTTGCCTCATTACGAACAAAAGACTTCGTCTTTCTTGCCTTATTGTATAAGTAAGATTATTCTCTACAGCTTTGGCGAGACGTTGTTGTATGATTCCGAAGTTAGCTTCCACACCAAACAGCTTTATTTTCGGGGCAGAAAGTTGTGTATAGGGTAGGCTAAGGCTTTTTGGGTTTTTCATTCTTGTCTCCCATCAGTCCATCCAGGTAAGGGTCCGTTAACGGGCAAGTGGTCCCTGCAGTCCAAGCCAGTTGGCTTTAGAGCAGTGATTTCACATCCTACGTACCACTACCCCAGATCTACCATGCCTAAAGATGGGTACTTTTGGAAAAACAAGAGGTGTATATGTATATATATATATATATATATATATATATATATATATATATATATAGAGTCAGGCTAGAATACACTCGAGTGTACGGATCGCACGAATACACTCAAGTGTGTTTGCATATCAAGACTATTTTTGGCAAATTGTAAACTGTTGATCTTCACCGTCATACTATAACTAGGCTACATACAAATTTTGAGCCCATTTGGATGAGTGTAAGTCACTCATCTAAGGGCAACAAAATCGACGCGCGAAACTAATTTGAAATGCATAATGTTTGCGGTCTTCATAACATGAGCTATACATATCCAAATGTGCTCAAATTTTGCGTATGAGTTGTTCATGCGATGTTTAATAAGATCAACGGATTAGATTTTCAAAAAAAATATTTCATCATGGAAAACTACTTGAGTGTATTCCGCTCCGGATACACTCGAGTGTATTCTAGCCTGACTCTATATATATATATATATATATATATATATATATATATATATATATATATATATATATATATATATATATATATATATATATATATTGGGCACAACTCTCATGCTTTTATTCACGCTCATAAGGCTTCTCCCTCTTTTTAGGATGTTTGTCGGGTAAGGGAAACAAAGAGATTATTGCTGTTTGGGCAGCTTTTTCCTTCTCCATACTCGTCTCTTAGCTGTTTGCGAGATTATTGTATTTTTGAAAATTTTGACGAGGAAAAACATAATCTTCTGTTTGTTTGAAGCAGCATTATCAAAAAGATATAACATAACTTGCATCACATTAATCATACAGAAAACAAACTTTGCAAGCAGTAGCATCAAGTTTTACTAATATAACGACTTTGTACATATACATAGGGACAAAAATTTGAAAGGGGTAGATTTTTGAAATTTTTTATATGGCATACATGCGTAGATCAAATATACAGAAAGCTATAAGAGCACATCAGATAAAAATGGGACCCTAAGCGTAGAAAGCTTGAAGAGTTAAAAATTGTTTATACCTCCCTCACTGACACACAGGTACCCCCCCCCCCCCCCAAACTTACTCCACACTCTGGCCCAGAGTGGTGAAGAAGGCAGGGTAAGGTAGTATTTAGCCAGTGAGGGTTAGCTCACTGATGTGCTGCAATATGCTCCTATGAAGTTGCAACATGCCATTGGGAGGTTGTCTAGCGGGTTCGCTGCGCCCAATGAGAGGTTGAGCAGGAGCGTAGACCCTCAAAATTCACTTCTGGCCCACCTTTTCTCCAGATCTCCGTTGTGAACATGAACAAAATGACTGATTATCAGTCCCAGTTCAGTCCCTGGAGTGTGTAGTCAGGGTGGGCCCTCTCCCCTAGGAGGACGGAACCGGAATGCCCCGAACTTGTTCGGAGGCCTTGGTCGCCGTTCTCGTGCTGTCTCTGGAGATGGTCCTAAACCACCGTAGAGACAGGCTGATAACAAGGTGACCCTCCATTTGAGCCATCACATGAAGAAGAATCCATCCCTTTCTTGTTGGTGTCGTTTCTGTCCGACAGTTGTTGCTGATCCCCGCGCTGTGCTTGCTGGCACGGCCGGTGGTTTGCTCCGTACGAGCCATACCTGTTATTCATATTTAAAATTTATTTACACGTTAGGCAGATAAAAAGAAAATCTGTTAAAACTTTGTCTCGCGGTATAACCCCGGGTAGATCCAGGGCGATACGAGATCGGACGATACGAGGTTGCCGCACGATACGACTTGCCGTGCGACACTGGTGTATCGGGCGACAAGCATGTCGGGCGACAAGGTCGCATGAAACAAAGACCCAATAGTAAGACGTGAAAAGCGTTCTGCTCGATATGGGTATATCGATCGATAAGGTCGCCAAAGAGCAACTGCTCGACAGGACGTCACAAAAGAAGAACGTGTCGCCTGACATGGTGTGTCTGGTAGACACCCTCGGCCGTTTTGTCGCGCTTAACTGCGTTGGGCGATATAAAATCGACAGCGCGCGATAGGAAAAATCTGTGTCGGACGATAAGCATGTCGGTCGAGAGGTCTTCCGGTCGATAAGCTTATCGGGCTATACCTTTGCTCATAGGAGCCATCGCCCGATACCACGGTGAAGGCAACTGGCCGACACGGGAGCAAAAGGGCAGACTACTGCATGCGTTACAGGTGGCTAAAATGAGTAAAGTGTGACAGCCCGACACGGTTAAACCACCGTTCTTATTTATAGCCAGCTCGGCCAGGGGCGAAACAGACATCTCTGGGGCACGCGTCGGCCAACGGGTCAGGCGGTTCCCGAGACGATGGTCACATCAATATCATTAAGGGCATTTATTCTCATGCATGATAGGGTGCACGCCGCCCAGGAACGCCAACCATCCCGGCCGTTGCGATGCCCTAGAGACCAAAGCCCGGTACGGGCGGTCCTGCGCGCCAGCTGAGCGGCTGCCCGACACGGTTAAAACTGGCGGCCGATGCTAGATGAAGGAAAAACATCATTGGTTTAGGGTTAAGCCCTCTACCTCAGAAAATTGTTACATCGGTGTCCCATAAAACAGAGTCAGCGCATGTGGCGCATGCACCGACTCGGGCCTTATTACATGACATAAAGTTTGTTTTTTCATCCTACTCTATGAAAGAAGGAAAAACTCAGGCTACCTCCCGAGGAGCGCTGAAGTTCGCGTCGCCAGCTCGACCGGTGTGGGATCATCTTGTTCAACCCTTGGCTGTACCCATATCTTGCAGGTCGATCTCTACTCTCCTGACAAAGGCCTCATCCTCATAGAATCTTTTCACCCTGTGCCCATTCGCTTGAAATACTTTGGTCGGATCGTCCTTGTCGTAAAGCTCCATCATTCCGGATGGGTATATTCTTGACACGGTGAACGGTCCTGACCATCTCGTTTGTAACTTCCCAGGGAAGAGACGAATAGAGGACTTGTATAACAAGACCTTGTCTCCTTTGCTCACATCTTTTCTCCTGAGATGGGTATCGTGCCACAACTTTGTCCTCTGTTTGTACATTTTTGCATTTTTGTAGGCATTCATTCTTAGCTCTTCGAGCTCTTGAAGCTGCAAAAATCTCTTTTCTCCAGCTTTGTCGAGGTCCATGTTTAGGAACTTGATTGCCCAAAGGGCCTTGTGTTCCAATTCTAACGGTAGGTGGAAGGATTTTCCGTAGATGAGACGGTAGGGGGTGGTTCCAATGGGTGTTTTGTAAGCGGTGCGGTAGGCCCAAAGTGCATCGTCAAGCTTCATGGACCAATCTTTCCTTGTTCGGTTGACAGTTTTCTGCAAGATTTGCTTGATTTGTCTGTTGGAAACCTCTACCTGCCCTGACGTCTGGGGATGGTAGGGTGTAGCGATCTTGTGCTTCACTCTGTACTTGCGCAGGAGTGCTTCAAACTGTCTTTCTCCAAAGTGCGATCCTCCGTCGCTAATAACTGTACGCGGGACGCCGAAGCGAGGGAAGATGGTTTTCTCGAAGAGCTTGATAACCGACTTGGCGTCGCAGGTTTGGGTGGCTACCGCTTCTACCCACTTCGATACATAATCCACAACCACGAGTATGTACTGATACCCCCGAGATGGAGGAAACGGTCCCATGTAGTCAATCCCCCATACGTCAAATATTTCAACTTCAATCCAGCTTGCCATTGGCATTTCGTCCCTCTGCCCTATGCTCCCCATAAACTGGCACTCTTTGCAAGCCTTCACAAACTGTGCAGCGTCTTTAAATAAGGAGGGCCAGTAGAAACCTGATTGTAGCACCTTTGCAACTGTTCTTTCACTGCCTAGGTAACCACCATAGGGGGAGGTGTGGCATTGCTTCAGGATGTCCGCGGTTTCTTCTTCTGGTATGCACCTCCTGTATAAGTTGTCGGTGCATCTTATGAACAGGAGAGGATCATCCCAGTAGTAGTTTTTAACCTCCACGAAAAGCTTCTTCTTCTGATTGTACATTATGTCAGGGGGTAGTTCTCCGCAAGCAAGATAATTGCAGATGTCTGCGAACCAGGGTAGGCTTTCCTCTTGGGCTACGGCCAACATAAGGGCTTCATCGGCATAGTCGTCGTTGATAGGAGGCTCTCTCTCTTTCTCAGTCACGATCCTTGAGAGATGGTCAGCAACCACATTCTCTGCGCCCTTCTTGTCGATAATTTCGTGGTCGAATTCTTAGAGTAGTAAGGCCCACCTCAACAGTCTGGGCTTTGCGTCTTTCTTTTGCATTAAGTATTTTATCGCCCCATGATCTGTGTATACTTTGACCTTTGCTCCAATGAGATACGACCTGAACTTATCAAACACGAAGACGATCACGAGCATCTCCTTTTCAGTTGTTGTGTAGTTTACCTGGGCTTCGTCCAACGTGCGACTTGCGTAGCAGATCACCTGGTGTTTCTTGTCTTTCGTTTGCTCGAGGACTGCTCCAACCGCGTAGTCGCTTGCGTCGCACATCAGCTCAAAAGGTAAACCCCATTCTGGCACTTGAAGGATAGGTGGTGATATTAAAGCGTTTTTAAGGGCCTGAAAAGCACTTAGACAATCGTTAGAGAAAACAAATTCAGCGTCTTTTACCAGAAGATTGGACAACGGTTTGGAAATCTTTGAGAAGTCCTTGATGAATCTTCGGTAATATCCCGCGTGCCCGAGGAAGCTTCGCACCCCCGTCACGGATCTTGGTGGAGGAAGCTTGGATATTGCTTCAACCTTGCTTGCGTCCACTTCGATCCCACGCTTCGAGATCTTATGCCCGAGGACGATGCCCTCCCGCACCATGAAATGGCATTTTCCCCAGTTTAGAACTAGGCTGTTCTCCTCGCACCTTTGAAGAACCAACTTCAGATTCTTTAGACAGCTATCGAAGTCCTTCCCATAGATGGAAAAGTCGTCCATGAAAACTTCTACGATGTCTTCTAGAAAATCCGAGAACATCGATATCATGCATCGCTGAAAGGTGGTGGGGGCATTGCAGAGTCCAAAGGGCATCCTTCGGAAGGCATAAGTGTCGTAAAGGCATGTGAATGTTGTTTTCTCTTGGTCGTCGGGCAAGATGGGTACCTGGCAGAAACCTGAAAAGCCATCAAGAAAGCAAAAGAAATCGTGATGCGCTAACCTTTCGAGTACTTGGTCAATAAAAGGTAGCGGAAAGTGATCCTTCTTTGTAGCCTGATTTAGATTTCGGTAATCTATGCACATCTTCCATCCGGTAACGGTCCTAACCGCCACCTCATCACCCTTCTCACCCTTAACCACCGTCATCCTGCCCTTTTTTGGGCACTACATGGATCGAACTTACCCAACTGCTGTCGCTGATTGGGTAAATGATCCCCGCATCTCTAAGTTTTATTACCTCTTTCTTGACGACCTCCTTGAGCAATTGGTTCAGTTTCCTCTGGGGTTGAACCAGAGGCTTGGCAGATTCATCCAAGTTGATGCAATGCATGCACAGGGTGGGGCTAAGGACTTTGATATCATCTACTGAATATCCTATAGCATTCCTGTGGAGCCTTAACTCCTCAAGGAGTCGGTCCTGCTGGTTGCTCGAAAGATCGACGTTTACGATGACAGGGTTCCTCTGTTCTTCGTCCAAGAACTCGTACTTCAGGCCTTCAGGCAACACTTTTAACTCCGGCTTTGGTCTGAGTGCCTTTTCCTGAGGCTCCTCCTCAAGAGAGGCGTACATCACAGACTCAACCACCTTATCTTCTTCTTGCAAATCTTTGTCAGAAAGGTCGAAAAGGTCGAGATGCTTCGCGACCTCAGGGTCTTCGAGGTCGGGATCTTGACAGTTTATATCCCTCAAGAGGGGGTCTACTGTCCGGATATCTTCCTCTACTTCCTCGCATAATTTATTGTAGCTATCGCAAAATTTCTTCCCCTACAACGGCGCCAAAAAGTTGACCGGCCTAAATCGCGCGTCCTAAAATTGGAGGTGGATTTGAGGTAGTCGAGCTTTTACATTTATAAACCCGAATCCTTCTAGGCCCCCGCAACTTTGTTTACGGGGCCGAAGTAGATATACGGGGTCGAACGCAGGGACAAGGGGGGTAGTGTTGAGAACCCAGAATCGACATGCTACACTTCGGCGGGTATAAAGAGATGATAAATTCCCTAGGATGGAAGCATAAAGATGTCACGAACAAAACAAGAAAACTATCTCCAAGTGGAGTTACTAGAAAGATTTTAAGGTTTTAAGCATTAGCAGTTTTTAGGGGTTTTCATGCACCAGAAACAGAAGGATACACTCGGAGCTAAGGCGAGGTATGAAGGATAAAACTACGGTAAAGCAAGTCACGGTAGGACCAATCATGTGCCCCTCCTCTCGAAGCGGGCACCTTTAACAAGCCATCGGTTCCACTCTAGGGGTCACCAGACTCAAATTAGAGTGGAAAGGTTACTAAAGCAACTCCGTTCCGGGCACTCTCGTACTCCAGAATTAGACCAAACACTAGAGCCACAATACAACTCTCGAAGTTGTTGCAACGGAAAAACACGATTCGGTAGCTAAGTGAAACATGATCCAAAACATGCAAGCTAGAGTTCAAATACCAAATATAGCAGTCATCCAACATATTGCACCAAGCATAGAGCAGCAAGTAAGTAAGCTTTTCTATTTCTATAAGCATTAAAGGTCTTAATTACAATGCATTAGTAAAGAATTAAATAACAGAATTAAAGATATGTGTCGCCTTTTTGATGTAGAAGGACGACAAGCTACAGTAACCATCCCGCCCGATATCGGACAGGGGCCTAGCCCGATACAGCCGTATCGGGCAGCACGCTCTCTCAAGCGGCACACCGGACGGGCGACTGCATCGCTCAAGGACCTGGCCGGTATTCTCAAGTCAGGCGGCACACCCTCTCGGGCGGCACGCCTGACGGGCGGAGCGTATCGGGTCCGGTGTCGTTCCGGACATGGAGCTGCGTATCCTACAGCCGGGCACTGGTGTCGGGCACTCGTGTCGCGTATCTACATCGGTCGATATCGGCTCCCAGTGTCGCCCGATACAGTCCTAGGTGAACCAATCCCCTCCCTGTCGGGATGAGGAAGAGCTCACCTAGTGTCGCCCGGTACGAACATTGGAGCACGATACGCCTGCTCTCGCAGCTTCCTCCGAAGATCCGAAACCTGAAGTGACCAAGCTTGTCCGAACTGTCTAAAACTAACCAAGCTGTCTTTTCGGCTCCCTGTAGCTGCTATTTATAGGCAGCTGGTTGGGAGAATATATGGTGCTCGAAGCGCCACGTGTCCTCCTTTCTGCCGTTCAATTGGTGGTCGGCTGACGTGGGTATCGCCCGACACAAGTAGGTCGGATGTCGGGCGTCGAGGCGAGAGGCGCCTGCCGGTGGGTGGCCGGTATCGCGCAGCACATGGAGTAGTTGCGGTGCGCTTGGCTCCCTGTCGGGTAAAGAGGCGTGTCGGGCTTCGGTACCTTCTCGCGCGGCATCTTCGCGTCGCGCGTCGTCGTATCGCGCATCCTTGCCGGTCAGTGCGTGTATCGGGCGTCAGGGGGCCGAGACAGTCTTGGACTTATTTGCGGGCCGGAACGACCTTATTGGTGTTAAATGGGCCAAAATAGGAGGAAGCTCTACAAAAGATGGAAATATTGGACTGAGAGTGTTGCTTGGCTAATTATTGTGAAAATGCATATAAAAGAGAGGAAAGTGGCAGAAGAGGGCAGTTTTGATAACAGAATAAAGGCCAAAAGCATCACAAAATTTTGCGTTATCAATACCCCTTCCCAACTCACAATTTGAAAACTCTTGCTCTCCTTTTCTTTCCTCTAGCTTAGATAGTAGTTCTTTCTGTATTTGGCCACGAAGTTGTTGTCCCAAGGTAATAGAGGGAGCCTACCTTGGTGAAGAAGACTCCTAGGGCTTCCAAATTGCTCTATTAGGGTTTCTAAAGCCCCTCCTTGGTAATTTCGACCAAAACTAGTAAGTTTCCTCCCTTCCTTCCCTATTTTCATCATGTTAGTCTTCCTTACACCTTCTTCTAGGTCGGAACCATGACCATACATGGTAAAACTCCACCTAAAATCCTAAAACATCTCATCTCCATGCTCTTTTGCTAGGGTTTGCACCTCTAAAGTGGAGAAGGTGATCTTTGCTCAACAAAGGAGCTTAGATTGGAGCAACCATACCTTATAATCACGGGATCATTTCTTTTTGGACCTTCTTACATTCCTAGAGGTAAGTTTTTCTCATATATTTCTTAGTACATGCTTAAAACTCATGCTTCTATTTTGAAAATCGATGATTTCCGTCTCTTTTTACCATGTTCTTCTAGGGTTTTGGTTTCTTTCTATTTTACCTTCCCTAGAAGATCTAGTTTGGTTACCTATTCAACTTCAAACCTGATCTTGAGTCAAATGGTGTTTTCTCCCTCTCCCTCTCTCTTTAATTATCTTGATCGGTTTGATGATGTGGCAATTTCATATTGGTCAATATTGAAAAATTCATATCTTCTAAACCGCTTATCAAAATTTGACAAATAAATATGTTTTGGAATTGGAAAATTAATCTCTATCTAATAAAAATATTTTCAAGGTCTGATTTCATGGTTTGACGAAGGGTGATTTTGTAAAATGAATTTAATTCATAAAATCCATAAAAATTACATCTTAATCATCATAACTCCAAAATTAACATAAGAATATGTTTTCTTCATTAGGAGAACCTAATAAGTTCATTGGTGATATTTTAAAAAGCTAAATCCGATTTTTTCTAAAAAGTTCTGAAATTAGGGTTTCTATATATTAATGTGCACTATGTACTCTAATACATGTTAATACATTGAAAATAGGCAAAGTGGAACTTGGACTCAATTAAAGTGGTGAAAGTTAGTAATTGATATTAGTAAGTGAGGTATGTGCATTCCTTACACCCTATGTTGGGATAATTGCTGCCAAACCCTATATTTCCCTAATGAGGCTTATATGAACCCTAAATATTCTATTCTTGAATCCTAATGTTGTTCATGCCTCAAATTAGATTATAATTTATTCTTGTTTGGGTCTTATACCCCACTGCCATGCTTATTGAATATTATGACTACTCTTACCATGACTACTTTTCTAGCATGTGGATTTATGTTCTATTTAATTTATAGTAGCGGTACTTATGTACAACCACCCACAGAGGGCATGTAAATAATCACCCTGGGGAATGTCTTATTCTCCCCATAATATTGTAGGTGACTGGGAATGTCTTATTCTCCCCTCACCTAAGGTTAGAGGTCCGGTAGGTGCCTCAACCCTACTTAGTTAGGTAGGCATAATGATCTTACATGCAAATCCTTTTTGATATAATTGTTAATGGAAAGTTTCTTATGAATATAGCCTCATACTCTTTTTATCTTCATCATATGATGAACCCTAGCCTGTTTTTATTTGATGTACTTATCTTGATATCCTAGATTAGTTTTGTGACACATACGTTGTTTTCTTTCCCCTTTTGTTGGGTGCTTTCCCAACTACCCAGATGCTGGTGCTGAGTAAGGAGAAGGACAAGTTTGAAGGAATTCATCTCAGGAGTAGATCTCAAGCTATCTGAAAGGATGTCTAGGTTGCTATAGTTAGATCCTTTTCTCTTATCTTTTTCTTTTGAGAAAAATCATGTAATGAACAATGAAAGCCATGTAATAGGCTTAGTACTTTTATTTCCACTGCGATTGACATTTTGTAATGTATATGGTGCATGCTTATTTACTTTGAATATAATACATGAATCCCTCAATATCTTTTGTCTTTCTAAAAAGATGGACGTTTTGTACTTCCTTTAAATTTTAGTAAGGAGGTGATCTTGCCTCTTTACAACCTCCTACTCCCCTTAGGCACCCTCCTTGTTCCCTACTCTTCTACATGTTCTTGCCATCCCCAACTATGTGACTGCCTTCCCCATCCTCTCCTAAATTTATCCTTGCTATTCGGCTTCAAGAAGCATCTGAATAGATATAGGCACAGGAGTTGTGTCCTACTGGTGACGTTGCTCCCTAAGTGAGGCTTGTTTCCTGCCATCTTCAAGGGTTGTTTTACTGTCAGGTGATGGTGAGCTACTTGCTAGGGTAGGGTTCTCTCTTCCCTCATATCTTCTTCGACAACATCAGATTTGTTATTTTTAGGGCTATGGGTATTAATGCTTTAGTTTTTTTTGAGTGGGTTTCTTGGTGTGGGGGACCACCGGGTTGCCTTGACTGGGTGTTGATTAATCTCAACTGCTCTGCTCATCCCTTTGTTTATCAAGATCATGCTTGATTTGGGGGAGAGATATGGTAGTTTGGCAGTGGTGGTGGGTTTTTCCCGAGTTGTACCGCCTTCTTCATCCCCCTATTAACATACCCAGGTTAAGTAGCTATACTTGCAGGTTAATGACCTCTGCCTATTTGTGCTTATTTTATTGTCATTTTATCTTGCTTGTTGTTTAAGTGTGAGCGTGTGTTTTCCTTATCATTTGTTTTGGGTTCTGGTTTGTACATGCTTGAGGTTTCCTCTCATCCCTCTAGTTGTGTTTCACTCTACTAGGTGAGTAGAACGACCATTCTTCTTTGCTTTTGGATGGTTTACAATATCTACAAGATCAAGAGTATGTTCCAGTTAATTTTGAGGAGGAGGTTGCTCAGCTGTGCATGTGCTAACCTTGATTGTGGAAAGATTATGTTCAAAAGATGCTTTATCCAGCATGATAGGGAGCAATCTATTCAGAAGTGTCTCATTTGTATCTGACCTTTCTTGCTTGACATTGATGCTCTTCCCACTTCTATGTTACCCTCCATGTATGGATCTCTTTCATTTGTAGATGTTGTATGGCCTTTCACAATTTAATGAAAAATGGTAAATTTAAAAAAAGCATTTTTTAGATTGCATGTGTCTAAAATATCACAATCAAATCAAACATGTAGCATGAGATATAGTAACATATCATCCAATGGTTTATACTATTTCTACAACTACTGTTGATTAGAAAATACATGTCTTCTTTCATTATATGATCTAGGAATGTTGAAATGAGATGACATTTGATACACATTCTATCTAAGGGGTATATATCACATTTGATAGGTTAGATTGTAGTGTGGAGTTGTACAACCATCATAAATGAATATGGGTACATATAAGTTATATGTACTCTGGTACATAATTCTTTCGTCATATATATATTTATATGTGTGTGTGTGTTACCTTCAAAAAGTATTTATGTCTATATATAGGGGGAGATACATTGAGCATGCATTGTCCAGGGATAAAATATCTTAAGTCATCATACTAAATTTAATGATTGGCAACTACGTTCTTTTTATATGTTTTTCTTTCATGTTGGGTGTTGAGAAAGTGGCATACTTGACAAAATTGTTAATACATACACAAGAGATCATTCAATTGATTTGTGAAACATAAAGTTGAAGCTCAATATATTTTTTGTGCATACTTGATGTTGATATACGGTGCAGATAGTAAGCACATTTTCAATATAAATTACAAGTGTCACATTATTCTTTTTTGACATCCTAGAACATGCATGTTTGTGTGAAATTGATGTGTTGATTGTATTTGATTGTAGACGTATTCTATGGCTGTGTATGTTTCTTGATAATGAAACATTTAGTAGAAAATATCTTCTTAGAGATCAACAAGAAACTTTTTCTATGAAAGCAAAAACTACACTATTTGTATAAAGATCACATGATGTCAATTTCAAAGAATGCATGCCACAACACTTTCTAGGTTTTGTCATAAAAAGAGCACCAAGAACTTCATTTTTTGTTAACAAAGATGTTTGATAGACAATGTGGAGTCATTTTTTTCATGAAAATCGAAGTATTTTTACCATCAATTGTTTATTGAAGATTTAATGCAATAGCCTTGCTAGTAGAACATATTTTTTTGGCTTTGTGAGACAAAAAAAGAGTGTCTTGTTGCATTTATGGAGGAAATACCATCAAATCTCTATGGTGCAGACCAAGATTATCAGACAAATCTAATGTGGTTTTAGTTAAATACAACACTTCATGTATCCATGTTAGTGCTTAACATCTAAGTGCGAACTCTGATGTGAAAAATTGAATTTTATCTTCACATAATAGCTCATTATCGATTACATTTTTAAATACAAATGAAAGACAACCTTGTAAAGGTAGAATATGTACAAGTCTAACTTTTATATCACAAACAAATCCAATGCAATTCGCATTGAAACTACTTAGTAATGAGTCTTTTCTATGAGTTGTAACCATGTGTACAAAATCCTAGTAGTCCAAAGTAATTCAAATTTTGTTATGATCTGGAATTTAGTTATTTAACTCTTTTAGATTTGTCGAAAACAAATTGCATATAAAGCTTAATTTCATTCTCTCAAGAGGAACAACTTGCTACCTATCTTACCACCTATGAAGCACATAACATATTATTGTTAGACTAGAAATATTTTAAGCATTTTGTTAATCTATAATAAGAAAGAATACTTAATTAGGTCATTCGAGTGTTTGGTATTTATAGTGTGAGAAAACTAGAATTTCTTATGCATAATCAGATACACCGCTAACAAAAAATTAAACATTTTAATGTAGTTAAATTGTCAATCTTGTTGAACTGGTTTTCAATAGGACTGATTTAGATTAGTATTTGTACTAGAAATTCAGCATTGGCTCCGGTAATGGAACAAGATAGTTACCCATAGATGGTTTATGGCACCAAATGTCAATTGTCATGATCTATAACAGATTGTATTTACTATTAACATTTAAGAAGATCCGAAATTGATACCCGAGGATGATATCCATTTCATAATAGTGAATGCTAGGGAACTTTTTTGGTCTCTTACAATTATTTAACTGTAGTGGAAATAATAATTGTTACTCTATTTGTGGCTCAGTACCGTTTCGTTTGGAAAGTTCTCTTATACCTTAATAATCATTTCCTGATTATAACAGATCTTGATAAATTTCATGTTTGTACCCTTATCATAATACTTTCAGTTCAACTACATCTTGCCTTATTGTGCATTTGATTATTCGAGATTGCATGTGCACTGAACATATTGATTATCGTAACATTTCTTCTTTGTGAGGTAAGTAACTAAGTATTTCTTGAAGTCTAGATACATAGTTTTGTAAAATACATAAAAGATGGAAGTATTTGGACTCCATGTGTCACATGCTTATTCTATTTTGATTGAATGACGTTGCTTGATGTCATTTGACGACATTATAAAGAACTCCACCAAATCTGTGCTCTAATCATTTCTCGTAGGGTTGCAATGAACAAGGAATTTTTCCTCAAATAACGAGCTCCCAGGCAGAAAGGGAAACAAATCACGCAAGCATTGAGACCCCATTCCAAAAATAAAATTGCAGCAATCCATCCCAATTGTCACATTTCCAGTGTGGTAGGATAGCCCAATGATATCAGCAAAGGCTGCCTTGCACCTTGTTTCTTCGGGAGTCCCCATCTTAGCCTGGGTAACCAAGGTGGATATGGCTCTATCCAAAGAAGGTGACATTGCCTCGGCTGCAACACTGTGAAGGGAGGCTACAAAGCATGACGCCACAAGAAAAAAAGCCTTGACATGAGTCGAAAAGTTTGATGCCATTTGTTAAAATCCGTATTTCAGATTTACGGGATTTTATCTGTATATTTCTCCAGATCTAGTTTTCCTTGTGATGTGATATTACCGCATTGGTTCAAGTATTTATGTGAAACTAAGTCGTCCGTTTTCCATTGGAAATAGATACTCGAATGACTAAAACTTGAACCGACCAATAAAGTGAAGAAAGCTTTCCAAGAAATGTATAACTAGTCCAAATCATTTGACGCTATAACTATAGTAATCTAGGTCCCGTTTGGGATTCAGACTGCATCGATTAAGAATCCTGCTATTTGAAAAAAGTTTGTTTGGTTAGCAGAGAGATCAACTTGAGGCGAATTTGCTGCAGAGACACGTGGTTATATTGCATCCTGGTGGCGATAGAAAATTATTCAAGGAACCTGACATCATCGTGCAGCTGTAAGGCAGATTGTTTTCGTCAAATAGAAGAGACAAAGACCGGACAGGAGGAGGCAAAGAAAGGAACGACGGTGGAAGGAAGAAGGGGCATGTATAGATGAGTAGGATGCAGCCGACGAAGGAGAAACAATGGAGTTCGAAAGAGAGTGACAGGGGAAGGAGGAGGGACGCAACAGTGGTGAGGTTGTAACCTGGGGAGGAGCGGTGGAGAAAAAACACGGAGCGGCGGAGAAAAAACACGGAGGAGCGGGAGAATACACAGGACGGAGGAGGGAGGTGGGCCAGGTGGCCGAGAGAGTGAGGCTGTAGGAGAGAGAAGGCGGAATGGAGTCGGCCGTTTCGGAATGGACCACACAGAACGTGGCCTTTCGAAATTACGCCAATACAAGCATGATTTAAAAGGATGCATATGCGGAAGTCAAAATACTACAAATAGTGATCACTGAATACCATAATTAATAACCAAACGGTGACCTTACCATGATTGGGATTTAGAATACATAATTCAAGTACAATCCCTCCGCTAACTACCGCATCCAAACGCCCCCTATAGTACTATAAAAAGAGGGAGTTTGGCAAGTAAATTACAAAAAATACCATCGGTCAATCATATTTTTCTATTTTAACAATGGTTCACTCTCCTTGATTCTATCTTTTTTCTGTTTTTTTTTTGAATTTTCTTCTTAAATTATTTTCTACTAAAAATTTGATTTCTACCTCCCCTTTGGCCCCACTCTCTTTTGTAACTCTCAACTCTTTTTCGTTCTCTCTCCTTCCTCCCTACACAAAACAAACGGATCTCTCTGCCCGTCACGACGCCACTTTCTCCATAACTCCATCTTCAATATCCCACTCCCTTAATTCCATTCAAAACGGTTCCACAATTTCCCCCCTACTCACCCCGCTGGCCCTCTTCGCCCACTCTTTACACCCTCATTGTAACGGTTTGTCAACTTTTCTCTCAACTCCTCATTTCCCCTGACTATATCTCCTCATGTCCATTCTCTACTTTTTTTCTTGCTTTCCGTATATTCCCCTAACTATATCTCCTCATGTCCATTCTCTACTTTTTTTCTTGCTTTCCGTATATTCGCTCGTCTTTATAACTAAGTCTCCTAATTACACACGTTCTCTTGACTAATTCGATGCAAAAAACGGACAATTCTCCTCCCTAACAAAACGCACCACTTGCTTTTCTAAATATGTTTTGTCACCATTTTCAACTAAATCTCCCATTAATACACGTTGTATTAATAAATTAATTGCGAGAATCAAAGTAACTTCCTTTCTACTCGTTCTCCATTATATTTTCAATTAATCATTACATAATTTAAATTACACCATTATAAAAAGAGAGATTTTTTTTGACAAATTACGAACCCATACCATTCTAGCTTCCTCAGTCAATCAGGATACAACATTATAAATTGTTGTACTCTCCATAACTTTCTCTGTTCTTTCCGGTTTTTCAAAGATTTATTTTTTTTGTCAGACAATTTTTCTCCACAATTAAGAAGATAATGGATCCCCTACTGCCACTCCCCGTTCTCTATTCTACTCATAAACCTTCCCACTGTCTTGAAAATGTAACTGATGTCATTCAAAATTTATGTATTTATCAAAATGGCTTTTACATTCACTCTATTGTAAGCGAATGTCTCTCACTCTCTCACATTCCATCCCGACGACCTCTTCAATTCAATCCGGATTTATCTCTCTCCCTCTCTCCTCCTACAAAATCACAAGTCAACAACTCCCCAACTCCCTCTACCTTTAATTGCTCCCACTAAACCCTCAGTAACCTGCTCTCTTCCCTTATCTCCCACTATGCCATTGTGGAACGCTAAACAAACAATTTGGTCAAAGTAAAATTGAAACCTTCACATTATAACTCCCATTACTTATTCCATTAAAATTCATTCTGCCCCACTCTCTCATTATAATCCCATTACGTTTTGTAAACACTCTTCCATTCAACCGTTCCTCAACTCTTTCTCATAGAAACCGAAATTTTTCCTTATCAATTCAACAAATAATTATCTTATAAATTAACGCCAATATCCCTTTTTTAGTGTCATTCATAAACTAGAACCTTCTGGACCCACTATCCATAAACAACGGTGCATTCATGTTAACTTTTTTATTCTCCTGAATACCACGATTCCAATACCTCATCTTCCTATCCACACCACACTCTCCCCATAACGTAATCTCTCTTTCTCTATTCATCTCCTTGTAATCTCTCTTTTTGCATTTCACTTGGCCCACGATAGAGAAAAATAATTATAACAGCACATTTTAAAAGTTTTAAATTTAGAACTAAATAGTTATAGACCATATAAATATGATCTAGAATAGTATAATCAAATATTGAGCAAATTAAAGAGAACTCTTTATTCCTCTCCATGAAAAAATGATAATAGTCTGCCATCAATTACATGTATACAATTATGATAATAATCTATAGTATATAAAAGAAGAATATGTCATTAATAGAGTAAGATTTTCTATAAATAGAGTTTATATATCTTACCATGTTGTCTCATGCAATGATGTTAATATAAAGTAATGAATACAACAATATATTAAAATGAGACATGAAAGATCCATAATCACCTGATTTTTTCCATTTAATTAAGCATCTTACTCTCCAATCAAAACCCTCAACTAACATAACATTGCAACCAACTTGTGTCTATTTTTTATTCCCATTAATTCCACATAGCAATATTGATTAATCATACTATTTTCTTTAGGTTAAGGATAAGTTTTCTTCACATAGTTAAAAAGTGTTGTAAGACATAAACTAAATGTGTTATTATTTTTCTCAAATGTTTTATAGAATTGCCACACAATTATGAATAATAATTATCTTTTATGTGGATAATTCTCATCTATATAATATGGACTCCTTCAAATTTGAACGTGCTTGGGCACGTGTGTGTGTACTAGTCTAATTTAAATTGAACACATGTTACAAAACTGTTTGTCAAGAGTACAAGAAAATTAAGACAAATTTTCAGAATAATTGAAAGACTCCGTTCAACTGCAAGAAACTAGCCATATCTAGATTCTTGCATTGTACAAAGGTGAAATATATGCAACACGACAAATGAATGAAATGTCACTTACCATTGATATTATACTTATTTGTGTTATACATTTTTCAAAGGTTTACAAATGAGGAAATATATTGTTTCAAATGCCACAGAAGGATACAAATAACTATTGTGGTCACATATTCCATTTTCATTTTTGTCCAATAATATGGAAAAATTATGAGAGAACTAACAACACACCACGTTGTCTACACTAACACTCATATAATGTACACGATGGAACAAATGGCATTTATGAGAAAGTTGGGGGTGCGGAGGATCAGAAATAGTGGATATAGATGTGTTGACTCAAGGTAAATTAGGTCAATGTTGACTCACGTCTAAATTGACTAAACCCATGTTTTGATGATGACTAACCATTCCACATATTGGTGTCTAATGTCTCTACTTGAGTGATTTCAGATTAGGCATAGACACACTCCAAATGCCCTAACTTGCGCATCTCAAATTGGAGAAAAGACAAGTCAAAAGTCATACAAGTGCACATTTTTGTAATATGATGTATATCCATTAGAATCATGTTGTAAATCACTTGTAATGATTGTATGACTTGTAATTAAGCTTAGAAAAATATTAGGAGCACTTAGATCAAAATTTAGAGCACTTTAGATGCAACTTCGAAAATCAATTACAGGCACTTGGTCGGTCGAGTTTCCCAGCCTGAAACTCGACCGATTCACCTTGGTCGATTTTCTGAAGATTGCATCGGTCGAGTTGTGCACCCACAAAACTCGACCGATCGGGTAGCAGGCCATTTCCAGTTGAAATGGTCGGTCGAGTTTCTTCAGGACAAACTCGACCGATCATCTGAATATCAGTTTGCCTGTTACTTGATCGGTCGAGTTACACCCATTAGAACTCGACCGATTGCACTGTACGGAAAAGTGCAGAAAAGTGTTTCTAGCCGTTTTGGAGTTACAACAAGTGAAAATATATCCGTTGCAAGCCACAAAATGGCTATTTTTCATTCTTAAGTGTTCCCAAAGGTTAAGAGGCATCCCCAACTATAAATAGGACCCCTTGGGCTTCATTCCAAGGTTGAGCATTCATTGCAAACTCTTTGTGAGGTTCCTATTCTATAGTTGAGTGCTTCCTACAGCCTCCTCTCTCTCTCTCTCTATGCTTAATCACTTGCTACATCCATTAGAGTGAGTAGGAGATTTGTAAGAGAGCTAGTTTCTACTTGTATATCTTGTGAGGCTCTCACTTCCACCACCTCCCCATCTCTCATTTGCAATCATGAAGATGAAGGTTCTCTCTCTTGTCCAAGAGAGGTGAAGAAGAACAAGGGAAGGCGTCCCTTGGTGAAGATCAAGGCTAAAGACTTGGAGCTAGAGTGGGTAAGCCCTTGGAGAAGGCAAAAGACTCAAGCTCAAGTGGGTAAGACCTTGGTGAAAGCTTCTCCGAGAGAAGGTGAAGTCAAAAGCTGAAGATCCAAGAAGAGTGGGTAATTCCTACAAGGCCGAAGACTTGTGCAAGAGTGGGTAAGTCCGTGGAGAAGGCCGAAGACTCTTACAAAGTGGGTAAGTCCTTGGTAAGGTTGAAGACTCTTTGTCTTGGATAGGTAAGTCTTTTGTTTGGTCATACATTGTATGTCTTATGAATGAATATAAGAGTGCAATAGTTTGGAAGTCCTAGAGGTTGACCTCTCTAGGAAAGTGGACTGACACACTTCTAGTTTGAAGTGTGGAACCACTCTAAATAGCTTGTCTATTGGTGTATGTTCAATCTCTCTTATCCTTGCTATGCATGATTTAGTTGCACTCAAATTGCCTATTTAGCAACCTTATCTTGTCATATATCTTGAAGGTTTAATGAATTTTGTTTAAGTGCTTTCAGCTCTATTCACCCCCCCTCTAGAGCATCTAATCACCCATCTAGGATCCAACAAGTGGTATCAGAGCGGGTCTTCTCCAAGCATACTTCAACAAGTAGGAGAAGATGGGTGACTACCTAGGAGGGAGACTCTCGACCAGCCTTCCAATCTTTGATGGGAGCAACTTCCTCTATTGGAGAAGAAGAGTTCAATTCTACATCCAAGGATCAAGTCTCGAGATGTGGCAAATGGTGAATAGCCCATACATTCTACCAAAGACAAATATTGAAGAATGGGATGAAGCCACCTTGATGAAATCAACTTTGAATGCTAGAGCCATGCACATCCTATATGCCTCCATGACCCCCACCGAGTTCAACTGGATTTCCTCTTGTGAGACGGCCTATGAGGTATGGAGAAAGCTTTGCATCACTTATGAAGGGACAGATCAAGTGAAGGAAAGCAAAGTCTACATGCTCAAAGGGTTGCTTGAGAACTTCAAGATGGGAAAGGAGGAGAGCATAGCCAACATGTACTCAAGGCTCAACACCATCTTGAATGATCTTGTTGTTCTAGGACATCCTATGTCTAGTGGAGAGATCAACTCAAAGATCCTTAGAACTCTCCCCAAGAGGTGGGAATCCAAGGTGAATTCCATTGAAGAAGTAAGGTCTCTTAGGGATATTCCTATTGAAGGGCTCATTGGAAATCTACAAGCACATGAAGCTACACTTGACAAGAGGGATGAATTAGAAAGACAAGAGGAGAAAGAACTCAAGAGAATGAAGAAGGCTGAAATCAAAGCTTAAATCAAGGCTATTGTTGGTCAAGCTTCTCCATCCTCTCAAGTTGAAGAAGATGCCATGTACTCCAAGGGTAAACTCTATAAAGGAAAGTCCTCCTCCATCTGGTGATTCACATGTGGAAAGAAGGGTCACTACAAGGAAGATTTCCCACAAGGCAAAAAGACCCATCTTCACAAGAAGAAATGGCAATCAAGCTCAAATGGCTCCTCCAACTCAAGCTCAAGTGAAGATTCATGTGAAGGATCAAGCTCAAGCTCTAGTGATGAAGGAGAATGCCATTTTGCTCTTATAGCATCAACAAGTGAAGACTCAAGTGAGGTAAATCTGGACTCTTTAGATAAAGAATCTTTAATTGCTATTATTCATGATATTTGTGCCTCTTATAAGTCTTCTAAAAAGAAAAAGAAAAAGCTTGCTAAAATTGTTGATAATTTGCATATAGAACTAGATGATCTTGAATATGCTAATTCTTGGTTGCTTATTGATAAAAATGATTGTCTTAGCCAAGTAGACTCTCTTAAACTTGAAAATGCTAGTTTACTTGATAAGGTTAGATTTCTAGAAGCTCAACCTCTTGTGCCTAGTTCTAATAAAGAGCATACTTTAATTGTTGATTCTCTCATGCATGAGCTTGATACTCTTAAAACTGAAAACGTAGAACTCAAGCTTATTGATGATGCTAGGAGAGAAGAAATCTATTCTTATCAAAGAGAATTAGTGGTGCTTAAATCTGAAAATGCCTCCTTGCTTGCTAAAATCAATGGGCATGGATCTTGTTCTAGTTCTACAAATAGAGAGAATGATGTTGCTGCTCTTCATATTGATAGAGATTCTTATTCAACTAAATCTCTTTGCTTAGAAAATGATCTTTTGCATGCTAGAGATAATATTAATCAATTGTCTCCGACTATTGCTTCTCTTAAGCATGATAATGACAGTTTGAGATTATCTTTGCAAAGATTCTTAGTTGGTAAAAAGAGTCTTAATGACATCCTACACCATACTACTAAAAAAATTGGTAGACATGGTTTAGGATATGATAGTAGTCAAGGGAACAACAAAGATAAATGACCTCCATTTTTCCTGGAGAATCCTCTAGCTCCAAGACTATGGGCACATGCAACTATTGCAATGAATTTGGTCATTATTCTAATTGTTGTCCTTTTAGGAAAGCACCCAAGAGCAATAGGATTTGGGTTGCTAAACTAACCCCTCCGGACCCAAAAACATGATTGGGGACCATTTCATCTTTCTTCTTGTAGGTACTTGCAAATGGATTGACTTGAGCTATTGAACTGGAAATTGACTTCTCAATCCACATAAAAGAAGAAAGGTGAGATGTGTAGAGGGTGACAACAAGTGGAAAAGGAAATGGTAAGCACAAAGGTAATGTTTTCTTGCTTATAACCTATCCTAACTTGTTTTTGTCAAGTTAGTGTGCACTATACATATGGTTTTTGAGTCAAAAGTGGCATTTTGTGATTCTCTTCACACTCTTGCTCAAAAATTGTTTCTAATGCTTCTATAGTGCATTACTAACTTGCTTAGACATGTTTGGATATGGTTTGTATATTTAGCATGCCTTTAAATATGTTTTCATGAAATATATGTGCTTTTTGACAGCTGGGCTGTCAGTCGAGTTTGCCCTATTGAAACTCGACCGATAGGCACCAATGGGTGTTGCCAGCAGTTGTCATCGGTCGAGTTGTCCATGCACAGAACTCGACCGATAACACTGTGCACAGAATATACATTTGGCTTTTTGAGTGAGAATTTCCCTCTCAACTAGATTTTCTCAGCCAATAGCCTTATTCTTTGGCACTCCTTTGGCACCTTTATATATGCATATTGCCATGTTCTAAATGCCTATCTTGCTTACAACTCTATCTCTCTAATTGCTCTAAATTGGTATATCTATATCGTACAATAACTTGTTTTGAGTTGTTTTGCAGGTTTTGATGATGATCTGTTTGGATCTATTGGTTGTGTTTAAAATCGCTTCCGTTGTACTCTAACTTGCTACATCTCTATAGGTGTATATCTTGTTTTGATAAAACCTTGAGGTTTATAGGGGTAATCATCTTGTGGTAAGGATGCATATCTAGTGAGTTATATCCTTTCATGCTTCTAAAATTGCATATCTCTTTGTTTGGATATATCTCTACATCTACTCATAGCTTGATCTATCTTGTGTATCTTTTAGTATCTCTTGCTATGATCTAGATCCTACTAGTAGTCCTAACTTGTGATATCATCTACTAGTAGTTCATATACATGTAGTTCTAACCCTTCTTATAATTGGAATATTTTCTCATCTATATGCTATGCTTGTATCTTGTCTCATACTTGCTCAAGATTGTTCTTTGAATTGCATATCTACTATCTTGAGTTGCTTGCATAACATTGTGATGCAGGGTACATAAATCTACATTGTATGTAGAAATTGGAGTGTTTTTGGATTTTATGCAGGTTTTGCTCCAGTTTCAGTTTTTGGTGCAAGACTAGTGTTTTTCATGAAGAAACGACCTTCTGAGAAAGACTCATCGCTTTGCCATGAGCTCCGATGGTTTTTGGTCAAATTCCATCATCTTGAGGGTCAAAATTGTGATTTATTGTTTTTCTGCAGCACTTTATCTTGCATTTTTGGGTTGTTCAAGTATATGTTTTAACTTGCTTTTCTTTCTATGCTTGGACAAGACCCTATTTGTGCTCTTCTACTCTCCTTATATATATTTATGTTATCTCCTTTCCTTTTAACAAGTGATGGTTCTTATTTCTTCATAACCCCTCTTTTTGAAATGACAAAGGGGGAGAAAGGTATGTCGTCTTTTAAAAGAGGAAGAAGGCATGTCTTACATGAAGAGGAGAAGCATGTCCATGTAAAGGGGAGAAGGTAAAGGGGATGAGACATATATGAGTAGAAGACATAGTTTCTATAAATGTTATGACAGCTCCATGTGCATCAATTGAGGGGGAGCATATGAACTCCATTCCATTAAAACCCCTAGGTTTCTCCAAAGGTATGAATTTACTTAAATGCTTTCAATACATTTATGGAATGGTTTCTCATCTTCAAAAAGGGGGAGAATGTTGACTCAAGGTAAATTAGGCCAATGTTGACTCACGTCTAAATTGACTAAACCCATGTTTTGATGATGACTAACCATTCCACATATTGGTGTCTAATGTCTCTATGTGAGTGATTTCAGATTAGGCATAGATACACTCCAAATGCCCTAACTTGCGCATCTCAAATTGGAGAAAAGACAAGTCAAAAGTCATACAAGTGCACATTTTTGTAATATGATATATATCCATTAGAATCATGTTGTAAATCACTTGTAATGATTGTATGACTTGTAATTAAGCTTAGAAAAATATTAGGAGCACTTAGATCGAAATTTAGAGCACTTTAGATGCAACTTCGAAAATCAATTACAGGCACTTGGTCGGTCGAGTTTCCCAGCCTGAAACTCGACCGATTCACCTTGGTCGATTTTCTAAAGATTGCATCGGTCGAGTTGTGCACCCACAGAACTCGACCGATCGGGTAGCAGGCCATTTCCAGTTGAAATGGTCAGTCGAGTTTCCTCAGGACAAACTCGACCGATCATCTGAATATCGGTTTGCCTATTACTTGATCGGTCGAGTTACACCCATTAGAACTCGACCGATTGCACTGTACGGAAAAGTGCAGAAAAGTATTTCTAGCCGTTGTGGAGTTGCAACAAGTGAAAATATATTTGTTGCAAGCCACAAAATGGCTAGTTTTCATTCTTAAGTGTTCCCAAAGGTTAAGAGGCATCCCCAGCTATAAACAGGACCCCTTGGGCTTCATTCCAAGGTTGAGCATTCATTGCAAACTCTTTGTGAGGTTCCTATTCTATAGTTGAGTGCTTCCTACAGCCTCCTCTCTCTCTCTCTCTAAGCTTAATCACTTGCTACATCCATTAGAGTGAGTAGGAGATTTGTAAGAGAGCTAGTTTCTACTTGTATATCTTGTGAGGCTCTCACTTCCACCACCTCCCCATCTCTCATTTGCAATCATGAAGATGAAGGTTCTCTCTCTTGTCCAAGAGAGGTGAAGAAGAACAAGGGAAGGCATCCCTTAGTGAAGATCAAGGCTAAAGACTTGGAGCTAGAGTGGGTAAGCCCTTGGAGAAGGCAGAAGACTCAAGCTCAAGTGAGTAAGACCTTGGTGAAAGCTTCTCTGAGTGAAGGTGAAGTCAAAAGCTGAAGATCCAAGAAGAGTGGGTAATTCCTGCAAGGCCGAAGACTTGTGCAAGAGTGGGTAAGTCCGTGGAGAAGGCCGAAGACTCTTGCAAAGTGGGTAAGTCCTTGGTAAGGTTGAAGACTCTTTGTCTTGGATAGGTAAGTCTTTTGTTTGGTCATGCATTGTATGTCTTATGAATGAATATAAGAGTGCAATAGTTTGGAAGTCCTAGAGGTTGACCTCTCTAGGAAAGTGGACTGACACACTTCTAGTTTGAAGTGTGGAACCACTCTAAATAGCTTGTGTATTGGTGTATGTTCAATCTCTCTTATCCTTGCTATGCATGATTTAGTTGCACTCAAATTGCCTATTTAGCAACCTTATCTTGTCATATATCTTGAAGGTTTAATGAATTTTTTTTAAGTGCTTTCAGCTCTATTCACCCCCCCTCTAGAGCATCTAATCATCCATCTAGGATCCAACAAGATGGAAAAATAAGGGCATAGAGGGAGGAGGAGACCTAATTAAGTGGAGCGAGAGAGAGTAACACAGTGATATATAGGGAAAGAAAAATAGAGGGGAAGAAAAGGAGCTCGAGACAACATGTAAAATTATTGAGAATAAAATCTTCTACATAAAATAGAGAGGGAACGAATAAATATTTGTAAATGTAACTACGGTTTATTAATTTTTTCTAGTTTGAATAGATAAAAAGGAATATAAAGATATAAAATCTATTTTTTTGAAGAAAATCATGGTTCATGATATGTCTACAGACATTCAAAATAAAACTGTACATGTGTTCAAAAAGTGAAGTGCATAATACAAAATGCAATTTTAGTAGTAAAAATATTAGTATATTCATATTCTCCTTACAATGTTTATGGTGAAAATGGGTTGTTCGTGGTGTATTGTACAAGAAATCATTTCTAGAGAATCATTTTGAGGCAAAGTGATGTTTCTTTTAGGCAAGATATTACCACTATATAAAGAATAGAGTTTAATACAATTAGGATTCAAACCTTTATGGCACACATATATGCATAGTTAACGTGATAAATGAAAAATATCAACTAGTATGCATATTGCGATACACAATTCATTGTATTTTTATATCATGTTGTTCGTTTACTTGTTTTTATATCACCATTGTCCGTATGCGAACTATATTGTTTTTATTAATTTTTTGAATTATTATCAATATGTTTTTTATTCTATAGATTTATGTAGTGTCAACTATTATATTTCTTTGTAATATACTTATGTGGGGCACTAGGTCTATTTTGAGATATACTTTGTAGTTTTCCTAACATGAATTTATTCATAAAGCAACCCTTGAATTTCAAATCTGATTTTGTAATTTTGATCGATAATTATGTTCTTTGATCAAATTTTTTGTAGCTAAGTATGCTCATTCAAATAACCTTAGAAATTTTTAAAAACTAGTCTCTCAATATATTTCCAAAAACCTCCTTGGTCTCTTTTAAATAAATTCATAAATATTTGAGTCCAAACATATTGAATAGACTTTTCACGAATCAAGTATATATTTTCTGAGTAACTAATGCTTCTTGAAAAATGGAAACTAGTAATCATGTTGACATATGGAACTAATAAAATCATTTTTGGGAGTGATTAGATTAGACTTTTGATATATATAACTAGAGATATTAATGATTTTACATTTTAGTTTACTAGAAATTATACCCATGGTTAAGATCTCATAGAA
Organism: Alisma plantago-aquatica; assembly: GCA_963693085.1. Classification (NCBI taxonomy): domain Eukaryota; kingdom Viridiplantae; phylum Streptophyta; class Magnoliopsida; order Alismatales; family Alismataceae; genus Alisma; species Alisma plantago-aquatica. The sequence continues at coordinate 533,667,728 of OY856410.1, forward strand.
TTTGGATATTTCATTTAGAAGTTACAAAATTTGGGATTAACAAGTATATATGTGGTATTATTTGTTATTATTTAGATTTATTATATGATAGACAACTAAAACCTAGAAAAAAAATCCCCTTTATTTAATGACACTACCAAATGCAAGGAATTGGTGACAAGGCATTTCTTCATCATTAGCTAATGCGAGATCACATAATAAATCCCATGCCCTTCAATTTTCAATTCTTCAATCATGTGACATGGATGGGTGTGACCAAGATATCATACTCTTTTAGGATGGACAAATCCCATCTACATCACTCACAGTCATCCCTATGTTTCACAATGCACCCAAACATCATGTTTGTGACAACCCTTATTCAAGGTCATGTTGGATGATGTCAAAGTGCATCAAACAATATTTGATGAGTGTAGTGATTTTAGGTCTAAGAACCATAATCACCACCATCACAATGAGAGTTGATTCTGACTACTATTCAATAGTTTCCATGCATCACTATCAAGGTGGATTTGTACGATAAACTTTTCTCTAACAAGTGCTTATTTGTTTGACTTGATGTCACATATCATGACTAATGAGATTCTGTCATCAACCAACACACACTCTAGGCTTATGTGTTATTGTTTTCTATCACTTTACACAATAAAAACCGCTAGGAACACAACAAGAATGTATATAGTTTTTTTCATTTGTATGATCTCATTGTTTAGGTCCTCAACCTGAAGAGACACGTCATCGAGTATCATCATTACTTAGACATCTAATGTGTTATATCATTATTTCATTATTGAACAAAAATATAGATGAAGATTGACTTTATTATTAATCAAATCATTTTAAAAGATGTGCCATCAAAATTATCATTTGATTGTCTCTCTGGGCATACATACCAGTAGATTATACATCAACACCTATTTATGTTTAATACATAGCTTTTACAAGCAATTAATTTTTAAAATAGTTCAAATACAACATTTGTTTTCAATATTTAGTATAGAAAGACAATAAAAGCCAAAATGAAAATACATAAAAGAGACATTGAAGAATCCCAAAGTGATTTTATTTCCAAGGTTACTCCACTTACATAATCTAGTTCGTTTTGCTTTGTATACTTAAAGTGAGAAATATAGTAACATCAAGAAATCTCTAGCTTGTAGTATGGTATCTTTTATGATATGTTGTATGGACTATAGTTAAAATGTACATATATAAGTAAAATGTTTGTTGAACTTGTGTACTCAAAGAATTTAATTTTAATGAAGGAGTTTCAATCAAAGAAGTTCTAAATAAGGTAGACTTAAAAAATATTATTGCATTGATAAAATCAATTTCCTATGTAATATTGTATGTCAATTACCTATTACATTCAATTTTATACAAGTGAAAATGCAGTACAGATGAAAACTTTACATACACAATACTCTACTTGTTAACTTAGCATATTTCACATGGTTATGTACGATATAAACTCATTCAATAATGATGAGCAAACATATGAATGAAAGCATTTATTTTATATTTTTGCCTAACGTTCATGTAGGAAAAGCAACTTTGTTACCAACATGTAAGTATATAATAATAATATTCTACTATCGAATTATATATAGTAGTTACTAGGTAAATATCCATTACATCACCTTAAATAACACACTGAACTTGGCAGAAAAGAAAAGGAGAAGTTACTGAAAAGAAGAAGAAATAACTCAACTTCATTTAAAGAAAAGGACAATCATAGTTCACATTAGAAAAGGGAATCATGAAACATATTTATGAAAAGAACCAAAAGAGTCTCAACAATTTCTAAAACTGTTATCAAAATTTATACAATATTATGTCGTGGAAATAACCTTTAGCTTCTATACACAAATAATTTCTTACATTGGTTTTCTAGTTCCAAATTGATTTCGGATATAGATCTACCAAGATCCTCAATAGTGTTGTATTTGAAATTTTCTAAAGGCATGTTTAATATTGAAATATATAGCATGTTCTCCTAATTGAAATCATAATCCAAGACCTTAAATAGAAATTGAAAGCATCAACTGAATTTGTTCCATGTAATCCTCAATGCGTAGATATTGGCATCATAGTTTGGTAGGGAATGACAAAAAATAGAAATGGGGAGAATGACATGTATCATTTTGCAAATACCACACAATAAACATTTTAATAAATAATTAAAGACTTAGTCATCCTATGAGAATATGTCATTTTCAATCCTTCAAAAATTGATGTTTTTCTTTGTTGGACATTATTATCATTATCTACGTTCCAATGTCCTTATCAAGAAAATATGTTGTAGATGAATTGTTTTTTTGGGATGCCTTATTGTCAGAGTTCTACACACAAATAAAGTCTTACAACCATTGGAATATCAACATTCCTGTCTGTTTTTGTTTTGGCAAAAGAGCAACCTTATTAGAACTTTTGATGACTTCTTCCCCAACAAACAAGTTATGCATGATTTAATTTTCATCATTAAATGTGTCAATATTACTGATTCATCTCAGAGAGAGAAATTGAAGACTATATTAATATCAATCTAATATGATACAGAAAATAAAAAACAAACCGTCGGTAAAGTTGGTAATTAATGATTATTTTTCTAATACAAAACCTTACAAAAATTTCTTCTAAGAGAACAATAATTTTTTTAACATATATGACATACATAAAAGAAATATAGGAAATTCTGTGAATAATCTAAATCAAAGTTATAGGTGTATGTAGTTAATTATGCAACATCGACATGTTTGAAGATGTTTCTTTTGATATGAGAAACAATCGATAGATAGAAGAAAATGTTAAAAAAATTGTAACACATGATATGCATACTAGAAGGCCTCTCTCTCTCTCTCTCTCTCTCTCTCTATATATATATATATATATATATATATATATATATATATATATATATATACACACACACACACACACATACATACATATATGTGTGTGTGTCCCCTACATTCAAAAAGTATTTATATCTATATATAGAGGGAGATACATTGAGCATACATTGTCTAGGGATATAATATCTTAGGTTGTCATTCTAAATTTAATTATTGGTAACTACGCTCCTTTTTATTTGTCTTTATTTCATGTTTGGCGCTGACTAAGTGCCATACTTGACAAAGTTGTTAATAGATACACAAGAGTTCATCCGGATGATATGTGAATATAAAGTTGAAGATCAATATATTTTTTGTGCATACGTGATGTTGATATACAGTGAGATAGTAAGTACACGTTTCAAATAAAAATTGCATGTCACATTTTTTTTGATATCCTACAACATGCATGTTTGTGTGAAATTGATGTGTTGATTGTATTTGATTGTAGGCTTAATATATGGTTGGGCATGTTTATTGATAATGACACATTTAATAGCAAATATCTACTTATAGATCAATAAACAAATTTGTCTATGAAAGAAAAAACTACTCTATTTGTATAAAAATCATATGATGTCAATTTTAAAGAATGTATGCCACAACTATTTCTTGGTTTTATCATAAAAATGTCACCAAGAACTTCATTTTTGGCTAACAAAGAAGTTTGATAGACAACATAATGAATATTGAAAGATTTTTCCATCAATTGTTTATTGAAGATTTAATGCAATAGCCTTGCTAGGAGAATATACTTTGTTAGTTTTATAAGAAAACAAAAGAGTGTCTTGTTGGATTTATGGAGGAAATAACTTTCAATTCTGTATGGTGCCTACCTAGATTATCAGACGAATCTAATATGGTTTGAGTTAAATACATCACATCATGTATCGATGTTAGTGCTTAACATCTAAGTACAAACTCTGACATGAAAGATTGAACTTTATCTTCACATAATTGCACAATATCGATTATCTTTTCAAATACAAATAAAGATAACCTTGTAATGGTACAGTGAATATGGACAAGTATAACTTTCCTACAACAAAGAAGTCCAATGCAATTCACATTAAAACTTCTTAGTAATGAGTCTTTTCTAAGAGTTGTATCCATGTGTACAAAATCATAGTTGTCCAAAGTAATTCAAATTTTGTTATGATCTTGAATTCAATTATTGAACTCTTTGAAATTTGTTCAAAACAAATTGCATATAAAGTTAATTTGATTGTATAAAGAGGAATTGTTGTTAATTTTGAATTACGTTGTTACTTGCAATAGCGATAGTTGCAATTAAATTAATAGTTAAAGCCAATCCAGATAAGAAAACGTAGAATAAACCAATGTAGGAGAACAAAAGTAAATAAAGTTAGGATGAAACCAGGTCATTCGTTGAGAAACAAACATGATATACTTAAAGAAATCAGTGTCTTACAACCCTTTTGGATAGGCGTTGTTCTTCCAGCCGACCCAGTACAAACCTGAAGAAGAGACGTCCCACTCGTATTGACAATGAATGCTGCAGACGAACCAGCACACCACCAGTGTAACTCAGCAACTGCAGGAACCACCGCTTGATAGGTTGCACCTTAGAAGGAAGGATGCACAAACTTGCTACGTCCTGGAGAAGATCTCCACGTAGCACCACAAAAGTGAAGTCGGCAGAAAGACTTCAGATTTAGGGTTTGCAAACACGCACTCGAATGACTGACGGCTGTATGTTCGAAAGATGTGTTTAAACCTAATGACCAAATACATATGTATAGCCTTACATGCCCCAGTAAACTTATTCCTGTTAAGATGCGACTACTCGATTTTTCTTGTACACATTATAGAAAATTCCAAAAAAGAGACACTTTCCAGTTAGGATTAATAAATATGAATAGGGAAGAAACAATTAATTAAATGAATAATTAATTACGTAGTTGTATCCTAGTATAAAAAGAAGACTGAACACAGAAGATATTCTCCACAATCCACAATCCACAAACCACAAGCCACAAGCCACAAGCTACAAACCACAAGCCACAAGCAACAAGCCCGAGCCCGAGCCCGTGCCTAGTCCAGTCAGGCGAGGCGTGGCGTGGTGCGCGCGTGCATGCGTGTCTATTGTGGTCACCATACCAACCAAGGAGGTGAGCATACCCTCCTCCTAGGACCCTTGGAAAATAGTATCCCATGTGATCCTACATATAAGGACCACAAAAGTTCTAAGAGTGAGTAATATGTGATAAAATTTCTTTTCCATTTGCACTAGAGAGAAAACTACCTCTCTCACATGTACTAGTTGTACTACATTGGGCTTAACCCATGCTAGAAATATGGTTGTAGCATCCATATCTCTAACAAAACCTCCACAAAAGTCCAATGTGTAGTGTGCTCTACCATTCAATCCTCCATATTGTACTTTCAACAGATACCTTTCGGTTTGAATCTAACTAAGTTATCCAACTGTGACCCCCACATGAACTAGGTGAACAAAAATCTTGAACCTGAACCTTGAGTGCAAAAGTATAGGTTGGTAACAACACAATAAAGACATGGTAGAAAAGAAAACAATGCATTACGGCCATGCATACAAAATTTTATGTCATGATTGTTAATAGAGCACAACCCAATTCTCTTGTTGCGGCCTACACAATATCAATCATTTAGTTGGAGTCTCTAAGGATGTACTGCTAACATCCTGCCTAAGAATTAACACTATTTAGAGACTAATCTCTTACTAACTTACAGTCTTGACACTAATAACTTTCCCATGGGATAGACACACAGATGCAGGGAGCATCAAAGTAACTACATAGTGTCATCCAATTCACCCGACAACTTATTATTACCATATTGAACCCAATTTGTGAGATCTCCACTCTGTTGGGTTGGGTTGCTACTTCCTATGAATAATGAGGGGTTTTAGTCCCATCCCAAATCTGGATTTTTCCACTAAAGCTAAGGTAAGACCTTTAGTGAAAGGATCAATTATATCTTCTTTCGTACCGACATAGTCTACAACCACAACCCCATTAGACACTAACTCCCTTACATACTTGAGTCTGACTTGGATGTGTCTACGTTGTTTTTTATTGTACTTGTGACTCTTTATCTTGACAATAGTTGTAGTGATGTCACAGTGATATAAAATTTCAAGAAGTGGCTTCTTTACCATAGGTAAACTAGATGTAAGTCCATGTAGCCATTCAGCTTCCAATCTAGTTTTATCTAAAGCACACAACTCTGCCTCAAAAGTAGATCGAGACAATATAGTCTATTTCTTAGACCTCCAAGAAGTAGCTCCTACTCCCAACAGGAATACATATCCTAAGACACCATTACTCCTAGAGTTGATGGCAATCCAGCTTGCATCACTATATCCTTCAACTATAGAAGGATATTTGCCATTATGCAGCCAAAGAGAACAAGTTCCCTTAATATACCTCAAAACTATGTCAAGAGCTTCCCAATGGGTCTTGTCAGGACAACTGGTGTATCTACTTAACTTATTCACAGCAAACACATTGTCTGGATGTGTGCAATTCATAAGATACATCAAACTTTCGATAATCTGAGAGTATCGTGATTCAGACACTGGAACCCCAGTCTCATTCTTGAATAAGGCCTTGGATGAATCATATGGAGTCTTAACAAGTTTACACGATGTGTACTCAAACCTATCCAGTATCTTCTCAACATAGTGAGATTGAGAGAGAATCATACCATTAGCAGACCTTAAGATTTTAAGCCCTAAAATCACATCAACGACACCCATATCTTTCATCTCAAACTTGCTATACAAGAATGTCTTTGTCTCATTTACTACTTTCATATTGGAACCAAAAAGCAAGATATCATCGACATACAAGTATAATAGAATGAATCCATCGTTGACAATTTTATAGTAGAGACACTTATCGAATTCATTATAAACAAAGACAAATGATGATATTATAGAATCAAACTTCTCATGCCATTGCTTAGGGGATTGTTTCAAGCCATATAATGACTTAACAAGTTTACACACTTTGGACTCATTCCCACAACCCACAAATCCCTCAGGTTGTTCCATATATATCTCTTCCTAAAGATCACCGTGTAAGAACGCGGTCTTCACATCCATCTGATGGATACAGAGATTATAAATGGAAGTCAATGCTATAAGCACTCAGATTGTGGTCATACGTGAAACGTGGGAATAGGTATCAAAATAATCTATTCCTTCCCTCTGTGTGTAACCCTTAGCAACTAACCTAGCCTTATACTTATTAATTGTCCCATCTACAATAAGTTTCTTCTTAAAGATCCATTTACAACCAACTGTAGAACAACCAGGAGGCAAATCCACCAATTTCCAAGTTCTATTCGAGAGAATTGATTGAATTTCATAATTATCGACTTCTTTCCAAAACTTAACTTCTGAAGATTCCATACCTTGTTTGAAAACTACAGGATCATCCTCAACATTGTAAGTGAGAAACTCACTTCCAAAGTCCTTGGATGTCCTAGACCGTTTACTTATCCTTGGTTCAACTATTTCTTAAGAATCATCAAATTAAAAAATACCTTGTTCTGAATCGCCCCCCACATTTGTCATCCTTTCCACGTGCCTGGGAATGGAACCTGTGGTGAATGAATCCTCTTGAGATACTTCATTGGGAACACCATATTTCATGGGAAACACATCCTCAAAGAATGTAGCATCACGTAATTCCACAATTGTATTGACCTCAATGCCCGAGATATCAGATTTTACAATCAAGAATCTGTAGGCCAACTTGTCTCTACATACCCCAAGAATATGGCATCAATCATTTTTGGTCCCAATTTCTTCCTTTTGTGTTCAGGGATAAGTACCTTAGCAAGGCACCCCCACACTCGAAGGTATTTGAGACTTAGTTTTCTTCCTCTCCATAACTCAAATGGACTACTCTCTATATATTTGTGGGGAACTCTATTCTGAATATGGCAAGTCGTATTCAAAGCTTCCCCCCACATGAAGTTGGGTAGACCTAAGGTTTGGAGTAAAGAATTTTCCATATTTATAAGGGTTCGGTTTTTACGTTCAGCTATCCCATTAGATTGTGGTGAATACGGAGCAGTAACCTCATGAACTATACCATGTAATTGGAAAAATTCTAGAAACAAATTCGAGGTATACTCTCCTCCCCTATCAGACCTTAGTCATTTAAGTACTTTTCAGATTTGAGCTTCAGCTTCTTTATAAATTTTAAATTTATCCAATGCCCCGTCGTTACTTCTAAGCAAAAAGACATAACGATATCTACTAGCACCGTCAATAAAAGTTATAAAATAACGCTTTTGATCCCTTATAGCAATACCATTAAATTCTCAGATATTCATATGCACTAAATCCAATATTTCCGAATTCCTATTCACATAATGAAAATGTTTCCTAGGTAATTTAGTTTGCATACATATTTCACATTTATTATTACTAATTTCAGATTTAGGGATCAAGTGCAGATTCATCATACATTTTATTGAGCCAACATTCACCTGTCCCAAACGCGCATGCCAAACATCAGATGATACAAGATTCAAGCATAAAGAACTATTATCATTCAAATTTAAAATAAAATTTGAAACATGTTCTACAAGAGTCTTAAATAATTTCTCCATATCACAAAGATACCCCTTGCCAAAAAATAAAGAATCTCAAAGGTATCTAACAAAAATTGAACCATTATTAATATTATGTCGTATTGATGGAACATGTCTGACTCTATGAAGCGTTAGAACCTTTCCTAAAAGAAACTTCAAGTCCACCCTTCCTTTTCCTTTGACTTCTATAGTACTGGAATCATCCAAAGTCACAGATCGATCGACCTTTAGAGGCCTGATAAGATATAAATATGGACTTGTCAGTACACACATGCACATTAGCCCCAGTGTCTATAATCCAATATAGTGGTTCAAAAATAGAAAGAACTTCAAGTTTTATATATATGTACCCATCATTGAGATTCAAGAATGCAGTCGTCATATTGACCATAACCTCTTCAGTTACAGATGTAGTAGCTTTCTTGGCCTTTTTTGAAGGGAAATCCTTGTTCCAGTGGCCAACCTGTCCACAAGTCCAACAAGGTTTATTCTTTGGTTTCTTCTAGATATTGGCCTTAGGTTTAAGTGAATTCTTAAATTTCTTATCCTTGTTCTTAATAGTAGTAAAATTAACAGTCGCATTAACATCAGTTGGTACTTTGATAGTCTTCTCTTTAAGATGCTCTTCTTGAATATTGATGTTCATAAAATCGTTCATTGACATGTCTACTTTGCAGTGCTTACGAGTCATGCCAAATGACTCCCAAGATTTTGAGAATTTCTTAATGATTGACATAGCAACAAATTTTTTAGGAAGTGTCATGACCGCATCAGTGAGCTCTTGCACCAAGAGTTAAAAATCGTGTATTTGATCAGAAATAGATTTACCCTCAAACATTTGAAACTTAAGAAATTTCAAAACACAATATTTTTCAGTTCCCTGATTCTCAGTATTGTATTTCTTTTCTAATACTTTTCACAGAGCCTTAGATGTAGTAACAGGTGGCTTAGAGTATGAGTCATACACTTTGTTATTTAATGCAAATAAAATCAACCCTCAACATGTCTTGTCACCCTTCTTCCAGGTTACAATTATATTACCATTATCAGGAACAATTTCATCTACTTTGGGTTCGTCTTCTTCTAAATACTGATCATACCCTACCATGTTAAGCCTAATTTGCATCCTACTTTTCCAACGAGCAAAATAAGTTCTACTAGATTTTTCAGGAATACTAGACATATCAATTTTCATGCCAGAACCAGTCATAGTTAATTAACAAGAAATTATGATTTCTTTAAGACTGTTGTTAATTTTGAATTATGTCGTTACATGCAATAGCGACAAGTACAATTAAGTTAATAATTTAGGCCGATCTAGATAAGAAAATGTAGAATAAACCAATACAGGAGAACAAAAGTAAATAAAATTAGGATCAAACCAGTTCATTTGTTGAGAAATGAACGTGATATACTTAAAGAAATCAGTATCTTGCAATCCTTCTAGATATGCGTCATTCTCCCAGTTGACCCGGTATACACCTGAAGAAGAGACGTCCCACTCGTGTTGACGATGCATGTTGTAGACGAACTAGCACACCATCAGTGCAGCTCAGCAACTACAAGAACCACCGCCTGACATATTGTGCCATGGAAGGAAAGATGGATGAACTTGCTACGTCTAGGAGAAGATCTCCACGTAGCACTACGGAAGCGACGACGGCAGAAAGAATCCGACTTTAGAGTTTGCAATCACGCACTCAAAAGGCTGATAGTTGTGTGTTCAAAAGATGTATTTAACCCTAATAACCAGGGGCATATGTATAGCCTTACATGCCCCAATAATCCTATTCCTGTTAAGACGTAACCACTCCATTGTGGTTGTACAAATTGTGGAAAATTCCGCAAAAGAGACACTTTTTAGTTAGGATTAATAAATCCAAATAGGAAAGAAATAATTAATTAAATAAAAAATTAATTACGTAGTTGTATCCTAGTACAAAAAGAAGACGGAAGATGGAAGACATTCTCCACAATTCATAATCCACAAGCCACAAGCCCAAGCCCGTGCCCGGCGAGACGAGGCGTGACGTGGCGCACGCGCACACGTGCATGCGTGTATGTTATGGTCACCATACCCACCAAGGAGGTGAGCATACCCTCCTCCTAGGACCCTTGGACAATAGTGTTCCATGTGATCCTTCATATAAGGACCACAAAAGTTCTAGGAGTGAGCAATATGAGATAAAACGTCTTTGCCATTTACACTAGAGACAAAACTATCTCTCTCACATGTACTAGCTGCACTATATTGGGCTTCAACCATGCTAGAAACATGACAATAGCAACCATATCTCTAACAGGAACTATGTGGTACCTAGCTTGCCACCTATGAAGCACATAAAGTATTATCATTAAACTAGAAATATTTAAAGTATTTTGTTAATCTATAAGAAGAAAGAATATTTAGATCATCAAAGTTTTCATGATTTATAGTACGAGAAAACTAGAATTTCTTATGTATAATAGATACACTATAGAAACAAATTGAAATATTTTCATGCGGTTAAATTGTCATTCTTGTTGAACCGATTTTTCGTAGGACTGATTTGGATTGTTATTTGTACTAGAAATTCAGAATTGGCTCGATAATGGAACAACATTGTTACCCATAGATGGTTTGTGGCGCCCATTGTCAATTGTCATGATTAATAATAGATTGTTTTTACTATTAACATTTAAGAAGATCTGAAATTGGTACAGGAGGATGATATCCATTTCATCATAGTGAATATTTGGGGAGCATTTTTAGTCTCTTACAATTATTAAAGTACTAGTGAACCCACACATGCACATGCACGTGCCAATCTAAACATGATGATTTTTAGAATAAATCTCTCACTAAAAATAAATGTTTATAAATTTGAGATATGTTGAAAACACAAATATTAGAAATACATGATGAAATATATATGGAAACTAACTATCAATGTTATTATTGTTACTAAAATCACAAATAAAGAATCAAATGCATGCATTTTTTCATGAAATAACAAACCGTAATGATGCCAATCATGCAGTATTTATCATATCAAGAGTTGAGTCATAAAATCAATATTATAATTTATTACCCACAATTGTCCAAAAAGTTGAAATAATATACTTGAAGCATAATTAGATAATTCATAATACACTAAAAATAAAGAAATAATAATGATGGTATGAAGTAAATAACAATCATGAAGTCAAATTACATCATTACTTATCCATACATTTAAATAACATCATGTATAAGGTAAGTTTCAATTTTTTAATATATATATACAAAAGAAAATGGATTCCATATTTATGTTTTCTATATGGTAATAAGCATATATATATATATTATCAACATTAAAATGACTCATTATTTATATTAAATATTTTTCATAAACAAAATAAATTTATGTGGTGAAAATGGTCAACTTGACTTGTTTATTTTTACATTTTTTTAAACTAATGTTGCATGCAAATATTAGGTGGTCGCTCCATCAATTTCAAAATATAGCAATACATATGAATTTTATAAATCACATTTAAGGCGTCACTCAACATATTCACCTCATTATTGGAGTAGGTACGATTTGTTAACCGTCAATTAAAAAAGACATTAAAACAAAATTAATCCTTTTTCCCTATATATAGTAAACACACATGTGTCACCCACATGAGAAAGAACATTAATTTCATTATGCCATCATTTAGTTGAAGTTATAGATTAATCATGTAGTTAAACGTAGCTAGAACATTTTGATAAAAATTGTCAATTTTTTTATTTTAATAGGAATATGTACTAATTATGCAAAAAGTCAAGATAGATTTACATGGTTTTGTAGGAGAAGTACAATTGATGTTGCACATAAAAGTGAAAATGGATATAAATTAGCAATAAATGTAATTAATTTTAAAATAAATGAAAATAAGAATAAAATTTATCAAAATTCTAGAGCAATGTACATAAGATTATTATAATGTAATTCTATAATATATTTTTCTATTGTAGCTTGGGTGTAAGAAAGTGCGTCTTTCATTTAGCAATGATTTTGTTATGGAAAAGGAAAATAGGAATTAAGAAAATAATTTATGGAATGTGTATGATAATAAAAAGAAATTCTATTTAGTTGTAATTGGTTCCATATTTGGTTTTTTTGTTCAATTTTCACCTTATTCATTAAATGATTTCTTAATAATACTAAAAGGAAGGTTTCTATTGGACAACTCAATTGTGTATTTGGGTTCGTATCATCACTAAAGTGGAAGGATGAAAAGCCTTCAGAAGAACATGCTAGTATAAGAAGAGAATTAACTTTATAAAAAAATATTATAAAAAATTAGTAGGTAAGTATTCCTTGTTAAGATCAATTAGATATAAATTTTTCACCTAGTTGTTTCATTATTGCTATTGCAACGTTCAATAAATGCAAATGTAATATATTAGATATTTGTAAAATTACTACTTTAAATTACTATATTATGTGTACCATATATGGTGATGCCATCTGAGGTTAGGAAGAACAACATGAACTCCACAATAAGGTTTTAATGAATCGACTTGTTCTCTATCATGGATATTATTTAAACTGAAATAAATTAAATAGGACTCTAGATTTTAATTCTAGAGTCAGGGGTCTCAGAAAATATAGAAAGAATGATGATAAAGCTCTATTTTGTGTCGTCATTGCAGTGAGAAGAAAATCGATTAGTAAATTCTTCATTGTCAATAAGTTAGAATTTGAACATAAGATAGAATGTATGTAGTCCATACATGAGGATGAAAGAATGAACAAAGTGAAAAAAAGGATAGTAAAGACATACCACTTCATGGTGATTATAGGCGTTCAAATGATAGTTGGCTCTAAAGACATTATCATTTCTAAAAACGGAGTCAAAAGAAACTCAAATAGTTTAATTTATTGTTATCTTGCCAATAGTCAAAATACTAACACATTTAATGTAAACAGAGTAAAGGCCATCTTCTTGGGCCTGCGAGAAATCTTAGTTCTGGCAAGTATAGATCAATTTTTTTTGTCGTGTCATAATTCAAGACCTTTGTTGGTTTCCTTCAATCAAGATACATATTTAACTTCTAACTAAAAGATACATCGAAGGTTTTCAATGGTAGCTCCTTGTGATTGCCTTCCCCTCCCTGCAGTCCAGACCTCAGAGAATTCCTTCCAACCTGGAGTTGCACCTAATCCATGTGGCTTCCCGCATAAGTGCATAGGTTCCAATATATCCATCATATCCTTTGATAATCATCACACTAAGTCAGGGAAAAAACACAGTTGGCTTCTCCTTGGGCCATACAAGAGCTACTTACTTCCCAACTTTGCCAGCTTCAATGAGCAGTTGCATATATCTCAGACAACTAGATGGTCGGTCTAGTAAGAATAGTTACCCAGTGAAGAGTGCGATTGCCAAATCAAGCCTCAACCTCTATCACGTTGACAGTGGGCACTGTTAAACCTTGTAGTGCCACCAGAAATATAGCATTTTCGTTGCCATCTATAAAACCAACGGTGGAGCATTGGCAACTCATCAAATCATAGTGCTAGGGCCATATCTAACGTTGCCATCCAACATGAGACCATTCTTGAAATATCTCGCGGTGAGTACCTTTTCGACCATAGAGTCTGTTTTGTGAGAAGCCTCCAACCCTATTTGGCAAGCATAGCCGTATTGAAATCCTTGAGATCTCGGAAACCCATTCCTCCATACTCCTTTGGACCACACATAACATCCCAACCTAACCAATGAATTTTTCTTTCAACCCCGACCAGAATCTTATAACTATTCGGCTTATATCATCAATAATCCCATATGGTATACAGAACACCCCCATCATGTAAGTGGGTATTGCCTGAACAATGCCTTAATTAGAATCTCCCTCCCTGGTTGCGACACTAGCTTCTCCTTCCACCCCTGCAATTTCTTCCAGATCCTATCTTCGATAGAGAAGAAAATAACCCTTTTTTATCTTCCCATTTCCGTGGGTAGTCCTAGATACTTCGCATGTCGTTCAACCTACACAATGTTAAGTATAGTCGTCAAATCCACCCTTCTATCTTGTGATACATTGCTTTAGAAAACCACTTTAGATTTCTCATAGTTGATCTTCTAACATGAGGTTCTCTCATATTGGCAGACCAAAGTAGCTAACAATGAGCACTCTTCCGTTGTGTCCCTCATAAAGACTGTGACACCTTGTCACGCTAAATGAGATTACTTAAAACACAAAATACAATCAACTACTAATTAATCACATAGTCAAAAATGTAGAATAATTAAATCTGATTCCAACAATGTAAATAAACTCTAAAACACTTACAAAAGGTCCATCATTCCATTCTCAAATACTGTAACAAGTATTTACATATGAGTACAAAGACCTCAGTCACATCCTACATACAAAAGATATTTTACATGTACATGCCATATATTTACAAATATTGGCATACTACCAAAATCTTGTGTCGATACGAGTAAATCATCTATAAAACACATCTCATACCCAAACCTGAGAGTACATGAACCATACTATACTACTAACATCTACAACTAACCAACCTTCTGAATCTATTGATCACCAGGTTAGTTTTCTTCCACAGTGCGACCTCAAACTCATTGTCTGTGGCCACCTAAAAAAATGTGGTGACCCACGGGTGAGACCCAGTCCCAGCGAGAGATATAACTCTCTCCAATATATATTGATTATAACATATTAATTAATAGTAATTACATTGAGCAGTTAGGGTATTGAATAAGCAATATGAACAAATTGAACAGTTTAAGCATACTAAGCAGTTAAGCAAATAAGTTGTAACATCAAATAGAATTACACAATTTTCATAAGTTTGCATATGTAAGAACTATGTAGTGTAAAGACAAGACAAGGGTTAATCAACCAATGTGATACGTATTAAACCCTAGAAATTATACTACACAGCTGGTATTATATCTTTTATTATTATGCCCTGGGAAGTTTGAGTTGTACCACTCAAAGACCAATGTGAAGTTCTATTCAATTCCATATAAGATATAGGAGTGTCGGTATCCTAACATCTCTTTCCCTCGACCAGTACGAGTAAATTGCAGTGACATACCAGTCAAACTACCAACAGTGACATATAGTCAACTGATAACAACTAGTCTGTACTTGGTACAAGTTACGACACTAGAAAATAAGGTATACAAAACCCTCTAATCTAAGGTACATCCGCAACTATCCTCAATCACATCAAATGTCAGAGGCATGACCACAACCATCCTCCATAACCTACAATTGTGGATGACAAGAATATATCCTCAACTTGCCACCCCCACATACTCAATAGTATGCACTCCGAGTTTCCCTTGGGAATACTTTTTTCACCATCCAGTAAGTTCTGAAATTGAAGATGGCTCTATGGCACAGTTCTCTACATGATTAAGGTTACACATGGTTAATTACTGCCAATTGAATGCATTAAGGCTTTATCATACAAATGGACATTCAAACCCTAATTCTTTTCTAACAAGAGTATATGTATAATAACTTCAAAAGATATAGAACATTTGAGATATAAATCTTAATCACATTACCACATGCTATCATTCATTGCAATTTAATGGACCACGCTTATCATCATACTATTACAAGATACCAATATCTTATCACAAGTTCCAGTGTTTTAAACCTTATTGGAACATGAAGAGGATTTCACCTCAATTATGGCTTCAAACATGCCCAAAGGTTGTTAAGACCATCACATTATTCATAGTATGGTTATCATCATCATTCCATGCCTTAAACAAGGCTAAAAAAATCATTAGCACATACCTGTCCATAGATATTAACATGGAAAGGCACTATGATATTCATATAGTACTACATTGTGGTTTCAACACAAGAAGAGTATAATTCATTATCACATTAATCATTCAAGAGGTCTGATTATAACCAATCAACATCATATAATCACATTAAGGTTAGGTATAACAAGCTAGATCACATGGGAGTTACACATCTACTTATTATAGTGATTCATCAAATATAACTATGTAATTGTTGGTATGTATGCCCTGAGAGCCAATCATGAGATGATTGGTGGGATACATTAAGATTGATTTGATAAACATCAAAGGCAAGCTTCCAATTCTTTCTGGTTCAGTCATATGAGATAGTGATAGAACAAATTGAATGTCTAGAGAATGACAGTACTCAATGACGTATGCCTTCAGGTTCAGGACCTGAACGATGAGATCATACGGATGCTAAGAGTTTGTACATTATTGTTATGTGCCTAGTCGGATGTCATTGTGGAAGGTAGATAGACAACAATGACACACAAGACTAGATTGTGGTGTTGGTTGATGACAAAATCTCATTAGTCATGATATAGAGATATCAAACCAAACACATAGGTACTTGTTAGAGAACAAGTGTACCGTACAGACCCACCGTGAGTTTGACACATGGAACCATGAGATGGTAGTCACAGTCAGTACTCACAGTGATGGTGGTTAGTGTGATTCTTTGACCTGAAATCACTACACTCAACACATGTCGTTGGGCACACTTTGACATCATCAAACATAGTCCTGAAACATGGGTTGTTATAAAGGTGATGATTGGGTGGCTTTGACACATGGGGCTTTTGAGGGGTGAGTGATAGATATGGGATTTGTCCCTCCTGAGGGAGTTTGATATCCAAGGCCACTTGATGAGTAGGATTGAAATAGGCGTGCACCCGCATGTGTGAATCAGTATGTGATATTAATGTCATACATATCTCTTCTAATCTACTCTGAGATTAAGAAAGTGAATGAATGTTGATAGGATGACTGTTCCATGCCTCGAGTTCATTCAGGATATCGGTGACAAAGGAATTATACATTCACTGTAACACCATTCACAGATTATAGGATTGAAAGTTGTTCTCCAACTTTCTACTTTCACTTGGGTAGCACTGATGTGTGACTAGGCACCGCTCTCTGCTTGTGAAGTCATAAGTGTTATGGACTTTCACTACCAATGTGAAATGGACCTGTAGGGTCACACACATTGGATTTAACCTGGAAGAGGAGTTTTATCCATAAACAATGTTTAGATTGATTACTAAAGGAGTTTAGTAGTTCAATTAAACACTCAATTAATTTATAGCTCAAAATCATAGTGTTCAAGGTGTTGGACAGATTGATTAGAGTATCAGATTGATTGAAACCGCAATTGACTGATTCTACACAATCTGCACTCCCAACCGATCGGCTCATGAGATGAACCGATCGACTCAGCTTGGTGAACCAGTCGGCTCAGTTGGTGAGTCGATCGGCTCATGATCAAGGTGAAACGATTGCTTCAAGTGTTGAAACGATCGATTTAACTGGTGCAACCGAGCAAGTTGGGAAAGTAGAATTGGTGAGAATTTTCCTTCCGTTTCACTTGCCCAATTTGATTGGAACAAGGATTGGTATTTCATACCAATTAGAAACAAAAGATGGAAAGTCAATCGGGAACTGACCAGGACCACGAACCGATCGGTTCAGAAGTGAACCGACCGGTTGAGGTGTCCCAACCGATCGGTTGAGGTGTCAACTGACCGGCTCAGGTCCTCAACCGACCGTTTCAGTTGTGAAACGAGCAGTTCAGGTTGTGAGTTGGTTGTTTTTGTGGAAAATCTCGAACCCTTCTACTCCTGCTTTTAGTCCCGCATTGCCCGGGATGGAGAACCATGTCCCATGACTCTCCTATATATAGGGGTATTGGGGGCTTCTCAAAGAACAACTTAGTGCAACCAGTTGCTCTGTGAAGTTGTCGTTCTCTCTGGTTTTGGTAACCAAGAGAGAGCCCGAGCAAGTTCTACCCGATAAGGGAGGCACAGCAAGGGAAAGACAAGTACAGTTGCGATTGGTGGCAGGAGAGTGTGTTGGTGACTAGTACGCCGATAGGAGGGTGCGACTCCTTCCAATTCCTTGTGGGACAAGGAGATTGGAGTTCGAGGTGGTTCGTGTGGACTACTTTAGAGGCGGGAGATTTCTACTGCTCGGAGGACAACTGTCAATCCCGACAGTCCCGGTGAGACCAGGAGTCGTCAGTCCTGGTGCAACCACGAGCTGCACAGACACCGTCCAAGACCGGAGGTAAAGACCGCGCAAGCTGTGAGGTATTATCGCTGAGCAAGCCTTGGGACAAGGTATGATTCCACAAACCATCTTTTCCTATTGTATAGACATTGACGCGTTTCCTTGTTCTGGGTTTGGGGAGGAGAAAATTTTTGTTTCCGCTGCTTTCTCTGCCTTCCCCAAAACCCAACAGTGGTATCAGAGCCACGTCATCTGCTCTATACTTTAGGGATTATCGATATGATCAATTTTGGTTTGTCGCCTTTATTTATTGCATAAGATGCGAATAAAATTGGCTTTATGCATGTCCAATCCTAAATCCACAAATCTCAATTTACATATATGATATGTATTATGAATGCACTTGATACGCGTCACCCTTAAATGAGTTTTGTGGTGGATGTATAGTGTGGTTATGGCGAATAAACCCTATCTGTGTATGGTTGTATGTGGTTGCTTGCATCTCGGTCTGCGCACCGATCTTCCTTCTCCTATTCCTGATGTAACTCGAAATAATTCGAGATTTCTTTCCTACCTTTTCTCCCCCCGAATGTAACTCGGGGTTTCTATTTTTACAATGTAAAATAGGATAGATTTTATTTCCTATTATGTAAAAGAACGGAGGACATCTGACGACAGCTGAGATGATCGGTTCAAGGTGTGAACCGATCGGTTGACATTTGAGACGATCGGTTCAAGGAGTGAGCCGATCGGTTGATGACCAGTTTGAGGAGCAAGATGAGCGGGTGGTGGCCATGATGAGATGCACGATGACCAGACAAACCGATTGGTTGGAGGAGCCAACTGATCAGCTGGTGACACCCAGCCGACCAATCTGATGGCGAGCCGATCATTCATGTGATGAGTTGATCAAACCCAGAAAGACAAGGCACAGAGCTCATCTTGTACAGGTTGCATGCGATGTAGACCTAGATGACTGTGATTCCTCTTGGCTCGAGGAATCACATTAGGATGGCCATAATCATTGCTTTTATCATTTTGCATGTTTTCTGTGGGATATAGCATGTATATGATACAAACTTTGTATTGTGGTGATTGGATATGTATATGTATATAAAACCAAATCCCTCATTAAATATTAAGTTTTAGATGCCTTCCAAATGCGACACACGTGAAAAGCTTGATCGACCAAGTGTGGGCACGCCCTAGCGTGGTGCACCATCTATCTCGTGGAAGCGTGAAGGATGAATGTGTGGGTCTTCCCTAGCAGGGTGCATATTCATCGTGTTTGCTTTGGGTCGGACTTAACAAGGTGACCTAGATAGGATCTAGCACCTTGAGGCATGGAGATGATCATGGCAAGGAGTTGCATATGACATCTTATCAAGAGTTGCATATGATGCAATTGGCAAGAGTTGCCTACCTGAGAGATCTAAGTTGTGGGTGACAGCCCTAGCTGGTCCATGACTTAGAGGATTTTAGGATCTTGCCCACTAGAAGGTTGTACGCTGCAATCTTCTGAATTGATGGTGAGGGCTATCAATTTGAACTAAAATAGTGGGAGCGATAATTAATTAAAGGCTTAATTATATCGTCAACTTTTCAAATCAATCAAATAAGTCAAAAATGAGTTTTTGGACTAAAATTGCATATTTTCCTTTTGTAGTACAAATGGCAACAAACAACAATCACTTTTCTTTGCGATCGGTACTTGAAAAGGACAAGCTAAATGGGACAAACTTCCACGACTGGTATAGGATATTGAGAATTGTTCTCACTCAAGAGTGAAAGCTCTATGTCCTGGATAATCCAATTCCAGAGGAACCTGCTCCTAATGCACCAAAGGCAGAAAGGGATGCTTACAAGAAGAATTCTGATGATGCCATTGATGCAAAGTGCTTGATGTTGTGCTCTATGAACCACGAGTTGTAGAGACAGCATGAGAACATGGGTGTAATTGAGATGATTCAGCATCTCAGGAACATGTATGAAGATCAAGCACGGCAAGAGAGATACAATGTCTCAAGGGCACTGTTCAAGTGCATCATGACAGAAGGAGATCCAGTTGGTCCTCACACACTCAAGATGATTGGGTATGTGGAGAACCTGACAAGACTGGGATTTTCACTGAGCCAAGAGTTGGCTACTGACGTGATACTACAATCATTGCCAGAATCCTACAGTTAGTTTGTGATGAACTACAACATGAACAACTTTGATAGGCCACTTTCAGAGTTGTTGGGCATGTTGAGGACAGCCGAGATATAGATGAAGAAGTACAAGCCTAAGTCTGTGATGGTGATCACGAGCAAGAAAGGCAAGTCCAAGCGCAAGGGCAAGGGTAAAGCTAAGACAAGTTCTGATGCTAGCCAGGAGCCCAAGTCGTCTTCAGCTCTCAAGGCCAAGGGAGGCATGACTAAGAAAGGAAATAGCCACCATTGTCAAAAGCCAGGACATTGGAAAAGAAATTGTCCTCTCTATCTAGAAGAACAAAAGAAGAAGGAGGCGAAAAACGTCTCTACTTAAAGGTGTCATGAAAGTAAACTTGTAACATTTTTTGAGGTATATGATACCAAGATGTAAAGTGTAAATCACTCAATAAATGGGGCAAGTGTTGCCTCCATAGATAGGAGTACTTTAGTTTATTTTCAGCCTAAAAGGCATGTAATACAGTTATGAACTGCTATTTCATATTTGCCAATAGATAGAAACACTTTATTTTTTGCATATTGTATGACAATAATGGCAATCAATAAAGAGATGTTTCAATTTCTAAAGATATGATATTTGTGGCAATGCCTTGTTTATCTTGTGGTATTTGATACGCATAAGATAAAATGATACCTAAAAGTTATAGATAACTCAAACAATAAAATTAGGATCAATCATGAGAAATTCATTTCTAGTTTCCATGTGATGGATAAATCTAGACTCTTTTGGTTAGAGAACCAGTAAGAGACATGAATATCTTGGACATGATTAATCAATCTTCACTAAAGGTAGTGGGAGAATGATTATCCTATTAGGTATAATACATGTGATGTATTTACATACCTATTGGAACAAATGCTAATACTTCAAAAGGTGTTTAGAGAAATACCAATATGAATATCTTGAAGTGTTCAAGAATATCATAGATGAAGTACAAATTTGGTAAAGTGTTAATCCTTGATGAGATCAATGAATGAAATACTTGGACCAAATGTTTGAGATCCTTATGAGTGATTATGATAGTGTATCATAGTGAACTCGTGATTAAGGCATGGTGATGTCTAAATCAAGAAGAAATCATACTCTAAGGAGTTAGAGAATGATTATCAAATAACTGAATTCTTCTTAATAAAAGAATACCCCACACTAATAAAGGACAATAAGAATCACAAGGAGTTATGAGTTCTTATATCCTTGACAGATACGCCTCAATTATCTATGTGATGAGTTGTTCATGTGATGAGTCAACTATCTAGATGAATATGAGGAACCGAATTTTGAGTTATGGTTTATGACCATTACATCCTAAATGATATCCATGTGAACCATAAGGTATGACCTTGATGGTAGCACTCATTGGGATGAAATCCATAAGTGTGAATAAGTCTTAAGTGTTAAGACACATGGATAACATTTTGAGAAGGATGATGCTTGTTGATTGCAACTTAATGACTAAGACATTTGGCATATGGATACTAAAACCACATTCCTATGAGGAATAAAACAAGGATGTGTACGTGACACAACCTATAAGGTTTATGAATCCATTAATGCAAATGAAGTCTATAAGTTACAATGGACTAATCAATGTGATTGATTGAGTACAAGCAACTTAGAATTGGATCTTTACTTTGATGATATAGTCAAGGGTTTGACTGATATGTCAAAGATAAAGAAGGGATCTGTGATTTAGTGGGAGCGTGTTCACATTCCACATGTTGATGTGAAATGGAAATGTTCTAGAATGGAAATCTAAAAGTGGAAATTATCTTTAGGGAAGATAGAGATGTTTCCTATGTGATAGGAATAGAGATCTATAGAGATAGTTCTCAAAAAATCTCTTGACCTGAAAAGAGAGAGCATACATTAGCAATCTGTACTGAAGTGTTCAGTATGCACAGATTCAGTGGGAGAAAACTTGTCCATGCTACATGGAGTTACTATCCCAAGGCCAAGTGTCCAATTCTTATGAAGAATGGGAACACTGAGAATAGATATGGATCTATCATGTATGTAATCATCCCATTATCTTGCATGTATTGACATGGCAAGAACAAAATGCATTCATCATCATGTATGTAGGACATGACAATATGATGTGCTCATCCTGATAACTCATATGTGGGACATGACGAGTGGATGTCTATCTGCTTCCAGTAAGGGTTACTGGAATACCATGAGAACTTGATAAGTACTTGAGAAGTACTAGTTCTATGGAGATAAAGAAGAGTTCAATGTAAAGAGTTACATTGATGCAAACTTCCGAAAGGACAGAAAATTAAGTGCAAAATATATATAGGATATATAAAAGTGAAAGTTTGTTGATAATTGGAAGTGTTCCAATAAAGCAATTTAAAAGGAAATGCCAAGTATCCGTGTGTTAGAGAACAACAGTGGATACTATATGGATGTGGAAGTTCATGAGATGAACTTGTAGATATTCCTGTCATTGATGACAAGTATGGAATCCTTGATCATGCAATGTGGCTAAAGGTTAGCAAAGGAATACTGGATCGCATATTACGGCAGCTCCATCTCATACGTATGACGTACAGCAAAGAGATGTGAGACATGCAATTTATACTGACTTTGGCAAGGTGTTGACATAACTCACTATGTTGGCACAAGAGCACAATAACATGTGGGACATGTTTGAAGATCACTATGAATATGATTCAAGGGTGATGGGCTCACAGTGCAAGTGGGAGTATGTTGGTATGTATGCCCTAAGAGCCAATCATGAGATGATTGGTGGGATACATTAAGATTGATTTGATAAACATCAAAGGCAAGCTTCCAATTCTTTCTGGTTCAATCATATGAGATAGTGATAGAACAGATTGAATGTCTAGAGAATGACAGTAGTCAATGACGTATGCCTTCAGGTTCAGGACCTGAATGATGAGATCATATGGATGCTAAGAGTTTGTACATTCTTGTTATGTCCCTAGTCGGATGTCATTGTGGAAGGTAGATGGACAACAATGACACACAAGACTAAATTGTGGTGTTGGTTGATGACAAAATCTCATTAGTCATGATATAGAGATATCAAACCAAACACATAGGTACTTGTTAGAGAACAAGTGTACCGGACTGACCCACCGTAAATTTGACACATGGAACCATGAGATGGTAGTCACAGTCAGTACTCACAGTGATGGTGGTTAGTGTGATTCTTTGACCTAAAATCACTACACTCAACACATGTCGTTGGGCACACTTTGACATCATCAAACGCAGTCCTGAAACATGGGTTGTTATAAAGGTGATGATTGGGTGGCTTTGACACATGGGGCTTTTGAGGGGTGAGTGATAGATATGGGATTTGTCCCTCCTGAGGGAGTTTGATATCCAAGGCCACTTGATGAGTAGGATTGAAATAGGCGTGCACACGCATGTGTGAATCAATATGTGATATTGATGTCATACATATCTCTTCCAATCTACTCTGAGATCAAGGAAGTGAATGAATGTTGACATGATGACTGTTCCATGCCTCGAGTTCATTCGGGATATCAGTGACAAAGGAATTATACATTCACTGTAACACCATCACGGATTGTAGGATTGAAAGTTGTTCTCCAACTTTCTACTTTCACTTGGGTAGCACTGATGTGTGACTAGGCACCGCTCTCTGCTTGTGAAGTCATAAGTGTTATGGACTTTCACTGCCAATGTGAAATGGACCTGCAGGGTCACACACATAGGATTTAACCTAGAAGAGGAGTTTTGCCCACAAACAATGTTTAGATTGATTACTAAAGGAGTTTAGTAGTTCAATTAAACACTCAATTAATTGATAGCTCAAAATCATAGTGTTCAAGGTGTTGGACAGATTGATTAGAGTATCAGATTGATTGAAACCGCAATTGACTGATTCTGCACAATCTGCACTCCCAACCGATCGGCTCATGAGATGAACCGATCGACTCAACTTGGTGAACCGGTCGGCTCAGTTGGTGAGTCGATCGGCTCATGATCAGGGTGAAATGATTACTTCAAGTGTTTAAACAATCGATTTAACTGGTGCAACCGAGCAAGTTGGGAAAGTAGGATTGGTGAGAATTTTCCTTTCGTTTCACTTGCCCAATTTGATTGGAACAAGGATTGGTATTTGATACTAATTAGAAACAAAAGATGGAAAGTCAATCGGGAACTGACCAGGACCACGAACCGACCAGTTTAGAAGTGAACCTACCGGTTGAGGTGTCAACTGACCAGATCAGGTCCCCAACCGACCGTTTCAGTTGTGAAACGATCGGTTCAGGTTGTGAGTTGGTTGTTTTTGTGGAAAATCTTGAACCCTTCTACTCCTACTTTTAGTCCCGCATTGCCCGAGATGGAGAACCATATCCCATGACCCTCCTATATATATAGGGGTATTGGGGGCTTCTCAAAGAACAACTCAGTGCAACCAGTTGCTCTGTGAAGTTGTCATTCTCTCTGGTTTTGGTAACCGAGAGAGAGAGCCCGAGCAAGTGCTACCCGATAAGGGAGGCACAACAAGGGAACGGCAACTGCAGTTGCGACTGGTGGCAGGAGAGT
The DNA here is from genome assembly GCA_963693085.1 of Alisma plantago-aquatica. Taxonomy (NCBI): domain Eukaryota; kingdom Viridiplantae; phylum Streptophyta; class Magnoliopsida; order Alismatales; family Alismataceae; genus Alisma; species Alisma plantago-aquatica. Next base: position 533,693,032 of record OY856410.1, read on the forward strand.
GTGTTGGTGACTAGTACGCCAACATGAGGGTGCGACTCCTTCCAATTCCTTGTGGGACAAGGAGATTGGAGTTCCAGGTGGTCCGTGTGGACTACTTCAGAGGTGGGAGATTTATGCCGCTCGGAGGACAACTATCAATCCCGACAGTCCCAGTGAGACCAGGAGTCGTCAGTCCTGGTGCGACCAGGAGATGCACAGACACCGTCCAAGACCGGAGGTGAAGACCGTGCAAGCCGCGAGGTATTGTCACCGAGCAAGCCTCGGGACAAGGTATGATTCCACAAACCATCCTTTCCTATTGTATAGACGTTGAAACATTTCCTTGTTCTGGGTTTGGGGAGGAGAATTTTTTTTTTGTTTCCGCTGCCTTCTCTGCCTCCCCTAAAACCCAACAATAATGGAAAAGGTAAGACTACAAATTAATGGTATTGAACCATCGAATTATCATCACTAGGACCCACATATAATACCATGTGATTTATTCTAATCCATGGGATGTTGAAGCATCCAATATTATTCATTGGATCAGGTTCGTTGTTCAAGGTTATCAATTGAAATATATGTCTAACCATTAGATCAATTGAACCAAGGAACCATTGGTTCAAGGTTTAGTCAAATCTACAATTACATTCTTAACTCATCATATATGGTGATGACATGATCCACCATTAATTGTGATTATTAGGTCACCAATAGTTGTTAGATCAGTAATACATTCAGTTTACACCATCAAATATTAAGCTGATGTCATCATCGATTGATAACATCATTAGAATACTTAGTGGATGATAATTAAATGTTTAATTAAGCCAAAACCTGACCTAAGGGGTGACCATAGGTTGTCACCATAAATTTGACACCCTTGATCATGAAAATTAGTTGCCAACATAGCAACACCATTGGTTGTCGAATGGTATGACCATCAGTTGTGTGATAGGGAAAGAAATAGCTTCAAAACCCTAATTTGAACCATCAATTATTTTATGCTTAACACCATAGGTTGATTCTATCAACCTGTCCTAGATCATGATTGTAAAGACCAAAAAATCTTTACTAAATAATCATGGTAAACAAAAATACCAATGTGAAGCAACGAAATTTAAAACTATGACTATATTCAATTGTATAAAGAGTACTTTACAAAATTTCCCAAAAGGGTGCACAACTTTATACAAAACAACATGATTTAGGTAGAGGAAGACTAAAACAAATCAATATTGTCTCCTAGGAAAATAACTTAATATATATAGGTAGCTATGTCCAAGATACCAGATTGAACTCTTTAATCCCTATCCTTAGGCAGGGTCACCAAGTTTCAACTGCGCACTCTGATCCTATACCTGGGTGGTTGGGATCACCTAGCAAGAGATAGATAAAAGTATGTGTTAATCAAAAGGAAAAAGAACAAACGATAAAGCACAACATTGCAAAATAAAATGATTCACTATGCTAACAGATTTCTAGAGTATGAGGAAAATAAACAAATAAGAAATAGAAATCTGCCATAGTTCAATCCACAACAATAATCACATAGTATGAATGATATTATGACACAAAATCATACCAATGCAGGGTGAGGCACCTACTAGACCTACACCAATAGGTGAGGGAGAGTGGTTAGATTGCCAAACACCTACAAATATATAATACGGAGGGAGTGGTCACATTTCCAAACACCTACAAATATATAATACGAAGGGAGTGGTCACATACTTCGGGGGAGAGTGGCCACATTCCCCAAAATATAATATGAGGGGAGTGGTCACATCCCTCTAGGGTGCATGCCCTCTATGGGTGGTTTGTACTCATGTACACTGCATTTTCATTTGGCCAAAAATACATCATGCTTATTAGTTCACTTGGCAGTAGTGAAATTATCATTTCATCATAACAAATGGGGAATAACACCCATGAAATAAATCAAGTAAATGTGCCAACATTGGCTATAGAAATATTCAAGTATCTCAAATGGATGAGCCAACATAGGCAATAGCAAGATCCAAATAATACAAATAGATGAGCCACAATGGCATTAGAAGAATCAACTAAATAAAAAGCCAATAAAGACAGTAGAAAAAAATATCAAAGCCAGCACATTAGGAATGTGGGGGAAGGATAAAATCCCAAACTGAAGGATTAGGGTATGCATCGCACATTATATGTTCAAAACCATAAATGGGGATCACATACATAAATAGGGTCCACATACTGAAATAGGGATCACATGCCTTATTGAAGATTCACATAACCATCATTATCACCAATTAGAGTGTATCCAAGATCACTCCCTAATTAAAAATATTTCACATATATTAGTATGTATTAAAGAATAAGGTGTATAAAATATACTCATTTTAGACCTTCTTTGGAAACCTTCGATTTAGGACTCAAAACTAGGACCAAAAGCTCACTTAGGTTTCACTGATTAGGAAAACATATTTTATTTCTCAATTTGGAGTTAAAATGCATTATTTATCACTTTTAGAACATTTAGCATACTCAAAATGGAATTCAAAGAGAAATTTCAAAAAGAAAATATAATAAGGACTCAAAAGTATAAAATCATATTCTACATGAAAAATCCTTTCCAATGACTATTTATTTACATTTTTCTGAGCAAGGACCAATTTAGTATGAATTAAGTAAGTTGGACCAATCAGATTGTAAGAAAATGCCACATATGCTAAATCATTGCGCAAAGGCAAATATCCAAAAGATAAAACTACCCTCAGCATTAAAGAAGGAAGGGATGGGTGTGCCGGGACAAAATCATAAAAAGTCGAGTGGTCATCTTCTTCCTCTCCCAGGCGCCATGGCCGCGTGAGGAAGCTTTGCCCATTTGGGCGTTTTCGAGATACTGGACCGAAACGAGCGTTTAAGTACTCGAATCGAAGCTTGAGAGGCGAAAAATTCACCTAAACACTCAATTATTTTTCTGGTGCCGCTGAGACTTGAGTAGGGTCACTGCAAGGTTGGGAAGAAGTGGAGCTAGTAGGGGCTAGTAGAGGATGGTTCTGGACCAAATGGCTCGAGAGGAAGCTCGCAAGGAGACCGGAGGAGGTGTGGGAGGTCCTTTTTATAGGTGAGGAGGCATGAAATGCTGGGATGGTGGTGGAGATGACAAGGCACAGAAGGAACCATTAGGCATTTTGGCCATAGTGCGCGGGAGGCGGCGAGTGATGGCTCGAAATGAGCGGCTCGAGCAGACGAAGCCAACGGTGAAGATATTTTGTGAAATGGTGGAGGAGAGGGAGAACGGGTCGCGGAACCGAGGAGTCCTAGGCTGCCCGACGGCTAGAGGTAGGAGATGAGCTCCTAGCCATTTGATTGAGATCATACGGCGATCGGGTGTGTGATAGAGTAAATGAAGGGACTTTGGCGAATAAATGTCATTTAAATGAAAACGATTCAAATACCAAAGTCACACTATATTAAAACTTATAAAATCAATTTGAGGAGTCAAATAAAGTCCAAGTGACCTCAAATTTCAACCATAGGTTAATTACAATGCCTAGAACGATGCTATTCCATTAGTTTCTCATTTTACACACATTTTGCCCCTTAAATGCTATATTGGCTATTAATGCCTATTTTAATGTATAAAATGAATGATTAATGTGAAAAGAGTCTTTTAATGACATGAGTGAGTGAAATTTGAGACATATAATCATTAAGAGTCATATTTCAACATTATAAAATCTTTTCATACATTAATATTATTTTTGGGCAGAGAGAAAGAAAAAGATTAATTACTCTCATACATTAACTCAAATACACATTATTAATCATATCTTTATCCAAAAAGATAGAATAGCTCCAAATTAGCATTATCCATTAATTTATCTATCATTAATGGCCATATTGCATAATTAGTCCTCAATTATCTCATCAGTTGGGATATTCATGAAAAAACCCATTCATTGACATGAATGTGGGTAAATATAGATTTCATCCTCAATAAATGTTCAAATCCAACATTGAGGCCAAAAAGGAAACTAAAGAAAGGAAAATTTATGAAAAAGGTCCAAAAGGACTTGAAAGAAATTGAAAGCTTGAAAATGGATAAATTGCAGGAAAGACCCTAGAATTTAGTCTGTTATAGCACTCCACCCATTAAAGAGGATTTCATCCCCAAATTCACAAGAGGGAAGAGAGGGTGAGTAAGTAACATCCCAACATTAGGTAACTAGGTGTTACATCAAGTCTATGTTTCCTCACAAGCTCTATACATAAGCCATGTCTCACTAAGGTTTCCACCATGCATATTATATTTTATAAAACATGACATAATTAACACTTTGGCTTATAAGCATAATCTCCATCATGAAAAAGAATCATCTATATTATTCAATTACTTGGTCCATATTATTCTCACATTATTTTAACAAGGATTTTATCTCCACATTATGCACATATGTATTACCCTTATTTATCCCATTAAGGGTTTTAAGAACAATTAGGGTTTACTAATTAATCCCAACATTATTAATGTATTAGGTTACAAACCTTAGTAACATGAATCTATTCTCCATTATCCTCATGAAACCATCATGTAGAATTATCATAGATTATTTTGTAAGAAAAGATAATATTATCCAACAAGTTATTAAGTCTACAATGATCCAAAATAATGTCACATTAATTATTTTTCTCTATATCACACATTATCACATTATGTTTCATACTCATATTATCACCAATCATAAACCAATTTCTCCTATTACACTACACATTATACATATTTAACATCTCACTAGGCATTCAAACAAACTTATGTGAATCCAATTAATCATCATCATATTTGAGTCATTATATGCATTTTAGTGAATAAGATGGAACACATTAAACATGAATTGATTCATATACCAAGTTATGCTAAGGTGACTAATGAGATGTATATTAGATAACAAGGTGATATGCCTTACATGTATTGATAACTTGATCACAATTATGATTTGGTGATTACAAACCATCTATATATACCAAGGTATATTATGTGAGGGTGACACCTAAGTCACTAATGTATCATGAAAGCATTACAAATATATTTAGATGTATATATTATTAGGGATAGATGATTACACATTAGGGTTTAGGTCAACATGACCATTACATGTTATGCAATCCTAACATGCACTAGTCCCTTAATCTTACTAACCATACTATTAGGGTGACATGGTCCAAAATAAGTGTATTCACAATAGAGATAAGTAATTTACTATTATAAGTATCAAGAATATGTTATGGTTCAAGCATATGAACTATTCTCTTTAGATGACTTATTATATATTCATTTGTATATAAACAAACAAGATGAATATAATTATAAGTTGTTTGTCCAACACTAACCATATGAACATGCTAAACTCTTATCTAAGGAGTTAGGGTTTCCAAAATATAGTAACTTGATTTCAAATGTATTAGGGGACTCCACCCCCTTAAAGAGTATTTCGTCCTCAAAATCAAAAACTCAAAAATCTATCAAGGTATAAAAAGCTTTACTACTATAGTCTACTTCTCAAATGGGTTGAGGGAAAACTATGTATGAGATCCAACACTTAGTTTTCTTACTAAGCACCATTATCAACTTCAAGACCTAACATATGATAGACTACTCCCAAACATGGAACTCTAAGGCTCCTATAAGGAACTTATGGAATCATAAGGTGATTCTACATGACTAACCAAAGAATCATATACTAGGTTTAAAAGGTTATTCAACAATAAGATAATTTGTCCAAAGGTATGCTATTTTGGGACATTCAGTATAAGCTCAGGCCAGGCCAGTGTCATATGGATTTGGGGGTCCTCGTAAGCCAAGCTAGGGGAGCGGAGGAAAATATTGCCAACCCCCAGACCCTAAACCTTTCTAGACACCTTTTCTTTCAACTTATTCCCTAGTAGACACCTAATAGACTAATCACCAAAAAGTTGAGAAATTATATTTCTAATATGAAATTATTATGTCCAAAATAAATCTTTCATCATTGGTCAACTCTAAGGTGAAAAACTTGCTAAAGGGAAACTATATAAGATAAGGGTTTCTAATTAGGAGACAAATTGAAATAGTCAAGACTCTGATTACCTTGATGCTCTGATACCATGTTGTAAAGAGTGAAAATCACCCTCTACTAAAACTTGGTAAACAAAAACACCAATGTGAAGCAGTGAAATTTAAAAATATGATTATATTCAATTGTATATAGAGTACTTTACAAAATTTCCCAAAAGGGTGTACAACTTTATACAAAACAATAGGATCTAGGTAGAGGAATACTAAAACCAAATCAATATTCTCTCCAATGAAAAACAACTTAATATATAGAGGCAGCTATGTCCAAGATACCAGGTTGAACTCTTTAATCCCTATCCTTAGGCAGGGTCAACAAGCTTCAACTACGCACTCTGATCCTATACCTGGGTGGTTGGGATCACCCAACAAGAGAGAGATAAAATTATGTGTTAATCTAAAGGAAAAAGGACAAATGATAAAGCACAACATTGCAAAATAAAATGATTCACTATACTAAGAGATTTCAAGAGTATGAGGCAAATAAACAAATAAGAAATAGAAATCTGCCATAGTTCAATCCACAACAATAATCACATAGCATGAATGATATTATGACACAAAATCATACCAATGCAGGGTGAGGCACCTACCAGACCTACACCAATAGGTGAGGGAGAGTGGTCACATTCACAAACACCTACAAATATATAATACAAAGGGAGTGGTCACATCCTTCAGGAGAAAGTGGTCATATTCCCCAAAATATAATATAAGGGGAGTGGTCACATCCCTCTAGGGTGCATGCCCTCTATGGGTGGTTTGTACACATGTACACTACATTGTCATTTGGCCAAAAATACATCATGCTTATTAGTTCACTTAGCAGTAGTGAAATTATCATTGCATCATAACAAATGGGGAATAACACCCATGAAATAAATCAAGTAAATGTGCTAACATTGGCAATAACAATATTCAGGTATCTCAAATAGATGAGCCAACATAGGCAATAGCAAGATCCAAATAATGCAAATATATGAGTCACAATGTCATTAGAAGAATCAACTGAATAAAGAGCCAATAAAGATAGTACAAAAAATATCAATGCTAGCACATTAGGAATGTGGGGCATGATAAAATCCCAAACTGAAGGATTAGGGTATGCATCACACATTATATGTTTGAAACCATAAATGGGGATCACATACATAAATAGGGTCCTTATACTGAAATAGGACTCACATACCTTATTGAAGATTCACATAACCATCATTATCGCCAATTGGAGTGTATCCAAGATCATTCCCTAATTACAAATATTTCACATATATTAGTATGTATTAAAGCATAAGGTGTATAAAAGATAATCATTTTAGACCTTCTTTGGAAACCTTCGATTTAGGACTCAAAACTAGGACCAAAAGCTCACTTAGGTTTGATTAGGAAAACATATTTTATTTCTCAATTTGGAGTTAAAATGCATTATTTATCATTTTTAGAACATTTAACATACTCAAAATGACATTCAAAGAGAAATTACAAAAAGAAAATATAATTATAACTCAAAAGCTATGAAATCAGATTCTACATAAAAAATCCTTTCCAATAACTATTTATTTGCATTTTTCTGAGCAAGGACCAATTTACTATGAATTCAGTAAGCTGGACCAATCAGATTGCAAGAAAATGCCACATAGACTAAATCATTGCACAAAGGCAAATATCCAAAAGACAAAACTACCATCAGAGTTAAAGAAGAAAGGGATGGGTGTGCGGGGACAAAACTATAAAAAGCTGAGTGGTCATCTTCTTCCTCTCCCAGGCGCCATGGCTGCGTGAGGAAGCTTTGCCCATTTGGGCATTTTTGAGATACTAGACCGAAATGAGCGTTTAAGTACTCGAATCAAAGCTTGAGAGGCGAAGAATTCACCTAAATACTAGATTCTTTTGCTGGTGCCGCCGAGACTCAAGTAGGGTCGCGGCAAGGTTGGGAAGAGGTGGAGATAGTGGGGGCTAGTAGAGGATGGTTCTGGACTAATTGGCTCAAGAGGAAGCTCGCAAGGAGATCAGAGGAGGTGTGGGAGGTCCTTTTTATAGGTAAGAAGGCGTGAAATGCCGAGACAGTGGTGGAGATGAGAAGGCATGACCGACGCCATTATGCTTTTCGGCCATAGTGTGCGGGAGGCGACGAGTGATAGCTCAAAATTAGCAGCTCGAGGAGACGAAGCCAACGGTGAAGATATGTTACAAAATGGTGGAGAGGAGAGGGAGAACGGGTCGCAGAACCGAGGAGTATTAGGCTACCCGAAGGCTAGAGGTAGGAGACGAGCTCCTAGATTTTATATCGAGATCGTACGACAATCGGGTACGTGAGAGAGTAAATGAAGGGACTTTGGTGAATAAATGCCATTTAAATGAAAACGATTCAAATACCAAAGTCACACTATATTAAAAATTATAAAATCAATTTAAAGGGTCAAATAAAGTCCAAATGACCTCAAATTTCAACCATAGGTTAATTACAATGCTTAGAACGATGCTATTTCATTAGTTTCTCATTTTACACACATTTTGGACCTTAAATGCTATATTGGCTGCTAATGCATATTTTAATGTATAAAATGAATTATTAATGTGAAAAGAGTCTTTTAATGACATGAGTGAGTGAAGTGCGAGACATATCATCATTAAGAGTCATATTTCAACATAATAACATCTTTTCATACATTAATATCATTTTTGAGGAGAGAGAAAGAAAAAGATTAATTACTCTCATATATTAACTCAAATACACATTATTAATCATATCTTTATCCACAAAGATATAATAGGTCTAACGGAAGACACCAAGATGGTTAGACACTCCGTTTGTTAGCGAGAGGTCCCAGGATCAAGCCCAGGACATGGGATGAATAGAATGGCCAATTTTTTTTAAAAAAAAAAGATATAATAGCTCCAAATTAGCATTATCCATTGATTTATCTGTCATTAATGGCCATATTGCATAATTAGTCCTCAATTATCTTATCAGTTGGGATATTTGTGCCAAAACCTATTCATTGACATGAATGTGAGTAAATATAGATTTCATCATCAATAAATGTTCAAATCCAACATTGAGGCAAAAAAGGATACCAAAGAAATGGAAATTTATGAAAAAAGTCCAAAAGGACTTGAAAGCAATTAAAAGCTTGAAAATGGGTAAATTGAAGGAAAGACCCTGGAATTCAGTCTATTACAATGTTACACCTTAGAAAGGTCGTACACATGTTTACAAGTTCATATAGAACGGGAAAAAATAGGGAACACCACAAAAATTCATAATTATAAACAAGAATGGTTTCTTTATGCTTAGATCATCACATTAAAGCAAAAACATGAACTAACAAGCTTCTAGTAAGCAATATAAGTGAATAATGTTATATAACTTGCATCTATAGAGTAGGTCATATGTCAAACAGTAAGAATCTTGAGCAAATAGGGTAAGAAAACGTTGGATTCAGATCTGAACTTGGCCAAATATGTACTTCTCTCCAAAAAGAAGCAAAATCCTAGAAAAAGAAACAAGAAGGATAGATTTTTGAGTTCTAGAGCCACTTTCACCATGGAACAGTAGGGTTCTGACCTGGAGAGATATAGGAGGAATAAGAGCAAAGAAATAAATGGAGGAAATAAGTTAATACTTATATTTTTAGGTCAAGATCACTAGGAGGAAGCTTTCTAGACCCAAAAAGGAAATCAATTGCAACCCTAGAATGTTTTCCAAGAAGATCCCCACTTTCTTCTTCCTTGGGTAGGGAATTTGTAGAAGCACAGAGGGAGAATGAAGGTCAGAGAAGGAGGGAAGTGGTAGAGAGAAAATGTCTCATTTTTGTGTTTATGGATAAGTATATAACACTTTAAGATAAAGAAAAAGAAAAAGTTGAAGTTCTAGTATCTATCCAAGTGTCCATTACCTTAATTTATTAAGAATATACAAGCACCCACACAAGCAGCTTCCCCACCATCTGTATAGACCTATTTAGCTTTCCTTTGTCAAATTTCTCAGTCAATCACATAATTCATTAGTTGATAGCTACTAAAAGTAGCTCATCCATGAAGGGGTAAACCCTAAAATACCCTTGAGGAAAACACCTTCAAACCATGGCTCAACTAGGATCCCCATGGGTCAAAATACTAAAGAATGATAATATAACATATAAGGAACATAATGTATGTGACAAATTGTAAAGAAAACCCCTAAATTGGGTAAATCGCTGAAAAGTCCAAAATGTATATAAAATTGCATAACTTGTTCAAACAATGTCCAAATTGGACCAAATGTGAAACTTAAGCTTGTATTATGATTTCAAACCATATCACAAGGTTATATTAGGTTTATAAGCATTCAATTATGGTAATTAAGCTTATTAAACTCATTAAGCAAGTTCATGGGCCTTACAACTATAAACCCCTAACAAGGATTTTGTCTCAAAATCCAACGTAAAAAGAGATGGATATTTTGTATGCATCTCATTCTATAGTTCCCATGTGGCTTCCTCTATGCCATGATGATTCCACAAAACTTTCACTAGTATTATATCTTTTCTCTTTAGCTTTTTCATCCGTCTATCCAGGATCAACACATGACCCTCAACATAGGAGATATCCCCAATTAACTCAACCTCTACTAGTTGAATTGTCTGGTCAGTATCTGGATGACATTTCCTCGACATAGAGATGTGAAAGACATTATGCAATCTATGTAGCTCTAGTGGTAGCTCCAACTTATATGCTACCTTTCCAACATGAGCTAGGATAGGGTATGGTCCAATAAATCTAGGGGCCAACTTACCCTTCTTTCCAAACCTCAGCACACCTTTCCAAGGAGAAATCTTAAGATATACTCTATCTCACACTTGGAACTCAAGTGGTCTGCGTCGGTTATCTGCATAATATTTCTTCCTATCCTGGGATGCTTTCAACTATTGTTGTATCACTTTAATCTTTTCTATAGTCTTTTTTACTAGCTCAGGACCCAAAAGTTGATATTCACATGTCTCATACTAGCAAAGAGGAGATCGACATTGTCTCCCATACAGAGCCTCATAAGGGGCCATATCTATGCTTCTTTAATAGCTATTGTTTTATGCAAACTCTCTCAGAGTCATATGTACATCCCAACTACCAAGAAATTGTAGCACACATGCCCTCAAGAGATCCTCTAAAGTCTAATAATTCTTTTAGACTGGCCATCAGTCTACGGATGAAAAGTTGTGCTGAATCTCAACTGTGTTCCCATTCCTGAATGCAGACACTCCCAAAAATGACTTGTAAATTGTGGACCTCTATTAGAAACTATAGTCACTGGAATGCCATGTAGACATACTATCTCATCAACATATATTTGTGCCAATTTCTCTACTATAAACATCATCTTAACTTGTAGAAAATGAGTTGATTTAGTCAATCTGTCTACTATCACCCATATGGAATCATGACCCTTGGCTATCCTAGGAAGACCAACCACCAAGTCCATAGTAATATGATCCCATTTCCACTATGGTATTGGCAAGGGTTGTAATGTCCCTATAGGCTTCTAGTTCTTAGCCTTCACCTGCTGATAAATTGGACATTTGGCAATGAACTCTGCCACATCACACTTTATACCTGGTCACCAATACATGTCTTTCAAATTTTGGTACATCTTGGTACTTCCAGGATGCATTGCATACATGGAGGAGTGAGCCTCCTCAAGTACCATCTTCCTCAACCCATCAACATCAAGAATTACTGTCCTATTATGGAAACAAACTATACCATCATCTGCCTCATGAAAGCCATCATACTTTTCACTGCCAATCCCTAATCGGATATTCTGTATCACAGTATCATTCTATTATGCATCATGAATCTGCTGTCTCAAGGAAGGTTTCACTTATAACTGTGCCAACAATCTTGCCAACAAGGAAACTTCTAGCTGTACATTCATCTGGCGAAGAGCCACTAGCATATCTCTCTTATGGCACATCAAGGAATTTAATTGTGCATTATCTATGGTTGATGATGAAGATGACTTTCTACTCAATGCATTATCTAACACATTAGTTTTTCCTATATGGTAATCTATTGTGCAATCATAATCCTTAATCAGCTCCATCCTTCTCCTGTACTGCATATTCAACTCCTATTTTGAGAAGATGTATTGTAGATTCTTGTAGTTAGTGAAGATCTAACTCTTTTCTCCAAAAAGATAGTGTCTCCAAATCTTTGAGGCATGGACCACTGCTACAAGCTCCAGATCATGTGTTGGGAAATTCTCCTCATGTTTTTTAAGCTGTCGCGTAGCAAAAGAAATCACATTTTTATCCTGCATCAACACATCCCAACAAATTCTTTGAAGCATCACAAAAGGCAATATAGCCTTTTCCTTGATCTGGCAGTACTAACACCGGTGCACTAGTCAACTTTCCTTTAAGAAGCTGGAAAGAACATTGATACTTGTCATTCTAAGAAAAATGAACATCCTTCCTATTTAACCTAGTCAGGGGTAACACTATAGAACTAAAGTCTTTGATGAACCTCCTGTAATAACCTGCCAGACCTAGGAAACTATGAATCTCTGTTAGTGTCTTTGGGTGTTCCCATTCTAGTTCAAATTCCACTTTATTGGGATCAACACAAATGCCGTTTATAGATATAACGTGGCCCAGAAAAGACACTTCAGATAACCATAATTCACACTTGCTTAACTTAGCATATAGTTGATGTTGCCTCAACAAAGTCAATTCCTGGCGAAGGTGTTGCTCATGTTGTTGACTATCCTTGGATTATATCAGGATATCATTTATGAACACGACAACACACAAATCAAGATAAGGTCTAAACACCCTATTCATTAGATCCATAAAAGCTGCAGGTGTAACATACTGAATTCTATGCATTTTGCCTTTTGGTCCTCTTTTTCATCTTTTCCTTTCATTTCTATCCTCTTTGGCCTTTCTGCTCAATTTGTGGAGAATATAATGGCCTAATGAGCATTTGTTCACCTTTTCTCTCAATATTTGGGTTTATGCACAAATACCTCAGTGGAAGCTTTGTAATGGGTCAAATATGCAAAATGTCCACTTGAGTGATAAAAAGAATAAAGAAATTCATGTTAGAACTTTCTAGTATCTTTTAGAATATGTAAATGGAGATAATTCTTGAAATATGCATAAAGGAAATAATAAATGTGGTAATTGGAAATAATATGGAATATAATGGATAAAAGGAGATAATGAGGAATATATTGTCCCAAAAATCATATGTGGAAACCCATGAAGATAATTTGGATGTCAATCTCATTTTCTTGATTTAAAAGAAACTTAAGGGCCAAGTATCATCTAATTTGGGAAGATAAATGCATATATTAAAATCATTATTAAAAGATAACAGGAAATGGGCCAATAAAGTGAAATAAAATATGAAATACCCTTAAATTCGAAAAACAACTCCAAATTCGTAATCTAAGCATAAAAATAAGCCTTTGGGAAAATTTGCAAATAAATTGGATAATGTTTGAATAATGAATAAAATAGGAGAGAGAAAGTGTGAAGAATCTTATATTTATTTAATAAATAAATATATAATCTCAACTTGTGAAAATAATAACAAAATCGTGTCCTAATCCATTAGGAAGACTTATGGGTGAAGTTACACAAATTTTAAGTAATGTTATCACCCCTTTTGAAGGAGGAAAGAGAAAATGGAATTTTAATAATTTAACCCATTAAACTTCCCCGAAAGGAAAAAATATCTCCATATTTGGATTCTACGCGTCAAAATCAGTCAAAATATAAATTTTGGTAAATTTTGGATATCGTTTGAGCCTCCAAACGAGTAGAGAGAAAAACATTTAAAATTAATAAGACACTTTGGTCGAATTTTAATACAACTAGGTTTCATCTGCTTTTCCCATCCGCAAGATTGGACGTCTCTTGGTCCTTTGTTGACCCGATTCCACTGATCTGATGACCCTTGGTCGTCTTCTTCCTCTAACCGAAAAAGGAAATAGGTGGTTTCTTTCCAAAAACTCAAATCCTAATATCTCGAGATATACTCGATGAAATTCGATGATTTTTGGTTCTATGAGTTCCTCGCAAGATTCTGCACCACTTTATTCCAAAATTTTTGTGTTTTGACAAAGATTCAAGAAACCCCCAAATTATGCGGCTCCTCTCTCACCACACCTAGCTAAACCCTAGCCTAGGCCACCTTGTCTATAAATATCCATGCCCCTAGATCCGTCGTCACCTTAGAAACTCAACCCTGCCTTTGATTTCTCGTTTCGTAACTGTTCGGTCCCTCAACTTGCCGTTGAAGACAACCAGGTTGTGGAGCCCTTCCCTCTCCATTTCCTCTGCCATCGGCCCAATAAAAGGTATCATCAGATTCGTGTTGCTCTAAGCTTCGATTTGCATGCTTAAATGTGAGTTTTGATCGAGTATTCCATGTTTTACCAAATTCACAAGCAAGCAGCAAGAAGCTGCTCACCGGTCCTTGCCGGTCCAGTGCTTTGGGGAATAAGGTCCCCACATTTTTATGTTTTTGCCCTCCACCTCCTCTTTGTGCCTCTCTGTTTGCAAGAAGGGCACCTTTGTCTTTTGTGATTTGTTTGACCACGTTGACCCCGGGTGGTCTGTGGTCTCTTGGCCACTAATGAGAGGACAACAAGTGTGTGGGCCCCACCACCTAGCCCCACTCTGCTCTCCCTCTCTTCTTTATTTAATAATCAAAATTTTGATTTTCTAATTGGCTGATATCAAATAATTCATATAAATTCATCCACTGGTCAAAAATTAAAAATAAGTAGTGTTTTGAAATTAGGAGAACGAGATCTATCCATTAAAAATATTTTCGAGGTTTGATTTTGATGTTTACAAAAAAGTATTTTGGAACGATTTCATTAAATTAAAATCACCAAAAATAACCTGAAAAATCCATATCTTCAAAATACATAATATTATATGTTATTTTGATTAGAAAACCATAACTAAGACAATGGTGATGTTTTTAGAGTCTAATTCAAAGGTTTGCGTAAAAACTTAGTAACTTTAGGGTTTTGACCTTTTAATGAATGAACTTAGGGCAAGTGGATCTGATCTCGTGTAAAGGTTATGAAAAGTGGTTTTAGTGCTATAAAGATTAAAGATATGTGCATTTACACCTTAAGTTGGGAAACATTTGTGCCTTGTCCTACTTTTTCCACAATGAGGTTTATTTGAACCCTACATCTTATGCTCTTGATTCTTTTGCTATACTTGCCTCATAATCAGTTTTGGAATATTATTCTTGGGTCTTGGTACCCCTTTGCTATGTTCTATTTAAATTATGCTAATAATTGCCATTGATTCTAGCATGTTGATTCTATTAGACTAAATAGCTATAGTAGTGGTACTTGTATGTACAACCACTCATAGTTGGGGAATGTGTTATTTCTCCCCTGGGGAACGTGTTACTCTCCCCCACACATGAAATATGTGTAGGTGACTGGGAATGTGTTACTCTACCCTCACTTTTTGGTTGAAGGTCTAGTAGGTGCCTCAACCCTACTTAGTTAAGATGGTCAATATTAATCATACATGCAATGTTGTTGTTTTACTTTGTTTATGGCAAGCATCTATTGAAATATTCTTTTATATATGGCCTCATTCTCTTGATTTTCTTCATCTTATGATGAACGTTAGCCTAATTTTACTTGCTTTTCTTACCTCACTATATTATAATAATTTGTGACACATACTTTTTATTTTCCTTCCCTTTTGCTGGGTGCTTTCCCAACCACCCAGATGTCGAGCAAGGTGATGGATAAGGCATGAAGATCTTAGCATTGGCATGGATTACCTGATGGATACATTTCTTAAAGACAAAAGTGGAGTAGTATAGACTTCCCTCTATCTAGATCCTATTTGTGTATCTTAATGTAAACCCTAGTGGGAGAAATTGATGTATTTTTGTACAATCTTTTATGAAATTGAATATAGTCAGAATTTGTTTTTATTCCGCTGCTTTCCAATGAGTTTTGATTATCATATTTTAGTAAGGAGGTGATCTTTCACACCCTTTACAACATGGTATCAGAGTCCATGGTAGTCGGAATCTGGTTATTTCAGTTTTGTGTCCCTAGTTAGAACCCTAGATTTGCATAGTTTCCCTTAAGTTACATGTTTGCTCTAGATTTGATCTATGCTGATGATAGGTTGATTTAGGACCATATAGTTTCACCTTAGAATCTTGATGGATAAAACTCTAATATACTCATAATTAAAATATGCATAATGTAATGTTGTTTAGGTTTGCCTTTAGGCAACTATTAGGGCATGAAGTTGAAGCAAAGGTGTCTAGAAAGGATCAGGGTTTCGGGGGCTGTCAATATTTTCCTCCTCCCCACTAGCTTGGTTTACGAGGACTCCCATTCCCATATGGTACTGGCCTGGCCTGAGCTAATACAAATTGCCCAAAATAGTTTGCTTTTAGGCAATAATAACCTTAGACTTCTATGTTGTATATCTTTGGGAACCCTAAGTTGACTTGTTTGGGGATGAATACCAATATAGTTTCCTTACGTACCCTTAGGACCACATGCTTGAATAATTTATCCGTAGAACCTAGACCTTGGAGTTTGGGTGTTTGGGAAGATATCAGAGTGTGTAGTGGAAGCATGATGAATCTTGAGTATGGTTTAGTTAGACTCATCCTTTAACCCTAATGTAGTTTGGCTTGATGGGTCAAACCCTTTAAGGGGTGGAGTATGGTTAGTTGATGATGTTTGAGTGGTTAGATTTCGTGGAAGAAATCCTCTTTAGGGGGATGGAACCCTATAACATCTTGAAGTCTATCTAATCTATCTTTAGAAACCCTAACTCCATGCTTAGGAGGTTGTTGTGGTTAGTGTTCTCCAAACAAGTAATAATGGTGACCCTAACATGCTTGTTCATATATTAATGAACATATAATGATCATCTGAGGAATAATTCATATGTTCAAACCCTAACCCTAATGGATAACCAATGCACATAATAAGAGTAAGTCAAATATTAATGTGAAATTATGGATCACATGATGCTAACCATGCCATAAACCCTAATGATATGATGAGTAAGATAATTATAACATAATTTGAAATTAATGCATGATAAGGATGAATAAGTGAAATAAAATGGTTATGTTGACCTGAACCATAAGTTGTAATAATCTAACCCTAATCTATACATCTTTAATGCCTTTCATGATACATTAATGATGCTAAATGCCATAATCAGTTAAGATACTTTGATACACATAAATGATATATATAACCATCTAATCACATATTAATCAAGTCATCATTATGAAATGCATGTTACCTTATTATCTAATACACATGTGATTAGTCACCTAATATGAATCTATTCATTAATATGTAATATGTCCCACCTTGATCATTTAAAATACAGGTAAAGGCTTCAAGGTGAATATGGAGTAATTGGATTCACATAAATGTGCAAAATCAATAATATAAATGAATGAATATGAGAAATGATTAATTATGACATTAATGTGAGCAATAAATATAATATGACAATGTGAAAAATGTTTAATATGAGTATAAGTAACTAATGTGACATTAATTGGAATAATTGTATGCTTAAACAAAGATTGAATAAAATGTCTTATTTCATGTAAAATAATTTGTTATAATTAATAAAGTGGTAATATGAGGATAATGAAGTATAAATCTGAATTATTAAGAACAATGATCCAATATAATAATGAATGTTGAGATAATTGAGTGACCCCTAATTGTGATAAAATCCTTAATAAGATAAATGAGAAATAGATATAAATCGTTTAATGGATGATAATGAAATATAACCCTTTTGACAATAAAGTGAATATGACATGACATCATTAAAATAGTGATGATATTGTGATATCATAATGAATATGATGTTAATGAGACAAAAATGAAAAAAGGTTAAATATCATAAAAAGAATATCTTAATAATGGACCCTAGGTGATCGATGAAAACCCGAGCTATGATTAGTTGATGTATGTGAAGTTTTTGAACCCTTCGGTGTAGTTGAAGTATAAGTTTTGGTGGAAGTCGTATGGTTGGAGGAACAGCCTAAAGTTTTGTGATGTGAGGTTTCACACTCACCCTTCCCTAATTGCTAGTGATTTTTGGGACGAAATCCTCTTTAAGGGGTGGAGTGTTGTAACATACTCAATTCTGGGCATTTTGGCTTTTGGTTCTCTTTTTCATCTTTTCCTTTCCTTTCTATCCTCTTTGGCCTTTCTTCTCAATTTGTAGAGAATATAATGGCCTAATGAGCATTTGTTCACCTTTTCTCTCAATATTTGGGTTTATGCGCAAATACCTCAGTGGAAGCTTAGTAATGGGTCAAATATGAAAATGTCCACTTGAGTGATAAAAAGAATAAAGAAATTCATGTTAGAACTTTCTAGTATATTTTAGAATATGTAAAAGGAGATCATTCTCAAAAAATTCATAAAGGAAATAATAAATGTGGTAATTGGAAATAATGTGGAATATAATGGATAAAAGGAGATAATGAGGAATATATTGTCCCAAAAATCATATGTGGAAACCCATGAAGATAATTTGGATGTCAATCTCGTTTTCTTGATTTAAAAGAAACTTAAGGGCCAAGTATCATATAATTTGGGAAGATAAATGCATATATTAAAATCATTATTAAAAGATAATAGGAAATGGGCCAATAAAGTGAAATAAAATACTTAATACCCTCAAATTAGAAAAATAACTCCAAATTCGTAATCTAAACATAAAAATAAGACTTTGGGCAAATTTGCAACTGAATTGGATAATGTTTGAATAATGAATAAAATAGGAGAGAGAAAGTGTGAAGAATCTTCTATTTATTTAATAAATAAATAAAAAAATAATCTCAACATGTGAAAATAATAACAAATCATGTCCTAATCTGTTAGGAAGACTTATGGGTGAAGTTACACAAATTTTAAGTAATGTTATCACCCCTTTTGAAGGAGGAAAGAGAAAATGACATTTTAATTATTTAACCTATTAAACTTCCTCGAAAGGAAAAAATAACTCCATATTTAGATTCTACACATCAAAATCAGTTAGAATATATATTTTGGTAAATGTTGGATATCGTTTGAGCTTCCAAATGAGGAGAGAGAAAAACATTTAAAATTAATAAGACACTTTGGTCGAATTTTAATACAACTAGGATTCATCTACTTTTTCCATCCACGAGATCAGACAGCTCTTGGTCCTTCGTGGACCCGAGTCCACTGATCCAATGACCCTTGGTCATCTTCTTCCTCTAACTGAAAAAGGAAACATGTGGTTTCTTTCCAAAATCTCAAATCCTAATATCTCGAGATATACTCGATGAAATTCGATGATTTTTGGTTCTACGAGTTCCTCACGAGATTCCACACCACTTTATTCAAAAAAATTTGGTTTTTGACGACGATTCGAGAAACCCCCAAATCGTGCGGCTCCTCTCTCACCACACCTAGCTAAACCCTATCTAAGGCCACCTTGTCTATAAATATCCATGCCCCTAGATCCGCCGTCACCTTAGCAACTCAACCCTGCCTTTGATTTCTCATTTCATCCCTGTTCGGGCCCTCAGCTAGCCGCCAAATACACCCAGGTTGTGGAGCCCTTCCCTCTCCATTTCATTTGTCATATGCCCAATAAAAGGTATCATCAGATTCGTGTTTCTCTAAGCTTCGATTTGCATGCTTAAACGTGAGTTTTGGTTGAGTATTACATGTTTTCCCAAATTCGCAAGCAAGCAGCAGGAAGATGCTCACCGATCCTTGCCAGTCAGGTGCTTTGGGGAAGAAGGTCCCCACATTTTTACGTTTTTGCCCTCCACCTCCTCTTCGTGCCTCTCTGTTTGCAAGACGGGCACTTTGGTCTTTTGTGATTTGTTTGACCACATTGACCCCAGGTGGTATGTGGTCTCTCAACCACTAACGAGAGGAAAACAAGTGTGCGGGCCCCACCACCTGACCCCACTCTGCTCTCCCTCTCTTCTTTATTTAATAATCCAATTTTCGATTTTTTGATTGGCTGATATCAAATAATTCATATAAATTCATCCAGTGGTCAAAAATTAAAAACAAGTAGTGTTTTGAAATTAGGAGAACGAGATCTATCCATTAAAAATATTTTTGAGGTTTGATTTTGATGTTTGCAAAAAAGTATTTTTGGAACAATTTAATTAACTAAAAATCACCAAAAATAACCTAAAAATCCATATATTCAAAATACATAATATATTGTGATGTTTTTAGAGTTTAATTCGAAGGTTTCGGCTAGGTTTTCCGGTGGGCGGCGGCGGCGTTGGGGGAGGGGGTTCCGGCGGTCAGTGCACACCTCCCCACTCCCCCCAGGCTTTTCTCGCTCAGGCACGTTCGAGATCCGACGACGAGGAGCGGGCGGTGGAGGCTCGGCAGACTCCTTTGAGCGGCGCGGTTCTGCTGGAGCTGACGGCACGGGGGGTCGGACCGTCAGTTGCGTTTGGATTCTGAGGCCCACCTCAGTTCCCCTGTGAGCGGCGCCCTCACCGCTTCTCCCTGCTGCCGGATCAAGTGGCTTGGTGCTTCCTTCCCTGTCTGTTTCATTGTTTTTTCTGTTTAGGTTTAGGTCATTTTTGTTGGGTTGTCGCTGGTTCACATCCTTGGTTGTCGTCTTTCTTCTTCATCGTGGTAGTTGTTTCCTTGCGTTTGAGTGGCGTTTTGCTTCTAGTTTGACTAGAGCACATCTTGTTTAGCATCTCCTCGGGTTCCTTCTTGGGCAGATGGTGGGATCGGGCACCCCTTGGTGCTCCAGGCAGAGGAGGAGGAAGCTGGGTTTTGGGCTTCGTGCGGGTCTTCCACCCCCTGTTCGCAGTGGTGGTTGGGAGTGGCGGTGGAGTTCCCGGCACTCTCTACTCCCCGCCATGTTATCCGCATGAGCAATCCTTCCTTTGTACCTGCATCACTGGGGTTTGGCCTCCTTCCCGGGTCTGCTGGTTGGCAACCTTAGTGCGTCACTGGTTTTTGTGTTTCTCGTCCTGTTTGGTGGGGCGTTGTGTCGGTGTTGATAGTTTTGAGTTGTTGCTTTGGGGTCAAGCTCTTTATCTTGTAATCTTTCGTTGTCTTCATGATGGTAATCTCTGTCAGTGGCTTTGCATACTCCTTTCAAGATGTACTCATAGGTTCTGGTAGATTGACAAATTCCATCTGAGATAGCTGCTTTAGACAGCCAAGATAAGAGGTGGACGGTGCAGAAGCGTACCTATCGCATCCCAATCTGAGCCTTGTGCTATGTCTTTCCGCAAAAGGAGTTGCTGCTTGTTTGCTTGATGAGAGATGTCTATCTTGTAGATGCCGTATGGATTACTTTTAATGATATTGAGCTATTTTCAAAAAAAAAATCGAAGGTTTGCGTAAGAAGTTAGTAACTTTAGGGTTTTGACCTTTTAATGAATGAACTTATCATTAATACATGTATGCGATGATGAAATTAGGGCAAGTGGATCTAATCTCGTGTTAAGGTTATAAAAAGTGGTTTTAGTGCTCTAAAGATTAAAGGTATGTGCATTTACACCTTAAGTTGGGAAATATTTGTGCCTTGTCCTACTTTTTCCACAATGAGGTTTATTTGAACCCTACATCTTATACTCTTGATTCTTTTTCTATACTTGCCTCATAATCAGTTTTGGAATATTATTCTTGGGTCTTGGAACCCCTTTGTCATGTTCTATTTAAATGGTGCTAATACTGCCATTGATTCTAGCATGTTGATTCTATTAGACTAACTAGCTATAGTAGTGGTACTTGTATGTACAACCACCCATAGTTGGGGAATGTGTTATTTCTCCCCTGGGGAACATGTTACTCTCCCCCACACATGAAATATGTGTAGGTGACTAGAAATATGTTACTCTCCCCTCACCCTTTGGTTGAAAGTCCAGTAGGTGCCTCAACCCTACTTAGTTAAGATAGTCAATATTAATCATACATGCAATGTTGTTGTTTTACTTTTTTTTTATGGAAAACATCTATTGAAATATTCTTTTATATATGGCCTCATTCTCTTGATTTTCTTCATCTTATGATGAAAATTAGCCTAATTTTACTTGCTTTTCTTACCTCACTCTATTAGAATAGTTTGTGACACATACTTTTTATTTTCCTTCCCTTTTGCTGGGTGCTTTCCCAACCACCCAAATGTCGAGCAAGGTGATGGATAAGGCATGAAGATCTTAGCATTGGCATGGACTTACCTGATGGATATGATGCTTGGAGATAAAAGTGTAGTAGTCTAGACTTCCCTCTAACTAGATCCTATCTGTGTATCTTAATGTAAACCCTAGTGGGAGAATTTGATGTATTTTTGTACAATCTTTTATCAAATTGAATATAGTCAGAAAAAAAAATTATTCCGCTGCTTTCCAATGTGTTTTGTTTACCATATTTTAGTTGAGGGTGGTTTATCCCACTCTTTACAACAGGTGCATTGGTTAGCCCAAACGACATAACCACAAACTCATAATGACCATACCTAGTCCTAAAAGCTGACTTGGGTATGTATCGGCCTTAAGTCTCAATTGATGGTAACCTGACCTCAAGTCTTTCTTTGAAAACATAGAGCACCTGATCAAAAAGATCATCAATCCTCAGCAAAGGATACTTATTCTTTATTGTCACCTTGTTCAGCTATCTGTAATCTATACACAACCCCATTGAACCATCCTTCTTTTTAACAAACAACACATGAGCACCCCAAGGGGAAGTGCTCGTCTTGATAAAACCCTTATCTAATAGTTCTTGAAACTATTTCTTTAACTCCTACATCTCTGCTGGTGCCATTTTATATGCTGACTATGCTATGGGTTGTGTTCCAGGAATACGATTGATCTCAAATTGAATCTCTCTAGGACGGGAAATTCTAGGAAATTCCTAAGGAAAGACATCCTCAAATTCTCACACCACTAGTACCTCCTGGATACTAGTACCTACCGCCTTGGTATCTACAACATGAGCTAAGAAAGCCTCACATCTTTGTCTCATCAACCGCTCAACTATCATAACTGACATTAAACATGTAGGAAGAATCTTCCTATCACCATGAAAAATCCAATGTACATCTCCATCATGGAACGTCGCCACCTTAGTACTACAGTCCAAGACTACCTTGTATTTTTCCAAGGTATCCATTCCTAGGATTACATCAAAACCATGCATGTCAAGTGGGAAAAGATCCACTTGAATGTTGTATCCAGAAAAAGAAATAACACAAGAAGGGCACACTTCCCGCAACTCGGTGGAATCAACCAAAGGAGTCTCTAGCCGCAGGCTATCATATCTAAGACTAACATGTAGATAACAACTATCTATATTCTCACTAGTGATAAAAGAGTGTTTCGTACCTGGGTCTACTAACACAGATAAAAAATAAGAAGCAGACAAATTAGAATGAAATAACTCCATCTGACCTGTCATAACTCGTGGATTGACCATTGCTTCTGGCTGAGTCATGGCATAGAACCTTGTTGTCACCTAATGTTGTCCACGTCCTCTACTTGCTTGTCTAGAGGATCCTGCCTGGGACGCCTGACCACGTCCTCTTCCACTGGCACTACTAAACTGTCGTTGTTGTGGACCTTGTTGACTTTGCCTTGGTTGTTGAGTCACCTCCTCATCTTTCATAGGGAAATAAGGTCTTGTATGCCGCACTTGTACACACTTGTAACATGTTCTGGTGTTCTGATATGGCCTAAACGGCCCTGTCAGTGAAACCGATGAGGTATTGTCGGCTCCCATTGGTGAAAAACTGTGACCTCTACCCCAACTCAGGGTCCACTATGATGGTGCATGTGATCTTGGTTCACTAAAGGTTGACCTTGGTTGCGATGAAAATGGGAAAAACCTTGGCTTCTTAAAGCCTCCAAATGATTGCCCTTGAAACTGCATAGGTCGATTCTTTACATTAGCTTCACGCTTCTCTATGGCAGACCTCTCAATCCTCCTGACAGATTCCACAAAGGTGGAAAACATTTCCCTATTCTCCAAGGCTGATGCTGTAGTAGTCAACTCCATACTCATACCCTTCTTAGATCTCCAGATCCTTTCCTTGTCTGTTACTGCCATGTGCGGAAAGAACCTTAGAAGTTCCATAAACTTTGATTCATGCTCATTGATAGTCATAGCTCCCATACGACTCTTCTCGAACTGAGAGATTTTCTCATCTACGTAGGTCTCTGGAAAATATCAGCTAACAAATTCCCTCCGAAACAGCTTGCATCCTATCACAACTCCTGGCCTTTTCTCCTCTTCTATGGCCCACCAGTGGCCAGCACTACCCTTCAACAAGTATATCCCATGCTTAACTTTGTCTTCTTTAGCGATGTGTAGGATTTTGAACACCTTTTCCAGCTCAATTAACCATATGTTAGCATCTGCTAGATCAGAAGTACCTACATATTCAATCGCCCCAACATGTCTAAGATGTTCAAATGTCTTCCCAACACCTTGGGACTCCACATTAGAGGCAGCTGCCCTAGATTGAGGTGTTGGTACTCTGTCAGCGATATGTGTAATTGTGGCCATCATCTGTCTAAACATAGACTGAAACTCAGGATTGGCCATCATTATCAGGTCTAGATGAGGCATTGCGGGCTGCTCTGGCCCTACTTCTAACACTCTCTCATCGTGTGCCTGCCTCCCTACACCTCCTCCTGGTGCAACATAACTTCTCTCAATGTGTTCTTCATGTCCTCCAGACATATCTGCATAAGCATATAAACTATGATTAGATCTGTGGGATACATAAGAACAGACTCAAACCTAAGTCATATGTCCCTATTGACTCAGTAAGCCTAGAGCACTTATACCAACTTAACTGTGACACCTCTTCATGCTAAATGAGATTACTAAAAAAACACGATCAACTACTAATTAATCACATAGTCAAAAATATGGAATAATTAAAACTAATTCCAACAATGTAAATAAACTCTAGAATACTTACAAAAGTTCTATCATTCCATTCTCATATAGTGTAATAATAATTTGCATATGGGTCCAAAGACCTCAGTCACATCCTGCATACAAAAAATATTTTACATGTACATGTCATATATTTACAAGCTTTGGCATACTACCAAAATCTAGTGTTGATACGAGTATATCATCTATAAAACACATCCCATACCCAGACCTGAGAGTACAGGAACAACACTAGGACTCTACTACTAACATCTACAACTAACCAACCTTTTGAATCTATTGATCACCAGGTTGGTTTTCTTCCACAACGTGACCTCAACCTCGTTGCCCGCGACCACCTTAAAAAATGTGGTGACCCACGGGTGAGACCTAGTCCTAGCGAGAGATTTAACTCTCTCCAACATATATTGATTATATCATATTAATTAACAATAATTACATTGAGCAGTTAGGGTATTGAATAAGGAATATGAACAGATTGAACAATTTAAGCATACTAAGAAGTTAAGCAAATAAGTTGTCACATCAAGTAGAATTACACAATTTTCATAAGTCTGCATCATGTAAGAACTATGTAGTGTAAAGACAAGACAAGGGTTAATCAACCAATATGATATGTATTAAACCCTAGCAATTATACTACATGGCTGGTATTATATATTTTATTATTATGCCCTGGGGAGTTTGACTCATACCACTCAAAGTCCAATTGACCATTGCAATGTGCTATTCAGTTCCGTATAAGATCTTGGAGTGTCGGTATCCTAAGATCTCTTCCCCTCAGTCAGTACGAGTAACTGCAGTGACATACCAGTCAAACTGCCAATAGTGACATATAGTGAACTGATAACAACTAGTCTGTACTTGGTACAAGGTACGACACTAGAAAATAGGGTATACAAAACCCTCTAATCTGAGGTACAATCGTAGATGTCCTCAATCACATCAAATGTCAGAGGCATGACCATATCCATCCTCCATAACCTGCAATTATGGATGACAAGGATATATGCTCAACTTGCCCCCCCCACATACTCAATAGTATGTGCTCCTAGTTTCCCTTGAGAATACTCATTTCACCATCCAGTAAGTTCTGACACTAAAGATGGCTCTATGACACATGGATCTACATGATTAAGGTTATACTTGATTAATTACTGCCAATTGAATGCATTAAGGCTTTATCATACAAGTGGACATTCAAACCCTAATTCTTTTCTAACAAGAGTATATGTATAACAACTTCAAAAGATATCAAACATTTGAGATATAAATATTAATCACATCACCTCATGATATCATTCATTGCAATTTAATGGACCACACTTATCATCATACTATTATAAGATATTGATATCTTATCACAAGTTTCAGGGTTTTAACCCTTATTGGAACATGAAGAGGATTTCACCTCAATCATGGATTCAAACATGCCCAAAGGTTGTTAAGACCATCACATTATTCATAATAAGGTTATCATCATCATTCCATGCCTTAAACAAGGCTCAAAATATCATTAGCACATATGTGTCCATAGATATTAACATGGCAAGGCACTATGATATTCAAATAGTACTACATTGTGGTTTCAACACAAGAAGAGTATAATTCATTATCACATTGATCATTCAAGAGGTTTGATTATAACCAATCAAAATAATATAATCACATTAAGGTTAGGTATAACAAGCTAGATCACATGGGAGTTACACATCCACTTATTATAGTGATTTATCAAATATAACTAAGTAATGGCAAAGATAAGACTACAAATTAATGGTATTGAACCATGAAATTATCATCACTAGGACCCACATATAATACATGTGATTTGTTCTAATGCATTAGATGTTGAAGAATCCAATATTATTCATTGGATCAGGTTCATTGTTCAAGGTTATCAATTGAAGTATAGGTCTAACCATTAGATCAATTGAACCAAGGAACCATTGGTTCAAGGTTTAGTCAAATCTACAATTACATTCTTAACTCATGATATATGGTGATGACCTGTTCCACCATTAATTGTGATAATTAGGTCATCATTGGTTGTTGGATTAGTAATACATTCAGTTAACACCATCTAATATTAAGCTGATGTCATCATCGATTGATAACATCGTTAGAATATTTAGTGGATGATAATTAAACGTCTAATTGAGCCAAAACCTCACCTAAGGGGTGACCATAGGTTGTCACCATAAATTTGACACCTTTGATCACGAACATCAGTTGCCAAAATAGCAACACCATTGGTTGTTGAATGTTATGACCATCAATTGTGTGATAGGGAAGGAAATAGCTTGAAAACCCTAATTTGAACCATCAATTATTTTGTACTTAACACCATAGGTTGATGATATCAACCTTTCCCAGATCATGTTACACCTTATAAAGGTCATACACATGTTTACAGGTTCATATAAAACTGGAACAAAATAGGGAACACCACAAAAATTCGTAATTCTAAACAAGCATGGTTTCTTTATGCTTAGATCATCACATTAAAGCATAAACATGAACTAACAAGCTTCTAGTAAGCAATATAAGTGAATAATGTTATATAAATCACCTCTATAGAGTAGTTCAGATCTCAAACAGAAAGAATCTTGAGCAAATAGTGCAAGAAACCTTGGATTCAGATCTGAAGTTGGCTAAATAGGTACTTCTCTCCACAAAGAAGCAAAATCCTAGAAAAAGAAACAAGAAGGATAGATTTTTGAGTTCTAGAGCCACTTTCACCATAGAACAGTAGGGTTCTGACCTGGAGAGATATAGGTGGAAGAAGAGAAAAGAAATAAATGGAAGAAATAAGTTAATACTTACATTTTTAGGTCAAGATCACTAGGAGGAAGCTTTTTAGACCCAAAAAGGAAATCAATTGCAACCCTATAATGTTTTCCAAGAAGATCCCCACTTTCTTCTTCCTTGGGCAGGGAATTCGCAGAAGTATAGAGGGAGAACAAAGGTCAGAGAAGGAGGGAAGTGGTGGAGAGAAAATGGCTCGTTTTGGTGCTTGGGATAAGTATATGACACTTTAAGATAAAGAAAAAGTTGAAGTTCTATTATCTATCCAAGTGTCCATGACCTTAATTATTTAAGAATATACAAGGAAACGCATAAGAAGCTCCCCCACCATCTGTATAAACCTTCTTAGCTTTCCTTTGTCGAATTTCCCAGCCAATAACATAATTCATCAGTTGATAGCTGCTAAAAGTAGCTCATCCATGAAGGGGTAAACCCTAAAATACCCTTGAGGAAAACACCTTCAAACCATGGCTCAACTAGGAGCCCCATTTGTCAAAGTACTCAAGAATGATAATATAACATCTAAGGAACATAATGTATGTGACAAATTGCAAATAAAACCCCTGAATTGGGTAAATTGCAAAAAAGTCCAAAATGTACATAAAATTGCATAACTTGCTCAAACAGTGTCCACATTGCACCAAATTTGAAACTGAAGCTTTTATTATGATTTAAAACCATATCACAAGGTTATATTAGCGTTCTAAGCATTCAATTATGGTCATTAATCTTATTCAACTCAATAAGCAAATTTAGGGGCCTTACAAAGACAATGCTATCATATGTAAAGAAGAGGTGTGATATGCGGGGCCCCCTCTTACTTGCACGGGCTCCATGGATTTTACCTTCCTGAAAAACATTTATAAAAGACAAGGAAAGTGCTTCTACACAAAATAAAAGAGGTACGGAGAGATAGGATCACTTTGGCGTAATCCCCTCGTTGGTTTTATAGATCCTTTTCTTGCTCCATGAATGATGACTGAGTATGAAACTCTGGAAACGCATTCTCCCACTTTTTGCCTCCATATTCATGGAATACCCATCCTCTACATAGCTCCTTCTAAGAAGGACCACTCAATCCAATCATAGGCTTTTCTCATATCTAGCTTAGGGGTCATGAATCCCTCTTTCCCTTTCATTCTTCTTTTCATCAAGTTGAACATTTCATAAGCCACTAGCGCATTGTCCATGATCAGCCTACCTTTAATAAAGGCACTTTGGTTTTTAGAAATCATGTCATCCAAAAGAGGTTTCATATTGTTAGCCATAACCTTTGTGATAATCTTGTAGTAAAAATTGCACAGACTAACTGGGCGAAAATCAACAATTTTCTTCCAATTATGGATCTTCGGTATGGGGATGATGTCAGTATTTTTATCACCTCTATGGACCTCCTTCCCTTCCACCATTTAGAAATAAAAGATAGGAGATCCTTTTTAACCACATCCCAGAAAACTTGATAAAAAACTACCTTCATGCCATTTGGACTCGGGGCCTTGT
Source organism: Alisma plantago-aquatica (assembly GCA_963693085.1). NCBI lineage: Eukaryota > Viridiplantae > Streptophyta > Magnoliopsida > Alismatales > Alismataceae > Alisma > Alisma plantago-aquatica. The sequence continues at coordinate 533,722,374 of OY856410.1, forward strand.
TTTGATGCATTTGGGAAAGAACAGCCCACACTTCAGCCTCTGTGAGGAGGGACTCCAGTCTCTCAGCCTCATCTTCATTGACCACTTTTGTCAGGTTATTCTGTACTAGCTCCTGATCTGTCGGGTAGCATGAAGTAAAATTGAAGTAACCAATAATAGTGTCTTGGATTTCGTCCTCCTTCATCACTCATTGGTTAGTTGTATAAAGAAACCCATTAATCCTAATCCTCTTTCTTCTTTGGCTCTCCACCTGATGAAAATATCGAGTGTTCTTATCACCATCCCGCATCTCATTAGCCCTTTCCCTTGCATGCCAATAACTCTCCTCCAAGATATATAGATCCTAAAGTTCCTTAGTTAGAAAAGTGCACTAGTCAAGCATATACCTATCAGGTGGACTATCCTGCACATCCTTAAGTCTTTTCTCAGTTTCTCTGATCTGCTTCCAAATTTTGCCAAACTTATATGAGGCCCATGTTGTCAATTTTCTCCACATGCTTCTATTTTGTACTGTAGACCCCAATAGATCCCTTTCCATGCCCCTCCACAATGGTCCTACACAATGGTGAGGACAACCAGAGTGTTTCAAATTTGAACTTGAAGTCATCTAGATCTTTGGGTTGGTCCTTCACATCATTAATCATGATAGGTGTGTGATTCGAGTAAAAGATTGAAAAATGTCATACTTTGTGAATTGGGAATAAATTATTCCATGTCTTGTCTACCAAGAACATGTCTAGATGTTCCCTAATAATATTGTCTTTCCTCCTACCCCATTTCCATGTGAAGCCCAACCCTTTTCTCCCCATCTCCCTCAGCTTACACATGTCCACCGCCTCCTTGAAATTGTGCATCTGCCACTCAGCTCTGGACTAGCCCCCACACTTCTCATACACCCTGAAAATTTCATTAAAGTCAACTCCTAAGATTTTTGGATTACTGGATGATGTGCAAATCTCATACATAAGGTCCCAAGTACGATGTCATTCACCCACTTCCACCCAACCATACATCCCCATGAAGCCAAAACACTCCTTCATGTTTGGGTGCCCCACCTCTACATAAATGTGGTGACCAGAAAAAGATTTCAAGTTGACTTTGTCCCCTCTCTAGCATAGACAAAGTCTGTCCCATCTACCAACACTGCTGACTCCAAACCTCCCATCCATACCACAACTCCTCCGTAGATTATCCTACTCATTACTCTGTTACATGGTTTCCATAAGGAACACCATGTCATACAATTCCCTCCAGCTAGCACCTAGACTTGAGGGACATGACCAATCTAGGCGTGCCCAATCCCTGGATGTTCTAGTAGAAAATCTTTATTATTATTCACGGGTGTGGGGGGTCCCACTACCTATTACTTAATTGATGAAGTCATCTGATGTGGAGCAAGTGCTCTTGGTCTTCTTCCCCAAACTCTCATTAGTGTCCATATCTTCTAGAGGATCTTCGACTCTCCCCCTCTTATTCCTATCTTGCTATTGGGACTGGAGGCCTTTCCTGTAGTGTGACACACATGAATACTTTTAGCTTGCCCTCTCCTTGCCTTTTTCTATCTTCTAATAGTCAGATCTGCTACCCACAATCAATCCCATTATGTCAAAGCCACCCAATCATCACCATTATAACAACCCATGTTTTAGGATTGTGTTTGATGATGTCAAAGTGTACCCAATGACAAGTGTTGAGTGTAGTGATTTCAAGTCTAAGAACCAAAACCACCACTATCAATGTGAGACCTAACTATGACTTCCATGAAAATGGCCTCTATGTGTCAGTCTTACGGTGGGTCTATCCAATACACTGTTCTTTAACATGTATCTGTGTGATTGGTTTGATATCACAATATCATGACCAATGAGACTTAGTCATCAACCAACTCACACTCTAATTTTATGTGTTATTATTGTCTATCAACCTTCCATACTAAGAGCTAATCAACGACATAATGAGAATGTAAATATTTACTCTTAACATCCATATGATCTCATTTCATCCAAGTCACATATTTGACGACATACGTCATTGAGAAATGTTATTCAATAGACATTTGTAATGTTACATCATTATCTCATAACTGAATTAAACAGAATAAATTGGAATCTTGTCTTTTATAAATAATCATATCATTTTTACATAATATACCATTACAATCATTACATGATTGGCTCTCTAGGCATACATAACCAAGATATTGTCCTATCGATGACATTGCTCCCTAAGAGAGGCTTGATTCCTGCCGGCTTCAAGGGTTGTTATACTATCAGGTGAAAGTGAGGTACTTGCTAGGGTAGGGTTCTAGCTTCCCACATATCTTCTTTGACAACATCAGGTTCATGCTTTTTAGGGCTATGTGTGTTAATGCTTCTATTTTCATTTACTGGTTTTCTTGGTGCAGGGGGATTGTCGGGTTGTCATGACTAGGTGGTGATTGATCTCGACTTCTCTTCTTATCCCTTATGCTATCAAGCTCATGCTTCATTTGGGGGAGAGCTATGGTAGTTTGGCAGTGGTGGTGTTGTTTTTCCCATATTGTACCCCCCTTCTTCATCCCCCCATGTTTACCTGCCTAGGTTGAGTAGCGATACTTGTAGGTTAATGACATGTACCTATTTGTTCTAATGTTGTTGTCATTTTATCTTGCTTGTTGTTCAGGTGTATGTGTTTTCCTTATCATTTGTTTTGGGTTCTGGTTTGTACATGCTTGAAGTTTCCTCCCACCACTCTAATTATGTTTCAATCTACCAGGTGAGTAGAACGGTCGTGCGTCTTTTCTTTTGTTTGGTTTCCAATATCTACAAGGTCAAGAGCATGTTCCAGTTCATTTTGAGGAGGAGGTTGCTCAGTTGCACAAGTGCTACCCTTGATTATGAAAAGATTCCATTCAAAAGCTTCTTTATCTAGCATGATAGGAAGGAATCTATTCAGAATTGTCTCATTTGTATCTGATCTTTCTTACTTAACATTATTGCTCTTCCATCTTCTATGTTACCCTCCATGTATGGATCTCTTGCATTTGTATATGTTGTATGGCCTTTCACAATTTAATGATAAATGGTAACGTTAGAAAAAGCATTGTTTAGATTACATGTGTCTAAAATATCACAATCAGATCAAACATGTAGCATGAGATATAGTAACATATCATCCAATGGTTTATACAATTTATACAACTACTGTTGACTATAAAATGCATGTCTTCTTTCAAATAAGATCCTCCTTCCCAAGCCTTGAGACCCATTTGTTATGTTTAGTATTAATGAAGCCATACTATCAAATCAAAGATTCAAAATATAGTTTACCCATATAATGAGAATATCAAATATAGATTGAGACTTAGACTACTCATTGTGTGAGTAGCCAATTTTTGAATAAAGAGACATGATAAGGGTTATAGACCCAACCTCAATTATGTAGTAAATGAGATACATATTCACATTCACTTATAGATTCGGTTCATAATTTAAGAGTAAAGATTCAGATTTCGAATTCAATACATGTTTAGTACTCAGTTTCAAATAAGTTTAGGCTCAGAATTTAGTAAGCTTAGACTTATGATTTAGATTCAGAATTCAATACATGTTTAGTACTCAGTTTCAAATAAGTTTAGGCTTAGAATTTAGAAAGCTTAGACTTAAGATAATTAATTCAGAACCTTCGTATAATACATTATATGATAAGTACTCATTTAGAGAGTCCCAGGATGATTCAGAGGCATCTGTTGCCAATTTAGAGGAGTGTTTACTCCATTTCAGAGGGAACATTATGCCAACATAGGGTGTGTTGCACCATAGAGGACACTTTGGTGTCAACAGAGGGCACAATGTGCAAACAGAGGGTGTGTTGCACCATAGATGACACTTCAGTGTCAATAGATGAGGACTTATTATATAATGGTGGCCAAAATCAGATAAAAATGTATGTAAAAGATACCTTAGGCTAGAGTATGCCCATAATCTCATCCATAAGTATGATGAGAGGGAATTAGATAAGATAAGTATGAACCATGCATTGTGGTGTAGGTTTTGAGATCCATGTACCAGGGTAGATGTCTCCAGAGAAAGATAAGGTAGAAAGATAAGAATTCAGATTAAGTAATAAGAGAGAATATGTTACAAATTTTACTCAAAGTTTGATGTTAGTTTCATGTTTATAAAATCCAATTTCAGTTCTTTAGCGATGTATATTTTAGAATACTCATGCCACTTATTCTAACGAATGTTATTTTCCCAATGCATGGCTAGGGACGCAATGTATGTAGGTTTTGGAACAATTGAAGAACAAAAGGACAAGCAAAGGACTAGGAGATTTCAAGATCAGCCTAGTGGAGTGCCATTTACCTAGATGATCTAGAGTTCTGACATCTTTTTATTATGATCTCATGGATGAACATGATGTAGTTTTCTGTTGACAAGAATTATGCATGAATCTGTTTTAAATATATGCAAAAGTGTTTCATTTACTTCAATTGCAATGATAATCAAGTTTTTGATACCCCTAGCTGAAAAAAATGCTTCCGCTCATTTGATATAAAAATCAGGGTGTTACAGATGTCATTCTCCATCAATAGTTTGTCATCTACATACAATATGAGGAATACAATCATGCTCCCACTAGAATTCTTGTAAATCATGATTCATCTTCATTTTGACTAAAGACAAACTCTTTGACTGTTTCATCAAATCAAACATTCCATCTCTTAGATGCTTTCTTCAATCAATAGATTTACTTGTGTAGCTTACATAATTTATTTTCATCCTTTGTTTTATAAAACCCTCTAGTTCTGTCATATACACATCCTTAAGTAGATTCTCATTAAGGAATGTGGTTTTAACATCCATCTACCAAATCTCATAGTCATAATAAGCTCCAATGGAAAGATTGCTCTTGATGGACTTAACCATTGCAACTGGAGAACATGATTCATCACAGTTAACACCTTGAACTTGTCTGAAACCATTTACAACCAATTAACCTTTATAAGTTTGTACATTACCATCCATGCCAGTCTTCTTCTGAAAGACACACTTTCACCAAATGGATTTCTTTTGGGGAAATATGGCATCAAATAAGGTAGTGGAAACAAAAATTTAACTTCTATATTCCCCATTGAATTGTAGATCGCATAAAAACTATGTATTGGGAATGATGGTTGCAATGTTTATACCTAATCCTAGAGAAAGTCCAACAACAATCCCTTGTAGTAGTGTGAGATTTTCTTCAAGTTGCACCTAGACAGAGTTAGCAATAACCTCTTGGTTGATCACCATGGATGATAGTTGACTTTTTCCTTCTAGCAGGTGCAACGGCCTCCCACCAATATAGTAGTCCACACAGACCACCTGGAACTCCTATTGTTCTAGTTGAACAAAAAAGGACTTGTCCCTTCTAGTTAGCATGCTCACGCCAACTTGCTCTCCTAATTATCTCTCCCTTGTTATTCATCCCTTTAACAGGTAGAATTTGCTCAGGTTCTTACGTTACCACAACTGTGAGAAGACAACAATTGTCAGACATTATCGTTGTGTCTCTAGAAAGCCTCAACTACCCCTCTATTTAAAGGAGGGTCAGGATAAGAAGTTCTTGTGTGTGTTGGAGTCATAAAGATGAAATTTTGTGATTGTTTGGAACCTGTAAGCGTTAAACTACTCAGTTTATAGCTGAACCGATCAGTTCACATGTGAGTCGATCAATTCAACTATTGAACTGGTGGTTTCACTGTATTTCTCGATCGCAATTTTATTGGAAATTAATATCTAATTAATGCACAACATGGTATCATCATAAATCCTTGATACAATCGAACTGATCAACCAAATGGTTGGTTTACAAACTGAGCCGGTTGGTTCATAGGCCAGAGTCAATCGGTTCACTTTCTAAATCGATCGTCTCATGCATCTAATTGTGAATGTTGGATCAAATCAACTTGACCCTTGAATTGATTGGCTCAACACTTGAACCGGTTGGCACACAGTCTAGTTAGTCAAATTTCACTTATTATTGTTTAAATTGAACACCTAACACTTTTGTAATCAAGTTTGAATTACATCCATGTGTAAACTCATATTCTATGTGTATCCTATGTGTGTGACCCTATAGGTTCCAAGTTAGGTTGGAAAATGTCCATAACTGATTTATGACATCACAAGGAATGGTTGGTACCTAACAAGATTGCTACCCAAGTAATCAAAAAGTTGAAGAACAACTTTGACTTAAAATCTATGATTGGTGTTATAGTGATAGTATAGTTCCTTTCCCACTGATAACAAGATTGAACTCGAGGCATGGAATTGCCATCCTCTTCAATTCTTAATCCATGTTCCTCAAACTAGAGATGACTTTCTAAGATATATGTTAGCTCAATATCACATACTGACTCACATGACCATAGCAATGCATTTCTTAGTCTTTCTTATCAAGTGGCCATGATATCATACTCCGATAGGAGGGACAAATCTGACTGGCCCTGAGTGCATGCTCCAAAAGTGGAGGCATGCACCCAAAGGAGGATCAAACTTTAAATTTATAACCCAAAACCTTCAAGGACCCCTACTACTTATTCAGATGAGAGATTCGTTGTTATTTATATCTTGGAATCAAATCAACAAGGGAGTTCACATCTAGAAACCAATCATCTCTTTCATAGAAGGAAAGTTGCCACTTTTTCACTACTTTATTGATCGAACAAGCATGGTCATTTTCCATATAGCCAACAAATGGTTGACATGTGCAACTGAGAATGGTCAAGTACATATATATATATATATATATATATGAGATTGCCTTTTCTTATATATATACATATATATAGTGGTTATGAAGTGTGTACCTACAAATACATGTAATTTATGCATATCACCCATTACAATAGAATATGTAGAATCCAATAACTGAATCCCGTCATATGGATTGAATCAACATTCTTTAGGTCACTGGCTTTACTCAGCTCTGAACCCAGTTGTCTAAGTCAATCTAGGGTTCCCAAAGCTACCTTTTCGCTCGGGGGAGAGGGTGTAGCCGTCACTCACAATGCCACCTGCTCCCTCAGGCACCCTCCTTGTGCACTCCTCTACGTGTTCTCACCATCCCCAACTGTGTGACTACCTTTCCTATCCTCTACTAAATTCCTTCTTGATGTGTGGCTTCAAGCGGCACCCAGACAGGTGTAGGCGTGGGGGTGGTGTCCTACCGATGACATTGCTCCATAAGTGAGGCTTGCTTCTTGCCAGCTTCAAGGGTTGTTTTACTATCAGGTGATAGTGAGGTATTTTCTAGGGTAGGGTTCTCTCTTACCTCATATCTTCTTCGACAACATTAGCTTCATGCTTTTTAGAGCTATTGGTGTTAATGCTTCTATTTTCATTGACTGGGTTTCATGGTACATGGGGATGTCTGGTTGTCTTGACTAGGTGGTGATTGATCTCGACTTCTCTACTCATCCCTTAGGCTATCAAGCTCATGCTTGATTTGGGGGAGAGTTATGGTAGTTTGGCAGTGGTGGTGGGGTTTTTCCCATGTTGTATCCCCCTTCTTCAACCCCCCCCGATTTACCTACCTAGGTTGAGTAGCGATACTTGTATATTAATGACCTCTACCTATTTATGCTTATGTTGTTGTCATTTTTTCTTGCTTGTTGTTCAGGTGTGTGTGTTTCCTTATCATTTGTTTTGGGTTATGGTTTGTACATGCTTGAGGTATCATCTCGTCCCTCTAGTTATGTTTCAATCCACCTGGTGAGTAGAACGATCATGCTTCTTTGCTTTTGGATGGTTTATTGTAACTACAAGATCAAGAGTATGTTCCAGTTCATTTTAAGGAGGAGGTTTCTCAACTATGCAAGTGCTACCCTTTATTGTGGAAAGATTCCATTCAAAAGCTGCTTTGTCTAGCATGCTAGGGAGGAATCTCTTTAGAAGTGTCTCATTTGTATCCGATCTTTCTTTCTTAACATTGATGCTCTTCCTGCTTCTATGTTACCCTCCATTAATCGATCTCTTGCATTTGTAGATGTTGTATGGCCTTTCACAATTTAATGACAAATGGTAATGTTAAAAAATCATTGTTTAGATTACACGTGTCTAAAATATCACAGTCAGATAAAACATGTAACGAGATCTGACAGTGAGAAAGGCGTGCACAAAAATTAAGTGAAAGAGTAATGCATTACAGGCAATAAATCACAGAGTTTATGTCTAATTTCTTGTATTAAATAAAATCATATTCAAACCTATATACAAGTTTTTCAAATTTGATTTGGATGGTCAAACATGGGTCAAATGAGTTCAAATTTGAACCATAGGCAAATTAGAAGCTCTAGAATATTCTTGTGAAGCTAGATTTCATTTTAGTACACATTATAGTCCATAACTCCCATATCTTAATTAAAATGCATTTAAAAGCAATATAATTTGAAAGGTCTCCTATTATTGAATTGTTGAGTCATAAATCCAAGATTACTATTAACTAGTCACATTTGTCACCTTATAACCTTTCTCTATTATTTATGACCATTTTGTAGGGGAGAGAAAATGAAAGGGATTAATATGAGTTTATTGATATACATAATTCATATTTGAAAATGAAATATGACTTTGGGTCTTATCTTAAGTTTCCTCATCCTATATTTGTAGAAAGACAACCATTATAGATATTTTGCATTGGAACCCCTCAATTATTCTTATTTAGAAAGAAAAAACTCATACTCAGTTTAAATTAACCATGAAAATTGGGATGTGACAATTCTACCCACCTCAAAACAAATTTCGTCCTCGAAATTTCCTAGGGTACTACCCACCTTAGGATTTTTGTTACTTCTTCATATAATTAAAACATTACTAAAAATTGCATAAAAAGTGAATTTATTTCATAAAAAGGTTCAAATGAACATAAGCTAATTATTACATCACTCTTCATCTTCCTTCTCTACTTCCATAGTAAAAATTCTAGCTTGTCTTTTGGTAGGTGGAGGGTGGCCCTTGTTCTGGTCCTGGTATTTTCTTGTGAGCTTAGGGAAGTTTGACTTGAGGTGTCTGGTTTCTCCACAATAGTAGCATCCACCCATACCATACCTGCATGGGCCTGCATGGTTCTTCTTACATGTCGGACATTGGGGCTTCTCAGCTTCTACTACAGGTTCATGTATCTTTCTCTTAGGGTTGTTGGGAGGCTGGTATTGGTTGTTCTTCTGAGGAACTTCTTTCTTGTAGGATCTTCCAGGGTGGTCTTCAAGCTCTAGGGCTGCTTGGAGGGTTCTGTGACCTCTTCCTGACAAGGCAAAGCTCAAGTCGGGCTTGAGTCCTCGGCTGAATTTCTTCATTCTACGACGTTCATCATAATCATACCCATACTTTTGGAGGACCCTCAACTTCATGGTGTATTGGGTAACAGTCATGTCACCCACTTGAGCCAAGTTGGCAAACTCTAGCTCCTTCTTCTCAATCATTGCTCTAGACACATAATGCCCCTAGAAGGCTTCAACGAATCCCTGCCATGTGAGTGGAGGTGCTTCAGCTTCCCTTGAGTTGAGGTAGTTCTCCCACCATGTGTGGGATGCTCCTTTGAGCATGTGGGTTGCAAAGAGAACCCTGGAGTGTTGTGGGTAGTCCATGTCTCGGAAGCAATGCTCCATGTCTCTAATCCAATCACATGGGCTGCTCCTTTGAGCATGTGGGTTGCAAAGCAAACCCTGGAGTGTTGTGGGTAGTCCATGTCTCGGAAGCAATGCTCCATGTCTCTAATCCAATCCTCATCTTTGGTGACTACATCAATTTCTCCTTCACCCAAGAAAGAGTCGGGCTTTATCTTTAGGAAATCTACTAGAATGGGCTCATGATGCCTAGGCTGATGTTGGCCTTATGCTAGGGCATTGGTGAGGGCTTGGACAAGATCTTCTATGGTTGGCTTATTGTTCTCTTTCGGTTCACTTTCCCCACTAGCAGAGCTAGCGCCATCATCCTTATCCTTTCCCTTGTCTTCTCTCTTAGGGGCCATCTGTATAGGGGTCACATAAACCTAGGGTTAAAACATATGAACCAAATTGCTTCTTGGTGGCCATCCATTTATCTGCTCTGATACCATTAATGTAACACCCCTCCCTAGGGTTTCGTACGTAACCAGCGGAAGCACTGCCTAATCCCCAACATTATCCATAATGTGGGGTACTTGGCATTTTAGGGAGGGTTGTCACAAAAAGGTAATCATTGCAAGTAAACAAATAATTCACCATTGAGATTCATACATTACTATATGAGTAGGAAACTACAAAAAACAAGTCTAGATTTCTATTCATCCCTCAACATGGGAAACTAAGCATAACAATAAGCAACACTATATGATTGGATCGCCTAGAATGGATGGCACCCCACCAGATAACTCTTGGGTGTCTTCTAGTCTTGGCATGCTCTTCTTGAGTCCTTACTTGCTCCAAATCCTGGGGACATCGCATCCCCAACCATGCAAAGGGAAAAACAACACATCTGTAAATGGTACTGGCAGTTTATAAAATAAACAAAGTAAACAAACTTGACATGTAAGAAAATTGACATGAATTAACTTTAAGCATTCTTGAATCATCATTATTAATATAAAGAATTGAAAATAAATCTTATGCGTCCCTCTGTGACGCCCCCTTAGGAGCACATGATTGCTAGGAAAGCCCTTGATGCTAGGAAATCCCTTGACGACCCTTTTGAGGTCCATGATCGGGAGCATAACAAAACTATTTCAATTCCAATTACTTGACCATTAACATAATGTTGACATTAACATAAATCATGATTCTTTAAACTTAACATGAAGGGATTACTCCCCATTAACATGGTCTCTAAAATATGATGGGATCTCTCCCTTGTGATCATTAACATTATTTTCATGAGTCTTTAATGATAAACAATAATCATGGTGAACATTATAACATAGGACATAGCATGTAGAAATCAACAATCAATAATATAGTGATTCATGACTAAAGCATTAAACTTGAAGTAGTAATATCTATTTCATATTTTACATGTAAGCAACCATAAGTATTTGTGCTCAGTAGCATGGCCCGTTTACCTTGGAGTAAGGATGACCTTGAGTCAGATCTAGGTCAAACCTTCCCTTGACTTAGCTCTACAAACCTATTCATAATCATTCAACATAATGAATCAATACATAGTATTGATCTTAGGTGATTTAGGGCTTAAGTGCATATGGATTAGTCTTATGAATCAACATTATTATATTAAGAAAACTCGGGTTGACCAAGGTCACATTAATCACATTGATGCGTGATTAGGGTTTCATGAGTCCAAAATATCGTTTACAACAAAACATCAGAATAAGAGATCAAAACATGGTTTGAAAACCTTAAAATCATATTCTTCTCGAAAAACCATTTCCAACAACTATTTATTCATAATTTTCTGACAAACGGTTGAATTACTATGAATTTTCGAAATGGTGGCCAATGGGAATCTAGGAAAAAGCCACGTGGGTGCACCGGCCTACAGTTAAATTAAAAAAAAAAAACTCGACAATACCCCTGATTAGTGAGATAGAATCATTCAGATTCAGGGGTGTTGTGGTCATTACGGAACCTAGTTTCTTCCCATCCTGCTCCATCGTGAGCCATGGCTTCAACCCGAAGAATTGGAGATCTCGATCCCCCAATCCTAGTGATCGTAGGGATGCCACTCATGGAGAACTGAGGGCTAACTGGATTCCTTGCATCGAGGCAGAGTTGGGTGCATAAAACACGAGTTCTAATGTACATACAAACTCAAGAAGCTTCCTCGTCAGAGCAATGGAGCACTAGGGAGAAAGGCGTCCTGAGAAATGTTACAATTTTGCAAATCTAAATTGTGTAGACGAGCCCGATGAGACTCAGAGAGGGTTCATCACCAATCCGCGATGAGAGAAAGGCCATCATAGCCATGTTGCTTGTTGGAAAAACTAGAAAATAGGGGAAATATGTCGTAACCCAGAACCAATGGTTCACACTCAAAATCCATGCCCTAAAGCTTGACAAATGATTATGTAGGTGAGGCAAACCCATCTGATGACTCTCGAGGGAAGAACAACCGTTTAACCACCATGGCGGTGAACGTCGGCGTTGGTACAAGAACAAGCTATAGGTCGAAGTGACTTACGCTGATAAGAGACAATACAACGATGCAAAAATGAAGGATGGGTGCCAGGGATGGTTACCTGATTCGCAATTTGTCCCAAGGCACCAGAGGAGGCTAGGGCGGAGCCAAGGTCATCAAAAACTGAAATAGGGTAGGTCAAGGCTTACAGGGTTGCAAATGGTGAAATTGAAGGATGAGGAGAGGGATTTGAGGGCCGGAGGACCTTTTGGGTCCCTTAAATAGAGGCGAAGGGTACAGAGCTAGCCCCTGCCCAAGTCATGGCAGAGAGGGTTTTGAAACCAACTTGGGCGTTTTCTCTTCTGATCAACATAGGAGGCGAGTAATGGCTCATTGGGTTCGAAGGACTGAGGCGAAACCTATGGTCAAGAAATCTATGAGAAAGTTGGAAATTTTGAGGGAGAGGGGGAATGAGGAAGGAATATCTCAGTTAACCGTTCGCAGACCAGCGTGATAGTTGGAGGAAGGGGATGATCGAGGGCTCGTTAGATCGAGATCTGACGGTGAGAAAGGTGTCCGCAAAAATTAAGTGAAAGATTAACACGTCATAGGCAATAAATCACAGACTTTATGTCTAATTGCTTGTATTAAATGAAATCATATTCAAACCTATATACAAGTCTTTCAAATTTGATTTGGATGGTCAAACATGGGTCAAATGAATTCAAATTTGAAACATAGGCAAATTAGAAGCTCTAGAATATTCCTGTGAAGCTAGATTTCGTTTTTGTACACATTATAGTCCATAACTCCCATATCGTAATTAAAATGCATTTAAAAACAATATAATTTGAAAGGTCTCCTATTATTGAATTCTTGAGTCATAAATCCAAGATTACTATTAACTAGTCACATTTGTCACCTTATAACCTTTCTCTATTATTTATGGCCATTTTGTAGGGGAGAGAAAATGAAAGGGATTAATATGAGTTAATTGATATACATAATTCATATTTGAAAATAAAATATGACTTTGGATCTTATCTTAAGTTTCCTCATCCTATATTTGTAGAAAGACAACCATTATAGATATTTTGCATTAGAACCCCTCAATTATTCTTATTTAGCAAAAAAAACTCATACTCAGTTTAAATTAACCATGAAAATTGGGATGTGAAAATTCTACCCACCTTAAAACAAATTTCATCCTCAAAATTTCCTAGGGTACTACCCACCTTAGGATTTTTGTTACTTCTTCATATAATCAAAATATTACTAAAATTTGCATAGAAAGTGAATTTATTTCATAAAAAGGTTCAAATGAACATAAGCTAATTATTACATCACTCTTCATCTTCCTTCTCTACTTCCATAGTAAAAATTCTAGCTTGTCTTTTGGTAGGTGGAGGGTGGCCCTTCTTCTGGTCCTAGTCTTTTCTTGTGAGCTTAGGGCAGTTTGACTTGAGATGTCCATTTTCTCCACAATAGTAGCATGCACCCGTACCATACATGCATGGGCCTGCATGGTTCTTCTTACATGTCGGACATTGGGGCTTCTCAGCTTCTACTACAGGTTCAGGTATCTTTCTCTTAGGGTTGTTAGGAGGCTGGTATTGGTTGTTCTTCTGAGGAACTTCGTTCTTGTAGGATCTTCTAGGGTGGTCTTCAATCTCTAGGGCTGCATCTAGGGCTGCTTGGAGGGTTCTGTGGCCTCTTCCTGACAAGGCAAAGCTCAAGTCAGGCTTGAGTCCTCAGATGATTTCTTCATTCTACGACGTTCATCATAATCATACCCATACTTTTGGAGGACCCTGAACTTCATGGCGTATTGGGTAACAATCATGTCACCCACTTCAGCCAGGTTAGCAAACTCTAGCTCCTTCTTCTCAATCATTGCTTCAAACACATAATGCCCCTAGAAGGCTTCAACGAATCCCTCCCATGTGAGTGGAGGTGCTTCAACTTCCCTTGAGTTGAGGTAGTTCTCCCACCATGTGCAGGCTGCTCCTTTGAGCATGTGGGTTGCAAAGCGAACCCTGGAGTGTTGTGGGCAGTCCATGTCTCGGATGCAATGCTCCATGCCTCTAATCCAGTCCTCAGAATTGGTGACTACATCAATTTCTCCTACACCCGAGAAAGAGTCGGGCCTTATCTTTAGGAAATCTACTAGAGTGGGCTCATGATGCCTAGGCTGATGTTGGCCTTGTGCTAGGGCATTGGTGAGTGCTTGGACAAGATCTTCTATGGTTGGCTTATTGTTCTCTTTTGGTTCACTTTCCCCACTAGTAGAGCTAGCACCATCATCGTTATCCTTTCCCTTGTCTGCTCTTTTAGGGGCCATCTGGATAAGGGTCACATAAACCAAGGGTTAAAACATATGAACCAAATTTCTTCTTGGTGGCCATCCATTTATCTGCTCTGATACCATTAATGTAACACCCCTCCCTAGGATTTCATACGTAACCAGCGGAAGCACAACCTAATCCCCAACATTATCCATAATGTAGGGTACTTGGCATTTTAGGGAGGGTTGTCACAAAAAGGTAATCATTGCAAGTAAACAAATAATTCACCATTGAGAATCATACATTACTATATGAGTAGGAAACTACAAGCAACAAGTCTAGAATTCTATTCATCCCTCAACATGGGAAACTAAGCATAACAATAAGCAACTCTATATGATTTGATCGCCTAGAATGGATGGCACCCCACCAGATAACTCTTGGATGTCTTCTAGTCTTGGCTTGCTCTTCTTGAGTCCTTACTTGCTCCAAATCCTGGGGACATCACATCCCCATCCATGCAAAGGGAAAAACAACACATCAGTAAATGGTACTGGCACTTTATAAAATAAACAAAGTAAATAAACTTGACATGTAAGAAAATTGACATGAATTAACTTTAAGAATTCTTAAATCATCATTATTAATATAAATAATTGAAAAGCAATCGTATGCGTCCCTCTGTGACTCCCCCTTAGGAGCACATGATTGCTAGGAAAGCCCTTGATGCTAGGAAATCCCTTGAAGACCCTTTTGAGGTCCATGATGGGGAGCATAACAAAACTATTTCAATTCCAATTACTTGACCATTAACATAATGTTGACATTAACATAAATCATGATTCTTTAAACTTAACATGAAGGGATTTCTCCACATTAACATGGTATCTCAAACATGATGGGATCTCTCCCTCATGATCATTAACATTATTTTCATGAGTCTTTAATGATAAAGAATAATCATGGTGAACATTATAACATAGGACATAGCATGTAGAAATCAACAATCAATAATATAGTGAATCATGACTAAAGCATTAAACTTGAAGCAGTAATATCAGTTTCATATTTAACATGTAAGAAACCATAAGCATTTGTGCTCAGCAGCATGGCCCGTTTACCTTGGATCAAGGATGATCCTTGAGTCAGATCTAGGTCAAACCTTCCCTTGTCTTAGCTCTACAAACCTGTTCATAATCATTCAACATAATGAATCAATACATAGTATTGATCTTAGGTGATTTAGGGCTTAAGTGCATATGGATTAGTCTTATGAATCAACATTATTATATTAAGAAAACTCGGGTTGACCAAGGTCACATTAATCACATTGATGCGTGATTAGGATTTCATGAGTCCAAAATATCATTTCCAACAAAACATCAGAATAAGAGATCAAAACATGGTCTGAAAACCTTAAAATCGTATTCTTCTCGAAAAACCATTTCCAACAACTATTTTTTCATAATTTTCTGACAAACAGTTGAATTACTATGAATTTTCGAAATGCTGGCCAATGGGAATCTAGGAAAAAGCCACGTGGGCGCACCAGCCTACAGTTAAATAAAAAATAAATAAAAACCTGACAATACCCCTGAGTAGTGTGATAGAATCATTCAGATGCAGGGGCGTTGTGGTCATTACGGAACCTAGTTTCTTCCGAGCCTGCTCCATCGCGAGCCATGGCTTCAACCAGAAGAACTGGAGATCTCAATTCCCCAGTCCTCGTGATCGCAGGGATGTCACTCATGGAGAACTGAGGGCTCACTGGATTCCTTGCGTCGAGGCAGACTTGGGTGAACAAAATATGAGTTCTAATGTACATACAAACTTAAGAAGCTTCCTCGTCAGAGCAATGGAGCACCAGGGAGAAAGGCATCCTGAGAAATGCTACAAATTCGGGAATCTAAATTGTGTAGATGAGCCCGTTGAGAATCAGAGAGCGTTGATCACCAATCCACGATGAGGGAAAGGCCATCATAGACCTGTTGCTCATTGGAAAAACTGGAAAACAGGGGAAAGATGTTGTAACCTGGAACCACTGGTTCACACTCAAAATCCATGCCCTAAAGCTCAAGAAACGATTCTATAGGTGAGGCAAACCCATCTGATGACTCTCGAGGGAAGAACAACCACTAAACCACCATGATGGTGAACGCCGACACTGGTACAAGAACGAGCTATAGGTCCAAGCGACTGACGTTGATAAGAGACAATACAACAATGCGAAAATTAAGGATGGGTGCCAGGGATGGTTACCTGATTCCCAATTTGGCCCAAGGCACTGGAGGAGGCTAGGGCGGAGCCATGGTCGTCGAAAACTAAAACTAGGTAGGTCAAGGCTTACATGGTTGCAAATGGTGAAATTGAAGGAGGAGGAGAGGGATTTGAGGGTCGGAGGACCTTTTGGGTCCCTTAAATATAGGCGAAGGGTACAGAGCTAGCCCCTGCCCAAGTCATGGCGGAGAGGGTTTTGAAACCAACTTGGGCGTTTTCTCTTTCGATCAACATAGGAGGCGAGTAATGGCTCATTGGGTTTGAAGGACTGAGGCGAAACCTATGGTCAAGAAATCTATGAGAAAGTTGGAAATTTTGAGGGAGAGCGGGAATGAGGAAGGAATATCTCAGTTAACCGTTCGCAGACCAGCGTGATAGCTGGAGGAAGGGGACGATCGAGGGCTCGTTAGATCGAGATCTGACGGTGAGAAAGGTGTCCGCAAAAATTAAGTGAAAGATTAACGCGTTACAGGCAATAAATCACATAATTTATGTCTAATTGCTTGTATTAAATGAAATCATATTCAAACCTATATACAAGTCTTTCAAATTTGATTTGGATGGTCAAACATGGGTCAAATGAGTTGAAATTTGAACCATAGGAAAATTTAAAGCTCTAGAATATTCTTGTGAAGCTAGATTTCATTTTTGTACACATTATAGTCCATAACTCCCATATCTTAATTAAAATGCATTTAAAAGAAATATAATTTGAAAGGTGTCCTATTATTGAATTCTTGAGTCATAAATCCAAGATTACTATTAACTAGTCACATTTGTCACCTTATAACCTTTCTCTATGATTTATGGCCATTTTGTAGGGGAGAGAAAATGAAAGGGATTAATATGAGTTAATTGATATACATAATTCATATTTGAAAATGAAATATGACTTTGTGTCTTATCTTTAGTTTCCTCAACCTATATTTGTAGAAAGACAACCATTATAGATATTTTGCATGAGAACCCCTCAATTATTCTTATTTAGAAGAAAAAACTCATACTCAGTTTAAATTAACCATGAAAATTGGGATGTGACTGTGTGTGTGTGATACCTTTAAAAAGTATTTATTTCTATATATAGGGGGATATACATCGAGCATGCATTGTCTAGGGATATACTATCTTAAGTTGTCTTACTAAATTTAATGATTGGTAACTACGTTCTTTTCATATGTTTTTCTTTCATGTTGGGCATTGACAAAGTAGCATACTTGACAAAATTGTTAATACATACACAAGAGATCATTCAGATGATCTGTGAAACATAAAGTGGAAGCTCAATATATTTTTTATGCATACTTGATGTTGGCATACGGTGCAAATAGGAAGTACATTTTCAATATAAATTACATGTGTCACATTATTCTTTTTGTCATCCTAGAACACACATGTTTGTGTGAAATTTTTGTGCTTATTGTATTTTGTTGTAGACGTATTATATGGTTGTGTATGTTTCTTGATAATGAAACATTTAGTAGCAAATATCTTCTTGGAGATCAACAATAAAAAAGTTCTACGAAAGAAAAAACGGTGCTATTTGTATAAAGATCATATGATGCCGATTTCAAAGAATGCTTGCCACAACACTCTCTTCGTTTTATCATAAAAAGCGCACTAAGAACTTCATTTTTTGCTAACAAATATGTTTGATAGACAATGTGGAGTCATTTTTTTAATGAAAATCAAAGTATTTTCCATCAATTGGTTATTGTAGATTTAATGCGATAGCCTTGCCAGTAGAACGTATTTTTTTGGTTTTGTAACAACAAAAGAGTGTCTTGTTGCATTTATGGAGGAAATAACCATTAATTCTCTATGGTGCATACTAAGATTCAAACAATTCTAATGTGGTTTTAGTTAAATACAACACTTCATGTATCTATGTTAGTACTAAACATCTAATTGCGAACTCTAATGTGAAAAATTGAATTTTATCTTCACATAATTGCTCAATATCGATTATATTTTTAAATACAAATGAAAGACAACCTTGTAATGCTGGAATATGTACAAGTCTAACTTTCATATCACAAACAAATCCAATACAATTCACATTAAAACTACTTAGTAATGAATCTTTTCTGTGAATTGTATCCATGTGTACACAATCCTAGTAGTCCAAAGTAATTCAAATTTTGTTATGATCTGGAATTCAATTATTTAACTCTTTTAGATTTGTCCAAAACAAATTGCGTATAAATCTGAATTTCATTCTCTCAAGAGGAACTACGGGATACCTATCTTGCCACCTATGAAGCACATAACATATTATTGTTAGATTCAAAATATTTCAAGCATTTTGTTAATCGATAAGAAGAAAGAATATTTAATTAGGTCATCTGAGTTTTTGGTATTTATAGCGTGAGAAAACCAGAATTTCTTACATTTAATCAGATACACTGTAGATAAAAACATTTTAATGCAGTTACATTGTCAATCTTGTTGAACTAATTCTCAGTAGGACTGATTTATATTAGTATTTGTACTGGAAATTCAGCATTTGGAAGATAAGTTCAACAAATAGCTCAGCTTCCAAAGCTTGAGCTAGAGTAACTAATCTAAATGCTGAACTCAGTCCTATTTCGTATGGAAAGCTCCCTAATTTAAGTAAATCTTGATACATTCCATTTTTATCCCTTATCATAATACTTCCAGTTTAACTACATCTTGTCTTATTGTGCATTTGATTATTCTGACGAAGAGATTGCATGTGCACTGAACATATTGATTATCGTAACATTTCTTCTTTCTGAGGTAAGTAACTAAGTATTTCTTGAAGTCTAGATACATAGTTTTGTAAAATACATAAAAGATGGAAGTATTTGGACTACATGTGTCACATGCTTATTCTATTTTTATTGAATGACGTTGCTTGATGTCATTTGACGACACCATAAAGAACTCCACCAAATCTGTGCTCTAATCATTGCTCGTAGGGTTGCAATGAACAAGGAATTTTTTCTCAAACAATGAGCTCCCAGGTAGAAAGGGAAACAAATCACGCAAGCATTGATACCCCATTCCAAAAATAAAATTGCAGCAATCCATCCCAACTGTCACATTTCCAGTGTGGTAGGATAGCCCAATGTCAGCGGTGCAACCAGGGATCTCAGCGAAGGCTGCCTTGCACCTTGTTTCTTCGGGAATCCCCATCTTAGCTTGGGTAACCAAGGTGGATATGGCTCTATCCAAAGAAGGTGCCATTGCTTCGGCTGCAACACTGTGAAGGGAGGCTACAAAGCATGACGCCACAAGAAAAAAAGCCTTGACATGAGTCGAAAAGTTTGATACCATTTGTTAATATCCGTATTTCAGATTAACGAGATTTTATCTGTATATTGCTCCAGATTTAGTTTTGCTTGTGATATTACCGTGTTGGTTCAGGTATTTATATGAAACGAAGTCGTCCGTTTTCCATTGGAAATAGATACTTGAATGACTAAAACTATAACCGACCAATAAAGTGATGAAATTTTTCAAAAATGTGAAACTAGTCCAGATGTTTTGACGTTATAACGATAGTATACTACTATAAAAAGGAGTTTGTCAAATAAATTACAAAACAATGCCAGCGGTCAATCAGATTCTTCTATTTTAAAACGGCACACTCTCATTGACTCTATCTTTTTTCTCCTTTTTTTTCGAATTTTCTTCATAAATTCTCTTCTACCAAAAATTTGATTCCTACCTCCCCTTTGGCCCCACTCTAAGTTTATAACTCCCAACTCTTTTTCGTTCTCTCCTTCCTCCCTACACAAAACAAACCGATCTCTCTACCCTTCATGACCCCACTTTCTCCATAACTCCATCTTCAATATCCCACTCCCTTTATTCCATTCAAAACGGTTCCACAATTTTCTTCTAAATTCTGCCCTACTCACCCGATCTGCCCACTCTTTACACTCCCATTGAAACGGTTTGTCAGCTTTTCTCTCAACTCCTCATTTACCCTAACTATATCTCCTGACGTCCATCCTCTACTTTTTTCTTGCTTTCCGTATATTCCCTCTTCTTTATAACTAAGTCACCAATTAACACACGTTCTCTTGCATAATTCAATGCAAAAAACCGACAACTTCTCCTCCCTAACAAAACGCACCACTTTCTTTTCTAAAATATTATTTTCTCACCATTTCCAACTAAACCTTCCATTAATACACATTGTATTAATAAATTAATTGCGACAATCAAAGTAACTTCCTTTCTATTCCTTCTCCATTATTTTTAAAATAATCATTCTATAGTTTAAATTGCATCATTATAAAAAGAGACAATTTTTTTCGACAAATTACGAACCCATACCATTCTAGCTTCCTCAGCCAATCAGGATACAACTTTATTAATTATTGTCCTCTCCGTAACTCTTTCTGTTCTTTCAAAGATTTAATTTTTTCGTTGACATATTTTATCCACCGTTAAGAAGATAATGGATCCCCTACTGCCACTCCCCGTTCTCTTCTCTACTCTTAATAACTTCCCCCTATCTAGAAAATGTAACTGATGTCATTCAAATCTATGTATTTCTCAAAATGGCTTTTACATTTACTCTACTGCAAGCGCACGTCTCTCACTCTCTTACATTCCATCCCGACGACCTCTTCAATTCAATCCGGATTTATCTATCTCCCTCTCTTCTCCTACAAAATCACAAGTCAACAACTCCCCAACTCCCTCTACCTTTAATTGCTCCCACTAAACCCTCTCTAACCCGCTCTCTCCCTTATCTCCCACTATGTCATTGTGGATCGCAAAACAAACAATTTGGTCAAAGTAAAATTGAAGCCTTCATATTATTACTCCCATTACTTACTCCATTAAATTCATTCTGCCCCACTCATTATAATCCCACTACGTTTTGTTAACACTCTTCCATTCAACCGTTCCTCAACTCTTTTTCACAGAAACCGAAATTTTTCCTTATCCATTCAACAAATGATTCTCTTACAAATCAACGCCAATATCCCTTTTTTAGTATCATTCATAAACCGACCCACTATCCATAAACAACGGTGCATTCATGTTAACTTTTTTATTCTCCTGAATACCACGATCCCAAAACCTCATCTTCCTATCCACACGACTCTCTCCCCATAACCCTTGTAATCTCTCTTTCTCTACTCATCTCCTTGTAATCTCTCTTTTTATATTTCTCTTATCCCGCGATAGAGGAAAATAACTATAATAGAACATAGGGAAAATTTCACTTAAATCCATAATATTTTTTACTTCATTATAAATCTAACACAACGTTTAAATAATTACATGTGTATCGTCATTATCTGTCTTTTCTTTCATTTATATCAAAAGTTAACTGCGTCAGTCCTATTATCCCACTTATTCAACCCTTTTTCGGTTTCCTACGTAACGAGGCAAATTTGATATTGCTCTACCCAATCCGTTTGGCATCTAAACTATCTTTGGGTCGGATTTGTTTCCCAACGTGGCCCTAAAAGAACCCACAAGTCCTTTACATCCCTACGGCGGATGAAGTTGGCGTATAATTCGATCTGCTTTGGCTGTAAGTGCGAAAGAAATAGATTTAAAGTTGGCTGGTAACTTGGAGAAGAAACAAGACTCAGAAGGTTTACTGGTCTCTAACGTGGGGAAGAAACAGGTTCCAAGTCCGTGGATGACTTACGACTGCTGTATTTCCTGTTCCAGAATTTCAATTTTCCATCCAAAGTTTATCCCATATTGGTTGCATCAGGAACCTCACGGCTCCTTATATGTGCAAGTGGTCCCCAAGAGGTCAGGGCCTCTTAAGGACAAGGGAATTTACGGCTGATTGGCTAGGCTTTTGTATTTCTCAGAATAAAATAAAACACACACGTGCGTGTGTTGGTTCACTCGCCTCGCTCAATCCGGTCCGGTGCGTGCATGCATTTATCTTTTTACGATATATTTTTTATTTTATTTTGCTTTCCGAAATGACATTTTGTTTTCTGTGTTGCGCCGTTTGGAGTCTGGTCGACAGCATTTAAGACGCAACGATAAAATCCCTCTTGACTACCCATTAAGCCGACCATTAAACACGATGTTAAAGACGTACGTTGGAGAGACCAACGGGTGCGGACAGTTACCGTGGGCGGGCTGAGACACGCTCCATATAAGGAGACGTCCGCTCTCATTTGTAAAATACACTTCACAACAAATGATCGAGATACAAAGAGCCTTCTTCTCCACCGCAATCTCTCTACTGCACCACCTGCACTAAGCTGTTCGTCCTGAACACCAACCCTTTGTTGCTGTCTTGCGCCAACGATTACTTCGAGACGTTTGGAGTCTGGTCGACATCATTTAAGACACAATGATAAAACCCATCTTGACTACCCATTAAGCCGACCATTAAACACGATGTTAAAG
This sequence comes from Alisma plantago-aquatica, assembly GCA_963693085.1. NCBI lineage: Eukaryota > Viridiplantae > Streptophyta > Magnoliopsida > Alismatales > Alismataceae > Alisma > Alisma plantago-aquatica. The sequence goes on from OY856410.1 coordinate 533,745,376, forward strand.
ATGTACGTTGGAGAGACCAACGGGTGCGGGCAGTTACCGCGGGCGGCTGAGACACGCTCCATATAAGGAGACGTCTGCTCTTGTTTGTAAAATACACTTCACAACAAACGATCGAGATACAAAGAACCTTCTTCTCCACCGCAATTTCTCTACTGCACCACCTGCACTAAGCCTGTTCGTCCTAAACACCAGTCCTTTGTTGCTGTCTTGCGCCAACAATTACTTCGAGACGCAGTTTTACTGTTTGCGATCAAGGGCTAAGGAATGAATTCAACACAACACTCTCGTTTGCACCGAGCAGCTATACCAGAGTTGGGGTGACTGATTCTTAGAGATAGACCGCCAGAGACGCTTGTGCTAGGAGCGGTGGAATCCGTCTTGAAGACAGTGTTTCACACACCTTCAACTCATGCTCTAGAGTTTGCTTCTTTAAACTCATTTTCCATTTTCTCCGAATTCGAATTACTACTAAAATTACTGCTGCTTATTGGTGATTAAGTGCTTGCAATTATATAATTAACATATGTCTTATAATACCTATTTTTAACATTTTCAAGATAGATCCTTTTGCTTCTACACATATCTATTTAGATTAAACATATAATTATCTTGACATATCGTTTGCCCCTAAAAATTGTTAATTAGATAAAATTTTAACTGCCTATTTGAGTAATATGGATTCGAAAACTATGCTCTCTTGATGATGTAGCCTCCCTTCATCCAGAATGCTTTTCTGGTTTGTACTTCCATCGTTGGCAACAGAAAATGCGATTTTGGCTTACATCTCTTGAACTCATGTCTCTCATCTTACCACCTGATGAATCTGTTCCTCTTGTACCTCCACCACAACCCACTAACCTCCTTCTTGGAGAAGACAATCCTGATCCTGTTGTTCCTGAACCTGTCATCCCCAATCCTATTTCGAAGGAGACTGATTACCTATGTCATGGTAAGATCTTATCAGCCTTATCTGATGAACTCTATGATATATACTATAAGATTTCAACTGCTCTTGAACTATGGATGGCCTTAGATTCTAAATTTGGTCTAGAAGACACTAGTCTTGAGCGTTATGCCTTTGTTGAATGGCTAACATATAATATGGTTGATGATAAACCTGTCTCGGCTCAAGTTCTTAAACTTAGTGTCTAAATCCATGGCTAAAGTTTATAACCTTGATGAAAATGTTGAAGTAGCAGCCATCATAGTGAAGCTCCCTCCTTCTTGGAAGGATTTCGCCAGGAACCTTAGACATAGACAAGGGAACATGTCAATGACATCCTTAGTCAAATCCCTACAAACTGAGGATAGACATAGGAAACAAGACAAGAAGTATAACCTGTCTGTCAACATGGTTATAGGTGATAAGACTAAGAAGAAACTCAACCAATCCTATCTCCATAAGAAATCTAAACTTTCCTTTAAGGGCTGTAAGTACCACCAAAATCAGAGTAATAATAATAGTGATCAACGAGAAAAACATGTCTACTTTGTGTGTGATAAACCTGGCCACTTAGCAAATGTGTGCAAATTTTGCAAAGGTCAAAGGAAGCAGAATGTCCAGGCTCCTAAAAATCCTGAAGTAAATATGATCACTGTGGGTGCGGTTGCTTCCTCTTGTAGAAAGGTTAGAAAATCCTACCATTCTTTTTGCTGACATATCTTTATATTGATACTTAGATTTCGGTGCCACTTGTCATATTCAAATAGTGGAATGATAAGTTTGATAAAATATACAAAGTTTGTAGACTTGTCAAGTCCTTGTATGGACTGAAAGAAGCACCTAAACTGGGGAATGATAAGTTTGATAAAATTGTCTTATCTACCGAATTTATTACGAATGAATCTTATCGTTGTATTTATTCTAAAACTATTGACGATGCCTGCGTAATAATGTGTTTATATATAGATGATATATTGTTGTTTGGATCTAATTATGAAATTATTTCCAAAACTAAATCTTTTCTTACTAGCAATTTTGATATGAAAGATTTAGGACTTGCTAATGTAATACTTGGTATTAAGTTGAGTAGATCTACTTCTGGTTATGTACTTAATCAAACTCATTATGTTGAAAAAATGTTGTATAGATTTAATATGTTTGATTGTACTCCTGTTAGTACACCTTGTGATGCTAGTTTACATCTTGCTGTACATAAGGGTACTCCTGTCGATCAACATAGATGTGCTCAAGTTATAGGAAGCTTAATGTACCTTGCTAATTGCACTAGGCCCGATATTTCTTATGCTATAAGCAGGTTGAGAAGGTACACTAGCTGTCCTAATGAGGACCATTGGAAAGCTTTTGTAAGAGTGTTTAAGTACCTTAAAGGTACAACTATGTATAACCTTCATTATTTTGGTTTTCCACCTATATTAGAAGGACATACTGATGCTAACTGGATTGCATATTCATATGATACTAAATCTACCAGTGGGTATGTATTTTTCCTTGGAGGAGGTATAGTTTCTTAGAAATCATCTAAGTAAACTGTGAGAGCTAGATCCACTATGGAGGCTGAGTTTATTACTTTAGATTTAGCTTGTTGTCAGGTTGTATGGCTTAGAAATTTACTTATTGATCTGCCAATTGTTTCTAAACTATTTCCTCCAATTTGCATATTTTGTGATAATAAAGTAGCCAAAGACAAAGCTAAGCAATCTAAAGGCAACCCGGGTAAGCACTTTATGATATTAAGGTATGAAGATGTGAGAGATCACATCACCTGAGGGGTCATATCTGTAGAGTATGTGAAATCTGCAAGTAACATTGCTGATCCACTTACTAAGGGTCTATCTAGAAAGCTAGTACTCAGTTCGTCAAGGGGGATGGGTCTTCTGCCCATAGAATAAACATTACAATGGTAACCCTAACTTTCTAAAACTGGAGATCCCATGATGAATTGTTTAAAGAGACAACTAAGCTGTTGTGTTATGCGGAAGCACACTCATGAGTTTTACTCCATGACCCTCCCTATGGCGCTTGTTCTTCGACTCTTTCTGAGTATAAGAAGATCTTTGCTCTGAATGGGTTCAAGGCCATTTATTGGCAGACTATGTACTGGACAGGATACCCTTGGAGATCCCTACTATTTGAGTGTAACTCAAGAGCCGGGGTTTATGTGAGTTGGGCATACTCGCTAGAGCGCTCATGAAACAAGATCTTGCGAAGGCCGTTTATGCGCAACACCGATACGAACTCGTTCTAGTGCCCGCACTATGGTTGTTTGATTTACTAAAGTCCAAATCAGGGAGTCTGGTTCAAGACGTAGTTCACCACGCCTCTCTGGATTGAAGTGAGTCATTCTAGGCAATGGTTCAAAGCCACAAGCTACCAATGCTGAAAAACATAGTAATGTCACAAATTTTTATTGTATTGAATTTCAGAAAGGAATTATGGAAAATGTGGGGGAATGTTGTATTTCATGTTCCAGAATTCTAATTTTCCATCCAACGCTTATCCCATATTGGTTGCATCAGGAACCTCACAGCTCCTTATATGTACAAGTGGTCCCCAAGAGGTCAAGAAATCTCAAGGGCATGGGAATTTAAGACTGATTGGATAGGCTTGTGTATTTTTTGAAATAAAATAAACACACACACGCGCACGCGTTCGTTCATTAGCTTGCTCACCTCGCCCTGCCCCACTCCGCCCCGCCCGACCCGGTTCTGTTCGGTTCGGTGCTTGTATGGATTTATCTTTTTATGATATATTTTTTATTTTGTTTTGCTTTCCAAAACAACGTGCATTTAAGACGTAGTGATAAAACCCCTCTCGACTACCCATTAAGCCAGCCATTAAATGTGATGTTAAAGACGCACGTTGGAGAGACCAACGGGTGTGGGCAGGTACCGCAGGCGGCTGAGACGCGCTCCATATAAGGAGGCGTCCGCTCTCGTTTGTAAAATATGCTTCACAGTAAACGATCGAGATACAAAGAGCCTTCTTCTCCACTGTAATTTCTCTACTCACTAAGCATGTTCATCCTGAATACCACCCCTTTGTTGTTGTCTTGCGCCAACGACTACTTCGCAACACAGTTTTACTATCTGCGACCAAGGGCTAAGGAACGAGTTCAACACAACACTCTCGCGTGCACCGAGCGGCTGTACCAGAGTTGGGGTGACTGAATCTTAGAGATAGACCGTCGGAGACACTCATGCTAGGAGCGGCAGAATCTGTCTTGAAGACAGTGTTTCACACACCTTCATCTCAAGCTCTGGAGTTTGCTTCTCTAAACTCATTCGCTGTTTTCTCCGAATCTGAATTACTATTAAAATTACTGCTGCTTATTGGTGATTAAGTACTTACAATTACCTATTTCTAACAACTACAAGGTTTTAGATTCTTATACCGGAAAGAAACAGGGTACCGATTCACAATGTGAATATGCAGAACTCAGAAGTCAAAGCATCTGTTTGTCTTTGTACTGTAATATCTTAGCCTTTTGCTATAATCTTTTGTGCACAGAACTTTTGGCTGGAAAATCAACAACAGTTTTATTCCTATTTACGACATTATCATGTTTTATGACAAAGTCACATCCAACATGATTACAGTGGTAATCTTTTGGTGGATTACATGTTCTTTTGCCGACTAAAAAAAACATGATTACAGAGGTAATACTTTGAACATTCACTTCAACAGAGTATTATAATCCACCAAATTAATTACCAAGCTTAATTCATGACTTTCCAGACCCCTATCTATCTCTGATAGGATATCTCCCATCTTGGTTGCATCCTGCATCTCCCACATTTTGGGATTTTGTCTCGCTCTGCAACAATCAACAGTCGTTCTCTTCGTAGTGGCACATCGGACTGGTCGGAGGTAGTAGTATAGGAATATAATATGCAAGAGAACGAACGTGTTAAAATTTACTCCCTGGTTGTTGGCTTATGTCTCTTTTAACACCTCCTTCTAGGCACTGTGCCTGCACGGGACAGGGACAACGACATTCAGAACATAACCTATTGATCGGGTCACAACTTCTTGGTGCTCTAAACAAAAGGAATGATATTAGTTCGGCGTTACTGCTTCTCGACAGGTCTGAGCATTGGGAACGCCATGTTGCAGCAGAGTTGTAGCATGTCAGGTTAGAGCCAAGACTCAGTTTTGGGCTATGGCTTCTGGGAGACCTTGAGCAACAGAGCCACCTCTATCCCTACGGTGTCGGTGGATGAGTTTCAAATTAGAATTAACAAGGTCGGAGTCGAGAGGATAAATCCCATTGCCGAGAATATAGTGAATGAGTTTTGTGAGTCTGATATCAATGGTGGAGAATCGTGGAATTTTGGTGTTGAAAGAAGAGAGTTGGGCCCGGGTCACCAGCCGTCTTCAAAGGCTGGTGGTGGTGGAATGCAAAACCCTAACAGTGCTAACTGTTGACATAAATGAAAGCTTAAATGAAAAGCTATGTGTTATTATGTAATTGTTTAGACGTTAAGATAGATTTGTTAAGTTGTGGAAACGTCATGTATTTTTTGAAAATTTCCCTAGAACATTTAAAAAGTTTTAGATTTAGTACTATATATTTATATACAATATAAATATGATTTATAATAATATAATCAAATATTGAGAAAATTAAAGAGAACTCTTTATTCTTCTCCATGAAACAAAGATAATGGTTTGCCTTCAAATTCATGTATAATATTATGATAATAATTTGTAGTATATAAAAGGAAAATATGTTATGAGTAGAGTAAGATTTTCTATAAATAGATTTTTATATATCTTATTTATTACCATGTTGTCTCATGCAATGATGTCAATATATAGTAATGAATATAACAATATATTAAAATGAGACATGACAGATCCAAAATCACCTAATTTTTTCCCATTTAATTAAACATCTTACTCTCCAATCAAAATCCTCAACTAACATAACATTGCAACCAGCTTGTGTCTATGTTTTACGGCTATTAATTCCACATAGCAATATTGATCAATCATACTATTTTACTTAGGTTAAGGATAGATTTTCTTCACATAGTTAAATAGTGTTGTAAGACATAAGCAATCTTGTTATTATTTTCTCAAATATTTGTAGCAATGCCACACAATTATGAATAATAATTATCTTTTATATGGATAATTCTCATCTATATAATGTGGACTCCTTCCAATTTGAAGGTGCATGGTCACGTGTGTTTACTAGTTTAATTTGAATTGAACACATGTTAGGAAACTACTGGTCAAGAGTTATAAAAAAATTAAGAATTTTTTTTTTTGAACAATTGAAAGACTGTGTTGAACTATAAGAAAATAGCCATATCTAGATTCTTACATTGTACAAAGGTGAAATATATGCAACATGGCAAACAAATGGAATATCACTTACCATTGATATTACACTTATTTGTCTTATATATTTTTAAAAGTTTACAAATGAGGAAATATATTGTTTCAAATGCCACAGAAGAATACAAACAACTATTGTGGTCACATATTCCATTTTCATTTTGGTGAAATAATATGGAAAAATTATGAGAAATCTAACAACACACCATGTTGTCTACACTAACACACATATAATGTACACGACAGAACAAATGGTGTTTATGAGAAAGTTGGGGTGCGAGGGATAAAAAATAGTGGATATAGATGGACAACTAAAGGCATAGAGGGAGGAGAAGACCTAAGTGGATGGAGAGAGAAACATAGTGAAATATAGGGAGAGAAAAATAGAGGGGTAGAAAAGGAGCTCGAAGGAACATCTAAAAATATTGAGAAAAAAATCTTCTACATAAAATAGAGAGGGTATGGATAAATTATTATAAATGTAATAATGGTTTATTAATTTTTTCCTAGTTTGAATAGAGAAAAAGGAATATAAAGATACAAGATCTAATTTTTTTTTAAAGAAAATCATGGTTCATTATATGTCTATAGACATTTAAAACAAAACTATACATGTATTCAAAAAGTGAAGTGCATAATACAAAATGTAATTTTAGTAGTAGAAATATTAGTAGTTCATATTCTCCTTACAATGTTTATGGTGAAAATGGGTTGTTCGCGGTGTATTGTACTAGAAATCATTTCTAGAGAATTATTTTGAGGCAAAGTGATGTTTCTTTTAGGCCAGACACTACCCCTATATGAAGAATAGAGTTTAATATAACTAGAATTCAAACCCTGATGGCACACATTTTTGCACAATTAACGTGATAGATGATAAATATCAACTAGTATGCATATTGTTATGCACATTTCATTGTATTTTTATATCATGTTGTTCATCTACTTATTTTTATATCAACACTTTATTAATTTTTGAATTATTATCAATCATATTTTTTTATTATATGGATTTATGTAGTGTCAAGTATTACATACTTTTTGTAATATACTTATGTGGGGAACTAGGTCTAGTTTGAGATATACTTTATAGTTTTCCTAACATGAATTTATTCATGATGTGACCCTTGAATTTCAAATCTAATTTTATGATTTTGATAAAAAATTGTGTTCTTTGTTAAAATTCTTATAGCTAAATTCATTCAAATAACCTTATAAATGTTTAAATTCTAGTCCCTCAATATATTTCCAAAAACTACCTTGGTCTCTTTTAAAGAAATTCACAAATATTTGAGTCCAAACATATTGAATAGACTTTGCATGCATCAAGTATATTTTTGTTGAGTAACTAATGGTTTTTGAAAAATGGAAACCAGTAATCATGTTAACATATGAAACTAATAAAATCATTTATGGGAGTGATTAAATTAGAATTTTAATATATATAACTAAAGGTATTAATGATTTTATATTTTAGTTTACTAGAAATTATACAATTGGTTAAGATCTCATAGAATTTGGATATTTCATTTAGAACTTGTAAAATTTGGAATTAACAAGTGTATATGGAGTATTATTTATTACTATTTAAATTTAGTATATGATATACCACTAAAACCTTAAAAAAAAACCTATTGATTTAATGACACTACCAATTGCAAAGAATTGTTAACAAGGCATTTCTTCATCATTATAAAATGCTAGATCACATAATAAATCCCAAGCCCTTCAATTTTCAATTCTTCAACCATGCGACATGAATGGAAGTGACCCCAATCTTTCTCCTCATCACTCTTCCTCCTAACTAGAGTGCAATAGAAACCATTACACTCATTGGATACATTCTAATGACCAACCCAACCACCATAACTCCTTCCCTAGTCCTCCTTAATGGCCCAATGCTCCTAAGCCTCAAGGACACTCCCCATCACCTTATAAAAGCTTAGACCCCTTGATAGTAGAGACCAAAAGCTTGCAAGTTAGGTGATGACAATTTGTAGCCCAAAAAAATCATATCCCTAGTTTAAGACCCATAAAATGAGAATCCTTATTCTAAAACCTTATTTCCTGCCTCTCACAACCTATTGGAACTAGTGAAGCATTGATCATTACCTAAGACCCCCACACTACAAAAATATCTAATGGGCTACTTTAAAAACTCAATCCAACCACAAGTTCCTTGTAACAAAATTTGTAGGCATGTAAAAAGATGTAACCAATCTTGTGGCTACTACCTTTGTAGTGAGTATATTTGTGTGAAAAGGGTGTTTGTAACAAATGGAAATCATATCAAAGATTTCACATAATATTTCACTAATAATTAATGCTTACTTAGGTTATACATGTAGCCCAAGATTTATAGAAGTTTTAAGTGTAGCTTCAAAGGCAATAACATTTAATGCAATATTCATGACACACAACATGAAATTTATTATTCTAATAAAAGTGACAATGCAATCACATTTCTGCATGTGATTCCTGACAAATTAAGAAATTCATAATTTTAACAAAAATGTGTATCTTTTAGCATATCTTAGTAGGATTGTGTAGGGAAATTTGGCTATAGATATGACAATAGAAAAAAAAATTACTTTCCATATTTCCCTTAGTTAGTAGATCACGTCAACAACTATAAATTGTAAAGGAAGGTTACAAGACATATACCTGGTCATGCCTTGAAACCTCATGCTTCTTTGATAAGCAACACCTCCAAGGCTGTCGACGGAGGCCTCTTGGTGTATCACCATAGACATTGGTTGAGGACGTTCTTCTAAAGGATGGAAAAGGCTTCCTCGCCTAAATGTAGTCCATGTGGAGAACTGTAACGACCCCGCCTCCCAGTAACCCCTACTTAAGGGAGACCAAGAGGTCAGAGCCATTATCCCAATAAACCGGATCAGAGGTTCGACAATTAATCAGTAATAATTATGAAATTCTACTGAACTAAACTGAAAGTTGGTATAAAATAAAACTTTGCATACCTATTAAAAATTTTATATATCTACTTCTATCCACATCTTGATTCAATTCTATCTAATCCTCCTTGCACTTTATTTCTGATTTTCACAATGTGTCACTTTACTGTTTGTTCTTTTCATGAGTTGTACCTATAACGCCGACAAATAAAACGTTGGTCAGCATATATGGGTATGCCGGTATGTGGGGACACACAAAATATCACACATAGGGATAACAACCTAATTATCACAATCAAGTTGATTAACAATTCAATTTATGATTTCAATGTGTCAAACTCCACCGCTTTAACCCTAACCCTGGAATACCCCCTTTAGGGTTTTTCTTTTGCCATTTATTTAAGGCCACCTTCTCCATCCTGAGATTGGTGCCTGGGGTCACCTCTCATGGTGGCCAATAGTCATGCAATAAAATCCACCTTCTCTATCCCGAGTTTGGTGCCTGGGGTCACCTCTCATGGTGCCCATGGGTCTCCCCTCTTGGGCTTGACCTCATTGCCTGTTACATCAGGGTGGCATGTAGGTGCGAGATTACACATTATATCATAATTGTGATAATCATAGTGTCTTTATAATTTGCATGTATGAACATCCAAACAGATAGGTTGCATTCAATGCGATCAATCATCCCGAAAATCCTTCGGTAAACTAAATGATTAACCATAAATAACATACCTGTCAGGATGATTTGAGTACAAAAATAATCCAATCAAGCAAGAAATCCAGTAATCAAGCAAGCACACAAGGTAATCCTAAAATATGCATATAATCTCCTATCATTGATCATGTCAACAAGCTCTATTAAACCTAACTCACATCCTAGGGTTTCTAGTCCTTCTTAGGGTTTCAATTGCAATTAGGGTTTTGTCATACTTTTACATCCTTAAACCCTAATTATACAAAATTACTCAAAAACCCTAATTATCTCATCTATCTTTAAAAGATCCTAAGATCATCTTTTGACAACATACAACCCTAATTTCAGATTAAATACACTTTTCTTTCCTTTTCCCCTACTTAGGTTTCAAGTGTATTAACCATTATATTAGGTTTAAAACCCTAAACCATGCAATTAGCCATCTAAAATAGGTTAAGATCTAACATTATCTCATAACAGGTTAACAATACTCGAATTAACCTATTTCTACTCATAGAATCATCCCTTATCATCAATTAGGGTTTCCAACCTAATTTTTAATATCTTTTTCATCAAAATAATACACTTTTGCAAAAAGATACAGATTCAGGCCTTCTAACTATTTTTATCTTATTCCTTGAATTTTTCTGATCAACTTTAATGTATTAAGTTTCTTCATCTGAGTTTTGTATTTATTTCTACGATTTTATCAACAAAAAGCCTTTTTCTGAATTAATTAGGTAGAGATAGAAATTACTCAAAAAAATGTCGGTCGCGAGATCGGTGGACCGGTGATCCACTCCCTGGATCAGATGGTTCCTGTCGCACGCGCCTAAAACTGCCACTCCTATCCTCATTCATTGGATCCAGCCCAAGATCACAGTGGACCGTGATCAGATGACTGTTGATCGTCATCTACCTCCGACTGCTTGACAGGCTTCAGTCAACTCTTTGGTTGACTTCGAGCTCCAGGCCACCGGTAGAGAATTGAAGGTGCTAGGAAGTTTTGCCATCGTTGCATGAACTCGACGCGCCGCTCAATTGCCCAATCTAACCTGACCTTCACCGCGAATGAGTCGCTGGAGCTCCGCCGTGGCTCACAGGTTGTAGAGGGGCGTAGGTTATGGTGAATCTTCCAATTGACGTCGTCGCTCAACTCATCGTCGCACTCTGCAGTGATTGGGATCTTTTCTAAGTTTGCTGGTATCCCCGAGTACCCACCCTTATATAGGGCTAGGTTTGGGAGTCTGAGGAATTTGGAAATTCTTCCCTTGTCATCGACAACACACAATCATAGGGTCTAGATGCTTCAGAACAATCTCCCGAAACCAAAGGATTGATTCGATCTACGAATTATCATCTCAGTTGATGGGAAATTGGGTTCCCGATTCTCCTCCCAATCCTACTATGATTCGAGGTAGACAATGAGTAGCTACCTTTGGATCTGTGGTCCCCTAGACCACGCGGGTCATCCAACGGCCATCATTTCTCCCCGAAATCCTATTATCTCAAAAATCAATTAAAAAAGTGTTTTAACATGATAACTTGGAAAAATCGTTTCTCTCTCCTTGATTAACATTTTCCTCTCAAATTTTGGGGGAAACTCCATATTTGCATTATCTAACGGTATTTTAAATTTGAGAGTCAAAATCTAGCGGATGAGAAGGTTTCCTTCCCTCCCAAGTTATCCATCAATTAAACCAATTTTAATTAGTATTTCTTTTTCCTTTGCCATTATCTTATTATCTCGAGTCCCTTGGTCCTCAAGGAACCTTAAAGGTATGAAATATCCCATTGGGAAAAATCATTTTGCCTTTTCCTTTTATATTATCCTATTGTTATATTTCTCCTTTTATTAGGAAAATCCTTTTTCTCTTTTCTTTTCAATTGGGCTCACTGGCCAACTAAGCCCATTAACAAATAATCAAGGCCATTGTACATGAAATCCACCAATTAAAACAAACAAACCAATCATAGATTTCATTTATCATTAAAATAGAGTTATACATCTTATTACACTATTTTAGTAAATTGAGGTTATAACATCCCTCCTTATAGAAATTTTGCCCTCAAAATTCCACAATCAAACAAACAAGTCAGGATATGCTTTCTCCATATGTCTGTATTTAGCTCCCATGTGGCCTCATCCTCTCCATGGTGCTTCCATAGAACCTTTATCATCTCTATATTTTTACATCTGAGTTCTTTCTCCTTGGTATCTAGAATCTGCAAAGGTGACTTAGGATAGGTCAGCTTCCCTTGAAGCTCAATAGGCCCAATGCTCAACACATGGCTCAGATCTTGCACATATTGCTTCAGATTGGACACATGAAACACATCATGCATCATACTATACTGAGGGGGTAACGCCAAACGATATGCAGTTTCACCGATCCGTTCTAATACCTCAAACAAACCCACATATCAGGGACACAACTTTCCTTTGTTCTTGGCTATAGCTCAGAGCAGTCAGATTTTTAGAAACACATGCTCTCCTACAGTGAAATGCACATCAGTCTGCTTTGCTTCAGCATACGACTTTTGTCGATCTTGGGCTCTCTTCAGCCTTTGCTTGATCAAAGCAACCTTATCAGCGTACACTTGGAGCTCATTTGACCTCAACATGGTCCTCTCACCCACATCATCCCAGTGAAGTGGTGACCAACACATTCTCCCATAAAGAGCTTCATACGGAGGCATCCCGATACTGGCTTGGTAGCTATTGTTGTAGGCAAACTCGGCTAAAGGTAAGTACTGCTCCCATGAGCCACCCCAATCAAGCACACAAGCTCTCAACATATCTTCTAATGTCTAGATCGTCCTTTCTGACTGACTGTCCGTCTGGGGGTGATAAGCAGTACTAAACTTCAACTCGTTCCAAGTTCCTCTTGAACTTGCTTCAACTTGGAAGTAAACTTGGGGTCTCTATCAGAGATGATCGAACCGGGTATGCCATGCAAATGCACTATCTCTCTGATATACATCTCAGCTAGGTCTGACACCTTGGTAGTGGTCTTTAAGGCAAGGAAGTGCGCTGACTTGGTAAGACGATCTACCACAACCCATACCACATCATGACCCTTCCTGGTCCGGGGTAGACCCACCACAAAATCCATGGTGATCTGATCCCATTTCCATTCTAGAATCTCTATCGACTGTAACAGTCCACAGGGTCATTGGTGTTCAACCTTCACCATCTGGCACGTAAGACAGCTGGCCACACATGGTGCAATGTCTCTTTTCATTCCTGGCCACCAGAAAAATCTCTGTAGGTCCTTAAACATCTTGGTAGTTCTCGGGTGCACCATGTACTTGGAACCATGACCTTCTTGCAAGATACGCTCCCTTATCGACGAGTCCACAGGAACCCATATGCGATTCTCAAATCTAATTCCTCCGACTACTCCCATTGAGATACGAGTCTGTGGCTTCATCATCAAACCTTTCATCTTGTCGAGTTCTCCACTGACCAACTGCACTACCATGATCTCACCTAAAAACTCAGATTGGATCTGGATATTGGCCAATCGAACTCGATCTTCAAGTGGTTGTGGATGGAGTCCACTCCACCAACTCCTCCAAACTCTTCCACTGGCTGGACAAAATAGCTGCACACCTGAGTTGTTTCCGACTCAAAGCATCTGCTACAACATTCGCCTTACCAGGATGATAGGCAATGGTGAAGTCATAATCCTTCATATACTCCATCCATCATCGCTGTCGTAGGTTCAAGTCTCTCTGGGTCATCAGGTACTTTAGGCTCTTATGGTTGGTGAGGATCTCTAAGGTAGCATCATACAGGTAATGCCGCCATATCGTCAAGGCATGGATGATAGCAGCTAAGTCCAGGTCATGTGTTGGGTAATTCACCTCATTGGGCTTGAGCTATCGGGAAGCATATGCAATCACATGTTGATTCTGTTCCAACACACAACCAAGTCCCATCTTGGAAGCATCAGTGAATATCATGAAACCCTCATTGCTAGAAGGTAGAGTCAACACTGGGGCAGTGGTCAACTTCTCCTTCAGCTCCTGGAAGCGAGCTTCACACACATCAGACCACACTAACTTCACATCCTTCTAGGTTAACATGGTCAATGGTAAAGCAGTTTTTGAGAAATCCTTGATGAAGCGACGGTAGTATCCAGCCAACCCCAAGAAGCTACAAATCTCAGAGGCATTCTTCAATGCAGGCCAGTCTTAAACTACTGATACTTTGGCTGGATCTATGATGATTGTTCCTCCTAAGATGATGTGTCTGAGAAACATGACTTGGTCTATCCAAAACTCACATTTCGAGAACTTTCCGTAAATCTTCTGCTTTCTCAGGATATCAAGGACTCTACCCAGGTGGTAACGGTGTTGGGCTAGGTCATCGGAGTACACCAAGATGTCATCTATGGACACTATCACAAAAGAGTCAAGGAAAGGCTGGAACACACTATTCATAAGGTTCATAAAGACACTGGGTGCATTGGATAGTCCAAACGACATGACCACAAACTCATAGTAGCCATATCAGGTTCAGAAAGCCGTTTTAGGTATATCCTCACTTCTTACTCTCACCTGGTGGTATCCTGACCTCAAATCAATCTTGGAAAAGACTCGAGCCGATTTGAGTTGGTCAAACAGGTCATCTATTCTGGGTAAGGGATACTTGTTCTAAATGGTTTCCTGGTTGATCATCCGATAGTCAATACACATCGAAGCGACCCATCCTTCTTTTTCACAAAGAGAACTGGAGCCCCCCATGGCGATGTACTGGGTCGGATAAAGCATTTATTAGCAACTCTTACAACTGGGTTTTCAACTCAAGCAACTCGGCAGGGGCCATTCTATCGGGTTCCTTATATATAGGATTAGTCCCGAGAGCTAACTCGATGGAGAAATATACCCCCCTCTTAGGGGAAATCATGGTAGATCATCTGGAAACACATCTGCATACTCCCAAACCACCTCTATCTCCTCTAAGAATCGCCCCTTAAATTCAGATTCGATAACTATGGCTAGGTAGGCTCAACAAACCTTGGATATCATCCGCTTAGCTTTCAAGGCCGACACATAAAGGCTGTGTTGGGTTTTAGGGGTGACAAAGAACGTAGCAGAAATAAAAAAATTTCTTCTCCCAAACCCAGAATAAAGGAATCGTGTCAACATCTATACAATAGGAAGGATGGTTTGTAGAGCTGTACCTTGTCCCGAGGCTTTCTCGGTGACATTACCTTGCGGCTTGCGCGGTCTTCACCTCCGATCTTAGATGGTGTCTCAGCAACTCCTCGTCTCATGGGGACTGTCAGGATTGACAGATGTCCTCTGAGCAACAGAAGTCTCCCTCCTCTACAGTCGTCCACACAGACTGCCTGGAACTCCGATCTCCTTGTCCCACAAGGAATCAGAAGGAGTCGCACCCTCCTGTCGGCGTACTAGTCACTGACACACTCCCCTACAACCAGTTCCCTTTCTGTAGTTGTCTTTCCCTTGCTGTGCCTCCCTTATCGAGTAGCACTTGCTCGGGCTCTCTCTCGGTTACCAAAACCAGAGAGAACAACAACTTTGTAGAGCAACTGGTGTTCTGAGTTGTACTTTAAGAAGCCCCCAATACCCCTATATATAGGAGGATCATGGGACATGGTTCTCTATCCCAGGCAATGCAGGACTAAACAGGAGTAGAAGGATTCAAGATTTTCCACAAAAACAACCAACTGCGTCACCTAAACTGATCGTTTCAATCTTAAAACGATCGTTTGATGACCTGAGCCGATCGTTTCACACCTGAACCGATCGTTTGGAGCACCTGAGCTGATCGGTTCACTTCTGAGCTGATTGGTTCATGATCTTGGTCCAACTCAAATTGACTTTCATATTTGTTTCCGATTAATCAAATATTAATCCTTGTCCAAATCGAATTTGTACAAGTGAAACAATTGTATTTGCAAAATTGACTTTCCAAACGATCTCCGTTGGTCACAAGAGCCGACAGGTTCAACAATTGAGCAGATCGGTTCACCAACCTGAGCCAATCAGTTCATCTCATGAGCCGATCGGTTGGAAGTGTCGATTGTGCAAAATCAGTCAATCACAGTTTCAATCAATCTGATACTCTAATCTATTGGTCCAACACCTTGGACATTAAACTCCGTTAGGAGGGACAAATCCCATATCCATCACTCACCCCTGAAAAGCCCCATGTGTCAAAGCCACCCAATCATCACCTTTATAACAACCCATGTTTCAGGACTGCGTCTTATGATGTCAAAGTGTACCCAATGACATATGTTGAGTGTAGTGATTTCAGGTCAAAGAATCACATTCACCACCATCAGTGTGAGAGCTGAATGTGACTACCAAATCCTGGTTCCATGTGTCACTCTCATAGTGGGTCTGTCCGGTACACTTGTTCTCTAACAAGTACCTATGTGCTTGGTTTGATATCATAATATCATGACTAATGAGATTTTGTCATCAACCAACACACAATCTAGTGTTTAGTGTTATTGATGTCTATGGTTATTTCCACAATAACAATTGACTAGGGACTGAACAAGAATGTATACTCTTAACATCTGTATGATCTCATCATTTAGGTCCTTAACCTAAAAGCATACGTCATTGAGTAAAAAAATTCTTTAGACATCTATCATGTTACACTATCATCTCAAAAATAGTTAAAACACATAGATCGAAAATTTCTTTATTATTATTCAAATCATTTACAAAGTATCCCATTAAAAACATCACATGACTTGCTCTATGGGAATACATACCAACAAACTCCCACTTGCACTTAGAGCCAGTCACCTAGGAACCTCAGTCCTTGTGACCTAGCATGACCATCATGCTTCTGCTGAGAAAGGGCCTTAGTCAGTGGATCATCTATGTTGTCTTCAGTTGGTACATTGCAAATCTTCACATCTCCTCGCTGTATGATCTCTCGTATGAGATGGAAGCGCCGCAGTATGTACTTGGACCACTGATGTGATCTGGGCTCCTTAGCTTGAGCAATAGCTCCATTATTGTCACAATAAAGCTCAATTGCATCACAGCTACTAGGAACTACACCAAGTTTAGAGATGAACTTCCTGATCCACACAACTTCCTTTGCTACATGCGAAGCAGCAATATACACGACCTCTGTAGTAGAATCAGCAACTGTTTCTTGCTTGGAACTCTTCCAGCTCACAACTCCATTGTTTAGGCAAAATACAAATCCTGATTGCGATCTATAATCATCTTTGTCAGTTTGAAAGCTTGCATCAGTGTAACCATTTACAACCAGTTCTTTCTCACCACCATATACAAGGAACTGATCCTTAGTCCTTTGCAAGCACTTGAGGATGTTCTTTACAACTGTCCAATGAGCATCCCCGGGATCTGACTGATACTTGCTCATCATGCTGAGGGCATACGAGACATCAAGGTGCGTGCACAACATAGCGTACATGATGGATCCGATGGCTGATGCATATGGGATCCCATTCATACGCTCCCTCTCTTCACAAGATTGAGGACACTGAGCTCTAGAGACGGTGACTCCATGTAGCATGGGGATGTTGCCTCTCTTTGAGTTCTCCATGCTGAACCGCTTCAGCACTTTGTCAATGTACATGCTTTGACTTAGTCCGAGAAGCCTTTTAGATCTATCTCTATAGATCTTAATTCCTAGAATAAAGGATTCTTCTTCTAAGTCCTTCATTGAGAAAGTATTCCCAAGCCATGTCTTTACCTTCTCTAAGGCTGAGACATCATTCCCCATCAATAGTATGTCATCCACATACAATATGAGGAATGTGGTCGTACTCCCACTAACCTTCTTGTACACACAAGGTTCATATTCATTTTGAATAAAGCCAAACACTTTGACTTCCTCATCAAATCGAAGATTCCAACTCCGAGATGCTTGCTTCAATCCATAGATTGACCTTTGTAGCTTACAGACTTTATTGGCATTCTTTGGATCTATAAAACCTTCAGGATGTATCATGTACACATCCTCATGTATATTCCCATTAAAGAATGCGGTTTTAACATCCATTTGCCAAATTTCATAATCATAGTAAGCCGCAATAGCAAGCATAATCCTGATGGACTTAATCATGGCAACTGGAGAAAAGGTTTCATCATAGTCAACACCTTCAACTTGTCGGAAACCCTTTACAACCAATCTACCTTTATAAGTTTGCACATTGCCATCAATGTCGGTCTTCTTCTTGAAGACCCACTTGCACGCTATGGGTTTTACCCCTTCAGGTGGTTCCACCAAAGTCCATAATTTGTTGGAGTACATGGATTCCATCTCGGATTTCATAGACTCAAGACATTTCTCAGAATCTGGTCCCTTCATAGCCTCTAGATAGGTAGTTGAATCATCATCTATGATCAACTCACCATCTTCCTGAGTCATAAGGTATCCAAACCTCTTAGGTTCAAGGCGTGTCCTACTAGATCTACGAGGTCCTTGTGTTACTTGAGGAGACTGAGATTCCATAACACCTTGTGAATCTCTATGTTCCTCTTGTACATCTATTGGTTCAATGTTTTCTTGTTGGGCTTGAACCTCTTCAAGCTCTATTTTCCTCCCACTGTTTCCTCTGGAAATAAATTCCTTTTCTAGGAACACAACATCCCTGGCAACAAACACTTTGTTGTCAGTTGGGTGGTATAAGTAATATCCCTTGGTCTCCTTAGGATATCCAACAAAATAACATTTATCAGATCTAGGGCCTAGCTTGTCAGGAAACATTTTCTTGACATATGCCTCACACCCCCAAATCCTCATAAAAGACATATTGGGATGCTTCCCAGTCCATATCTTATATGGTGTCTTTTGAACCGATTTAGATGGTACTCGGTTAAGTATAAATGTGGCGGTTTTAAGGGCATGACCCCAGAAGGAAATCGGAATATCAGCAAAACTCATCATTGATCACACCATATCCATTAATGTGCGGTTCCTTCTTTCAGACACACCATTATGCTGTGGTGTTCCAGGCGGAGTCCATTGTGATACAATACCACAGGCTCGCAGAAGGTGTTCAAACTCCTACCTCAAGTATTCTCCACCTCGATCGGATCGAAGTGCTTTAATACTTTTACCAAGTTGGTTCTATACTTCATTCATAAAATCCTTGAACCTTTCAAGGGTTTCTAACTTATGTTTCATCAGGTACACATAGCCATACCTACTGAAGTCATCAGTGAAGGTAATGAAGTACTGATACCCACCTCTGGCATTGATTCTAAAAGGCCCACATACATCAATATGTATGAGTCCTAATAGATCACTAGCTCTCTCACCTTTCACTAAAAAGGGAGTCTTGGTCATCTTGCCCAACAAACAAGATTCACATGTCTCTATTGATTCATAATCAAAAGAGTCTAGATAACCATCTTTATGGAGTCTAGAAATGTGCTTCTCATTTATGTGCCCTAGACGACAATGCCAAAGATACATTTTGTTTGATTTGTTGAGTTTTTGCCTTTTGGTGTTTACGTTATATACACTTGTCTCTATATCTATCAAGTATAGACCATAAGACATTGGGGCACTGCCATAAAAGATCCCATCTTTTGAAATGGAACACTTTCCATTCTTAATAAAAAATTCCAAAGCATCCTTGTCCAAATAGGAGACGGAAATGATATTCCTATTTATGGCAGATACACAATAGTAGTTCTTCAACTCTATTATTAGCCCACTTGGTAGAGTTAATTCATAGGTTCCTATGTCACTGGCAACAACCCTTGCCCCATTGGCAACACGTAGTTCAACCTTGCCTTTCCCCAAAGGCCTACTTCTTTTAAGATCCTTCACATTTGAACAAATGTGAGATCCACATCCGGTATCAAGTACCCATGACAAAGTAGTAAAGTTAATCTCTATCACATATACACCAGAAGTAGAGATCTCTATCACTCGCTTCTTCTTCCATCATTCCCTCCATCCTCTCCATGTTTTCAGCGCAAAAGATTCTGACATTGGTTTGGCTAGAGAACTCTTCTCTCCCTCACCTTTGTCCTTAGACTCTGTTCCATTGATCTCCATCAATGAACTATCCATCTTCTTAAGCGCACATAGAGTGGACTCAAAGGCTACCAGTGTATCTGGATTGTGCAGAACACTTCTCACAATCCTCAACCAGTTATGGAATTTATTCTCAATTAATTTGCCTATTTTAAAAGATGATTCTTTTGCCATTCTACAAGAGAAAATTGCAATTTTCAAAACTCCTTTTGATTTGATTTGATTTGAATAAAATTTGGCAGTAGTTAATTAGGCCTTTAATTAATTACCACTCCAACTATTTTGATTCAAATTGACAGCCGTCACCATCAATTCAGAAGATTACAACATACAATCTCCTAGTGGGTCAAGATCCATATTTCATGAAGTCATGAGTCAGATTTGGCAGATCGGCCATAACTTGACTATTTAGGTAGGTCATCATGCCAATTGCATCATATGCAACTCTTGATGAATGAACATGTGCAACACCTTGCCATGAACATTCCTTGCCTCTAGGCTTAGACGCTCTAAGAATCACCAGTTAAGTCTAACCCAAAAGATGACACGGTAAACATGCACCCTGCTTTGGCAGAACCTACATGCTTACCCTTCACACTTATACGAGATAGACAGTGCACCACGCTTTGGCGTAACCTACGCTTGGTCGATCAAGTTTTTCATGTGTGCCGCTAATGGAAGTCGTAAAAGACTTAATATTTAGATGAGGGATTTGGTTTTTATAGATACATATACATATCCAATCACCACAATATAGTAAGTATCATATACATGCTATATCCAATAGAAAATATGCAAAACGATAAAAGCAATGAGTATGACCATCCTAATGTGATTTCTCGAGCCAAGAGGAATCACGGTCATCTAGGTCCACATCACATGCAACATGTACAAGATGAAATCTGTGCTTTGCCTCTCTGGGTTTGATCAACTCATCTCCATGATTGATCTGCTTGCCATCAGGTTGGTCGGTTGGGTGCCACCAGCTGATCGACTAGCGCCTCCAACCGATCGATTCACTGGTCGTCGTGCATCTCCTCAGGTCGCCACCCACTCGTCTCACTCCTCGAACCGGTCATCAAGATGTCCTCTGTTCTTTGACATAACAGGAAATAAAATTCTATCCTATTTTACATTTGAAAAAAGAAACCCCCAGTTACATTCGGGGGGAGCAAAGGTAGGAAAGAAATCTTGAGTTATCTCGAGTTACATCAGGAATAGGAGATAGGGAATCGGTGTGCAGACCGAGATGCAAGCAACCACATACAACCAAGAACATATACATAGGGTTTATTGGCCATAACCATGCTATACATTCACCACAAAACTCATTTAAGGGCGACACATATCGAGTGCATTCATATTACATATCATATATGTATATTGGGATTTGTAGATTTAGGATTGGACATGCATAAAGCCAATTTTTATTCGCATTGTATGCAATAAATAAAGGTGACAAACCAAGATCGATCACATCGATAATCCTAAAGTATAGAACAGTTGATGTGGCTCTGATACCACTGTTGGGTTTTAGGGGAGACAGAGAACGCAGCGGAAACAAAAAATTTTCTTCTCCCAAACCCAGAATAAAGGAATCGCATCAACGTCTATACAATAAGAAGGATGGTTTGTAGAGACATACGTTGTCCCGAGGCTTGCTCGACAACGTTACCTCATGGCTTGCACGGTCTCCACCTCTGGTCTTGGACGGTGTCTGAGCAGCTCCTGGTGTCACCAAGACTGTCGTGATTGACAACTGTCCTTCGAGCGGCAGAAGTCTCCCGCCTCTGCAGTCATCCACACGGACTGTCTGGAACTCTGATCTCCTTATCCCACAAGGAATCGGAAGGAGTCACACCCTCCTGTCGGCGTACTAGTCACTGACACACTCTCCTGCAACCACTTGCCTTTCTGCAGTTCTCTTTCCCTTGCTGTGCCTCCCTTATCGGGTAGCACTTGCTCGAGCTCTCTCTCTCGATTACCAAAACCAGAGAGAATGACAACTTTATAGAGCAACTGGTGTTCTGAGTTGTACTTTGAGAATCCCCCAATACCCCTATATATAGGAGGATCATGGGACATGGATCTCTACCCCAGGAAATGCGGGACTAAACAGGAATAGAAGGGTTTGAGATTTTCCACAAAAACAACCAACTGCGTCACCTGAACCAATCGTTTCAACCTTGAAACGGTCGTTTGGTGACCTAATCTGATCGGTTCACACCTGAACCTATCGTTTGGAGCACCTGAGCCGATCGGTTCACTTATGAGCCGATTGGTTCGTGGTCCTGGTCCAACTCAAATTGACTTTCATATTTGTTTCTGATTAATCAAATATTAATCCTTGTCCAAATCGAATTTATACAAGTGAAACAATTGTATTTGCAAAATTGACTTTACAAACGATCTATGTTGGTCACAAGAGCCGACCGGTTCAACAATTGAGCCGATCAATTCACCAACCTGAGTCGATCACTTCATCTCATGAGCCGATCGGTTGGAAGTGCAAATTGTGCAAAATCAGTCAATCGTAGTTTCAATCAATCTGATACTCTAATCAATTGGTCCAACACCTTGAACACTATGATTTTGAGCTATCAATTAACTGAGTGTTTAATTGAACTACTAAACTCCTTTAGTAATCAATCTAAACATCATTTGTGGAAAACTCCTCGTCCAGGTTAAATCCTATGTGTGTGACCCTACAGGTCCATTTCACATTGGCAGTGAAACTCCATAACACTTATGACTTCACAAGCAAAGAGCGGTGCCTAGTCGCACATCAGTGCTACCCAAGTGAAATAGAAAGTTGAGAACAACTTTCAATCCTACAATCTGTGAATGGTGTTACATCGAATGTATAATTCCTTTGTCACTAGTCCTGAATGAACTCAAGGCATGGTACAATCATCCTTTCAACGTTCATCCATTTCCTTGATCTCAGAGTAGACTGGGTGAGATGTGTGTGACATCAATATCTCATATTGATTCACACATGCATGTGCATGCCTTTCTCAATCCTACTCATCAAGTGGCCATGGACATTAAACTCCCTTAGGAGGGACCAATCCCATTTCTATCACTCACCCCTCAAAAGCCCCATGTGTCAAAGCCACCCAATCATCACCTTTATAACAACCCATGTTTCAGGACTATGTCTGATAATGTCAAAGTGTACCCAATGACATGTGTTGAGTGTAGCGATTTCAGGTCAAAGAATCACATTCACCACCATCACTGTGAGAGATGACTATGACTACTAAATCATGGTTCCATGTGTCACTCTCACGGTGGGTCTGTCCGGTACACTTGTTCTCTAACAAGTACCTATGTGCTTGGTTTGATATCACTATATCATGAATAATGAGATTTTGTCATCAACCAACACACAATCTAGTCTTTAGTGTTATTGATGTCTATGGTTATTTCCACAATAACAACCGACTAGGGACTGAACAAGAATGTATACTCTTAACATCTGTATGATCTCATCGTTTAGGTCCATAACCTAAAAGCATACGTCATTGAGTAAAACAATTCTTTAGACATCTATCATATTATACTATCATCTCAGAAATAGTTAAAACATATAGATCGGAAATTTCCTTTATTATTATTCAAATCATTTACAAAGTATCCCATTACAATCATCACATGACTTGCTCTATGGGCATACATACCAACATGCTGGTCGTCACATCCTTCCTTCCTCGAATGGTGAAGTGTGGATGGTCGGGTTTCCTAATAAGGATCTTCTTCTCTCTACAGTCAATTTGGGCTCTATAGGTGTAAAGCCAATCCATACCGATGATTACATCAAAATCATTCATATCGAGAAGGATGAAGTCAGTGAGAAGCTCATGGTTCAGACATTGAACTAGCAAGATAGGGGTTTTTACAAGATATGTATAGATACGACCACTCGGGGTTGTGACATCCAAAACATAACATAAATCCTTGATGTCCAAACAAAGCATAGGTGCCAGATTTCTCGAAATAAAAGTATTAGTAGAACTAGAATAAAAAAGTGCTTTTACATTTTGTCCCATGACTTCCAAGAAGCCTACATAGTTCATACCATATCAGAAAAACTACTACATGGTCTACTAACAAAAAGAAATCTCTATGGGTTATTACCCTCGATAAACCTATTAGGATTCACCTGAGCTTCTTCATTGTCGATGGAGAACACTCTAGCTTGCCTCCTCTCTCCAACAGGGGGTCCTCTGGCTGGTACTCCACCTTCTACTAGGGGTGTTGCTGCCACCGGTTGAGCTACTACTGGTCTCCTCAGATCAGGATGAGGATAGTTGGCGATGAAGTTTCCCTCTTATTGGTAATGGTAGCACACCCTCTTCTCAAAGCAACACTTCCCAGGATGTGACCATCCACAGGTGCGACACTTCAGAAAATGATTCTCACCACTTGGCTTGCCTTTGTGTCCATGTTTACCTTTATTGTGGTTGTGCCCTTGTCCCTTCTTGTGCTCATTCTTCTATCCCTGAGCTCCTTCACTGAAACCTAGGTATCCTTTAGAGGGGTTCTGAATAGGCATCACCGTTCTTTCCATGTCCAAGGCGGTGTTGTAGGCTTCCGAGAAGGTCTTCGGCTTACTAGACATCACATGAGGCTTGATGGCAGGGTGCAAATGCTATATGAAGTGGTCCACCCTCCTCTCTTCATCCATCATGTGTCCGAAACATTTTAGGATGCAGAACTTGCGACCAAAGTCTACAACTGACGAGCTTTCTTGAGTCATGTTGGTGAACTCTCGCTCCTTCTCCTTCTCAGCTGAGATGGGGATGAATCTAGCGGTGAAGATGGTCTTGAAATCAGCCCACGCCATTGGCTCTTCACTTAGGTCTCTTCCCGTGATATGGTTCTCCCACCATATCGTGGCTGCTCCTTCCAGAAGGTGAGCAACAAAAAGAACCTTCTTGTTTTGCTGTACTTCAAGCATACAAAATCCATTCTCGACGGCTAAGAGCCAAACTTCTACCTCATCGACCACTTCAGACTTATCTTCTCCCCATAACTTCTCAACGTTCAGCTTGACGAAGTCTAGGATGGTAGCTCCGACACGAGGATGAATAGGAAGCAGTTCTCCATTCTCATCTCTGGCTATGTCTTTGAGGGCCAGGGCACTGATGGCCTCAGTCAGTCGCTTCTACTGCTCCATCCATACAACATCAGTGGTGTGAACCACCATGGTTGGTTCTGGACCACCAGACTGGTCCTCCTCCATCTGGGCTTCTTCCTCGTACTCAGGTTCCTCTTCCTATTCCTTCTCTAGGTCTTCATAGGGTATCAGATCAGGGTTGGGGATCTCGCTTTCAACTTCGTCTAGTCTCTTCCTCTTCTTTGAGGATTCATTACCATGGTTCCTCTTTCTCTTCTCAGAAGACCCCTTCCCCCTGCGGGAAGGCCCACCACTGTTGGCAGCATCCAGGATAGCAACAGTCTTCACACGAGCCATCTACATAAGCATACAAACAGACCTTTAGTCTATACTCACGAATTATGCTTATGTCGATGACATCTTAATTACGTATCTTTTATTAATTTGGTGGAAGATTCCTTAAACCTTATCAGCCTTACCCATACCTCAAGAGGGTGAGGAAGAGAGAGAAAGTCCTAATCCTTGAAATCCTTAACAGAATTTGAGTTGCAAAGGGATGAACAAGATGGGAGAGTCCTAAAGGTATCTTATTTCGAGTCAAATCCTAAGACATTGACCACAAAGTCACATTGATCCAGGAGTCCTCATATTCCGGCTAGTGGTGTGGAGGAAAATGTTGTCAGCCCCCAGACGTGATCCTTTTCTAGACACCTCTGTCTTTCGGAAAATCCTCTAATAACTCCATTTGTTCTACGGAATTTGTAAAATTTAATAATTACTAAAGATTAAATGAGGAACCAATGCTCTAATACCAAATGTAATGACCCCGCCTCCTAGTAACCCCCACTTAAGGGAGACCAAGAGGTCAGAGCTGTTATCCAAATAAACCGGATCAGGTTTTCGACAATTAATCAGTAATAATTATGAAATTCTACCGAACTAAACTGAAAGCTGGTATAAAATAAAACTTTTCATACCTTTTAAAAACTTTGGATATCTACTTCTATCCACAACTTGATTCTATTCTATCTAATCCTCCTTTCACTTTATTTCTTATTTTCACAATGTGTCACTTTACTGTTTGTTCTTTTCTTGAGTTGTACCTAAAATGCTGACAAACAAAATGTCGGTCAACATATATGAATATGCCGGTATGTGGGGACACACAAAATATCACACAAAGGGATAACAACCTAATTATCATAATCAAGTTAATTAACAATTCAATTTATGATTTCAATGTGTGAAACTCCACCACTTTTGCCCTAACCCTGGAATACCTCCTTTAGGGTTTCTCTTTTGCCATTGACTTAAGGCCACCTTCTCCATCCTGAGCTTGGTTCCTGGGGTCATCTCTCGTGGTGCCTAATAGTCATGCAATAAAGGCCACCTTCTCTATCCTGAGCTTGGTGCCTGGGGTCACCTCTCATGGTGCCCATGGGTCTTCCCTCTTGGGCTTGACCTCATTGCCTCTTACATCAGGGTGGCATGTAGGTGTAAGATTACAAATTATATCACAATTGTGATAATTATAGTGTCTTTATAATTTGCATGTATAAACATCCAAACAGATAGGTTGCATTCAATGTGATCAATCATCCAGAAAATCCTTCGGAAAACTAAATGATTAACCATTAATAACCACATACCTGTCAGGCTGATTTGAGTACAGAAATAATCCAATCAAGCAAGAAATCCAATAATCAAGCAAGCACAGAAGGTAATCCTGAAATGTGCATACAATCTCCTATCATTGATCATGCCAACAAGCTCTATTAAACCTAACTCGCATCCTAGGGTTTCTAGTCCTTTTTAGGGTTTCAATTGCAATTAGGGTTTTGTCGTACTTTTACATCCTTAAACCCTAATTAAACAAAATTACTCACAAATCCTAAGATCAACTTTTGACAACATACAACCCTAATTTCGGATTAAATACACTTTTCTTTCCCTTTTCCCCTACTTAGGGTTTCTAAGTGTATTAACCATTATATTAGGTTTAAAACCCTAAACCATGCAATTAACCATCTAAAATAGGTTAAGATCTAACATTATCTCATAACAGGTTAACAATACTCAAATTAACCTATTTATACTCATAGAATCATCCATTATCATCAATTAGGGTTTCCAACCTAATTTTTAATATCTTTTTCATCAAAATAATACACTTTTGTAAAAAGGTACGAATTCAAGACTTCTAACTATTTTTATCTTATTTCTTGCATTTTTCTGATCAACATTCATGATTAAGTTTTTTCATCTGAGTTTTCTATTTATTTCTACAATTTTATCAAGAAATAGCCTTTTTCTGAATTAATTAGGCAGAGATAGAAATTACCCAAAAAAGCGTCGTCCGCGAGATCGGTGGACCGGTGATCCACTCCCTGGATCGGATGGTTCCTATCATGCATGCCTAAAATAGCCGCTCCTATCCTCATTCGTTGGATCTAGCCCGAGATCACGGTGGACCACGATCAGACGGCTGTTGATCGTCGTCTACCTCCGACTGCTCGACTGACTGCGGTCAACTCTCCGATTGACTTCGAGCTCCAGGCCACTAGTACAGAATTGAAGGTGCTAGGAAGTTCCACCGTCATTTCCTAAACTCAATGCGCTGCTCAATTTCCCAATATAACCTGACCTTCACCACGAACAAGTCGCCGGAGCTCCGTCGTGGCTCAGAGGTTGCAGAGGGGCGTAGGTTAGGGTGAATCTTGCAATTGACGTCGTCGCTCAACTCGTCGTCACACTCTACAGCGATTGGGATTGTTTCTAAGTTTGCTGGTATCCCTGAGTACCCTCCCTTATATAGGGTTAGTTTTGGGAGTCCGACGAATTGGGAACTTCTTCCCTAGTCGTCAACAACATGCAATCTTAGGGTCTAGACGTTTCAGAACAATCTCCCGAAACCAAAGGATTGATTCAGTTGATGGGAAATTGGGTTCCTAATTCTCCTCCCAATCCTACTGTGATTCGAGGTAGATGATGAGTGGCTACCGTTGGATCCGTGGTCCCCTGGACCACGCGGGTCATCCAACAGCCGTCATTTCTCCCCGAAACCTTATTATCTCAAAAATCAATTAAAAAGGTGTTTTAACATGATAACTTGGAAAAATCATTTCTCTCTCCTCAATTAAGATTTACCTCTCAAATTTTAGGGGAAACTCCATCTTGGCATTATCTAACTGTATATTAAATTTGAGAGTCAAAATCCAACAGATGAGAAGGTTTCCTTCAATCCCAAGTTATCCATAAATTAAACCAATTTTAATTAATATTTCTTTTTCCTTTGCCATTATCTTATTATCTCAAGTTCCTTGGTCCTCAAGGAACCTTAAAGGTACGAAATATCCCATTGGGAAAAATCCTTTTGCCTTTTCCTTTTATATTTATCCTATTCTTATATTTCTCCTTTTATTAGGCAAATCCTTTCTCTTTTCTTTTCAATTGGGCTCAATGGCCAACTAAGTCCATTAACAAATAATCAAGGCAATTTTACATGAAATCCAACAATTAAAACAAACAAACCAATCATAGATTTCATTTATCATTAAAAGAGAATTATACATCTCATTACACTATTTTAGAAAATTGAGGTTATAGCAAGAACCAAGAACTTTTGTCGTTCTTTTAGAATAGACAAGAAGGAATTTTTCCTTCAACATCAACGTGCTAGCTTTGACTACTCTTTCTTATTGTCTCTCCCTTTCTGTCTCTCCTTTTTATGGGTAAAACTTGCTTGAGTTATCACATTAGCATGATTGCGAGATGACAACAATTGTTAGAGCTTATTGTTGTATATTTTTTGAAAGACTCGACTACCACTCTATTCATTGAAGGGTTAAAGTTAGGTTTCTAGATTTACTTGGAGTCAAAGAGACTAAATTTTATGAATTTTCCAGAACCAACAAACCATGAACTGGTCAGCTAACCATTGAACTGACAGAGTTCACATGTGAGTCGATCAGTTTAACACTTGAAATAATCTTTTCACCTCATTTCCTATTCACAATAATATTGGCTTTCAATATTCGATTAATGCATAACATGTCATCAATATCAATTCTATACTAGTCTTACTAATCAACTATCTAGTCGATTCATAACCTAAAACCATCAGTTCATACATTTGAACTGGTCAATTCACATGTTGAACCAGTCCTTTCAAATTTCTAACAACCAATCTTGTTTAAACTGAATACCTAATACTTTACTAATCAAGTTTAAATCATATTCATGAGTAAACTCTTATTCAGGTAAATCTTATGTGTTTTACACTATAGGTCCCAAGTTATGTTGGCAGTGAATGTCCATAACCAATTTATGATATCACAAGCAATTAGCAGTATCTAGCAACACATCATTTCTATCCAATTAATTGGAATGTTAGAGAACAACTTCAACCTATAATCTCTAATTGGTGTTACAATGATTGTATAGTTCCTTTATCTCTCATATCCAGATTGAACTTGAGAGATGGAATCATCATCCTCTTCATCATTCAATCCATTTTCTTTGAAATAGAGCAAACTATCTAAGATGCATGTGACCTCACATATCACATATTGATTCACATAAATATGTCCATGCATTTTCCAGTCTCTCTTACCAAGTGACCAGGATATCGTAATCTTGTAGGATGGACAAATCCCATCTACATCACTCACATTCATCCCTATGTTTCACAATGCACCCAAGTACCACCTTTATGGAAACCCTTATTCAAGGTCATGTTGGATGATGTCAAAGTACATCGAACAACATCTGATGAGTGTGGTGATTTCATTTATAAGAACCAAAATCACTACCATCTCAATGAGAGCTGATTCTGACTATCATTAAATAGTTTCCATGCATCACTGTCAAGGTGGATCTGTACGATACACTATTCTCTAACAAGTACTTATGTGTTTGACTTGATATCACATTACATACACATATCTCTGCTCATAAACTTAGAAAATTTCACATGGTTATGCATGGTATAAACTCATTAAATAATTAATAGAAAACATATGGATGAAAGCATATATATTTTGTATTTTTTCCTAACATTCATGTAAGAAAAGCAACTTCATTAACAACATGTAAGTATATAATAATAACATTCTACCATTTCAATATATATAGTAGTTACTATATAAATATCCCTTAAATGACCTTAAATAACACACTCAACTTGGTAGAAAAGAAAAAGGAGAAGTTACTGAAAAAAGTAGAAATAACTCAACTTCGCTACAACAAAAGGATAATCATAGTTAACTTTAGAAAAGGGAATCATGAAACCATATCTATGAAGAAAACCGAAAGAGTCTCAACAATTTCTTAAATTGGTATCTAAATTTATACAATATTATGTTGTGGAAATAACCTTTAGCTTCTATACACAAATAATTTCATACATTGGTTTTATAATTCCAAATTGATTTTGAATATAGATCTACCAAGCTCCTCAATAGTGTTGTATTTGAAATTTTATCTATAATACATATAGTAGAATTGTCCATTTAAAGGCATGTTTAACATTGAAATATATAACTTGTTCTCCTAATTGAAAACATAATCCAAGACATTCAATAAATTGAAAGCATCTTACTAAATTTGCTCCATGTAATCCTAAATGCATAGATATTGTCATCATAGTTTGGTAAGAATGACTAAAAATAGAAATAGGGAGAAATACATGTACCATTTTGCAAATACCACACAATAAACTTTCTAATAAATAATTAAAGACTCAATCAGCCTATGAGAACATGTCATGTTCAATCCTTCAAAAATTGGCATTTTTTATTGTTGAACATAATTATCATTATCTACGTTCCAATGTACTTATCAAGAAAATATGTTGTAGATGAATTATTTTTTTGGTATTCCTTATGTTAGAGATTATATACCCAAATAAAGTCTTGCAACCATTGGAATATCAATGTGCCTTCCATTTTTTGTTTTGGAAAAAGAGAAACCTTCTTAGAACTTTTGATGACTTCTTCTCCTACTAACAAGTTATGCATGATTTCATTTTCATCATTAAATGTGTTTGTATTATTGATTCATCTCATATAACAAAGAGAGAGAATTGAAGACTATATTAATATCAATCTAAAATGATACTGAAAATAAAAAACAAACTGTCAGTAAACTTGATAATTAATGATTATTTTTCTAAACAAAACCCTACAAAAAGTTATTCTAAGAGGACAATAATTTTTTTTGACATATATGCCCCAAAGAAATATGAGAAATTATGAGAATAATCAAAATCAAAGTTCTAGGTCTATGTAGTTAACTATGCAACATTGACATGCTTGAAGATGTTTCTTTTGGTATGAGAAACAATAGATAGATAGAAATAAATGTTAACAACATTGTACAACGTGATATGCATACTAAAGGACCTCTCTCTCTGTCTCTCTCTATATCTCTCTCTCTCACTATATATACATACATACATACATATATATTTATATATAAATAAATAAATAAATATATATATGTGTGTGTGTGTGTGTGTGTCCTACCTTAAAAAAGTATTTATGTTTATATATAGAGGGAGATACATCAGGCATACATTATCTAGGGATATAATATCTTAGGTTGTCATACTAAATTTAATGATTGGGGACACGTGTATAACACACGTGTAATACACAAGTGTACATGTCAATGTAATAAGAGATTATGAGTCCCGAGTTATCGAACATAGAGAGTGTGAGGTTAAAGACTACTACTAATTAGGATCGATCAGCTAGGCTGATATAAATAATGAAAAATTCTAGACATAGTCACTTTTCCACCCGCTCGCCCACCCAATTTTGGGAAATGAGAACCGACACATGCTGTCATGCTGTGAGAAACAATCAAAGCAATAAAGGATGAGGGAAGTAGAAGAGAGAGAAAATGTTTTTGTCTATAACTTTCAATTCTAAGCATATTTTTTGATGAAATAAATTGCATTAGAATCCTTGTAGAAATACTTTCCAACAAGACTAGTGCTGACATACTTTGAAATAATGATAATACATGAGAAATATAGTATATGTATTTTAAGATACCATACACATGTTCTGGGTACAGACATACAATACTCGTGAGTATAGTATATCACCTTCGTCATTTCCCCAAATCATGTACAATAACTACTTGTTCATCTATGGATTCGATTGAGCTAACAATTACAGTGAGTTTAGTACTGTACTTTTGAATGAAGGGGATCAAGGATTAGTTGTTCTTAAACAATAGTTGAAAGTACTTTACTTTAGTAAAATGTGTATGTTTTTAGTGAATTGTGAATTAGTTTATATAGGTGTGATATGTGGTTATCGACATTCTTTTATACATGACATGTCTCATATTGTACTAATAAGATCATCAAATCATGTATTGTTGTTATATCTCGTAGGGTACCTCAAGTACTGTACGTCTAGTACTATACTTTGTATTACAAAATGTGGCTATTAGTACTGTACTTCTTGTAGAATGTGTTTGTATCCTTGTATACAATTTTTATCAAATGTTACATTCTGAATGTATGCAAAAATTAATATAAATGACAAGATGTACAATACTTACGGATTTGTGACAAAATGTATAGTACTTACAGATTTGTAACAAAATATTGAGTGTGAAAAATAAGGAGGCAATTAGTACTGTACGTTTGTACATATTACGAATGTGAATACTTAAAAAAAATGTTGTTGTTTAGTACTGTACTTCTAGTAGTGTATTTTTATTACAATATTTGTGTGTTAGTACTGTACTTCTTATAGAATGTGCGAATATTCTTATATATGATTATTCTCAAACTCTACATATGGAATGTATGTAAAAATTAATATAGATGATAAACTGTACAATACTTATGGATTTATGACATAATATTGAATATGAACAAATACGAAGCAATAAGTATTGTACCTGAATGGTCAATCTATACCCAAAAACATACTATACTTTTGTACACTTCTCTCCTCTGAATATACTAATATTTTTTTCCAAAGTATGTCAACATTGGTCTTGATAAAAGTATTTTTTATGACGAACATAATGCTATTTATTTCGACCTAAAATTCCTTATGATTTAAGAGTTATGTGCAAAACATTTTTCTCTCTCAAAATTTTTTTTCTCTTTCATTATGTATTTACTTTTTTTGCCATATCAACATTGACCACACATCCCAACCACCGGGAGGATGACCGGGTGAGTGGGTGGGGATGTGTAGTCAAGCTCATAAATAATTGAATTGGTTTGATTGAATAAAAACTAATGAAGAAATAAAACCAACTTAAATATTATGTTACCCAGAGTTGGGCAAAATCCTCAGGAAAATGGTTTCACCGCGGATAACATTTACAATTAACCCCACACACTAATATCAATTACTTCTATCCCTAGATAAAGAGCCTGTAGCTAGAACTACCCGCTCCCACAGTGTAACTCACTACCTAATCTAATGCCAATCTCATTTCCATAGTAATTGGTTGATTAGTTAGATGCTTTATGATTACTCTCTGGGTTTCTCCACCTGATTACACTCCACTTTTCCCAAAAGATACAGTAAATAGGTAAATCTATACTTTTCCAACCCTTAACCTCTCTCCTAAAATGATTAAGGATCTGATAATCTACTTATGGTGATCAATCATAAATAAAACAAGCCGATTTTAGAGATTTATATCCAGAAAATAGGGATAAAACTTAAATAAAATCCATACAGTCAATTACAATGCAAATAAGGAATTAAGGGGTTTAGCCAAATATGCAAGACAAGGTAACACAGTAGATCAAACATATGCAAAATATGAATTTTTAGATACTAGAAATAGGAGAAAGAGTTAAGGAGGAGATCTGGAGGAGATGGAGTTGTTCCTTCATCGATTCCGCCGCCAAAACGTCTTTAAAGTCTGTCGGGTAGGGTTCCTACACTTTTCTCTCCCCTTTCGCCATTCATATCATCCCCCTAGGACAGATATCAAAATTCCTCTTCTAATGGTGCATTTTATATCTGCCTCATATGTTTAGGTTGAGTGAAACCTAAATATCATTTTTTTATAATAATATGTGTTGGATTTAATACATGCAATTAAGGTTGTCAGCGCCTGTGTCGATACTACCGAGTTAGTAGAAATCCTTTTGCTTTTCAATCTGGAACAATAATATTTTTTGTACTTCGATACCATGTCGGTACTACCGAGTTGCATGTCGGTAGTATCGACTTTACTTTAGTAAATAATAATTATCTCCAATAAAATAAGAAACGAATTAAGTCAAATAATGATTTTAATAATAACAATAAGTAAAATACATGAATAAATACAAGAACTGATGCACACTGATTTTATACTAATTTGGTGAAACATGTGTGAAAATATATTCTATTAAGCATAAATGACAAAGAAAACAACCAAATTAGATATCTAAATAGTAACAACTTGTGCACACATCAATTGGTGACTAAGCTTTTATTTGTCTTTATTTCATGTTGGGCATCGACAAAGTGGCATATTTGACCAAGTGTTAATAGATACACCAGAGTTCATCCAGCTGATATGTGAAATATAAAGTCGAAGCTCAATATTTTTGTGTGCATACATGATGTTGATATAGAATGAGATAGTAAGTACATTTTGAATAAAAATTGCATGTGTCACATTATTCTTTTTTGGCATCCTACAACATGTATGTTTGTGCAAAATTGATGTGTTGATTGTATTTGATTGTAGACTTAATCTAAGGTTGTGTATGTTTATTGATAATGAAACATTGAGTAACAAATATCTTCTTATAGATCAAAAAACAAATTTTTCTATAAAAGAAAAAAAACTACATTATATATATATATAAATCATATGATGTCAATTTTAAAGAATGAATGCCACAACTCTTTTTTTGGTTTTATCATAAGAATGTCACTAAGAACTTTGTTTTTGGCTAACGAAGATGTTTGATAGACAATGTGGAGTCATTTTTTAATGAAAATCAAAGGATTTTGCCATCAATTGTTTATTGAAGATTTAATGCAATAGCCTTGCTAGTAGAATGTATTTTGTTAGTTTTGTAAGAAAACAAAAGAGTGTCTTGTTGCATTTATGGAAAAATTAACCTTCATTTTTCTATGGTGCCTACCTAGATTATCAGACGAACTTAATGAGGTTTGAGTTAAATACATCACATCATCTATCTATGTCAGTTCTTAACATCTAAGTGTGAACTCTGACGTGAAAGATTGAACTTTATCTTCACATAATTGCACAATGTTGATTATCTTTTTAAATACAAGTGAAAGACAACCTTGTAATGGTACACTGAATATGTACAAGTCTAACTTTCCTATCACAAAGAAGCCCAATGCAATTCACATAAAAATTCTAAGTAATAAGTCTTTTCTATGAGTTGTATCCATGTGTACACAATCTTAGTAGTCCAAAGTCATTCAGATTTTGTTTTGATCTTGAATTCAGTTATTGAACTCCTTGAAATTTGTCCAAAAAAAATTGCATATAAAGTTAATTTAATTCTGTCAAGAGGAACTACGTGGTTCCTATCTTGCCACTTATGAACCACCTAACGTATTATCGCTAAATAAGAAATAGTTTAACTATTTTGTTAATCTATAAGAAGAAAGAATATTTAGATCATCTGAGTTTTTCTTATTTATAGTGTGAGAAAACTAGAATTTTTTATGTATAATAGATACACTACAAAAACAAATTGAAACGTTTTAATGCAGTTAAATTGTCATTCTTGTTGAACCGATTTTCAATAGGACTGATTTAGATTAGTATTTGTACTAGAAATTCAACATTAGGTCGGATAATGGAACAAGATAGTTACCCATAAATAGTTTATGATGCCTATTGTCCATTACATTGATCTATAACATATTGTATTTACTATAAATATTTAAGAAGATTTAAAATTGGTACACGAGGATGATATCCATTTCATAATAGTGAATGTTTTGGGAACTTTTTTAGTCTCTTACAATTATTAAACTACTAGTGAACCTGAACGTGCATGTATAAACATTTTGAATTTTCTTGAACATGATTTTATGGAATAAGTCTCTCACTAAAAGTAATTGTTTATGAATTTTACATATGTTGAAAACACATATATTAGAAATACATGATGAAATATATGTGGAAACTAACATAAATTAGAAAAATATTACCCACATTTTCCAAAAAAAAAGGAATAATATACTTGAATCATAAATAGAGAATTCAAAATACATTAAAAATAAAGAAATAATAATGTTGGTATGAAGTAAATAACAAGCATGAAGTCAAATAACTTCATCCATTTTTCATACATTTAAATAATATCATGTATAAGGTAAGTTTTATTTTTTTATTATATATTTACATAATAAAATATATTCCATATTTATATTTTCTATATGGTAATAAGCATAGATATTATCCACTTAAAATTTCTCATTATTTATATTAAATATTTTTTCATAAATAAAATAAATGTATGTAGTGAAGATGGTCAAATTGTCATGTTTATTTAGACATTTTTTTAAAAATTAATGTTATAAGAAAATATTAGTGGTCGCTCCATCAATTTAAAAATATAAAAATACCTATGAATTTTATAAATCAGATTGAAGGTGTCATTCAACATATTCACCTCATTATTGAAGTAGGTACAACTTGTAATCGAGCCTTTACAAACCATCAATTAAAAAAGTCATTAATACAAAATTTATCTTTTTTTCCTATATATAGTAAATGTGTCACCCACATGAGAAATATCATCAATTTCATTATGTCATCATTTAGTTAAAGTTATAGATTAATCATGTAGTTACAAGTAGCTGGAACATTTTGATAAAAATTGTCAATTTTTTTATTTGAATAGGAAGATGTACTAATTATGCAAAAGTCATGATAGCTTTACATGGTTTTGTAGGAGTACAATTGAAGTTGCACATAAAAGTGAAAATGGATATAATTAGTGAATAAATATAATTGATTTTTAAAATAATGAAAAGAAAAATAAAACTTATCTAAATTCGAGAACAACGTACAAACGATTATTAGAATGTAATTTTATGATATATTTTTCTGTTGTAGCTTGGGTGTTAGAGAATGCGTCTTTCATTTAGCAATGATTTTGTTATGAAAAAGGAAAATCAGAATTAAGAAAATAATTTATGGAATGTGTACGATAATAAAAAGAAATTGTATTTAGTTATAATTGGCTCCATATTTAGTTTTTATGTTTAGTTTTCACCTTTTTCATTACATGATTGACGTGGAGTTTTATCGCAACAATACCACCCGCAAGGGGACGAGTCTTATCGCAGTATAATTAAGGATCGAACCCAAAGGATAATGTTTTTAAGAATCCTTGTCAGTCTAGTCTAGTTCATGTTAAGGCTAATACTTAAAATGATTGGTTGATTTGAGGTTAATTAAACTAATTGCAAGAAAGTAAAAGCTGAATTAAAGTTGGATTAAGATCAATGATATTGAATCGCTGGGATGGTATCTGGTTTCACCACTGCTACGCATGCAAACACATTCAATTGCAAACAATCCAGGCAAGATATAACTATCCAAATAGAGCTGTTGCAAACCCCCCATACGGGCGTTAGGTTCCCGTAAGCATCACCTTAGGCATCAGATGTCTCATCACCATCCAGATCACTTACTTATGACTCTGAAGATACGAAAATCCAACGAAGGTTGTGAACCCCCTATATAGGCGTTAGGCACACAAAAGTGTCACTGCAGGCTAGATGGCTCATCCCCTTCCAGATCATGTACTCACGACCTCGAAGAAATCCCATTCTATTTCTAATTTGGGAGTCAACCACATTAATTGATAAGCAAGCAGGTGATAGATCTACAAACTGACATCGACGATAAACAAGATGATACAAAATCCAACTAAGGTTGTAGTCCTCCCTGAGGGATGCTTAGACCACAAAAGTGTCACCATAGGCTAGATGTCTCGTCCCCTCGCGGATCATACGCTTACGACCTCAAGGAATCCTATCAGAAGTTCTCGTCAAGGAGTCGAACTTGAAAACTGCCATTACATCCCATATAAAGAAGGTATCACAATAAAGAAAAGAACAAGATGAGAGCAAGTAGATAACCAACTACAAACTTACCAACTAACAATGAAATGGAAAGTTATACACATTGCCATGGAATGCTTAATAAAAAACATGCTTGCATGGGCAATGGGGCTAGTCCCCGCACCCCAGTGAAAAGAAACTACTCGCTCATGATGTGATATACAAGAAGGATAAGAGAGAAGGAAGACTCCGCCATGAGCATGATGAAGAAGGTGGTTGCAGCTCAGTGAAGATGATGCAGTCTTCTATGTCGTATCAGGGCAGATCTGAATGAGGAGGAAGGACCACCAAGGTGGGCTAGGCAGACCTTCTACTCCCCCTTCTTTCTCTTCTCGGCCTCCTTGCTTGCACCAGGAGGAGGTGAGAGCGGCGTGAGGGTGGCAGCGACGGCGTAGAGGAGTTACTAGATTGGACCTTGTGCTTGGGCAGCCTGTCGACGTCCCCAGAACGATGCCAAAATGAGGACCCTTGGGGGTCTATTTATAAGCTTGGATGGGAGCTTCATGTTTTTTTTTTGAAGTAGCTCAAACGTTTTTGAGACCGTTTGACGTCCAAACAGTTTTGAGACCGTTTGACGTCCAAACGGTCTTGAGTTCTATCTTATTTCGGTCTTCATTCGATCTTGTGAGCAAACGGTCTTCGGACCGAATGGCACCAAATAGTCTTGGGACCGAATGACACCAAACGGTCTTGGGACCAAACGGTTTAGATGTGTTCAAACGGTCTTTATCCCAAACAGTTTAGAGTATCCAATCAGTTCTATGTCTGAAAGGTCTTGAAACTGTTAGACGACGTCTGGTCTTGAGACCATTTGGGTTCATTCGGTCTTGAAACTGTATGGACTCAAACGGTCTCGAGATCGTTTAGGTTCATGCGATCTTAGGACCGAATGGGCTTAAACGGTCTTGAGACCTTGTGGGTGAATATGCGAAACTGAAAGGTTAGAACCATTAGAGCAGACCATTTGGTCAAGGTCAGAAGTGGGAGGTTCTTTGGTGAGCTCCATGTGATAATATAACTTGGTTTAGACATGTACCAAATCAATATAAATATGATAAAAAAATCATAATAATTGGATTTATTTAGAGAACATGCAACATGTGAGATTTAAGAGATAAATCGAAAGTATTGAATCAATTTGGTTATAAAAAGGATGACTGAAAATCAGGATGAATATGCATTCATCAAACACCCCGAACTTAAATATTGCTCGTCCTCGAGTAACACAAAATCTGAAACGGTTGCCAAGTTGATACTTTCGATCATGTGTCTGCTTCCTCTTCACATCACAATTATTTCTTTTCCGCTCAGTATGACCAGGCATCCCAACTTCCTGAGACCACAGAACACATCATACGGTATCTTTGTTCCTGAGTTCGCTTTCCAACCTCACTTCCTCCTTACTTTTTTTTCCAGCAACAAGCCTGTCAAAGAGTTTTGTAAGAGTCCAGAGATCCCCGTAGAATGACAAGTGTGTATCTAATCTGACACTGGTGTTTTTCAGGGAATTGAAGGATTTAATTATGCCTTTAGGTAGAAAAGGGAGTGAAGGGTGGTATGGAATGAAGAAGTAAAATCTCTCCTCTATTCGACTCGAGATTTTTATTATTTTTGCAATTTCATTTATTGCATTTTTTGTGTGTGAATATCTCCTCTATTCGACACGAGATTGCATTTCTTTTTGTGTGCACTTTGGCATCTTTTTGTTTGCAAATCTCTCCTCTATTCGACTCGAGATTGCATTTTTGGTGGTACGCCCCTATTAATTTGTGAGGGGTATGGAAGAAGCAGACATAGAGGGAAGTGGCGTGCCACCTCGAACTTAGGGTTTGGCACAATTTTGGCTATTTTTGTTTCTTTTTGATGGATGGAGGGGTATGAAGATGATAGAAGAAGTGTAGAAAAGGGTTCAGATCAGAATGCAACTTGATTTACAATTCCGTGTACCGGGTTGTTCTCTTTGTCAAACTCTTCTCAAATAATGACTTGATGCGGATTCGGTAGGGATTCCATGTTGTTGTTCCACTAGTAAGTTAGGAAGCACGATGCATTTGGTCCCTATCAGTTCGACAGACACTTGCCAAATTTTGATAAGTATCATGACGTTAGGAATCATAAGCTTCACAAGATGATTTCAATCAGAAGGCTTGTTTCAAAAAAATGTCCTTTTGAGGATTTACTTCGAATAAGGAAGGTATAACGATTAAAAAATGCATAGCAGGTTAGTTAGTGACTTTTATGAAACAGGAAGTGTCAAAAATTCATCAAGTATCTGTTCAATTTCTTTGAAAAACATTGAAAATTTTGAAAATTTTGAAATTTTTTAATCAAGAATGTGACAGTGAAAACTTAAGTATGAAAAGGATGGGTGTAGGTGGAAAGTGAGGTATGTACCACCCACCCTCCACCCTGAACTTAGAGATTTGCTTGTCCTGAGCAAACCCTAAATCCAAGATGGAGGGGAAAATTCATGCCAGAATGACCCCCAGATGTGGTTGCGTTCCAATCAGCGCACATCTTCTTATCTAAAAATCTCAAAGGTAAAGAGCAGTTAGATCTAAAAATAGCATCTTACGATGCGAATTTTTATTTAATGAAAAATTGACTAGAAGGAAAAAACAAAAATGAAGAAACATTCTAATTTGAAAAGGAAAGTAAAACAAATTTATTGATCAGGTTGCCTCCTGACAAGCACCTTTGTTTTATGTCGATGGCTCGACTGAATCCTTCAGCTTCATGGTGGATCCTTTAGATTGGTGAGTTCCAGCGTTGCTTTAGTGTCTATGTCAGTTGAGGTAAAATATCTCTTTAAGAAGTGACCATTTGTTACAAATTCACCTAACTT
This sequence comes from Alisma plantago-aquatica, assembly GCA_963693085.1. Classification (NCBI taxonomy): domain Eukaryota; kingdom Viridiplantae; phylum Streptophyta; class Magnoliopsida; order Alismatales; family Alismataceae; genus Alisma; species Alisma plantago-aquatica. The sequence continues at coordinate 533,786,383 of OY856410.1, forward strand.
TTCACTCCATAATGAAAAGGCACCATATGGGGAGATGCTCTTGACGATGTAGGTCCAGACCGGTGTGATCAGAGTTTTCCTAGGAATAACTTCAACCTTGAGTTGAATAGTAGAACTTGGTCTACCACTTGTATGTCATTTCTTTTCAGATGTCCATCGTGCCAAAGTTTTGTGCGTTCTTTGTAGATTCGTGCATTCTCATAAGCTGTCATCCTGAGTTCATCCAGCTCTTGGAGTTGTAGAATTCTAGCTTGGCCTGCTTCTTTCATATCACAGTTCAGTTGTTTAATTTCCCACCATGCCTTGTGTTCCAATTTGAATGGCAGGTGGCAAGCCTTTCCATATACAAATCGAAAAGATGTAGTCCCGAGGGGAGTTTTATAAGCAGTTCTATAGGCCCATAATGCATCGTTGATTTTCACCGACCAATCTTTCCGATTGCGGCCTACTGTCTTTTCTAAGATACTCTTGAGTTGATGATTAGAAACCTCCACATGTCTACTTGTCTGTGGATGGTAAGGTGAGGCTACCTTGTGAGTAACACCATACTTTCTCAGTAGTGCTTCGAAGCTTCTTTCAAGGAAATGAGACCCTCCGTCAGATATCACAGTTCGTGGTACTCCAAAACAGGGGAAAATGATATCTTGGAATAATTTGATGATGGGTTTGGAATCACTAGTGATGGTTGGTATGACTTCAACCCATTTTGATAAGTAGTCTACCGCCACTAGGATGTGTGAAAATCCATGAGAAGATGGGAATGGACCCATGTAGTCCACCACCCAAACATCAAATATCTCTACTTCTTGCCATAGATTCAGTGACATATCATCTCTCTTTGTTATATTACCTGTTCTTTGACATTTGTCACATGATAGAACAAAGTTGTAGGAATCCTTGGATATAGTTGGCCAAAAGAATCCACTTTGCAAAACCTCTATAGCAATCTTCTTAGAACTCATGTGGCCTCCAACTGGGCCAGAGTGGCAGTGCTCTAGAATGAGTTTTGCTTCTCCCTCAGCGATACATCATCTGTAAAGACCATCAACACATAGCTTAAAGATATATGGCTCATCCCAGTGATATTGCTTCACATCATGCATGAATTTCTTTAGTGCATTTCTGGTGCATTGAGGATGGATAACCCCAGTAGCAAGGTAGTTCACAAAATCTGAGTACCACGGTACGACTTCTGAAACCTTCATTAGTTGATCATCCAGTAGGGAATCATTGATCAGAATCTTATCAGTATCCAGAGTGTGGATGCGACTGACGTGGTATGCTACAACATTCTTTGTACCCTTTTTATCTCATATCTCTAAATCAAATTCTTATAATAGGAGGATCCATCTAATAAACCTGGGTTTTGCATCTTTCTTTGCCAGAAGGTAATGAATAGCAGCATGGTCTGTGTAGACAATGACCTTCGAACCAATTAGGTAGGATCTGAACTTGTCAAAGGCATACACAACTGCTAGAAGTTCTTTCTCAGTATTTTCATAATTCCTCTGAGCTTCATCGAGAGTTTTCGATGCATAATAGATCACATAGTGTTTCTTCTCTATATATTGCCCTAAAACAGCGCCCACAACATAGTCACTGGCATCACACATAATTTCAAAAGGGTGGTCCCAGTCGAGGGATCTAATGATGGGTGTTGTTGTAAGAGCCTGCTTTAGTGTGTGGAAGCTTTTGACACATTCTTCGTCAAAATTGAATTCAACATCTTTTAGTAACAAATTTGTCATTGGCTTGGTTATCTTTGAAAAGTCTTTTATGAATCTTCTGTAAAATCCTGCATGACCTAGGAAAGCACAGACTTCTTTTACATTTGTTGGGATAGCCAGTTTAGAAATCACTTCAATCTTGGCTTTATCTACTTCAATTCCTCGATTGTTGACCCTATGGCCGAGGATAATGCCTTCCTTTACCATAAAATGGCACTTTTCCCAATTCAATATGAGATGTGCTTCTTCACAACGTTTGAGGACCAGGGAGAGGTGCTTTAGACATGAATCGAATGAATCTTCGTATTTAGAAAAATCATCCATGAAAACCTCCATAATTGTTTTAGTAAGACCAACGAATATGGCGACCATGAAATGTTGGAAAGTTGAGGGTTCATTACAGAGACCAAATGACATTCTTTTAAATGTGTATGTTCCAAATGGGAAAGTAAAGGTTATTTTTTATTGGTCATCTGGATGTATGGGTATTTGATAGAATCCAGAGTAACCGTAAAGATAATAGAAATATTCTTGGTGAGCCAATCTTTCTAGGACTTGATCGAGGAAAGGAATTGGAAAATGATCTTTTCGAGTTGCCTTGTTTAATTTTCTATAATCTATGCACATCCTCCACCCTGTGACTGTTCGAGTGGGGATGAGTTCATTGTTTTCATTCTGTATAACAGTTGTTCTGCCTTTCTTCGGGACTACATGCACTAGGCTCACCCATGGCGAATCTGATATCGGATAGATTATTCCAGCTGTGAGCAGTTTAATGACCTCACGACGGACCACTTCCTTCATATTTGGATTCAATTTCCATTGATGCTCAATAGTAGGCTTGTGATCTTCCATCATAGGGATCTTGTGCATACACAACGCTTGACTGACCCTAGTGAGGTCACTCATTTTATAACCGATGGCTTTCTTTCTTTCCCTTAATTCCTTTAGGAGTTTATCTTCTTGTTTAGCTATTAAATCAGAATTTATAATAACTGGGCAAACTTTGAGATTGTCTAAAAACACATACTTCAGTCCTTCGGGTAGGGGCTTCATTTCAGGAGCCTCTGGTTTTTCACATGTTTCTTCTGTAGTTTCCATAGCTTTGAGTTCTTCACTAGTGGCTTCAACATCTTCCTTAGCGGAGTCGATGGATTCGATGCATTCTTTTACTTGTTCGTCAATTGGTTCATCAACTGATGGGTTTGTTAGAGCAACTTCTAAAGGATCTTCTGATTCATGATGCTCTTGAGTCATAAGTGACATTTTCTCAATGCACTCGATCAGATATACTTCTTCTTGCATACTTGGTCTTCTCATACTTTCAAAAACCTTGAATTCGAGAGTTTCTTTGCCTAATCTGAGCAGTAAGGTACCAACTTCAACATCAATCAGGGCTCTTGCAGTGGTGAGGAATGGACGACCAAAGATAAAAGGATATCCGGTGTCTTCTTTTATGTCTATAATGACAAAATCACATGGAACATACGTGTCCTTGCCTACCTTGACCGGGACATTTTCGAGGATTCCTAACAGACGTTTTATCGAATTGTCTGCAAGCTATATGGTCATGCCAGTAGGAAGCAATTCTACAAATCCTAGTCTTTTGCATAGGATAAGTGGCATAATAGATATGCTTGCACCGAGATCTGCCAATCCTTTCTTGCATGATGAGTCGCCAATGTGACATGAAATTCCAAAGGATCCCAGGTCTTTTTATTTCTTGGGCATCTTGCTCAATATGATATCAGATGTAGTTGTAGCCAGTTTTACTATCTCATACTCTTCAATTATATACTTCCTGGTGAGGAGTGACTTTAAGTACTTCGTCCAGGCTGGTATCTCAGCTAAAGCATCGAGAAAGGGTATATCAACATGAAGTTTCTTCATAGCTTCTTTAAATTTACTGAATATGGTATCAAGCTTTGTTTGCCTTAGATGAGCTGGAAAAGGTATACGAGGTTTGTACACAGGGATATCAGGTTCTGGAGTCTTAGTTTCTTCATCTTCTTGAGCAGGCTTCTCAAAATTTCCTTTTTCTGAGGTATCATCTCTTGATTGAGTCTCTTGTGTTGTTGAGTCTTGGGCGATCACATGTTCATCCTTGTCTATAATAACCACATGTGTCTTTTTAGGGGGATCCGAATAGTCTTTCCCTGACCTAGTGGTGACTGCCTTCAATTGTTCAGGATGCTTAGGATTGTTCTAGGGTTGGCCAGCAAAGACTCCAGCAGGTGGCTTTATGCTAGCTGCGAGTTGAGCTAATTGAGACTCAATAGCCTTCTGCTGAGCTTGTTGGTTAGCTATCATGGTTTGCTGAGTTTGCAACATCTTTTCAATGGCTGATAGCTTGTCATCAGGAGAAACTGGACTTGCTTGCTGTCCTTGCTGTTGATTAAGATTTTCGAACTGAGAGTTGTTTTGGTAATTATTGTAGTTCCTATTCTGAAAGTTCCTCTTGAAATTTCCTTGATTCCCAAAATTCTATTGTTGATTATACTGGAATCCTGGTGGGCCTCTTGGTTGATTGTTTGAACCAAATTGATGTGAGTTTACCACTCCAGAGGGGTTTCCATATTGAAAACGGGGATGATTCCTATTTTGATTCAGATTGTAATAACCTTGACCAGGAATGGTGTTGATAGCATTATTATTTTCCATCTGACCATTATCTCCTTGGCCAAATACGTTGATCAGGACGACATCGTAAAGAACATTGCATGATAAGGTGGAATGATCGGTTCCTTTACATGCCTCAAAGAATAGGGAAGCATACTTGACTTGTTCTGGTTGTCGAGTGGGTGAACGTCCTCTTCCAATTGCAGCAAGTGAGGATTCAATATGGTCTTGTTTGACAACTAAGAGTTTTAGGGTTTCAGTGATAGATTTGTACTCAGGTGTCGCTTCAACCATAGCCACTTTCAACACTCCTTTACCTACAGAGCAACCCCAATTTGCTTGGTTTTCAGCTCCAAGGGTGACAACCCTCCATGCGCTATCATAGCTTTGACGCATGACGTTTCCTCCAGATGAGGAATCTAAAAACCTCTTAATATCATCATCCACACCCCTATATAAGAGCTCGATGAGTTGATTCTTAGGAATGCCATGGTGTGGACACTTTCGTAGAAGCTCCTTATATCGGTCCCATGCCTCAGCTAGGGTTTCTCCAGGGGCTTGAGTGAACATTGTTATTTTTCCCCTAATTTCATAAGTGAGAGATGGAGGATAAAACTTTTCTAGAAAAACATCTTGCAACTGTTCCCACGTGGTGATAGATCCACATTGTAGAGAGTTGTACCAACTTATGTCTCTATCGGCAAGAGAATACTTGAATAGACGGAGTCGGATGGCATCATCAGACACTCCATTTTGTTTTGTCATAGCACATAGATCGATGAATCTCAGAAGGTGTTCTTGACTATCTTCACCTTATTTGCCATAGAACGGGTTGTTTTGGAGCAAGGTGATCCAATGTTCTCGTATCTTGAAATTCGAAGCATGAATGGGAGGAGGTAGGACTGGGTGATGTACATCAGCATCTTTAGGGATTGAGAACTCCCTAAGAACCTTTTGCAGTTCTACTGCATGTGCCGCTGCTTGTGCTGCTAGGATTTCTTGCTATACCGCAGCTCTGGCTTCTTGTATGAGCCTTTCTCTCTGTACATTGATGGCTTGAGCAACTCTTCGGGCTACTTCCTCTTCCTGAGCCATCCTCTCTTGATTTTCTCTAATCTGACGATGAAAAGTTCTATCTATCTTGGGATCAAAGCTCGCTGTTAGTCCGGGGCTGTCCGAACGATGCATGCACTATGCCTTGGGTTGTACCTGAAATAGAAAGATTTTGAAAATGAGATCCACAAAGTAGAGTCAAAGGTCAAGTAGATGATCGATTTTATCAAAAGAAAAAAAATCCTAGATTAGCCTTAGAAGAACTAGATTTGACTAACTGATTCTGTTGTCCCCGGCAACGGCGCCAGAATTTGACGTGGAGTTTTATCGTACTAACAAACTCACTCAGGGTTGAAATCCCCAAGCTTTTATCAAAACCAAAGTGCAAGAATACCACCCGCAAGAGGATGGGTCTTATCATAGTATAGTTAAGGATTGAACCCAAAGGACAACGTTTTTAAGAATCCTTGTCAGTCTAGTCTAGTTCGAGTTAAGGCTAATATTTAAAATGATTGGTTGATTTGAGGTTAATTAAACTAATTGCAAGAAAGTAAAAGCTGAATTAAAGTAGATATTCATTGATATCCAAACCTTGACCTAATTATCAAGAAAAGTGATTCTAACCATGAACTTGTTACTTACTCCCAAGACCTACATCATACATGAGTTACAATGGGGGAACACACCAGGCAGATGCCATGTGACTAAAAAACTAAAACCAAGTCAATTCTTGATAAAATATCACTATTTTCACAAAAAAATTAAATGAAAAAGGGCACATGAAATGTGGTGAGGACTTCTTCCACTGATCTTAAGAAACATGACCAGTGAAAGGGAAACAACTAAAACTCCAACAAAAATTCCTGATTGGGGGGTGTGCACACTATAGGGCACCTATTTTTTTTGAAACCTCAAAAGTTGCAAATTGGTGATGAAGAGGTGACCAAAATTCCATAGAGAACTTTTGATAGGATAGGGTGCACACCAGGAAGGAAATGACTATGAGCAAGCGACTCAAAAGCTAAAAAAGTCTAATGGGATGGGGCACACACCTAGTGGTCATCCGTTTTCTAATATCTCAAAAAATACAAAATGACAATGAAAAGGCTACCAGACCACTTGAATAAACAGTAACATGACGAGGCATTTACTAAGGGGGATCGTTAGAGACATAGACTATAAAACATAAAAACTCAACCTCATTGAGATTATCAACAACCTCGTTATTGATTCAATGCCATAGTGATTTTTGTTGATTTTGAAATCCAAAACGTGAGTGGTTTGATGACAAAGTCGACACCACATTAATAAGGGAAAAAATAAAAACATAACAAGAATCCATAAAATAAGATGATGATGTATGATAGGTCGACCAAATACAAAGGTAAGGCATCATATTATGCATGAGTAAGGTGTTAGGCACCCCATAATACTCGAACTTGGTTGTGCTTATCCTAGTGAGACAGTATTGAGTTTATTTGTTGTAAAGTCAAGGTAGATGTACAAAACATAATATAGCAGTGGTGCTATCCAAAGGGGTTACTGGTTCCTCTCAATTTCTGGTGTTCAACATACTAGTATCCTCCATCGAGTGTGCTTGGAAAGCATCTGCAACATCTGACCATTCCATAGATAAATCTTCAACATGTGTGTTATCCATAGTTTCATCTTCAGTTTGTTCCTCATCGTCAACTAGTATCACATTGTTTGAGTTATCTTCATCCATCTCAAGAATTACCTCGTCAATTTCTGGATTAACAACACTATGTTTTTCCTCATCGTCCTTAGCTTCGATTATCTTCTTCATTGCCTCCATAGTCCCCTGATGAGTGTTTATGACATCCTTTAGAACTTCTTTTTCTTTCTCTATGTTGCTCATCTTCTTTTTCAATTTCCAGACTTTGTCAGATCTCTCCACTAATCTTGGAGGGTTGTCTTTTTTGTTCTCTCCATTTTCCTCCCCAACACATTCCCCCCTTGGATATCATCTTCTTTTAGGATGTCAAATCTGTTGCTCGTCCTGGTGTTACTGGCAGGGTGCTTGTCATTTGTTTGGTTTCTCCCATTACATGCACTTCTTCTAAGCTGGCTTTGCCAACCACCCATACATGTATCTTCTTCGCCATTACTGTCTGATCTGGGAACTAAATCTTTTGTGCCCTGTTGTGTTGCTTGTGCACCCCTGCAGTCTTTGCCTTTATGACCAGTCATACCCCACACATCACAACTTAAAGGGACCACCTCATATTCCATAAGATACTCCACTCCATTAATTGTAATGGCAAGGTAGAGATTCTTAGTGGTATTGACCTCTATTTCCAATCTTGCAAATTTGCTCCTTGTTCATAAGGTTGTATGGTCGTCAACTCTCACTAATCTTCCAAGAGCCAATCCGATATAGTCGAATAGAGTCTGGACGTATAAGTGTAGAGGCAGATCTAAAATACATACCCAGGTAACTATATATTTTGTCAACTCATATGTCGGCTTGAAGGTCGGGTACCAGTCCCACACTGCTAAACAACACCCAAACAGCTTCCAAGGACCACCTGTGATAGCTTTCACATAGTCATCTTTGTAGGAAAGTTGCACAAAATAATGGCCTTTGTCTAGTTCGTACATATTAAATCTCCCCTTTAGATTTCGTAGGAGTTTCTCTATCCCTCATTGTCATAAACCCAACATCTGCCACTAGGAGACGATTCACCACTACGTATTGCCATGGTCTAGCTAGCTCACTTTATGCTTCTAGATCTATATAGATTGCAGGGCATCCTTCAAAAAGAGAGAATTCAACATCCTTATCTTCCAGTTTGTCCTCGTAGAGCTTGTCCAGGAAGAAGATCTCCTTCCCCTCAGTGTTAATGGATCTCAATGATTTTCCACTAACGATCTTGTTGAAAGATGGTCGACTGTCCACTTGATTCCTTACGGTCTTATTAACCCGTCTTTAATGGTGAATGAAGTTTTCTCAACTTCCCAAGGTCCATCCTCAAGTCTTTGAGTGAAAAGAATGACTAAAGTTGAAGATTTAGTGGAAAAAAGAAGAAAATAAGCATTGAATTTTGATTTCCACCATGAAATCAAGGTTGAAGATGATTAAGGAGCTCACCTACAGGTTGGGGTACATCCTCCTGTTTATCCTAAGCTCCCTTGTGCACGGCCAAAGCAAGGAAAGAATGATGAGTCGAAAAAGCCTTTCATGTGGGTGAAAAATGGGATATATGTAAGGGGATTTCAAGAGAGAGAGAAAGTGTTATAAAAATCCTTCAACTCCCTAAATTGGTGCCACTTATCCCCCTAACTTCCTTGCATACGAATATATCATAATTCCCTTCAAAAACCTCTCATTTATTCTTGAATTAAAAGCAACCACTTTAAGCACCTTAATCAATATAATAATATTATCCAACATTAGTGGATATTACTTTTTCTTTAACTAATGTGAGTGGGTTCTCCACTCAGTTTAGATATTTCGGTTCCATTGCAAGGCACAAGGACTTCCATACTTATACAAATTCAACCATCACATTTTTGGTTGAAGGGCACTTCCATTAATATATTTATTTTTTCATTAAATTGAATTAGGGTTTTAATTATGCTTAAATCTTGATTATTTTAATATCAAGATTCTCTCTCCCCCAAAGAGATTCAAATGAGACACCCCTATGATTGTATTGTCTCTAATTGATACCAAGAAAAATTAGGGACTCTCTATAAGTGGTATTTTTCATATTGAACCCTAGGTTTTGGGTAAATTGCACATTACACCAAAACTAGGTTTTAATGCACAAACATTGCTTAATAAGCTCTTTCTTGGTGCTCAGGCTACCACAAGCCATACCTCTATATCATTTTCATTCTTATGATGATTCAACACATGAGGAACATTTTATCATGTAACATTTGCAAGTTAACCCCTCAACTTGGGTAATTTGCACTTTAGTCTAAAATAAGTAAAACATTGTTTCGACTTTATTCAAAAAGGACTAAAATTGAAACATAAGTTCCTCTTGAGCCTTAATTACTTTTCAAAGGATAAAGACATGAATATAAATGACTTATTTAAGCAAAACCTCTAGGGTTAAGGCATAACCCAGGTCAGGGATGTTACAAAGAGGGAGGACATGTAATGAAGATGTATCATCACAATTAAGATTTTATGAAAATAAGAATGTCAACCATGGCATCAATGCATTAGTATTCAAATAATGCACTCATAATTTAGCGTTTGCATTTATTTTCCTGATAGTCGGTCATAAGTACATCCCTTTTCTAATGGGATAGTGGTAAGGAAAATCAAGTTTCAGGAATAGGACATATCTATAGTGCATTGGACCTCCCAACATTCCATAGATATCTGATCATCTTAATTCATTATTACTTCTCATAATTTCCTAAGAAGATGATTAAAGAGGGTGCACAACTATGGAACACCCCCTTAATTATGTAGATATTCATTGATATCCAAACCTTGACCTAATTATCAAGAAAAGTGATTCTAACCATGAACTTGTTACTTACTCCCAAGACCTACATCATACATGAGTTACAATGGGGGCACACACTAGGCAGATGCCTTGTGACTAAAAACTAAAAGCAAGTCAATTCTTGATAAAATATTACTATTTTCACACAAAAAAAATGAAAAAGAGCACATGAAATGTGGTGAGGACTTCTTCCACTGATCTTGAGAAGGATGACCAGTGAAAGGGAAACAACTTAAACTCCAAAAAAAATTCCTGATAGGGGGGTGGGCACACTATAGGGTGCCTGATTTTTTTGAAACCTCAGAAGTTGCAAATTGGTGATTAAGAGGTGACCAAAATTCCATAGAGAACTTTTGATAGGATAGGGTGCACACCAGGAAGGAAATGACTATGACCAAGTGACTCAAAAGCTAAAAAAGTCTAATGGGATGGGGCACACACCTAGTGGGCATCCATTTTCTAATATCTCAAAAACTACAAAATGACAATGAAAAGGCTACCAGACCATTTGAATAAACAATAACATGATGAGGCATTACTAAGGGGGGTCGTTAGAGACATAGCCTATAAAACACAAAAACTCAACCTCATTGAGATTATCAATAACCTTGTTGTTGAGTCATTGCCATTTGTATCCTTAACTACAGGATGTGTGAGACGACCATGGGTGAGTCGATCTAGTTGTGGTATGGATGACCATGCGTGAGGCACTCTTTCTTGTTAGAACGACCATGCATGAGCCTGTTCTTCTAGCGCCATACCTGTACCAAGATGGGCTAGTTACGATTATATATGTGGATGGTCATGCGTGAGCCAATCCCTGAGTTTGACTATATGTCATTATTACAGTTGACTGATATGACTCTACAGTGTTTACTCATTAACTGACCATGAGCTGGTGAGGTCATGGATTTTGGCTCTTCCATTAGACCTTGTATGCCACTAATTTTGACTTATCAAGTGGTCAGCGGGATTTGGGTGGCACGAATCAAATCCTCGGGACATGAGACGTCGGCATGTCGACGCCCATCATGCCTTGGGATGGCATTGCCCGACATGCCTTTTTGCCCGCCACACCTAGGAAGAGGTGACGTCTGTCACCCTTACAAGAAAGGCTAAATTGATACACTTTTATGTTTATCCAAACTGATACACATACCTTGATGGGGTTGCCTGACACACTTAAGGCTAACCTGACACACTATGTAATAACCCTAACTGATATCTTGTGGTAGTGGCTATGATACATCATGTTGATAATAGATCTACACCATAAGATGTGATACCCTATGGGGTGGTTGTGAATAATAATAAGAGTTATGTTTCTATAACCTTTATCTATTAATGATGATGAAAGTGATGATCTAAGGGTGGTTGGATCCAACCTTGTAAACCCTAATTGATTAAATGGAAACCCATACCCTAATGATGTAATGTGAATTGCCTGGATCTTATGAGATGGTAACGATGATGATGTATTGTTCTTCTTATTACAAGCCTCTAACCATGCATGTGATACCATTTGATAAGCATAGCCAGATATGAGCTATGTTGCTTATGGTATGTGTAAATGGGCCTTGTGAGGCCAAAGTGTTGTTGACATTCTTGAAAGAGAAGGTGAATGGTCTTATGACCTAATGATGGCTTATTGCCTTATATGAGTTGGTAATTTTCCTCAATGATGGGATGAGGGGTTGTTACCCCAAGAGAAGTGATACTTGTGAGGGATATATGGTGAATGACAAGAATCAAGTGATGATGTGATGAGATTACACCTTATATGCTCTAATATGTTCTGGTGATGTGTTATGCCCTTATTTATGTAGAATTGGTTTAGAGGTTGTATGTTGTAACTTAATTGATGCTAAAAGATACTTAAATGATCTATCTAATCTAGTAACACCTGATCTTCTAGTTTTCCCTATGCCATAGATCCATTCAGTGTCAGTGGATTTTGAAATCCAAAACATGAGTAGTTTGACGACAGAGTCGACGCCATATTAATAAGGGAAAAAATAAAACCATAAAAAGAATCCATAAAACAAGAGGACGATGTATGATAGGTCAACCAAATACAAAGGTAACTCATCATATTATGCATGAGTAAGGTGTTAGGCACCCCATAATCCTCAAACTTGGTTGTGCTTATCCTAGTGAGACAATATTGAGTTTATTTGTTGTAAAGTTAAGGTAGATGTACAAAACATAATATAGCAGTGGTGTTATCCAAAGGGGTTACTGGTTCCTCTCGATTTCTGTTGTTCAACATACTAGTATCCTCCATCGAGTGTGGTTGGAAAGCATATGCAACATCTGACCATTCCATAGATAAATCATCAATGTGTGTGTTATCCACAGTTTCCTCTTTAGTTTATTCCTCATCGTCAACTAGTATCACATTGTTTGAGTTATCTTCATCCATCTCAAGAATTGCCTCGTCAATTTCTAGATTAACAACACTATGTTTTTCCTCACCATCCTTAGCTTCGGTTGTCTTCTTCGTTGCCTCCATAGTCCCCTGATGAGTGTTTGTGACATCCTTTAGAGCTTCTTTATCTTTCTCTATGTTGCTAGTCTTCTTTTTCAATTTCCAGACTTTGTCAGATCTCTCCACTAATCTTGGAGGGTTGTCTTTGTTGTTGTCTCCATTTTCCTCCCCAACACATTACCCCCCTTGGATATCATCTTATTTTAGGCTGTCAAATATGTTGCTCATCCTGGTGTTACTGGCAGGGTGCTTGTCATTTGTTTGGTTTCTCCCATTACGTGCACTTCTTCTAAGCTGGCTTTTCCAACCACCCATACATGCATCTTCTTCGCCATTACTGTCTGATCCGGGAACTACATTTTTTATGCCATGTTGTGTTTCCTGTGCACCCCTGCAGTCTTTGCCTTTATGACCAGTCATACCACACACATCACAAGTTAAGGGGGCCACCTCATATTCCATAAGATACTCCACTCCATTAATTGTAATGGAAGGGTAGAGATTCTTAGTGGTATTGACCTCTATTGCCAATCTTACAAATTTTCTCCTTGTTCATAAGGTTGTATGGTCGTCAACTCTCACTAATCTTCCAAGAGCCAATCCGATATACTCGAATAGAGTCTGGACGTATAAGTGTAGAGGCAGATCTAAAATACATACCCAGGTAACTACATATTTTGGTAACTCATCTGTCAGCTTAAAGGTCAGGTACCAGTCCCACACTGCTAAACAACACCCAAACAGCTTCCAAGGACCACCTGTGATAGATTTCTCATAGTCATCTTTGTAAGAAAGTTGCACAACATAATGGCCTTTGTCTAGTTCATACATATTAAATCTCCCCTTTGGATTTCGTAGGAGTTTCTCTATCCCTCATTGTCATAAACCCAACATCTACCCCTAGGAGACGATTCACCACTGTGTATTGCCATGGTCTAGCTAGCTCGCTTTATGCTTCTGGATCTATATAGACTGTAGGGCATCCTTTAGAAAGAGAGAGTTCAACATCCTTGTCTTCCAGGTTGTCCTCGTAGAGCTTGTCCAGGAAGAAGATCTCCTACCCCTCCGTGTTAATGGATCTCGATGATTGTCCACCAACGATCTTGTTGAAAGACAGTCGACTGTCCACTTGATTCCTTACGATCTTATTAACTGGATGCACTTGCAAATTGTGGTTATCCCTCGGATCAGCGTGGGTGTTGTTCTTCATATCCTCATTAGTTCTTCATACCTTTGTGAGGCCTTCCCCTTCTGCCCAGACCCCCACATTCCCAAAAACTGGAAATCAATTCCCACCATCAGAATTGAAACCCTAACACCCCCTCCTCCATCGGCAGTGCCTTTGTCTGGGTCTTTTTGTCTCCCCACTTCCTGATCTATTTGTCCCCATCTCCCCCTATGGTTCGTCTGCCATCATCTTGGCTTTGGCCCCTGCTACCATCGCAGCTGGCCGATCGCCCCTCTGCTCCCCCTCTTGTTCCATGAGCCACCATTACTTTCATGATGTTTAATTACCGCCCTTTGTGTCTGCATCAATTTCCATGTGTCGTGATATTATTTCTTTCCTACCTCAACTACTCAATCCTTCATTATTAGTGTACAAAGGTAGGGGGATAGAGGAGAGAGAGTGAGGAGAATGAGTATGTGAAAGACGACCTCTCTTAAGCTTTTTATTCTTCAACACATCTATCTTTTTGACGTATTTCTGGCATTTCATCCATATTATAAATTTTGCTTCTAGTGCATTTTTGGATCTCTTTCCCAATGACATTGTGCTTTTTCATGTTCCTACCACGATATGCAGTAATTTGACTATATGTTTTCCATTACAGTTAACTACAATTTTTATGCATCGAAGGATCTCAATTAAGCAGTGAAACTAAATATTTCATGCTCATATCACGTTATTGACGTCAATACAAAGCTTATTGCGCTTATTCTAGCATCTTGTTCTCTCTAGTGTTAATGGTGTTTTAGTTGATCATTCTCGTTGCATTATCATGAGATGGATGGTTGTTTCTTCATATCAGACTTCTCAGAAGCTCATCAATTTTTAGTCTGCAAATTATGTATCTATAAATTCGATGATTCATTCAAATTTTATCTTTATTGAGCTATTTTATTCATGTCTCCTTAAAGTCGCATCTACAAGTTCCAGGATGTTCTCCAATGATTTATTTGGGCTTTCCTTGATGGTGTATTTTTTATTCCTATCACCCCCCTCCCGAGTCACATTCTAGATGGATCTAGTTTGACAAGTCTAGTTAGGCTTTCCTTGATCATGTATTTATTCCCATCAAGTCGCTTCAAGACACTCAGATGGATCCAGTTTCATCATCACCATATCGTATTTGTATTTGAAGATACATCTACCACTGCATAGTCTGTTGTGTTGATAACACTTATTTTTTAATCAACATCCCTTTTAAAAAGATAACATAGTCATGGTGTTTTCTTTATCTACTCCAGATTGATTTGATGATCTTCATTTTGGACTTCCAAAGACAATTTTCAAAACTCGAGTATCTCCATCATGTAGAACACAACTCAAAATTTGGCATCACTAAATTATTTTTGAAGAGTCGTGTTTAAAGGGGAGTGAAAATATTGTATGAAAAGTGATATTTTTATTTTTAATTTGTTATATGAGGAGTGATATTTTTATTTTTGATTTAACATCTTGTAAGTCTAAGCTAGATATGTGTTCTACCCATACTCCATCTTCAGGGAAAGTGCTCGAATTATTGTTAGTTAGTTTATTTTGTTATATGGTCCTAATTGTCGTGAGCTATTACGGTTAAATTTACTTTCCTTGTACTTAATTCCTTCCCTATATGTTCGAGAGGAGTGTCCCATCTATTAATAAGAAAATATCACATTAGCCTCCTATCTTATTTTTGATACATTGCTTTGTTAGTTTTTATTTATCGGGATGCATTTATGAGCATGTGATTTGAAAAGAAAATAATTTATGTTCATCTGTGATGGTGTTGCATGTGAAACAAACTATCATAGCTAACGATTATGTTTTCCTCTTGTGACGCATTCAACATATCATAAATAGGAATGTCATAATGCCATTCTTCTGCATCTTCCAAATTTTATCTTTAGATCATTGATATTTGCCATTCAAAAAAGTTTGACAACCTAATTTGTAGCCTCTACGAAGGCTTTTCTTTAAGTGTGCTGTAAGGAATTTGTAATGCTTTAAATTCTTCAAATCCATACATTTTGATTGGCATGACGAGAACCTTTATGTTCTTTAGCAGCAATGAAAAATAAGAGAACAGAGCGGAGGGGCGTTACATTGCACCCATTGGGAGAAAAATTTTGGATAATGAAAATAAACCAAACCTGAATAGTGCAGATTGTGTTCAGGAGTGGAAACCTTCGCTCGACAGATTCTAAATCCGGCTCGATTTGACAGATTCTGTGAGGTCTAGTCAAAGGGTGTGTGTGTGTGGTGGTAGTTGGGGGGGGGGGGGTGTTGTGTGTGGTAGAATACACCTATAACTATCCAAACGGTATAGATCAATGTGGTAGTTAGACTACCGAAAAGAAATACAATACCGCTTCTGCATACCTCACCCAAGCGGCCGCTTATATTTCCGTGTATGCAACGGAAAGCGGTAGTTGCATCTCGCAGCCCAACCCAAGTTGAAATTGCATCCGACCAAATGCGTGGAATTAAAAAGACAGTGTACAACAAATGCCATCTGTTTATAGCCCACCCAAACGGTGCGCGGAACTAAAAGACAGTGTACAGCATATGCCTTTTGTTTAGGGCCCAAGCAAAGAAGGCCTGCTGAGATGCAAACTTTACCTGCTAGAAAAAGCCCATGTAGGAAAAGAATGGGTAGTGGATGCGGCATCATGCTTCACATCCTGGTCTTTTTGTTAGATCGACGATGTATTTGTGTGCATCGACGCACGTTGGGAAAGATGGGGACTAATATAAGTATTTAATTAAGAATAATGTTGGGTGGACTGTTAAAGTATGTGTTACACCGTATAACAATACCAAGCCAAGGTGTCTTTGTCTCATTATATTTCCTCAGTGTGAAGGTGCAAAATTGAAAGCTCGGGTGATGAAGACGGGACCATGTGGCGTTGTCTGCGATAGTCCAGATTTTGTCAGAGTAACGTGCGATGGCCTTTTCTTGAATTGAAGTGAATATATGTTCAAGTTCCCAATTCCGCTCGTTCAGAATATCATCAACGCCGTTTTGTGGCAGTGCAGTTATTTATGAAAAATTCTACACAGTCATCTTACTACCCGCTTACCCACCCGGTTCTTAGGAAGTAACGCTACACACCTACTCCCCCACCCGGGTGCCTACCCGGTAGTTGGGAGGGGGCGCTGACATGGTAAAAAATTGCTGCAAAGATAAGAAAAGAATAAAAAGAAGAGAAAGAAAATGATTTTGCTCATAACTTTTATTTCTGAATGATTTTTTTTTCAAAATAAAAAGCATCGGATTCCTTATGAAAGCACTTTATATCAAGACCAATGTTGACATACTTTGAAAAAATAATGTTAGACGTATATTAAGAGAGGAGAGAAGTATACAAAAGTACAATATATTTTCGGATACTACACTAAGATTGACCATTCAGATACATTACTTATTGCCCCTTTATTTCTTCATATTACGTCATAAATCCATAAGTATTGTACATGTTATCATTTATATTAATTTTTGCATCATTCAAAATGTGACATTTGACAAAAATTATTTACAAGGATACCCACACATTCTACAAGAAGTACAATACTTACACTCAAATTTTATAATACAAAATACACTACGAGAAGTACGGTACTTATAACCATATTCTATTTTCTTAAGTATTTACATTTGTAATATGTACAGACGTACAATACTAAGTGCCTCTTTATTTTTCACACTCAATATTTCGTCACAAATATATAAGTATTGTACATTTTATCATTTATATTAATTTTTACATACATTCATAATGTAGCGTTTAACAAAAGTTGTATACAAGGATACACACAAATTCTACAAGTACAGTACTAACAGCCACATTTTGTAATACAAAGTATAGCACTAGACGTACAGTACTAGAGGTACCATACGAGACGTAACAACAATACATGATTTGATGATCTTGTTGGTACAAGAAGTACAGTACTAAGAGCCACATTTTGTAATATAAAGTATAATACTAGACGTACAGTACTAGAGGTACCGTATGAGACATAACAACAATACATGATTTGATGATCTTGTTGGTACAAGAAGTACAGTATTAACAACTACATTTTGTAATACAAAGTATAGTGCTAGACGTACAGTACTACATGGTACCGTATGAGAAATAACAACAATACATGATTTGATGATCTTGTTGTTACTATAAGTACAGTACTAACCGCCACATTTTGTAATACAAAGTATGTATTAGATGTACAGTACTAGAGGTACCGTATGAGACATAACAACAATACATTGTATGATGATCTTGTTGGTACAAGAAATATAGTACTAATAGCCACATTTTGTAATACAAAGTATAATATTATACGTGCAATACTAGAGGTACCATACGAGACATGTGTATGGTATCCTAAAATACGGATACTATATTTCTTTCTCATATTATTATTATTTCAAAGTATGTCAAAACTAGTCTTGTTGGAAAATATTTTTCACAAGAATTCTAATGCAATTTATTTCATCGAAAAATATGATCTGAATTGAAAGTTATGGACAAAAACATTTTCTCTCTCTTCTATTTCCCCCATCCTTTATTTCTTTAATAAATAAAACTGGACTAAAATTGTGAATACAATCATTTTTTTTTTTACTTTTATTGTGGTTGGTTGTACGAGACAAAATGTACACTATGGACATGTACGGTTATGGCCAAAATACACATATTATACTTTATCATATTATTATTTTTTTTCAAAATATGTCAACATGATCTTATTAGAAATATTTTTTATTATAAATTTAGTACTTTTTATTTCTTTGAAAAATTCATTGTGACTTGAAAGTTATGAGCGATACAAGTTTTTTTCCTTTCTTTGTACTTCCCTCCTATTTAAAAATAAATAAAACTGGCCTACATTGGGGGTGGGTGGCCGGATGGGCAGCCGATTAGGGCTAGAATTATTCTATTTATTCGCCCGTGATGCGCTACTTCAGATCCTGTCATCGCAATGGGTTGCATTCCCCACGACGATGTCCGGGGCATTCATTCATCGAATGTTATCGTGTTGAGGAAACGCTGCTGCAATCTAGGTTCTTCTCGTCAAATTTGATCGGGCCTCGTCAAACAAGAAACTGAGCAGCGAATTGGAAATGAATGGAAAATAGGGATGAATAACGAGGAGGACACGGTAGACCACTTTAGGACTTGTTTGGTAAGGTGTAGTTCAGTGATAAATTACGAGTTTGATGACTGTATTCAACCAAAGTAGCCTACATAGTTCAGTTATAAATAGTCTTTCACATTCAGGACTTGGGTAAAGGGTTTGAGATTGTCTGTTTCCAGCATCTTTACCTTCTATTTATCTTTATGTGTTATGTCTAACATGCGTAGTAATATTTATAACGGTTGTAATACAATGTAGCTTGATGTAATTTAAACAATGATGTGATATTAGAGATGTTGTATCTCCTTTTATATGTAGATCTTTTACATCTAATATGTTCGACAATTAGTAATAGGAGAAGGATGTTGTAATTTGTAATCTCTACATGAGAAGCTTCATTTTATCGTGGTTATTCTTCCTTACATAATGATTTTCTTATGATTTGCTTCCCTCTATCTTAACTCCAATGCACCAAGACTATAAATATGCTTCCAGTCTGGGTGGACTTAACAAAAACTAGAGTTGTCTAATTTGACTTTTTTGGTTTTAGGTTACAGTTTGTGGTAAAATGTGGTTTGTCGAAGGATTTGTTTTTGTTTTGGGTTGTCCTTGTCTCTCTATGTTGGTGGCTTCACATTAGTATTTGAGGATTTAGTTGACATTGATGACCGATGTCAAAATCATAGGAACTAGTCCACTAACTTTTTGCACCAGTCAATACAAAGGTTGCTAACTTTCCAAAGTGCCATTTAGACCCTAGAAAAACCTAATCTAATGGTACTAACTCTAAAAAAGGGTTTAACTAACCCTAAGCAAGCCTCTACACACATTTCACATAAGGCTCAACTGAAATCACATTAAAGATAAGGTAAAACATTTTTATAACCATAGAATTCCATAATTCGATTGATCTAGGGCTTTTATCCTAATGCATCTTTAAACATACATAACAACATATCATATGTCATAAATTTCTATAATGACAATTATTAAATCAACATTATATTATTTACTAAAAATTGACTAGTATTCACAACATGTATTTAGCTAACACATTGAGAGTTGAAAAACTTCATCTGATGATCATATACATATTAGTATTTAGAGTTTCATTATACACATCATCCATTTGCTTATCATTTTCTTGGTTTCTAGCTAACTTTAGGCATTAATTTATAAAGATTCAGTCAACAATAATGATAGATGATAAATCATAACTGAAGGCTAACCTTACGAGAAGGCCACACAAACCAATGTATGTGATGCACACATATATTTCCAAAACCCCTTTTTAATAAGTATGTATTTGAGCATTATCCACCATATCAATTTGCTTTCCTTACAATGTGGTTATTTCCCTTTTTATTGTTGTACCTAACATGTCATTAAAAAGTTCCTCTTGTAAAATTCATGCATCAAACTACCTCAAGATCTATTCAAAGAACAAACTGAACACAAGTAAGCTATGGGCATGTGTTGTATAGAAGATTGATCAATAGACTATCTACCTTAGTTGTAGGTCCATTTTGAACTAACTAACTTTTCTTTATAACTATATAAGGTCTCCATGTAAGATAATACTCTTTCTTAAGAGAATGCACCTTCATAGTTACCAAAACAACTTTTCAAATATAATGGTGCTTCTGCTACATATCGTTAAACTACGGATAATCTAGGCAAAGTACTTTCTTAAAATTAATTGCTAACTCTGAATGCCACTAGATAATATGACGAACTAATTGATTATCAACAAAAACACTTTGGATTGACCTCCGTGAAAATTGGACGAACAAGTGCATTGTACAATTTAGAGAATATATGGTTTAGCTCATTAAATGGAGGTACGATTATTTTGTTGTGGTGCTCATAAATATAATCTAATATTTGATCTTCGCATGTCTACAATAATTACAAGTCACCTTAACTTTAGGGGTTGTGCCAACCACTGATGTATATGTCTATGGTTCTTTTTGACATGCTGAGCTCAACCATGTTTTGCATAACATGTACTGATGAAATGTTTGGTTGAAAGTAGTTGGATGATAAAGTATGAATTTGCAATATTTTCTTATATTACAAAATAACACTTTGTAGCCCAAGCATACCCAATCAAAAGAGCCCTAAACATAATTTACTAACGATATATATAAATCCACCGGGTCAAATTGGTCAATGAGGACTTTTGGAACGGGATATGGCACTTAGCAGCAGGCCAGTTTTTTGAAACTGACGCGTTACTTGTCCCGAAAGACACGATAACTGGTGCAAATTCGAGGTGTTGGGAGGCGGTAGGCATCCAAATGAGATGTCATTCTCCCGGATACAGAAACACATGCATATTCTGATTTTTTAGGCAAAAATTCCTATTCTGGTTAAACAATCCTATTATTTTACCTGATGCCATTCTGTCGGCTTTCGTTTCCCGTTCCCCATGACATGGAGGAGGCGGATGGAATGTAGGTAGCTTGCGGGGCGAGTCCTGCTACAGTACTGTATACTGTTGCCTTCCCGAGGGATGTCGCGGGCCGCATTCCCGCCGTGAAAGTCATCTCCGATCGCAAGAAGTGCGTTGGAAGACGGGTAGACTGTGGGACAGAACGCCAGCCTAGTTAACGTCAACAACGAGGTGGATGGGGTGCTTCATCTAGGTCTTTGAATAAGGTGCTTTGCAGTATTTGAATTTATATTTCATCGTGGTCTCTTTCTTTGTTCATGCCATGGTCTTTCACATAACTCTGTTGTATTATGGATGTCACCGTAACGTAACAACGTGATACTTAGCCAGATATATAACTTCTTCTCCGCAAGATGCAACAGCCTAGAGATGGTCATGGCATAGCTAGGAACCGCAACAATGCATCCCGAGGACGAATGACGATGGTATAGAAATGATCGTTGCCTTTACAAAGGGTGATGAAGACGAGTCATGATGCATTGTGTACGTATGGGTAGAAAAGCCGGTTGCCTTTTTGGGGGAGAGGGTAACGAGGACGCGTCCAAAATGCATTGTCGGGGTGTCAGAGAATCCATGTGCCGCAGCCGGCCCGTCCCGTCCCGTCGGAGTGGATCAAAATATCAAATAACATATTACAGATCCGGCTTTTCCTTGCTTCTTCGTCATCCTACCAGATTCTCTCGATCGCTCCGACACCCTTGATTCTCAGCCACAGGCAGTCGTTGGAGCTATCATTCACCCATGATTTGTTGCATCATAACTAGTCATAGAGTATTCCCCACCACCAGCTCCTCGAACTCTACGGTGGCAGAGTAAGAAGCGGCAGCAACCCATGGCTGACCGGCGACTGATTGGTGTGGGCTTTTCCCTCATCCGTGATAAGCGGGCTTTCCCTTGCGGGGTCGATCAGGAATCAACAGATAGCCAGTTAAAGGGTGGAATCTTCAGTCTGCACTTGCTACAGTGTATTCAATAGTTGGGGTTGCTACCAAATGAGCATTTTTCTGATTATGCTGCATTGTCTAGTCAATTTGGAATTGAGCAGCAGACGCGCGGTTAGACTGAATGGTGGTACTGCGGCAAGGCTTATCCATCATTTACACATCCTATAACCATGCTTTCGACGCGATTTGGAGTTCTGCAACTGGACTGAGACGAGGTAGTTTCGATCTATATAAGTGCTTGGTTGGGAGCTTAGTGACGTTTAACTCAGAACGGAATGTCACATTAATCAATGTCGGAAAGAAGAAAGTTGTGTTAGATACTGCGCTATGAAATCATGCTCTGAATAAGATTTTGTTGGTTCGAATTTAATCCTGTAAGAGGATTGAATTTTGGACTGATACTAGGTAACCTTAATTCGATATATAGTATTGGATTAACATAAGGCATTAGATCTTTCAGTGGTAGTTCTCTGGAGTACTCATCAATCTTCCTCTGGTCCAAGTTCCTTTGGTGGACGACGGGAAGATTTGTTGGGTTGTCTCCATCAACCTGAGTGTTTTTCGATGGATAAACATGTTCTCACCCAACACAACATCGCATATTGACAATGGAATTCAAATCGTTCTAATTAAGGTTCTTCAAAGTTCAATTAGCTATAAGAAGCAGACTACTGGCCGAAACTTATCCAGATGGAGGAACACAACAATATGTTATGTCATTGATTTTAGAACACATCGGTCACATCTAAGAAATCAGTTTCATACATCTAGGAGATTAAGATGGCAGGTTAGGTCCTTCTTAGATGTCTCTATCTTCTGATTGAATTTGGATTCCTTGAAGATCTTGAGATTCCATTCCTAAAACAGCAACCCTAGTAGTTTTTAAACTGATCATTAAAGACGAGAGAGCAACGAAACCCTTTATATATGTAGAGAAGTGGAGATTCATGTATGTCTGAAATTCTTTGGTATGCCGCCAAAGTCTGGGATAATGAGATATACAGCATAGTTGGGTTCTTCCTTGGTAAACGTTTACTTTATGCCACGTTCACTCGGAAACAAAAGAGGAATTAGTGTGTTCGGTTCCAAGTTATTATGCATGTTCATTCTTCCTTCCCAACTTAAATAAGTGATTATTCCTTAGATGATTGTATAATGATTTGATATGAATGGATCCATCTAAGTGTGATCACTATGATATTTTTAAGCATGATTGTAAGCCTTGTTTGATAAGAAAAAATTACGTTCCCAACATTTCATATGGTAATATGAAATAGAAACTTGAGAGAAGTCATCATTGTAAATATATGGGGGATAAAGATCAATTGAGGGTGAAATGTTCCTTTATTCCTTGCAATATTATTCTCGATCAAGAGAATTTTGATATATAAACTAACCCCCACCCCCTCCAACGTAAAAGTTGATGGTCTAAAAAAGAAGTTTCAGTCCCCAACTAAGAGGAAGGTGAACTCCTCATATATTATAGGCATGAAAATGTATAACGGTAGAGGCAAAATTATCTTCTAACCAAAAGATTTTTGTAATGTAAAATTCTTAAAATTTTATACATAACTAAATAATGAATTCTAAATCTTCTATTAACTTCCTACCCAAATGAATCTAAATTTATGGACCTCAATGCAAATATGATCAACTAAATAACCCTTTTCTTATAATACTAAAAAACCCTCAAAACAACATAAAAGGTAAATAACATTGTTCATCTTTCTTTCCACATTTCCATAGTGAATAATAAGTGGTCGACTAATGGAAAAGCCCTAAATATCAAAATTGGTTATTAGTAACAAAATCTTAGTAGTATAAACATTTCTTCTCTCCTTCAAATGTTCTCATACCCATTTAGACAACTTCCCTTACAAACTTTCATACGAAGGGAGCTAATATCTATCCGATAATTAACAATATAATATGTAAAGGCACATGAAAAATGAGTTGCAAGTCCTTTATGAATGGAAAAACTCATTGTTCTAATAAAATTTATTATATGCAGATAATAGAAACATAAGGGTCCTATTTGTTAAATATAGAAGGTGTCAAGGTGTCTAAGAAGAGAAATCAAATCATCAACAAGCACCCCAAAGGCATCAAAGTCAAAAGATAAAAATGATGATGATGTAACGATGTTTGAGTTGCCTAGCCTACTTTAAAGTTTCTTGAAAGGATTCTTGTTGAAATGGGAGCTCTTATGAATGGAATCTTTCATATGCTCAATCAAATAACAAGATATCAACGTGTTATTGGGAGTGTGGACCATCATATCATGTGCCAAGGAATGTCACAAGATATTCTTTGGGGACCTTTAAATCAACACATGATTCAAGGTCAAAGATAGCATCATGAACAAAGTCATGAAAACATTTATATCTGGGATGTGTATAGATATACACATCATGATCACTGAAGGTGTCATAGTTTGCATTGTTTTAAGTGCAAAATGTTCATCACGTGATAGAAGGGTATCATGAGCCACTATTGAAGCATGATTTGATAGTCAACATGTGACATAGGAAAACCAAAGACTTCAATGGAGACAATAAAAATGAAGTATTATGCATGGACACCATGTAGAGAAGCAAGAAAAGATTTTTGTTGTGAGGATAAGACACTTACAATAGATTGTTGGATGGTTTTATTGTAATAGGCATGTGCCAGAATAAACTGAAACTTTTGGGTTGTAGGAGGCATATGTGAAAAGGTGGACCATAAAAAGATAAAATGACGTTATAGTTGGTGGCATGAGCAATGACAAAGGAGGTTCCAACAAGCACATAGTCGATGCCACAAAGATCACAGTTTTATAGTCCTAAGTGTGGATCAAAGAGAAATGTAGGGAAAGTAACCAACAAAGTGAGAAGCCCCGATATCCACCCCGAGATGAAGAGGAAGTTTGACCAACCACCACCATATATCATCTAAACCTCAGAAATCACTAACCATAATGTGTGACAAACATTGAAGTTACCCATGATCACTATCATCTGATGCTAGGGTGATAGAGGTTGAGGGTGACATCCTAACATAAAACAACATCTTGAGCATCCCAACACATGATTATAAAAGGAGAAGTTCACATTCTTGGTCTTGAAGGAAAGCTAAACAATATATATTGAATGAATAAGACTTCACTATAAACCCATCGACATAATAAATAAGCTCGATCTCATTAATAAACTCAAAAATAGGAAAGTCATGTCAATGTAATATAGCAAATTCTCTTTACATATCTTAATCTATATATAAATAAAAAGAAAATAATTTCATTTAGCTTTCCTTTTAACCATCCATTACCATTTAGATACCGCTACCACATTTTCATAAACATGTGAACACAAAATTCCAAAATGACTTATTATTTATAAATTAACTATATTTACATTTGAGTTTATTTTTAGTAGTTGGTAACTAAAAGTTGAAAATAGTGTCATATATACAATTGACATAAATAAATTAGGTTTAAATCAATCTTTGATGCCATTTAGACCTATTTTGAGCCCTCTAACCAATTTGGAAAGCAAGATTACAAGTTAAAAGACAAAATGATAATTTAGTTGTATTAATATATTTAATCATACTATATCTTAGAATAATAATCCTAGGTTCTCTATTACACATGATTCTTCCCCTTTCACCTTTTCCACTGATTAATGACTCAAAATTGTCTACCATTTCCTAGCCACATCCTAATTTATCTTACCAAATTCCTTTATATCCCTTCCATAAAACCTTTTCTTGAATGATTAAACAATACTTACACCCTCTCCACTCTGAATCACTCTGTAATGTGCACCAAAATAATGAGATTTATTCTCATCTAGATATGTCATATCCTCCTGACCAATTGAGCGGTAAATTTCCATACTTACATCACCTCTGATCCCTTGAAAAATCCCAACTCCAAGTTTTTGTGCTAATTCATCTCCAAATTTTGATCCCTATAGTATAAAATTAATAATTCCCTAATGATATCGACACCACCAGAAAAAAAAACTCCAAGAACCATACTCTTCTTGATTGCCCAGAAACCAAGGTTAAAAGTAAAGTTTCCTTCTCTTGTAGTTTATGCAACTATTCTCTTTGATAGAGATTTGAAAATACATTCCTCATAGTTTTATGTAGGTTGTTTTAATGTTATTAGCCTTTTATTATTTCCTTATTTATAAAAATGGAGATATAAAGTTCTACATCCTCAAGACATCTCAATTTGGCCATTTTGGCTCATGAAATCCGCTAGAGATTATGGAGCACGGTGTCAAGGGTCCTCAACCCTTACATATCATAGATGATGACAAGGTTCTCCATGAATTTTTCTTCTTTGTAGCTCTTGTGTGTTTTACTTCTCAAAACGTAGGAGGTCTCCATTTCTCAAACTGTACACTTAATTCTTATATTCACATGTAACATGTACATGGTCTTTGTTATGAACCCTTCCCTATATATACACCACTAAAGGCAGACCCTAAGGACATAGATCACAAGCTCATTTTCTAGGATCCAAGTTTAAGAAGTAACAAAGAATAATAAATAATTTCATTTCATAACTTAGAATGATACAAAAGATAGCTAATGTATTCTCAAAGGAGTGCACATGGTTTTTCAAATAAAAGAAGACTATATTAATGCAATATGTTAAATTGAAAAGGATCACTATCTATCTAACTAAATAATCCATGTTGTCATTTCTATATTGTTTAAGTGGATGTATGAAATATGTGTGTGTACATATATAGTAAAATTCAAGTGGTTTCACATACAAACTTATATTTCCATTTAGATTATCTAGCACATTCTTATCATTCTAAATCAGGTGTATTCACTTCTATGTTCATCATGGACTTGAGTGAACTACCTCATGATATATCTAACCCTCGGTTCAAAATATCATAGTTTCTTTATTGATACACATATTGACATTATAATTAAATAGAACACAATAAACATCCAACCAATTTATCATACAATTCAATACTTCACAAATAATCTACAAGGCCTTCAACATTTGATATATGCAGGTATTCACATATAGTCATATACCTTCATGAAGAATCATACAATACAATTCAAGTACTTCAAGCATGAAACCAATTCGAACAATATAGATCCAACAAATCAACATTATTTGAAAGAATACATAACCTAAAGTGTCACCATTTATCTATACGATACTAAAATGGTCGAATGTAGGGTTTATGGTGCTTGTGTTAGGGTTAGGTGTTGGCTATTTAGGCTAATGAGTTTCAATCCTAACAAGGAAAGTTTACCCAACTTAACCAATATCCTCAAGTATACGGAGGTAGTGTAGTCGAGGTCGAATACAAGGAGCTTAAGTAATTAACTGAGCACAACAACACTAAAGTTAAACAATCTAGATCCGCTTTTAAAAGGATGATAATTGATTAAACTTGTTGCAAAAATTTAAACTTAAATAAACAACGAAAAGATTTACTAAAAGAGGTTTAGATTCAGAGATCAAGGATCTTGGACATTATAATTTCACTCACATACCATAGAA
This sequence comes from Alisma plantago-aquatica, assembly GCA_963693085.1. Taxonomy (NCBI): domain Eukaryota; kingdom Viridiplantae; phylum Streptophyta; class Magnoliopsida; order Alismatales; family Alismataceae; genus Alisma; species Alisma plantago-aquatica. The sequence goes on from OY856410.1 coordinate 533,814,035, forward strand.
CATCATAGGAACATGAAAATTTAAACATACATAAGCACTTGTTTTAAAGGAAAGGTTGTGATGCACTTCACCTCCCAGTGCAAGTGCAACGATCTCAACTCAAAGTCACATTCTCATGCATAAATTTTGTTTTTGATCACAACCTGTTCCTCAACTCATTTATCTCCACGCTAGTGGTAGAAAAAGAGTTGCCAAGAAGAGAACCTCCATACATTCCTACCTATCTTCTCAGATCAAGCAAGAAAGCATAATACATGCACATAAAGTGGCCAGCAATACATGTAAGAAAAGATAGAACTGGTACTTCCGTGGTAGAAAAACAAGCAACAAAGTATTTAGTACAAAATTAACTTGTTCCATACATGCTATGATATGGGAGCTACTCTCCCATGCCCAAGAAAAGAGAATTACTCGTCCATAATCATGCTTTGCAGATTTGCTACACAAAATTCAGGTTTTAACATGATCTAGAGGAGGAAAAACAAAGAGATCCAAAGATGTAACCAAAAGAAGGAGGAATTCCGGCTTGGGGATGAAATTCTCCTCCTTTAGCTGCTCCAAAACAAATTGGCTCCTCTCTCGAGAAGCTGCACAAAGTTGGGAAAGCTTGGCTGCACCTTGGAGAAGATAATGGAGAAGAAGAGAAGAAGAGAATGGGCTCCTTTGGTAAGAAACCACCTTCTTTCTCCTCAAAATCACCCTCCTCTGCTCTAGACTTGCTATGGGATGAGAGAACTTTGAATTATGACCACCGATAACTACCCATTAAGTTCCCTTTTCATTTTCAACAAAAACTCATATTTTTCAAAATGTTGAAACTGCTAGAGACACGGCGCGCGTCCAAAGTGCACATCGTGCAAAAGCTTCGACAGTTGCTCCATAATGTACTGTGCACAACATGCACTAAAATAATGCACGCCGTGTGACTTTCCAATAGATTTTGATTTGCTTGACGCTCCAGGTGCACGCCATGCAATTGCGTGCACACCGTGCATTTTCTTTTCTGCACTTTTTTGGAAACTCGCACACCGTGCTAAAGCTTCTAACACGCCGTGCATTTTTCTGTCTAGGTGAATTGAAACTCTTATAAAATATTGTACGGTGTGCATGTTCACGACGTGCATTATGTTGTTTCAATAGAATTAGACTCTACAATTCAGTGTTTCTTGGAACATATCTGGAATGCAAGTTATGTGATAGGTAAAGTAATGAAAAGATGGCAAAAGTAATATGAAAAGAGGCTAAGTTATATCAAAATGAATCAAATTTGTGTGTGATAACATGTGAAAATATGATTTGAAAAACGCACAACAAATCCCCTAAGCTTGAACTATTACTTGTCCTCAAGCAAAAAGAACATGGCTACATTCAAGGTGAAAGAATAATCAAGCTCATGCATGGATTAAATGAAAAGAAGATATGCAATCAGCTCAACCAACCATATACATTGTGTTTGTGTTCATTGTTATCTTCTCTGTTTAGATATCTAAGATAGAGAGTTTAAGTTCAGCAATGGTGGTGGTTCCAAATTCAAACAAGATAATCAATTAGACAACACTAAATAGAATTTGGATAATCAAGCCAAACAATCAGTGCATATACATTACAAAATTTTCAGCTAGTATGGATATAAGATGATGAAATGAGTTCTAACATTAACAAACTTAGTTTTACCCTTTTTCTCAAGGATATGATGATGGAAATTTTTGGGTTTTCAGCATTCGGCTGCTAATTTAGGCTTATGATCACGTAGAATGCCGGTTGGGGTGTTGTTTTTACTCTCTTTTGAATTTCATATCACCTAATCGTTGTTGCCAGATCGGACTCACACTAGGCTAGCATAATATGTGGGCCATTTTCCATCTTTTATTAGGTAAAGGTAAACAATTGATAGCACAAGTATGGTGCAACACCAAAGAGTCAACAAGAGTGTTAAGGTTAGCAAGATTTCAATCATTCTTTTGAAAAAAAATCACTGAAAAAAAATGATTGCAAAAGCACTAAGGGTTTGGCAAAATTATCCTGTATTCTAGTAAGTGTTGCAAAGTTGATTAATTTACAAAAATGTGGAACCGTTACATGTATTGAGAAATCAAAGATGTAAAAAATTGAGATTTAAAACCACATACACAAAACAAGATCATGTACATGGGGACTTTCCTTTTTCATTTGATTCATGCATGCTTTTGAAATTCTTTTCATATAGCCACAAGAAATACAAGGGATAAAATATATCAATCATGGAGTTCATTCTAACATGGTAGCCTCAAATCATAATAATATTGCCATCAAAGAAAATTGAACATGGAATAAAATAGAAAACAAACTGACACAACTGACACAAATGAAAGGAATGCAAACTGAAAACTACAATTACGGGCCAGTTATGCCCCCCTAAGCTTGAAATCAACAGTTTCCTCACTACATCAATCGAACTTATGGAGTTCACAATCAGGTACCTATCATTGATCAAATATCAAAATGGAGGGGCACTGCCCTCCTGATCAGGGAAAAACTAGCTGACGAGATCTGAAATGTCCATCGACTGGTCTATGGGGTCATGCTGCTGAGGAAACATGGGCTGCTATGGAAACTCAGGCTGTTGTGGTGGTGGTGACTGATACGGTGGTGGGACATAGTAATGGCCCTAAGAGATATGCCAAGAGTCCATCCGATGGACCATGTCATACAACATAGTGTACTGCATGCTCATCTAGTCCAAACAACCGTCGATGTGGTCAAACCATTGCTGAACATATCCATAAAGATGTCGAACATCGGGCATCGCCCAAGCATACTCTGTCTGAGTACTAGTAGAGTGTGGAAGTGGTGTTGTGGCTGTAGCGGTAGCTGCTGCTACTATAGAACTGCTGGTGCCATGGGTGGGTGCCTCCTCTTCATCCTCGGGCTGTAACTTAACCTTCCAATTTGCTTTGTTGCTGAGGTCATTGCGGGTTGCATCGGGGATGACAATGAACTATTTCTTTGTAAGAAAAACCTTGAACTTGCTAGAGCTATCACCATGCCTTGATATTAGGCCACAAGAAATAAGATAATTGATGTCTATAAGGTTTTTCCCCGATGCAGGTTCTAGAGTAGCCACATCTAACCCTAGAAGCATAGCAACTATAGTGAGCATCCCACCACACATGATATCCCCCGCCTCTCTCTGTTTCTTCTTCTTGGCTTCTAGAAGTTTATTGACAATGTAGTAACCATAACTAATTTTCTCATTTTTGACCATGCACCACAAGAAGAAAAGGTTGGTTTTACCTATGACCCCTTGAGTTTCATTTTTGGAAAAAGGACCGGTGCTTAGAAGGTGATGCACAACTCTAAAAATTGGGTTATGGAGCGAAGAAGCTCATGCCTGCCTAGCTTTATGCACCTTTTCACTAGTAATTTCAGACCAAAAAGTATCACTATGGAAGGCGGGCAGATAGTTAGTATAGCCTCCATAGTTGCACCCAAGCAAAGTACAAAACCGCTAAAGATCCATAGCAAAATATTTGTTTAAAAGGTGAAAACTGATCTTCAGATACGTCTCATGCCGGTTTTGGGTGTCATCTTCCACCTTAAAGGTGGTCACAAATTCATAAACGAGGCGAGGGTACGTCTTTGTAACTCTAGTGCAGAGTAAATGGAGACCTAAGAACCGAAGATACCCCATTACCTCATTCTTGAAGCCCAACTTGTCTAGAGCTTCTTTAGAAACGTAGTGGAAAGGTAATACCCACCTAGTGATGAGAAATTGGTAGTCTGCATCCTCCTCCGGGGTGACTTAGAACTGGGTGGAGGGCACAAAAGTTGCCGCCTCAAAAGGTACCGTGGAAGATGAAGCTCCACCATGGCATCTTCCCGAACCCCTCTTGATTGGTGCCATTGTTTCTGTAGTAGTGCACCGTGTGTAGATCTTGATCATGGCATGCACTTAGAACATATTACTTTTGCCCTGAACCTAGAACGCACGACGTGTATAATGGATGCACGACGTGCACCTGTAGATTTTCTATAGATTGAAATCGGCACCGCGAGTGGAGAAGAAGGTGGGGGAAAAAGGGAACCCGGTGACAGGACTTGGGCCACACTGATGTTGGGAACTGCTGTCGTTGTGGATGGGTGGTTGGTGTCGAACTAGGTGGCACGTGCTAGGCACTGAGCATGTTGCTACTGCGGTGCTTTTGGCAGAGTCATCAATGGTAGAGTCGTCGTTGAAACTGCTGCCACTGCGAACTTGGTGGCGGTGCGGCATGAGGACGCTGCTCGTGGCTGAGCAGCATCGCATATGGTGGCTACTTGGTCAGTGGCGCTATGCACAACTGGAAGCTCGAGCAGCTTTGACGGTGATGGTGGAGGTCGGTGGAGGTTTGGCAGCACACAGTGTGAGCGGGTGGTGTATGACTGGAAGAAAGAGTAACCGTCATGCGTGAGTGCACGGTTGAGTTGGGGAAGAAGGAGGCAGCGCACGACTGCTAGGTTTTTTTCTTTCTCTTACATGACCTGTGGAGTGAGACGTTAGGTTGTGCACTCCACTTTTTGACCAATCTTTATGAAAAAAGACATAGCGTGCATGTGATACACACGACATGTTCATCTTCAATTTCCTCTTTTCAAATTGCCTATTAGACTTAGATGCACGACGTGTATCAGGTGCACAAGGTGTTCTACTTTGAATTCACTTTGTAGACATGACTTTGCACCCAGACGCACAGCGTGCACAAATTTGTGCACGTCGTGTGAGTTTACAGAAACTCTTGCTGCTCAGTGAAAGATAGATGCATGACGTGCATCAAATAAATGCACACTGTGTATGATTCTAGTAACTTATTGCACATTGCAGTTCTCAGGTGCATGGTGTGCGTCAGTGCATGCACGCTGTGTGACTTTCGAGAAAGTGTCTGTGTTCTGCAGCTCTTCTAGGTGCATGGTGTGCATCGAGTAAATGCACGTCGTGTTAGTTTCTAGAAACATATTTGTGAATGGAACACATCGTGTTGGCAAAAAACACGTCGTGTACCTGGAGATGTATCCTGATTACAATATGTATTCTGCTGAGGTGCACGTTGTGTCAAATGAAGACACACCGTGCATTTTGGAATTTCTGTAGAAAATAGCAGTCATTCAGCACAAAATAAAGATTGATATGGCGACAATCAAGTCTAAATTATTACATTCATCCATGACAGGATTATTGACGAAATTAAAGAGTGTTTTTGACTCAAAGAACTTTAAAAGAAATCTATCCTAATGTGGGGTCAACTCCCACAAGGTCCTCCACTTAGAGTCTAGAGTAATACTCTTCAATTCCTTCAAGCATCTTGGTGGAATAAGAGGCTCCCTTGTCCACTTCATCTCCACAAGAATAAAGCTTGCAACATTGTCCATTCACTTTGAAGTTGTCATCTTTGCCTTGGAGTTCTATATCTCCATATGGGAAAATCTTTAGCACAAGAAACGGGCCGGGCCACTTTGATTTCAGCTTCCCTAGAAATAGCTTTAATCTAGAGTCGAGCAACAAGACTTCATCTCATTCTTGGAATTTCTTCCTGTGAATTCTTTTGTCATGCCAAGCTTTTGTCCTTTCTTTGTACTTCCATGCATTCTCATAAGCATCAAGGCAAAGTTCCTCAAGTTCCTGCAGTTGCAAAAGGCGCTTCTCCCCGACCTTCTTCATATCAAAGTTCAAGAATTTAATGGCCCACAAAGCACTGTGCTCCAACTCTAGCGAAAGGTGATAGGATTTGCCATAGATCTGCTTGAACGGAGTAGTCCCTATGATAGTCTTGTAGGCTGTATGGTACGCCCATGATGCATCATCAATCTTTAAAGCCCAATCTTTTCTTGAACTAGAAACAATATTTTCAAGGATGCTTTTCAGCTACCAGTTTGAGACCTCTACCTACCCGGAAGTTTGAGGATGATATGGCGTAGAGATCTTATGAGTTACACCATACTTAGAGAGAAGGTTGTTGAATTGTTTTTCAGAAAAATGAGTGCCTCCATATGAAATTATGGCTTGAGGAACTCCAAACCGAGGAAAGATGATCTTTTGAAAAAGCTTTACTATTGATTTGGCATCCGACGCTTGGGTTGGAATGACTTCAACCCATTTGGACACATATTCACAAGCAACAAGAATGTATTGGTACCCGTAAGAGGATGGGAATGGTCCCATGTAATCCACTCCCCATACATCAAACACCTCAACCACTAAGATAGAGTTGAGGGGCATGTCGTCACAGTGGGATATACCTCCTATTCTTTGACATCTATCACATGATTTTACAAATAGATTGACATCTTTGAATAATGTGGGCCAATAGAAACCAACTTGTAGTATCTTGTCAACAATCTTTTCTCCTATGAAGTGTCCTCCATAAGGAGAGGCATGGCATTCAGCAATAATGTTTGGGATTTCCTCTTCAACAACACACCGGCAGATCAGCCCATCACTGTCATGCTTGAATAACAATGGATAATCCCAATAATAGAATTTCACATTATGAAAGAATTTCTTCTTTTGTTGATACGCCAAATTAGGTGGGAGTTGTCTGGTAGCAAGAAAGTTGGCAATTTCCACAAACCATGGTGCTTGAGTAGATGACAACACATAGAGCTTTTCAATGGGCAAATGATCTTCAATGGGCAATGGATCTCCAGCCTCTGTGGTTTATCTAGAAAGATAATCAACAACATTGTTTTTTGTACCTTTCTTATCCCGAATCTCAAGATCAAATTCTTGTAGAAGCAAAATCCAACAAATAAGACGTGGTTTGGCATCTTTCTTGTTCAAAAATACTTTATGGAAGCATGATCAGTATATACAATCACCTTTGATCCCACCAAATATTGTTGGAACTTGTCAAAAGCATATACAATGGCTAGAATTTCCTTCTCCGTGGTTGTATAGTTGATCTGTGCTTCATCAAGGGTTTTTCTTGCATAATAAATGGCATGGAGTTTCTTGTCCTTCCATTGTCCTAGAACAACTCCCACTGCATAATCACTTGCATCACACATTAACTCAAAAGGAGAATCCCAATCCAGAGGTTGAATAATTGGGGCTAAAATGAGGGCCTCCTTGAGCTTAGAAAAGGATGTGTGGAAATCATCATCAAATACGAACTCGGCATCTTTTTCAAGTAGGGAATACAACGGCTTCACAATCTTAGAGAAATCTTTAATGAATCTTCTATAAAAACCTACATGGACAAGAAAGTTGCGGATGTCTTTGACTGAAGATGGGGTAGACATCTTCTTATGATTTCAACCTTTGCCCTGTCCACTTCAATACCATTGTTAGAAACATGTCCTAGTACTACACCAGATTGCACCATGAAAAGGCACTTCTCCCAGTTTAGCACTAGGTTAACCTTTTTACAGTGGGCTAAGACTAAAGATAGGTTCAATAAATATTCATCAAAGGAATCACCATATATACTAAAATCATCCATGAAAATCTCCATTATATTTTCAATAAAATCAGAGAATATGGCCATCATAAAACCGCTGGAATGTTGAGGGAGAGTTGCAAAGACCGAACGACATACGAAGATAGGCATATGTTCCATAAGTACAAGTGAATGTGGTTTTCTCTTGGTTGGGTGGATAAATAGGAAAAATCTGGAATACCCGTCCAAGTAAGAAAAGTAAGAATGCTTAGCGAGGCATTCAAGCGTCAAATCAATGAAAGGCAACGGAAAATGATCCTTGCGGGTTGCCTTATTCAAGTGCTGGTAGTCAATACACATACACCAGCCAGTGACCATGCGTGTTTGTGTTAACTCATCATTGTCTCCTTTAATGATAGTTGCACCCCCTTTCTTAGGAACCATGTGAATGTCACTAACCCAGGGGCTGTCACAATGGGATAAATGATTCTAGCATCAATTAATTTGAATATTTCTTTCTTTATCACTTCAAGCATATTTTGATTTAGGCGCCTAGGTGGTTTAATTGTTGGTTTGGCATCATCTTCCATATTTATTCTACGCATACACATTGAAGGATGAATGCCTTTTAAATCATCTATGGAATAACCAATGATGCCTTTATACAAATGCAGTTCGGAAAGTAATTTATTTTCTTGGTCATTGGTTAATTCATCATTTATTATAACATGGGATGTAGAATTTGGGTCAAGAAATGCATACCTCAGCCCGGGTGGAAGGGCTTTTAGTTCTACCTTTTTGATTGTTGTACCTTCATCAACTTTGTCATCAACAAGAGGAGCATCTTCATTAATATCTTGTTCTTTAGAAATAAGAAGTGCTCCAGAAATTTCAGATTTTTTGAATTCAGCCACATCATCATCACAAAGATTAATCATCAAATCAGCAATATCATCATTATCCTCCTCAATTGGATCAATATTATCTAACAAACATATTTCTTCAACACGTGCGAGTGCTTTCATGGGATCATAAATAGAGAATTCCATTGCTTCTTCACCAACACATAGAGTGAGCTTTCCTTCTCGAACATCAACAAGACATCCGAAAGTCCTCAAGAATGGTCTTCCAAAAAGAACAAGATTGGAAGGGATCTGCACCATATCAAGAATGACAAAATCACATGGTACATAGAACTTTCCGATCTGTACTAGTACATCCTCCACTATACCTTTTGGGTATTTAATAGAATGATCGACTAACTCAATATCCATCTTTGTTGGCTTCAAATATCTAAGATCCAGTTCTTGCCATAAGGTAGATGGAATGAGACTATTACTAGAACCAAGGTCTACTAGACCTTTGTCAAAAGTGGTATTGTTGATCTTACATGGCAGTGTAAAAGCTCCCAAATCATCAAGCTTTTGTGGAAGGCAGTTTTGAATAATAGAACTCACTCTCTCCAAAAGCATTATTGTTTCAACTTGATCAACCTTTCCTCTTTTAGTTAATACATCCTTTAGGAACTTAGCATAAGAAGGCATCTCGACAATAACTTCAGCAAAAGGAAGATTGACATGTAGTTTATTGAGAATGTCCATAAATTTCCTAAACTTGAGATCCTCCTTCTTGTTGGCTAGCCTTTGAGGAAAAGGTGCAGTAGCCTTGAAAGAAGGTGGTGTTTCAGCCATACATTTCTCCTTGATGCAATTAGGAGTGTTGGATTCCTCTCCATCAGCTACCCCCATGTTCTTATCCTTGGGTGGAGAAGGTCTCTCAATTTCAGCTCCACTTCTTAGAGTAATTGCATTAGCTTATTGCCTTGGGTTCACTTGCAGTTGGCTGGGAAGAGAACCAGACTACGGATTCCTTTGTTGTGCTAGAGCTTGCTGTGCTATTTGGTTCTCTGACATCTTGGTATGAGTGGAAATACCATTCACTTTTGCAGAAAGTTGAGTAATAGAATCTTTCAACAGCTTGTCATTTCCCTGAAGTTCTTCATTCTGCTGCATTTGTGTAGACATAAATTTTTCCATCATGGCTTCTAGAGAATAACTTTGGGGTGGCTGTGGTTGTTGGTAACCCCTATCATTAAAACCCGGTGGATTCCCTTGTCAGTTGAAATGTTGTTGTTGTTGCGGCTTCTGCTATCCTTGTTGGAAGTTCTGAGCGTTGCTTGTGTTTTGGTAGGAGAAATTAGGATGATCTCTTCATCCCAGATTGTATGTGTTGGAATAGGGATTGTATTGCTTGTTCCCTTGCATTCCAACGACATTGACCTGTTCAAAACTCCCTTCATTTGTATTAGGAGAAAAGCATGAAGAAGAAGTATGCCATGCATTGCCACAAGCTTCACATATAACTTCAACTGATTGGATTTGCAAAGTGGTCATCTTCTCAAACTTCTATGTAAGGACATCGAGTTTGGCAGCAATAAGATCAACGACATCAACAATGTGTTTCCCTCCTTGCTTCCCAGTCAAACAACTAGCTGTAGAGGCTAATTTTACTCCCCTATCTGCTCCCCGTTGGCAGTGATTAAGCGATATGTCTTCAATAATGTCATAAGCATCCCGATAAGACTTAGTCATCAATGCGCCATTGGTTGCAACATCTAGTGTCAACCGAGTGTGGTAAAATAGTCCATTATAGAAAGTTTGAAGTAGCAGCTAGTTGGTCAAACTATGGTGTGGGCAAAGGTGTTGAAGATCCTTAAACCATTCCCATGTGTCATATAGAGTTTCTCCTTCATTTTGATAGAAATTGGTGAGCTAATTTCTTAATTGGGATGTCTTGCTAGGTGGGAAATACTTTGCAAGAAAAGCATTTAAGAGTTGGTCCCAGCTTTTGATTGACTTCTTTGGAAGAGACAAAATCCACACCTTGGCTCTATCTCTTAGGGTGAAAGGGAATAGCATAAGTCTTACTCCTTCGACAGATACCCCGTTTATTCAGAAAGTATTCAGATATTCCAAGAACTCAACAACATGAAGACTTGGATCTTCATTAGATGTACCTCCAAAATGATTCTGTTGTATCATCTGCATCGTAGAAGGAGCAATAGAGAAATTGTTCGCTTCTACTACAGGTAGGTCATTGGCCCCACAAATGTTTGTGGCGACCGGCATTGCAAAATCCTTCAAAGGACGATAATCCTCCATGGTTGGATCACTTGGTGTAGCTTCTTCAAAGGCTGAAGAAGATGGTGTTGGTGATGATGGTGGAGTACCTCCTATCAGTGGTGGTTCTACTCTCCTTGATCTTCTTAAGCTTGAAAGAGTACGCTCGATTTCAAGGTCTAACAACGCAGATGTTTGAAGACCCCTTTGTGAGCGATGCATACAACCTGAAAAACAACAAGAGTAATTAAGAACACAACTAAAAGTACAAGGAAATTTGAAAATGGAAATGGTGATATAGTCTCGAATACTAATTAACACTTATTACTCCAATTAAATTACCGTAGCTCCCCAACAACGACTCCAAAAACTTGTTGGCTATTTAGGCTAACGAGTTTCAATCCTAACAAGGAAAGTTTACCCAACTTAACCAATCTCAATAAGTATACAAAGGTAGTGTATTTGAGGTCGAATACAAGGAGCTTAAGTAATTAACTGTGCACAACAACACTAAAGTTCAACAATCTAGATCGGTTTTTAAAAGGATGGTAATTGATTAAACTTGTTGTAGAAATTTAGACTTAAACAAACAACGAAAAGATTTACTAAAAGAGGTTTAGATTCAGAGATCAAGTATATTGGACATTAGAATTTCACTCACATACCATAGCACATCATAGGAACATGGAAATTTAAAAATACATGAGCACTTATTTTAAAGGAAAGGTTGTGTTGCACTTCACCTCCTAGTGCAAGTGCAACGATCTCAACTCAAAGTCACATTATCATGCATAAATTTTGTTTTTGATCACAACCTATTCCTCAACTCATTTATCTCCACTCTCGTGGTAGAAAAAGTGTTTCCAAGAAGAGCACCTCCATACATTCCTACCTATCTTCTCAGATCAAGCAAGAAAGCATAATACATGCACATAAAGTGGCCATCAATACATGCAAGAAAAGATAGAACTGGTACTTCCGTGGTAGAAAAACAAGCAACAAATTATTTAGTATGAAATGAACTTGTTCCATACATGCTATGACATGGGATCTACTCTCCCATGCCCAAGAAAAGGGAATTACTCATCCATAATCATGCTTTGCAGATTTTCTATAGAAAATTCATGTTTTAACATGATCTAGAGGAGGAAAAACAAAGAGATCCAAAGATGACACCACAAGAAGGAGGAATTCTGGCTTGGGGATGAAATTCTCCTCATTTAGCTGCTCTAAAAGGAACTAGATCCTCTCACAAGAAGCTGCACAAAGTTGGGGAAGCTTGGTTGCACATTGGAGAAGACAATGAAGAAGAAGAGATGAAGAGAATGGGCTCCTTTGGCAAGAAACCACCTCCTTTCTCCTCAAAATCACCCTCTCCTTCTCTAGACTTGATCTGGAATGAGAGAACTTTGAATTATGACCACCGATAACCACCCATTAAGTTCCCTCTTCATTTTAAACAAAAACTCATATTTTTTAAAATGGTGAAACTACTAGAGACACGTCGTGCGTCCAAAGTGCACGCCGTGCAAAAGCTTCGATAGTTGCTCCAGAATGTACTGCGCACGACATGCGCAAAAGTAATGCACGCCGTGTGACTTTCTAGTAGATTTTGATTTGCTTGACACTCTAGGTGCATGCCGTGCAATTACGTGCACGTCATGCATTTTGTTTTCTGTACTTTTCTTAAAACTCACACACCATGCTAAAGCTTCAAAAATGCTGTGTCTTTTGCTGTCTGGGTGAATTGAAACTCTTCTGAAATATTGCACATCGTGCATTATGTTGTTTTAGCAGAATTAAACTCTGCAATTCAATCTTTCTTGGAACATATCTGCAATGCAAGTTATGCGATAAGTAAAGTAATGAAAAGATGGAAAAAGTAATATGAAAAGAGGCTAAGTGATATCAAAATGAATCAAATTTGTGTGTGATAACATGTGAAAAGATGATGTGGAAAACACACAACATTAGGTCTCAACCCTAATTTCCATACACATGGCTCATATAATTTAGAAACCCTAATCACCATCACCATCATTATACTAGGATCTCTTGTTATTCATTAATCAATATATAAAATAAGTATTTAATGTATTCCATAATAAATTCATCAAAACTGAGGTTTAGGGTATATAGATTCTAAATCTTATCATATCATGATTTATAAGTGTTAGAAACCATGATTAATCATTAGGTGTAATCCTAACTCATAGATCAATCAGGTCATAGACTTATCTTTAGATTAGACTATTTTTCATTAATTGGATAAGACATCAACATTCTTTCATGAAATTTTGAGATTTTATGTAATAATCTTAAACACATGTATTACATAAACTATTTTAACAACGATCAAAACTAGGAAATAATCATATTGTATCTGAATTCTAAACATTTTTATGATAAAAATGATATATACTTTCGATATATTTTGCCTACCAATAATTTTCTATAATATTTCAAATTTAATCAAAACTTACCAATGGCTGATCGAAAGTAGGTATTCATGATTTTATCCCTTCCTATTGTGGGATCCGACCTAAAACAATGGGACTATGCCATGTCAGTGCCTTGCTTCATGCGAGCAGGTCCTTGATTTCTAAGAGAATGATTGCTACCCATATGATGTGACATAATGTGTCACTTCGATATGAGGGTAGATAGGTAATTTTATTACTGAGATTCATCCTTTGCTTCCCTACCAAAACCTACACTTGACTCAGTATGCTGTGGATTCAACCCATATGTTGAGTCTGAGTTTCTAGCTCATAATATCAGGACCAAATACACCATTGGATCTTCCATATTCCACTGCACCCAAAAGTCACAAATGGTCATCTAGGGGAGGTCAGAGGACCAATATGAGGGTCAAGATAAAGAAAGGAAATTAAAGACTAAAACTGAAGGTGATACCTTACATATCACACTTCTATAGGCTTGAGGAGTTTCATGGATGGCTTGGTGTAGTGTTCGACAACTCATCAAGGTCCAAGTCCATGGGTTGCTCAATCTCATGGTTTGGTTCATCAACAACTTCCAATGGACATTAGTGAAGGTCTTCTCAACTTTCTTATGCCTTCCTTAGGATTGAAGCACCATCATGATCATCTAGTGGAGATCTCGATCAATGGAAATGGGTGTGGGTACTCCCTCCTACTAGGTCAAGGTCTAAGTCACCAGAGTTGGAGGGTGGAGCTCACAAGGGTGGTGCATGGTGTCTTCATAGAAATTGGGAGCATAAGTGTGCCCTAAGGGTCATGGCCAACCTATTGGATGCCTTATATATGCATATGCATTAGGTAAAAGATGATAACCATCAACCCTAGCTTCTTGGTATTCTAAAGAATTAGGAATTATCATATATGGTAGAAATCATTGCCGAAATAGAGTTGGTTGACTTTGACATATCCTCCAAAACCCAACAATGGTGTTAGGTAATGATGAGAAGGGATAGGGAGGGGGAGAGAGAGTTTGAGGTTGTATGGATTGAGGAATCTCATGGCATGGTGTAGAGGCTGAGCTAGGGGGTTGAGCTCCCTAGCCTTGACTCTACCTGGATCGGGGAGTCTGTGTCAGCATGAACTCCCTATTTTAGGGTTTTCTTTTATTTTCCTTTTTCATTTGATAAAACCCCTTTTTATTGTATTAATTATCTAGGTCACATAGTATCTTTCATTCATATCAAACTCTGGGATAGTAAGTAATTAGCTATGATTTAGGCCTAGACAAATGACTTGGTTAGGATAAGTTGGTTTGATCTGTAAAACTTGGACTTAAAGCATTAACTAGATAATATCTGAATTAATTACCTAAATCACATAATAACTTGGAATTATCTTGAATTTCCCCCATTATCTAATATTATAAGTATCCATAAATCTAGATTATCATGGATATTTATTATCATCATGAGGTAGAAAATTCCCAATTTTATACCCGAAGGACCCATATGTAAACTTGTATTGGCTCAACTAGGATTATATGAGGTTTTGGGGCCCATGGCACATTCCTTGGCTTTCCAGAGGATCCATAAGATCTATTAACTTCTTAGTTACAAAAATAGGGATCAAAATATTATGGTATCTCAATTTAAGCCTCACATGGGCATATTAGCTCAACATTCCTTTATTTAGTTATGTTGAAAACTTAATCGAAGTCTGGGACCTACACTCAACAACCAAGGTCATTACATATCCTTCCTTATTCCACATTCCTTCTCATATAATATTATTGAACTAGATCTAGTATTACCAAAATTTGAGAACATTATATTCACCCTACCTTAAAAGGGAGTTCTGTCCCCAAAATTTGAATCCAATTAGATTAAGTTGAATGATGACTCATCTTATCTTCATGCATTTTGGATAGCGATCTATCTTGGATAGGTTTTAGCTAGGTTATCATCAATAAATTTCATTGATGTAAATATTACCTCTTTTATGAGCTTGGAACCCACATTAATCAAGGGTATTACCATATCCTATTTTACTGCATGATGTTATCCTATCACTTGGTGATTTCATTTTCACCTTTGTCTCAAACTTACTAATCATTATACATCCATATTCATGTAAGGGCGAGGTAAAACCTGTATAGCCTAGGCCATTTCATTAATTTCAACTTAGATTTTTGTTCCTAATCAATCAATTATATGTTTTAGATTTGGCTATCAATCTCTCACACTCATAATAAGATGAAATAAAAGTTGATTGCAATACAAATACAAAGTTCATCCTATTTCTATGTGCATAGATGGTGTACATGACCTTATAATAAAAAATGTATGTTGAGTCACCCCAAATAATATCTGCAAACCATGATTACATTTTAATTCCATGAATTTTCTTGAATTTCATGAACCCAATCAAAAAGTGCCTTTCTCATGATTCTTCTATGTATGCACAACTCCTTTTTAGATCATATTTCACTCATTATTACATATGTTATCACATTCCTTATATTTACATTTCACGTGTCATTATCCCTATCAAGTCCCTTAAAGTCTCTTGGTCAATATGTACCTTTAGAGTGATCTCCTATTGATCCCAAGGGCCACATGTACTTATGGAGTGGCTTTTCCATTGAACCGTCGAGCCTCATGACTAATGGAGGTGGTTGATGCACATCATTTGCACAAAAAATTCACTAGAGAATATGATTCTCTAGAGTTTAACCATTAAACTGACAATTAACTTCCACGTAAGCATAAAAGTTAATTGTAGTATAGAAAAGGATCGATCCCATGGAACAATGTGATTAAGAATTTTATTTGAATAAATTGCTAAGAGTAATATCTAAAATCTGATTTTGGAGAAAGGTTATAACTAAAATTGCAATACAAGATTGTAGAAGAAAAATTAGTTAAATCTAAGATCGAATAAATTATTAAGAGATATTGGGGATCTGGGGTTCACCACCATAAAGAACATATTTAATTTAATTGATTCAACTTCTTATCTTTTGTTAGTTAGGCCAGGACTAAGTAGAATGGCGACATTACGAGATGCAAATCATGTGAGGGTCAAACTTCTCACAAACCCAAGATCTTGATGTTTGTGGATCATTGTTCAACCATCCACTAAAACTCTTTAAAAGGATTTCTTCTATGGTTTTATGAATTTCAACTGATGTTGCAACTCAAGGATTTGGGATCTCATTACCAAGAGGTATAACTACCAAGATAAATGGACATGTCAATCATAGAGATCCATCTAGTATCTCATCAGGAGTCTATGGGTTCATAAAGCATTTGGATCTGTGATCTATTCACCCAATAAAGATATAATTGATCTTAACATGGAACACACACATAAATCGAAAGACAACACATCTAACCAATAGAAATATTGGAGTTAAATACAATCAAAATAAGATACATTCCATGAGGCTGTTTTCAATGCGCCAATAAGAAAGATTTTACTCGCCCATGATAGAAATGAACACAAAAGTAAGGATGGGGATAAATAGAGTCATGCTGATAGGATCTAGAAACAATAAAGCAGTCTCTATGAGGATGACAATGGCTCCTTTTTTCCCTTACTTGCTTTGTGTACCCCGTGTGAAGATATGAGATGGCCTATATGTGATGGGTTTGTGCTTGGAGCCCCTCCTTTTATAAGGGGGAAGTGGCCCTTAAACCCTAAAAAATGCATCTAGTAGTGGTTGCAAAGACCTGGTCTAACACACCACTAAATCAAATGGAGTAGGTTGATGTGTGGGGTTAGATGCAGGCTGGTCAATCAACCAGGGAACTAGAAAAATTGATGCTCAAACTCAAAGTAAGTTATTTGACTAGTTTGGTGTGAATTGACTAGTTTGACGACTATACAAGTCCCTCTCTTTTCATGTTGAGTCGATCGACTGGGAGGCTAGTCGACCATTGATGATTCTAGGAGGTTAATATCTTGCATGTGAGTTGGTCGGCTAGGTATTCCAGTTGACTAACTAGAATGTCTAGGAGACTGAGATGTGCTATTGGAGCCTCTAATTCTTGAGTTTTTGGGTTTTGGATTGATTGGGTCATTTTCCTACAATAACCAATCAAAACTAATAAAAAATCTAATTCAAGAGAGAAAATATACACTAAGACAATTAATTCTAAAACTAGGGAATAATCAACAAATTATCCTATGGAATTATCTGAAGAATGTAATAAAGATGAGTAAATATGTATTCATCAAATACCACAAACTTGAATGTTGCTCTTCCTCGAGCCACATTGAATCACAAATAGTTTCAAAAAATACTAACATCCTTTCCTCGTCTATTGTTAGAACCAATTGAATCCTCACCATCTTTCATGGCCAAGTGACCCTAATTTCTGAGAATCAGAGACCATTTTTACATTCCCTACTCGAACTTTTTGCAAACTATTTCCATTTCAAGACCTTCAGATAAACAAATGTGATATCCCTTCTGCTTATTGGTACTCCAACATATTCTTACAAGTTCTACACAAGAACATGTTTATTGACTGAGTGGGTTGGGGTTATCTAAATTCCCTTAGCTAGAAAAGCACAATGAAAGGAGGTATTGAAGAAGGTGATCTCTCCTCTATTCAACTCACAATATTTTTATTTTTGTGTTGTAATAACATTGATTGCATTTTTTCATTGTGTGCACATTGTCATCTTTTCTTTATTGGTGGTATGTCCCTATTACAAATGAGGGGTATGGAAGAAGTGGTAGAGAGGGAAAAGGGTGTGCCACCCCAAACATGGAGTTTGGCACTATTTTTGGGTTTTTGTCATTTTTGGAGAATGGAGAGGTAAGAAAATGATGGAAGAAATGTAGAAGCGGATAGACACTACTACAGAAATAGCATTCAGTGTCACTTTTCTGGGCGTCGGTTATAAAGGAAAACCGACGCCTAACATTTAAGGCGTCGGTTGTTTAAGCAACCCGACGTCTATATTCGAAGACCAGCCAGACACGGGTACCGCTTTGTATTAAGCGTCGGTTGTTTATAACAAACCGACGCATAAAGTCACCCGCGAAATCCATATTTCGATCAAAAAAAATAGTGTCATTTTCAGCGTCGGTTATATACGTAGCAACCGACGCCTATGTGCGATGAAAATTTGCACAAAAAGTGTCACTGTCAGCGTCGGTTATCCTTGTATAACCGACGCTGATAACCAACGCTGACAGTGGTTCCCGCCAAATAATTTCATGAAAATATCGTCCAATTGGACGTCGGTTTTTTCTAACAACCGACGCTAAAGATGTTTAGGCGTCATTTGTTGTAAACAACCGACGCTATTTGAGAACTTATAACCCGCGATCGCCCGACTCTTCCCCTTTCTTCTGTTTCATTGCTACCCTATTTCCCTGTTGCGGCGATTTCTCCGGCGATTTTGTGCTGCTGCTGCTAGTTTTCTCCGGCGCTTCTCTCCGGCACTCCATCTCCGGCGTCCCTTCTCCGACGCCCTTCTTCTCCGACGCGTTTCTTCTCCGCCGCCGCCTGCTGCTCTAACCGCCTGCGCCGCCGCCCTGCTGCTCCAGCCACCTGCTGCCCGCCCTGCTGCTCCATCCGCTGCGCCGCCGCCACGCCTGAGAACCGGCGCCGCCGCCACGCCTGGGCCCTCCTGCTTGCCCACCTGCCTGCCCTAGCTCCTTCCTTTCTTCCTGCTGACGCCCGGCGTCCTGTTTCTACTGAGGTTAGTTTTACTGATTTCCTTGCTGCTTTCAGTGATTAATGATTGATACTACTGGTTAGTATTTCTTTAGTGATTAATTTAATTCAACAATTCATAGTTTGTTATTTATAATAACTGATCTGCTTGCCGATTTTAATGATTAGAGATACTGATTAATAGTAAGTATTGATGAATACTTAGTTAATTACTGATTTGTTGATTAGATATGTATAGAAGTTCTTTATAAATATATTTTTTATATACACATACATGTAATTTTGTATAAAATTCATGATGTAGTGTGATCTTAAATCCTAGAGTTTACCCCTTTTGTTCTATGATGGTACCTATGACCCTAAATACATCCACAAGGGTCTATTGTTTCCTAAAGAAGATTTATTTCTTCCTTCTGCCCTAATTTTATATGGATCTTAATCTTATATCGCTTACTCATAAATAAGGAAATATCCTCCCTTATGACCACCTTGATGTGTATGTCCCATATAATCCACATGTTGGACCCTAATGATACAATTTTTTTATGTTGAAAATGAATGTATGTTTCAAGTGTTGAACCTAATGTTGGACAATGTGTTTGTTATAGGTGGTACACATTTATTATATATAAGAATGACATCACATGTGTTTGTTGGCCTAGAATGTGAACAATCATTGTTTTTTATATTACTTGTACATCGGTATAAATTAGAATGAACAATCACTAAATTATGTATTGTTTGTATGGAGTCCGGCTTCATTGTAGATATCTATTATTGTGTTTGTTGGCCTAGAAACCCATCCAAGATTGACTCATTAGGAGTAAATCTTGGATAGTCCCCGGTTTGGGACTGTTCTTGAACACCTAATCTCACTTAGGATGTAAGTGTATAATGTGTATTGAGTTTTCGAGAAAATTTTGGTAGCATTTCCCCGTTTGTTCTCTAAGTACATATGTACTTAGAGAACAGCGGGGAAATGCTGCCGAAATTTTCTTGAAAACCCAATACACATTATACACTTACTAGTGAGATTAGGTGTTCAAGGACGGGATAGGTGGTACACATTTATTATATATAAGAATGACATCAAATGTGTTTGTAGGCCTAGAATGTGAACAATCATTGTTTTTTATATTACTTGTACATTGATATAAATTAGAATGAACAATCACTAAATTATATACTGTTTGTATGGAGTCCGGCTTCATTGTAGATATCTATTATTGTGTTTGTTGGCCTAGAAACCCATCCAAGATTGACTCATTAGGAGTAAATCTTGGATAGTCCCCGGTTTGGGACTGTTCTTGAACACCTAATATCACTTAGGATGTAAGTGTATAATGTGTATTGAGTTTTCGAGAAAATTTTGGTAGCATTTCCCTGTTTGTTCTCTAAGTACATATGTACTTAGAGAACAGCGGGGAAATGCTGCCGAAATTTTCTTGAAAACCCAATACACATTATACACTTACTAGTGAGATTAGGTGTTCAAGGATGGGATAGGTGGTACATATTTATTATATATAAGAATGACATCAAATGTGTTTGTAGGCCTAGAATGTGAACAATCATTGTTTTTTATATTACTTGTACATTGGTATAAATTAGAATGAACAATCACTAAATTATATACTGTTTGTATGGAGTCCGGCTTCATTGTAGATATCTATTTTTGTGTTTGTTGGCCTAGAAACCCGTCCAAGATTGACTCATTAGGAGTAAATCTTGGATAGTCCCCGGTTTGGGACTGTTCTTGAACACCTAATCTCACTTAGGATGTAAGTGTATAATGTGGATTGAGTTTTCGAGAAAATTTTGGTAGCATTTCCCCATTTGTTCTCTAAGTACATATGTACTTAGAGAACAGCGGGGAAATGCTGCCGAAATTTTCTTGAAAACCCAATACACATTATACACTTACTAGTGAGATTAGGTGTTCAAGGATGGGATAGGTGGTACACATTTATTATATATAAGAATGACATCAAATGTGTTTGTAGGCCTAGAATGTGAACAATCATTGTTTTTTATATTACTTGTACATTGGTATAAATTAGAATGAACAATCACTAAATTATATACTGTTTGTATGGAGTCCGACTTCATTGTAGATATCTATTATTATGTTTGTTGGCCTAGAAACCCGTCCAAGATTGACTCATTAGGAGTAAATCTTGGATAGTCCCCGGTTTGGGACTGTTCTTGAACACCTAATCTCACTTAGGATGTAAGTGTATAATGTGTATTGAGTTTTCGAGAAAATTTTGGTAGCATTTCCCCATTTGTTCTCTAAGTACATATGTACTTAGAGAACAGCGGGGAAATGCTGCCGAATTTTTCTTGAAAACCCAATACACATTATACACTTACTAGTGAGATTAGGTGTTCAAGGATGGGATAGGTGGTACACATTTATTATATATAAGAATGACATCAAATGTGTTTGTTGGCCTAGAATGTGAACAATCATTGTATTTTATATTACTTGTACATTAGTATAAATTAGAATGAACAATCACTTGTTTTCCTAATATATACTTGTTTTCTCTGATCATAGAATGTGTATTGAGTTCTTTGACAGTCAGGCATTGTATCGATGTAATGCACGTTGAGAAAAATGTCTGTGATAGCATCATTGGTACTCTATTAAATATACCAGGTAAGACTAAAGATGGGATAAAATCCAGACTGGACCTACGTGAAATGGGAATAAGGTCAGAATTAACAGAATTACGTGAAATGGGTAATAAAAGAACATACTTACCTCCCGCTTGTTACACGTTGTCTAGAAAGGAGAAGAAAACTTTTTGTGAATGCTTGGTAAATGTTAAGCTGCCACATGGTTACTCATCCAACATCCGTAGATTGGTATCAATGAAAGATCTGAAGTTGATAGGTCTTAAATCTCATGATTGTCACACTCTAATGCAACAAATATTGCCCGTGGCAATTCGATCTATATTGCCGAAGCATGTAAGATTTGCAATTACCAGACTTTGTTTCTTTTTCAACAGTCTATGCAGCAAAGTTATTGACCCTGATACTCTCGATAATTTGCAAAGAGAAGTGGTTGTTACCCTATGTCAGCTTGAGATGTATTTCCCTCCTTCGTTCTTTGATATCATGGTACATCTTGTTGTCCACTTGACTAGGGAAGTGAAAATGTTGGGACCAGTTTTCTTGCATTGGATGTATCCCTTTGAACGATACATGAGCGTTTTTAAAGGTGATGTTCGAAACCGTTATCGGCCTGAAGGGAGTATTATTGAAGGTTATGTGGCGAGAGAGGTTATGGATTTTTGCAATGACTTTTTCAGTGGTAATGACACTCCTGATAATGACAAGAATATTGAGGAGGGCAAAGGAATTTTGGGATCACGGGTGAAAGCAATCAGCCGTGAGCAGTTGGAACAAGCTCACTTGTATATTTTACACAATATGGACGAAGTGAGTGTTTATATCGAGGAACATACCAATTTCATAAAGAGACAACATCCTCGAGCAAGTTCAATGTGACTTGCTAGAGAGCATAATAAGACTTTTACTAAGTGGTTTGAAGATAAAGTCTTACATCAACTATCTCAAACACCAAATGATATTACAGAAACTATCAAATGCCTCGCCTTTAAACCAAAACCGAATGTTATGTCTTATGAAGGGTTTGACATTAATGGATTCACATATTACACAAAGTGCCAAGATGATAAGAGTGTCGTCCAAAATAGTGGGGTCACTCTTCAAGCGTCGACTATGTACTTTGCAAGTGCAAAGGATAAGAGTCCACGTGAAGCTAAAATGTCATATTACGGTGTCATTGAGGACATTTGGGAGTTTGACTACATAGATTTCAAAATTCCACTCTTTAAATGTAATTGGGTTGATAACACCAAAGGAGTTATAGTGGATGAATTGGGTTTCACTTTGGTGAACTTTGAAAAGATTGGCGAGAAGGGTGAACCATTCATATTGGCATCACACCCATGCCTACTCAGGAGTCTGCCACACCCATGCCTCGCCATGATATCTGGATAGCTGGCAGGCAAAACAAGAAGGGTGAAATAAAGAAGCCTGTAACTGCTGAGGCGGCTGCAAAAATGGTAAAATAACACTCTTAGAGAAATCGTTTGAATATTGATTATTTGTGGTGTTAACTTACCAATTTCTATTTATGGTGATTAGAGGGAGTTGCACGAGCAGAGGAAAAAAGGCACGTTCATCCCTCAGGGCACAAGGGATGAATTGACAGTTACTCTGGGTAACCCAGAGCATCCTGGACGTGTTAGAGGTGTCGGCGCTGGTGTTGGCATCAAAGCATTCTTTGGGCCATCCCAGCGCAAACCCAGAGCGGGACTTTCTCAAGAAGAGGTAACCTATTCTTTTTTTAGAATGTTACTGCAAAAGGAAATTCATTAATAAGAAGCTAATGTTTCTTTTATCCATGTATAGGAGAATAAGAGAGTTGAGGATTTAGTTGCTAAGAAGGTCAATGATGTAGTTGCTGAGAAGGTCAAGGAAGAATTGCTGCGGTGGCAGGCATCTCAGGCTTCCAATACGCCTATGGCGACCCACTCTTCTCCTGATGCACAGACTGTGAGTAATCCTGGAGACCCATCGCCTAGAACGTCTGCTGTAAGTATTGTTTATGACATTGTAGTTAGTCTTTTCAAGTTGTTATGTTTTCAAGATGATATATATATATATGTATAATATTCTTTACGTAAATTTGTAGGCATTGAAGCCATGCCGCTTAAGAATGCAAGACTACGTTGTTGCAGAGGCGCAGGCTTACCTGTCCCTTCCTGGGGCAATGTTTCACGGGACTCCAATGCCACAGGGCTACGTTCGTGTGAGCCCGATACGTGTGTTACCTGATTGGAGAGAAGCTACATTGCCATATCCCCACCCGGATATTGATAGACTTGCTGATGCAGAAGGCGGGGTGATATTGTGGCCCAAAGCAGATGTCGTCTACACGACTGAAATTGTAAGATAAATTTACATTGATTTAGACTGTTAATGTGTATATATAATGTCAACTGATCTGAAATTATATGTACAGGTTAAAAAGAAGACACCAGGAGCACCTAGGCCTCCACTTCTACTTCCCGCATTACCCGATTGGGTTCCAACTGACCTAACATACCCGTTAGGTCCTGCTTGTAGGGGAATGGCATGTTGGCTACGGGCAGATAATGTACATTGCCCTATAATTATTTCTTTAGATGCAGATTATGCAAGTCAATCATACGATAGCTCTTTATTTATACAAGATATTATTGAGCTGTTTATGTATGATTGGCTGAATACATCAATGATAGAGACATGGATAAGGTGAGATCTTGTTTATACATCCATATACCTTGTGTAAGATCCGGTGATCTGGTTTCTTATATATTATTGCATACGCCTATATGTTTTGCAGCTACTTAGTCGAAGATCATTGCAAACAATTTGCATTTGATCATTTGGGATTTTTGATTCTATCATTGATTAGTTTGGTAGCTAAAGACCCTGATAATGTTCAACAATACTGTATGGATGCTTTTACAATTTTTGGTCAGCAAAAGAAGACGATAATAATAGCTCCATTCAATGTCAAGTAAGTTTACTTTATTTATAATTTGGACTTAAGAAAATTCCATTTTTATTTTGCATTTTGAGTTATTAATTGTTAACTTCTTACCTGTAGCGGTAGACATTGGGAGTTACTAGTTATTGTCCCCGGGACATTCACTGTTTATTATCTAGATCCTGCGGGGAGTACATTGAACCCTAAAATTGGACACGTAATGAGAATGCCATTATTCTGGTGAGAAATATTTCATTTTTATATCCGTTAACATCTTTTATTACATTACTATTTACTTATGAAATTTATTGTGTTATATTAACATGTAGGGGTTTAGATGCATTCAAAAAGGCTGGAGGAACAATCCCAAGGAAAAAGAACCAGCCAATAAATTGGCAGAACGTACAAGTAAGTTCCCGACTTGAATATATATATTATTGATGTGAATTGTGCTTAGTTGTATTATTTTGTATGTTTCAATTTATAGTGTGCTACACAAGACAATGGTTGGGCATGCGCATACTATGTGATGCGATTTATGCAGATGATTATCAAATATGCCGCATTGGACATCGATACCATACATGAGGTATTATATATAGTCTCATTAGTTAGTATGCAATATATCAATCTTATCTTATTTTTATATTATTACTTATATATATACATCATTCTCTTTGCAGGTGTTTAAAACTGACAACACTATAGGTAAACGCTTAAAAATATACATGCTCCATATACGATGGAAGCATTAAATGAAGTAAGAGAAGAATGGGCAAAAGCCATACAAGCAGTGGCAACTGTAAGATATAATTGGGATGTTGATAGCGATAATGAATGATACTTTGTAAATGAATATTTCTGAATGTTAATACATGTATTTGAATGTTTCTATATGTGTGAATGTGAGAATTGAATTGATGTCTGAATGTATGTACATGTATGTACTTGTGTGAAATTTTCTTTGTGACTTTTGCAGGTTTGCGGCCTGTTTGTAGGCTGATATCAATGGATGTCGTAAACCTGCAGTTCAGAAAACTGAACTGCAGGTTCTCATCCTGCTGACCAGCCACAGCAGGCCTGCAAACTGATATGAAAAAAAATATATAAATAGGCGTCAGTTATTTAATGAAAACCGTCAGCAAAGACATACATCGTCGGTTATTTATTGATAACCGACGCCTGATGTGGCCAAAGCAGTCCTGGAAATGGCGTCGGATATTCGTATCGAACCGACGCTTATTTAAACAACAAAGCGTCGATCGTTTGGTATATAACCGACGCCAAAAGGGTTCGCGCCACAGAAAACGGCATCATCTAGGACACTTTATGCGTCGGTTATCAACTAAAAGACCGACGCTACATTGAATATAGGCGTCGGTTTTTTAGTAAATCACCGACGCAGAAAGTGCCCTAGATGACGCCGTTTTCTGTGGCACGAACCATTTTGGCGTCGGTTGTCTACTAAAAGACCGACGCCTATAGGTTAAATAGGCGTCGGTTAAAAAACCGACGCCGAAATGTTCGACCTTTAGCGGCGCCCACATAGGCGTCGGTCGGAAACCGACGCCAAATGGGGTTAAAAGACCGACGCCAAATGGGGTTTCTGTAGTAGTGAGACTTTTGCAACTTGCATCTTGAATTAAGCGCATTAGGATCATAACATCAATTTAATTCTCTTTGTAGCATGTAGTAATAAAGAAATTTCACAATCCATTACACAATTTAAGTAGGGTCACATTACATTTGATTCCTCTCTATCCACTATGGCCTACCATCTTTTCCAAGGAGTACTTCTACTTAAGGCCATAGATGCTAGGATGGGTTCTACAAATGACAATTTATGAGTTTGTTAGTAGGGGTTTTACTTAATTTAGGGGGTTCATCGATTAAACATATATAGCTAGCTGAATAGATAAAGGCTAACTTATATACTAAAAGAAAAACTTAACTTTTTTAAAGATAAGCCAACATGCAACTAAATAACTAAAATAAGGGAAGATACAGTGGGTGGATTAGGTACATACCACCCACCTCCACCTGAATATAGAAATTTTATCATCCTGGAAAAAATCATAAATGCAGAATGGAGGGTCAAAAAACACTAGGTTGCCTCCCAGTAAGAACCCTATTTAATGTTGAAGGCCCAACGCCTGCATTATCCACAATGGAGGAGCGACACCTAGAGCTTATACATGTATACTGTATGGACTTGATGGTTTCTCTTTCAACCACTCTTTTATCCTTTCTTGGATTCTTTGTTCCTATAATCTACTAAAAACAATGTGATATATTTCAAAATACCAACGAAAATAGTTGGGGTTGTACCTGGTTGATTCTCATTGCTTGATGTATGATGATGAATAGTCATGAGGAATCTAATATGAAATAACATGATAATTATAAGGCAATGTAGGAGTGAGGTTCATTAGATGCATGGTTATCTCATTATATTGGTAAATGGCATCTATGGGGGTTGAATCTAGGGTTGGTACTTGGGGGTATTCAACGCCTATGTCCCTAATTGATTCTTCTTGATTTATATATGGTATAGTAACTTATGAGGTATATGGTAGTCCTCATACATTAGAACCTAGTTAGGGGAAAGGAGAAGGTGAGTGGAATACATTCACACACCTGGGGTCTACATATATACTAGTGTTTGCATAAGGGATGACTCTTGAGCACTAGGGGTGCTCTTTGGAGAAGTGGCCTCAAGGGGATGGGGTGTCTCTTATGGAATGGAGTAGACATGTACACCCTCAATCTTCCTTACATTGTGATCATATTCTTAGGATATCCTCCCCTCAAGAATTATTTGGGATTTTGAGGGGAAAATTTGTTGTTGCACCAGAGTAAATTGATCAATGCAGTCTAGGAATTATGCTTATTCTTGTCTGGTGTAGTTAATGAAGCCTCCAAGTTCTTGGTAGTCAGAAGACAAGTTTCCTACTTGTAGGGTTAGAATACATGCTTTGACATCGATTAAGGCCCTATGTGTATCCAAGATTGACGTACCAAAGATACGAGGGTAGAATAATCTTCCTTGATGTTTAACACCATGACATCACAAGGGATGTAGAGTTACCCAACCTTTACAAGTATATCCTTGATGATACCAATGGGGTTATTTGTTGAGGGGTCTTTGAGCTGGATAGTCATGGAAGTGGGCTGAGCGTTGGTAAGGCCAAGTCTTGTATATAGTCTAAGTGGTACGATAGAAATACTTGCTACAAGATTAGCCAATCTTGTTTGACTGGTAGAATTTCTTATGGAATATGTAACCCAAAGGATCCTAGATCCTTGGATCTGTGAGGCAAGTTATTTTGAATGATGTCCAATATGTTCTTTCCAATTTTATCATTTCATATTCTTTAGTTATATATTTTTGATCAAGAATGAGCTTGAAGAATTTAGTCCAATGAGGCATATTTTAGCCATGGAATCAAGTAATGGGATATTAACATATAATTTTTTTAGGGTATCTTAAATTTATAAAACCTAGAATCCAATTGGGTTTGATGTAACCAACGTGGTTATGGAACAATTGACTTATAGATGGGAACGTCTGAAGTAGGTGTTGATATTTCTGGTCGAGTTATTATGTTGCTTTGGGTGATGACCGCCTCCTCTTCATCCTCCTTGATTGATATCATAGTAGAAGGGCTTCCCTTCTATGGAGGGTTAAGCCCTGATCAAGTTGACACAACTTTAAGTTGTTCTAGACATGCTTTAGATTGGGTCTAGTGGCCTTGCAATAATTCCTCTAGGAGGGTGTAGAGATGAAGTCAATTGATCCTGTTGGGAATCAATGGATTTTTTATAGGCCTGCTGAGTAGCAATCATGGCTTTCTGACTAGAAATCATGGATTGTTGATACTGTTGAATCATTTCTATAGTGGAGAACCTCTCATCATTTGAGGGAGGGGCAACAAGTTGTTGTAGTCGAGGGCTATGATTTAGATTCTGGAACTGTTGTTCCTGATTGTTCCATTAGTCACTATAGTTTTGTGGGTTATTAGACTGGAACCCTGGTGGACCAAAATTTTGGTTGTTCATTTGAGAAGGTTGATGTTATGATCCATTTTCTATAACAACTAGATTACCGTATTGGAAACAAAGATGGTTTATAGTCTGGTTCAAATTATAGTAGGACTGGTCAGGTATGTTGTGGATGAAATTGTGATTCTCCATCTGTGGTCCATATTCAGATTTCACAAGACCATTGTTTTCCATGGCATCATAAAGGAGTTGACTTTTTAGAGTGGAATAGTTATGGACTTTACAAGCCTAACATGAGAGACTATAGATTTTACCTACAAAGATGTTGCGATTGTACTCGTATTTCATAAGAATTGAAGGAGGACTCTAGGAGTTCTTGCTTGCTTCAAGGTGGGTTTTTTTTAGAAAAAACTGACTATGGATTTCAGCTCGGAGCTATCTTTAGCCTTGGCTACATCGAGTACTCCACCATGTTTTGATTTGATCTTGCTTGTGCCTCAACACTTCTTTTAACAACTTCCCATGCACAATCAAAGTTTTACAACATAAAGTTACCTCTAGATGAGGTGAAAGTTACCTCTAGATGAGGTGTCAAGGAAGGTCTTGGTGTTGTCATCAATGCCCCGGTAAAAGATTTCGATTAGTTGGACATTGGGGATGCCATGATGTGGGTAATGACAAGGAGCTCTATCAGTCCCAATATTTAGCCAAAGATTCTCCTAGAACTATAGCGAACTGCATGATTTGTCCCCAAATTTGACATGTGAGAGATGGGGGATAATATTTCTTAAGAAATTTGAACTACAAATGTTCCCATGTGGTGATATGATCTCCTTCCATAGCATTGTACTAAATCCTGGCCAAAATTAGTCAGTGAATATTTGAATAGTTGTAGTGTAACGGTGTCCTAAAAAACAATGCTCATCAGGTGATCCACTGCATGCAAATCTTAATTCGAGGGGCAGTGATGGCAGGAGGCATGACATGATGTAAGGCGGTGACAAATTTAGGGATTCAGAAGTCCTTAAGTTTCCTTTGCCACTCCACTTCTTGTTTCAGGGCCTCTTAGGATTCTATCTCAGTATCCAAGGCAACTCTTATTTCTTCCATCATGGCCTCTCTCTATGCAGTGAGGACCAGTTCCACCCATCAGTTGACTTCTCACCCATACTGTATTGATGGGTCTGGTTCTGAGAATGAAAAATACTATTTATATCATGATAAAATGCAAATGGTGTAGAGTCGATGACTTTCAAGTTGTAATGAGTGGGATAAACCACCCTCTACTAAAATATGGTGAACAAAATGCATTGGAAAACAATGAATTTTTTTTTACTATATTCAATTCCATAAAATATTGTACAAAATACATAAAAATCTCCCTTTTAGGGTTACATAATCATACACAACTAGGATCTAGATAGAAGGAAGTGTAGATCACTCCACTTTTGTCTCCAAGCAACATATCCATTAGCTAAGTCCATGCCAACACTAAGATCTTCATGCCTGATCCATCACCTTGCTCCACATCTGGGTGGTTGGGAAAGCACCCAACAAAAGGGAAGGAAAATAAAAGTATGTGTCACTAAACTATGCTAAAGGTGACAAGATAAATATAACAAGTAAATCAGGATAGGGATTCATCAAAAGATGAGACATCAAGAGTATGATGCTTTAAACAAGGAAAATTTCCAATAACAAATATAAATAAAGGATTTTGCATGTAAATTAATATGTCTACCTAAATAAGTAGGGTTGAGGCACCTACCAGACCTCTTGTGATGACCCAAAAGTTTAGGAATTTACTAACTAATATATTAGTTAAAGGTATAGCTAGTAAGAATGATCTAATGATGTACCTTGAGGTTTGATGTTGCCAAGTGATGTATGTAAAAAATCTATTTGACCAATAATGCATGATTAAATGACTTATATCCAAGGATTATATAATTAATTACAAGGTCATTGTGAAATTTATTTTACATGACCAAATAATAGATTTGATGTCCCAAACTTGGAGACTTGGAGAGAATATGGCTTAAGATATGATGAGACTATACTAAAATTATCATGATGAGAGGTTCAGGTTCCTACTAGATACTATAAGAGTTTGAAGTTATTAATATTTTGTTTTGATGCCCTGCCAAACCTTAGTCATATCTTGTTTAAGATATTATGGCATGTGACAAATCATATCACACGGCCAAGCTTGTAGTGGCATTAAGGAATACGATATGTATTTTTAATTCTGAATCGTTCTAGTATATCTGACAAAGGGACCCCATCCTCAACCTATGAAAACTACGGCGGTGAAGGAGGACCAGGCCGGTATACTTTCCCGATCGCCTAGCACAGAAATTGTGGATCAGAGTGCTATACCGGTGGAAATATTAGCCCTGCCTCACTGAGATCTACCATGTGACCCCTCACACAGACTCGGCTGTTGCTTCTTCTAAGAACCCAACCCAAGAATGCTCTCTGGATCTGGACCAACTTGGAGTGGCTACACCTGTGCAGTGTCTCATCCGTTGGGAGAAGAAGACCCACAATCATATGAAGGAGCACCGACGGCCATGAATCTGAGTTCCGTGGACTCAGCTAGATCGTGGACCCACGCGGACAGAACGCGTCACAACATTTCGGCGAGAAGGGAAGGACGAGAGCAAGAGGTGGCGACACTACATTTGAGAACCCAACCCTCACGCTCGAGCAGGTGTTCCCTCTTCTCTCCGCCGCAACCAGACCCAGACGACGACGATCTCACGGAGAGCGGGATCTGCAGCTGAAACCCAAGGGTCGTGTTTCTACGGAGGTCAAGGGCGAGACTCCAAATGTGATGGTGGCTTTAGGTGCAGATGAGGAGCATCGTTGTGCCATCACCTGCATGCTTGAGCCGAGCTTCACGATGGTGGTACCAAGGTGGGAGGCGATGCTATTTGCTCCCCCACTGGAGAAAGACCCTGGTCGATCTCTCGCCAGCACCCAGCCTAGCGGTGGTGTCAGCATTACAGAAGCATATGGATGGTCTCTGGTTCTCACCACTGAAGAGGCGGCGGTGAGATAGAGTCTAACCCAGAAGACCGATCTGGGCTGAGAGGTGGCGGTTCTCATGTGTGCTGAGAACGGTAGGAGATGGGGGCGTCAAGTGAAAACTGCTGCCACGACGGTGGCGTTCGCATACGCAGAGCCATCCCAGTGCGGCGGCGCCCTGACCAGACCGTGGAGCGATCGAAATGCCTGATCGGACGCACGCAGGTGTCGCACAGAGAGGAAGCTAGGAGAAGGAGGCTACGGTAGTGTTCTCGCTGGTGTTCCAGTCCAGCAGCGCCGTGCTGGCATCGTGGACTGGCGCAGAACGAAGGAGAACGGGCGGCGTGTTTCATGCAGCGCTGAGATCGCGAGGAACTGTGGGAGAGAAGGAAGAGAACGGAGAACCGGGTCCAAGTCATGAACCAACCAGCCCACAACAAGCAAGGGATATGCCTCCAAGCCACGTGGCATCACACGATTGGTCCAATGAAGGTAAATATTCTAAAATGCTCAGATCTTCATTAATTCACAGTAATTAGCTCATGCATCAGAAAAATGCAAATAAGGTACCTAAATTCTCAGAAAAATGCGTAGAACAATATGAAATCATAATATCAGGCTTTTGATGCATTAATATTAGTGATATCTTATTAGTTGTAAAATGCTTAGTTCATGAGTAATAAATATCAAATGATGATATTAAATTATGGAAAAATGTTAGTAAGTCCATAATTATGTATAGAATGCATATGATGTCAGATATGGTCATGTTGATGCATGAAATCCTATAATTTGATTAATATGGCTAATAAGGGCTAATAACACTAAAGATAATGCAATTATTACATGCATACCCAATAAATGATGAAATTCACAGAACATTCTCATATATGTAATTGAAAGATAATATGTAAATATGAGACCAATTTTGTACACGAAATTCATGTTGTAAGAAGATGAACCTTGATACATGGGTTGTAACCCTAAATTGAATAAGTATATAAACTAGGGTTCATATGTGCATCAAAAAGGATATGGTACCTAATATTCAGATAATGAATCATAATCTGGAAAATGACATCAGTAAGATAAATAAAAGACAATAATGCAAGTAAACGTTGGAATATCCTAATGAGATAATATAAACCCTAATGAACACGACTAGGGTTATGATGATGAGAATCTAATGATAGTATGTGGTCTTGTTTTAATCAGGTGCTGACCAGTTTATCTAGATGATCATGGATATGATTAGAATTCTCTGAACTCAGGTATGTGGGTTTTTATTAAGTATAAGACTAGTTTTCTGGTTGCCTATGATATGTGATATCTTGAATGCTCGTATTTGGATATGATTGCTTGGTTGAAATAGTATGAGTTATACTTCGCCAAATATTATAGAACATAAATGAGTATGATGGGTTGTAGCTACTAGAGCACATAGCCTGGTGTGGATGTATGTTGCCTAACATGGATGTATGATTCCTTGGCCCATGTTAGATGTATGATGATACTATATTTCCCACACTAGATGTAAGTCAAGTGCAAGTATGTGTAGTACAACTGCATCAAAGTGAAAGCAATAAAAGGAATGTTTACCTAATTATCGCTTTAAATAATGTTTTCTTTTACTCTCTTTCACAATTTATTTCAATTATGCAAACATATTAGTATGTATCTTCTACCCACGTGCACAACACCTTGTGTGTTGATTCGCTGTTTCACGTATGTTTTAGGTTCAGAGATAGCATGGGAGGAAAAAGATGGGAGTGAGTAGTTGTTCAGGTTGTACCTATTGTGTAGATCCTAGCTTAGCATACATGTTCATAGACTGTGGAATTTTCATTCAATATGTAAATGTAAATCATTTTGTAATAATTCATATTGTATAAATATACATGTTGAATGTCGAGATTGTTTATGGTGTATGTTCATGTGTGCGCATATTGCTTCCGCATTGCTCTCTGATATGATTGGATGATGTTTTCGGATTCTGACCTCTCATTCCCAATAGGGTTGGAGAAGCCAAAAACTGGGGACGTCACACCTCTAACCTATAGGTGGGGAGAGAATAAAATGTTCCCAATCACCTACACAATATGTTGGGGAGAATACAAACATTCCCCTAGGGCAATTATATATATGCCCTCTGTGGGTGGTTGTACATAAGTACCTCTACTTTAAAATTAAATAGAACATATAACTACATGCTACCAAAAGAGTTGTGGCAAGAGTAATCAATTGATTTAAATAACATGGCAGTGGGGTATAAGACCCAAATGAGATAAACTACAACTGATTTGAGGCATAAACAAATTAGGTTTCAAGAATAATGGATTAGGTCAAATTAAGCCTCATCAAGGAACATTGGTAAATGTATAATAAAATTTCCCAACTGAAGGTGTAGATGCACATACCTCATTCCTTCCAACCCTAGAACTCACTTTCAGATCCCTAATCAAGATCAAAGTCAACTTTACCCTATTACATAATCACTTACATGTATTAATGCTAAGTTCATTCATTAGAGACTCAAAACCCTAATGTTACAACACTTTTTTCATAAACCTTCAAATTAGAATATGAAAACATCACCATTGTCTTAGTTAGGGTTTTCTGATCAAAATGACATAATATTATGTATTTTGAAGATATGGACTTTTAGGGTTATTTTTGGTGATTTTTAGTTAATTAAATCATCCTCAAAAACACATATTTGACAAACTCAGAATCAAGCATTGAAAGTATTTTTAATAGAAACATTACATTTTTTCGATTCCAAAACATATTTCTTTTTCATTTTTGTTCCAACGAGTAAAAAGTTACGATTTTTACAATAAGAACGAATCAGAAAATGCCATTTAAGCAAGACTAAGTCTGATAAGTGAGATTGGGCTTGTTGATGTGGCCCAATCATCGTCATCCAGCTTGCCATGATAGCGACCCGTGAAGTGCTCGACTAAGAAAACAAAATGCATGCGAAAAGACAAGAATACCTATGGCAGAAAATAGATAAGTAAAAATCGAGCGAGGGCAGTGTTGTAAATTCATCGGGGTTTATCCCCAACCTTTCTCTCATGCACCATGTCTGTGAGGCAGAGCACCTACTTCTCAAGTTCAATTGTGGAAAACCACATCTCGGCGGGATAGAGAGATACAAGCTTACAGAAATGAAGGGGAGATGCCGCGAGACCTTACCCTAGAAGCAATTTGTCTATTTTGTTGAGAATCTTTGGCGGTGAAGTGAGTTTTAGCAAGAGGAGTTAGGGCTCATGGTGATAAGGCTCTCTCCTTCAGATAAAATTGAAAGAAGAGGGTAGATTCATAGGACCCGACGAAGCTATCTGGGTGTTTATATTGGGTCACAAAGCATTATAGAGAGATGGAGAACTCCATGGCGGTGAGAGGCTAGAAGCCACATATGTATCTCTCACATTTTATAAAATAAGGGTCTGACTTTTAGTTTGTTCAATGTGGAATCGAACCACAAATCTATCGGTGAAGAAATCTCACAAAAAGATCAACTGTGGCTAGAGAAAAATGGATTTTACAGAGCCTCATTTCACACTGTTAGTTTCCGGTTTGGGGTCGGGGTAGAGGATGACTAGAAGGCATGCGATCTTGATCCAACGACTGGGATTCATGCCCTCACTGATTAAATCATGACATCTGATTTCCATTTGTAATAGAATTCGACCAAAGTGAATCAGCATTAATTAATGATTTTTCTCTCTCCTCGATTGGAGGCCAAATGAAGTCCAAATCTAATGAAACTTGACACCCTGACTAAGTTTGATGTGTAGAATCCAAATATGGAATTAGTTTTGCCTTTTGGGGACTTTTAATAGGTTAAATAATTAAAATGTCATTTTCTCTTTCCTCCTTCATATGTGACTTTAGGATTCTCCAAAAATTATGAAACTTTATCTATAAGTCTTTATAAGAGATTAGAATACGATTTTGTCATTAATTTCACAAGTTGAGATTATTTATTTATTTATTTTATTTATAGGAGATTCTACACACTTTCTCTCTCCTATTTTTAGTCATTATCCATACATTATCCAAATTAGTTGCAAATTTGCCTAAAGTCTTATTTCTATGTTTAGATCACAAATTTGGAGTTAGTTTTCCAATTTGAGGACATTAAATATTTTATTTCACTTTATTGGCCTATTTCCTATTTTCTTTTGATAAGGACATTAATATATGCATTTATCTTCCAAATTAGATGATACTTGGCCACTAAGTATCTTTTGGCTCAATGAAATGCGTTTTGTTATCAAATTATCTCATGGCTTCCTATTTATGATTTTTGAAGCAACATATTCCTTATTATCCTCCTTTTTTTTGAAGTTAAACAAACAAATTTTATTATGGAGGAGCCATACGGTATCTACACGAGGTGAAAAACATACTAAAAGACCACACAAAGATCAAGAATAGATACCAACCACCACAAAAACTCAGATCAGAATCTGATAAGGATAGTGATGTATAGATCCCTCTTCTCCTTCACTGGCTAAGGCAGCTTTGTATGAGGAATACCTTCAACCTGAGTATGTATATGTGGTAGAGTACATGTACCAAATCGGTGTTCCAAAAGGATATTTTGCCCGCACTTGCTGCCATACAAACTCCACAACAAAATTGGCCGAGAAAGAAAAATCTACCACGAGAAGAGAAAGTAGCGCTGATTAACAGTGAGATAGACAAAACAAGAGAACAATCTAAATAGAAAGTCAATAAAAGAGAAAGGGGATAGGAAACTCATTGTAGCCGGGCTCAACGACAGGGAGGAAGAAGACGGCTGCCTCCAAAGACATCACGCTCACACACCTCCTGATGAAGAGATCCTGCCGATAACGGGCGAGAAGAGGCCGAGGGGGAGTGGGGCACCACTTTGTGGCGGCCGAACCCCCTCCCCCCAGCCAGTCGCCTATGAAGGAAGAAACCCTAGCAGCGTTAGGGTGAGAGAGCGGGGAGAGAGGACTGTGTTCACCTTATTATCCTCCTTTGTTCAATATATTCCATATTATCTCTAATTATAACACTTATTATCTTTGTTATGTGTATATCAAGATTTCTCCCCTTTTCATATTCTAAAAAGTCCTAAAAAATTCCAACATGAAATATTTTAGTATTTTTAATACTTAAGTGGACAATTTACATATTACACCCATTACTAAGCTTTTATTGAGGTATTTGTGCATAAACCAACATATTGAGAGAAAAGGTGAACAAATGCTCATTAGGCCATTATATTCTCCACAAATTAAATAGAACGACCAATGAGTATAGAAATGAGAGGAAAAGATGGAAAAGAAGACCAAAAGGCAAAATGCCCAGAATTCAATATGTTACAACACACCACCCCTTAAAGAGGATTTCATCCTCAAAATCACTTGCAATTAGGGAAGGGTGAGTGTGCAACCTCACATCATGAAACTTAGGTTGTTCCTCCAACCATACAACTTCCACCAAAACTTATACTTCAACTACACCTAAGGGTTCGTAAACTTCACATACATCAACTAATCATAGGTCGGGTTCTCATGGATCACCTAGGGTCCATTAATAAGATATTCTTTTTAGGATACTTAACTTTATTTACATTTATGGCACATTGGGGTTACATTCATAATGATACCGCATTATAATTATTTTAATTATTTCATGTCATATTCACTTTATTGCCAAAAAGGGTTATATTTCATTATCAACCATGAAACATTATATATGTATCTCATTTTTCTTACTAAGAATTTTAGCAAAATTAGGGGTTACTCAATTATCTCAACATTCATTATTATATTTGATCATTGTCCTTAATAATTTGGATTTATACTTCATTATCACCATATTACCACTTTATTAATTATAACAAATTATTTTACATTAAATAAGACATTCTATTCAATTTGTGGTCAATCATACAATTATTCCAATTAATGTCACATTAGTTACTTATACTCATATTAAACATTGTCACATTATATTTATTGCTCACATTAATGTCATCACTAATAATTTCTGTTATTTATTTATTTATTTATTTATATTATTTATTTTGCACATTTATGTGAATTTAATAACTTCATATTCATATTGAAGCCGTTATATGTATTTTAATGATCAAGGTGGGGCATATTACATATTAGTGAATTGATTCACATTAGGTGGCCAATCACATGTGTATTAGATAACACAGTAACTTGCATTTTATATTGATGACTTGATTAATATGTGATTAGATGATTATATATATATATATATATATATATATATATATATATTGAAGCCATTATATGTATTTTAATGATCAAGGTGGGACATATTACATATTAGTGAATTGATTCACATTAGGTGGCCAATCACATGTGTATTAGATAACACGGTAACTTGCATTTTATATTGATGACTTGATTAATATGTGATTAGATGATTATATATATATATATATATATATATATATATATATATATATATATATATATGGCTGTTCATTCATTACCCGCATGGGTAGCCAGATTTTTGCTACCCGCTGGAGTAACTCGGGGTTAAAAGAGTAACTATATGGTACACTGGAGTAACTCTTCTGAATCAAAAGAGTAACTATATTGATATATAGAGTAACTCTGAGAGCAAAAGAGTAACTATGCAGAAAATATATAGTCAGTAAATATATGGACGGGTTTTTTGATTTTGGGGAGGCAAATGATATTATTTTTGGATCAAATTTTTTGGGGAGCTAGATAAAATGCTCCTCTACAATTGCATAATTTTTTAAAAAAAAAATATCAGGAAGTGTGCGCGGGTAGCTACCCACGCGGGTATTAAAGATGAGCCCTATATATATATTTATATCATTTATGTGTATTAATGTAGGTTAACTGGTTATGGCACTTAACATCATTAATGTATCATGAAAGGCATTAAAGATGTATAGATTAGAGTGAGATTATTACAACTTAGGGTTTAGGTCAATATGACCATTTTATTTCACTTATTCATCCTTAGCATGCATTAATTCTGAATTATATTATAATAATCTTACTCATCATACCATTAGGGTTTATGGCATTGTTAGCATCATGTGATCCATAATTTCATATTTATATGTGACTTCCTCTGATTATGTTCATTGGTTATCCATTAGGGTTTATACATATGAATTATTCCTCAGATGATCATTATATGTTCATTAATGTATAAACAAACATGTTAGGGTTACCACTATTACTTATTTGGAGAACAATAAGGATTCAAGCACAAGAACCTCCTAATTAAGGGGTTAGGGTCTCTAAAGATAGATTAGATAGACTTCAAGATGTTATAGGGTTCCATTCCCCTAAAGAGGATTTCTTCCTCAAAATCTAACCACTCAAATATCATCAACTAACTATACTCCATCCCTTAAAGAGTTCAACCTATCAAGCCAAACTAACTAGGGTTAAAGGATAAGTCTAACTAAACCATTCTCAAAATCCATCATGCTTCCATTGCGCACTCTGATATCTTCCCAAATACCCAAACTCTAAGGTCTAGGTTCTAGGGATAAACTTATCCAAGCATGTAGTCCTAACGGACATAAGGAACCCATTTTGGTATATATATCCTCAAACAAGTCATCATACACCTGTAAACTTAGGGGTCCCAAAGATACATGAAATAGATGTCTAAGGTCACTATTGCCTAAAAGCAAACTATTTTGGACAATTTATATTAGCTCAGGCCAGGCCGATATCATATGGGCATGGGAGTCCTCATAAACCAAGCTAGTGGCGCGGAGGAAAATATTGCCTGCCCTTGAAACCCAAATCCTTTCTAGACACCTTTGCTTCAACTTCATGCCCTAATAGTTACCAAAAGGCAAACCTAAACAACATCAACTTATACATATTTTAATTATGAGCATATTATAGTTTATTCATCAAGACTCTAAGGTGAAGCTATAGGGTCCTAAATCAACCTATCATCAACATAGATCAAATCTAGGGCAAACATGTAACTTAAGGGAAACTATGCAAATCTTGGGTTCTAACTAGGGAGACAAAACTGAAATAGCCAGATTCTGACTACCATGGGCTCTGATACCATGTTGTAAAGAGTGGGATAAACCACCCTCTGCTAAAATATGGTAAACAAAACACATTGGAAAGTAGAGGAATAAAAAAATTTCTGACTATATTCAATTTCGTAAAAGATTGTAGAAAATACATCAAAATCTCCCTTTTAGGGTTACATCATCATACACAACTAGGATATAGATAGAGGGAAGTCTAGACTACTCCACTTTTGTCTCCAAGCAACATATCCATCAGCTAAGTGCATACCAAGGCTAAGATCTTCATGCCCGATCCATCACCTTGCTCCACATCTGGATGGTTGGGAAAGCACCCAGCAAAATGGAAGGAAAATAAAAGTATGTGTCACTAAACTATACTAAAGGTGACAAGATAAATATAAAAATTAAATTAGGCAAGGGATTCATTAAAATATGACACATCAAGAGTATGAGTCTTTAAACAAGGAAATTGCCAATAACAAATATAAATATAGGATTTTGCATGTAAATTATTATGTCTACCTAACTAAGTAGGGTTGAGGCACCTACCAGACCTTTAACCTATAGGTGAGGGGAGAATAAAACGTTCCCAGTCACCTACACACTATGTTGGGGAAAATACAAACATTCCCCTACGACAATTATATACACGCCCTCTATGGGTGGTTGTACATAAGTACCTCTACTTTAAAATTAAATATAATATATAAATACATGGTAGAAAAAGTGTTATGGCAAGAGTAATCAATTGATTTAAATAACATGGCAGTGGGGTATAAGACCCAAACGAAATAATACTACAACTGAGTTTGAGGCATAAACAAATTAGGTTTCAAGAATAATTGATTAGGTCAAATTAAGCCTCATTAAGGAACATAGGTAAAGATATAATAAAATTTTCCAACTGAAGGTGTAGATGCACATACCATATTCCTTCAAACCCTAGAACTCACTTTCAGATCCCTAATCAAGATCAGAGTCCACTTTCCCCTATTACATAATCACATACATGTATTTATGCTAAGTTCATTCATTAGAGACTCAAAACCCTAATGTTACAACCCTTTTTTTCACAAACCTTCGAATTAGACTATGAAAACATCACCATTGTCTTAGTTAGGGTTTTATGATCAAAATGACATATACTATTATGTATTTTGAAGATATGGACTTTTAGGGTTATTTTTGGTTATTTTTAGTTAATTAAATCATCCTCAAAAACACATATTCGAAAAACTCAGAATCAAGAATCGAAAGTATTTTTAATAGAAAGATTATGTTTTTCTAATTCCAAAACAGATTTCATTTTCATTTTTGGACCAACGAGTAAAAAGTTACAATTTTTACCATAAGAACCAATCAGAAAATGCCACTTAAGCGAGAATAAGTCTGATCAGTGAGATTGGGCTTGTTTATGTTGCCCAATCATCGTCGTCTAGCTTGCCATGATAGCGACCTGTGAAGTTCTCGACTAAGAAAACAAAATGCATGCAAAAAGACAAGAATACCCATGACGAATAATAGAAAAGGAAAATTCGAGCAAGGGAAATGTTGGAAATTCATTGGGGTTTATCCCCAACCTTTCTCTCATGCACCATGTATGCAAGGTAGAGCACCTGCTTCTCAAATTTAATTGGGGAAAACCACATCTCGGCGGGATAGAGAGATACAAGATTACATAAATGAAGGGGAGATGCCACATGACCTTACCTTAGAAGAAATTTGTCCATTTTATTGAGAATCTTTGGCCGTGAAGTGAATTGTGGTAGGGGGAGTCAGGGCTCATGGCAACAAGGCTTGCTCCTTCATATCAATTTGAAAGAAGAGGGTAGATTCTTAGGACCCGACGAAGCTATTTGGGTGTTTATATAGGGTCACAACGCATTGTAGAGAGATGGAGAACTCCATGGCGGTGAGAGGCTAGCGGCCACATATGTATCTCTCACATTTTGGAAAACTAGGGCCTAACTTTTAGTTCGTTCAATGCAGAATCGAACCACAAATCTACCGATGAAGAAATCTCGCAAAAAGATCAACTATGGCGAGAGAAAAATGGATTTTACAGAGCCTGATTTCACACTGTTAGTTTCCGATTTGGGGTCGGGGTAGAAGACGACCAAAAGGTGTGCTATCTTGATCCAACAACTGGGATTCACGCGTGCACCGATTAATGCGTGACATATGATTTCCATTTGTATTAGAATTCGACCAAAGTGAATAAGCATTAATTAATGATTTTCTCTCTCCTCAATTGGAGGCCCAAACGAAGTCCAAATCTAATGAAACTTGACACCCTTACTAAGTTTGATGTGTAGAATCCAAATATGGAATTAGTTTTGCCTTTTGGTGAACTTTTAATAGGTTAAATAATTAAAATATAATTTTCTCTTTCCTCCTTCATTAGTGACTCTAGGATTCTCCAAAAATTATGAAACTTCACCCATAAGTCTCTCTAAGAGACTATAACATAATTTTGTCATTAATTTCACAAATTTAGATTATTTATTTATTTTTTTAATTTATAGAAGATTCTAGACACTTTCTCTCTCCTATTTTTACTCATTATCCAAACATTATCCAAATTAGTTGCAAATTTGCCTAAAGTCTGATTTCTATGCTTAGATCACAAATTTGGAGTTAGTTTTCCAATTTGAGAAAATTAAATATTTTATTTCACTTTATTGGCCTATTTCCTATTTTCTTTTGATA
Organism: Alisma plantago-aquatica; assembly: GCA_963693085.1. Classification (NCBI taxonomy): domain Eukaryota; kingdom Viridiplantae; phylum Streptophyta; class Magnoliopsida; order Alismatales; family Alismataceae; genus Alisma; species Alisma plantago-aquatica. The sequence goes on from OY856410.1 coordinate 533,856,063, forward strand.
AGGACATTAATATATTCATTTATCTTCCAAATTAGATGATACTTGGCCATTAAGTATCTTTTGGCTTAATGAAATGAGTTTCGTTATCAAATTATCTCATGGCTTCCTATTTATGATTTTTGAAGCAACATATTCCTTATTATCCTCCTTTGTTCAATATATTCCATATTATCTCCTATTATTACACTTATTATCTCTTTTATGTGTATTTTGAGTTTTCTCCCCTTTTTCATATTCTAAAAATTCCTGGAAAGTTCTAACATGAAATATTTTAGTATTTTTAATACTTAAGTTGTCAATTTAGATATTACACCTATTACTAAGATTTTATTGAGGTATTTGTGCATAAACCCAAATATTGAGAGAAAAGGTGAATAAATGCTCATTAGGCCATTATATTCTCCACAAATTAAACAGAATGGCCAATGAGGATAAAAATGAGAGGAAAAGATGGAAAAGAGGACCAAATAGAAAAATGCCTAGAATTTAGTATGTTACACAACTGCCACATACACTGCTACTACCTGAAAAAGATATCAAATAACATTAAGATTCGAGGAAAATAAATTCAAGAATAAATGTTTTTAAAAAAAAATCCTAATTAATTAGGGAAATGGGGTTTGAAAGAAACTCCTTTGTCTTAGGCAATGATACTAAAATTTGTTGCACACGCTTTTCACAACAAATTCCCTAGAGAATATGATTCCCTGGATTTCTACCCTTAGGGTGGAAATTAACTTGCCTACAAGCATACAAGCTAGTTGTAGTACTTAAAAGGGTCGATCCCATGGGATAACATGATTACAAAATTTCATTCAAACCAATTTCTATGAGTAATTTCTAAAATCTGATTTTAGAAAGAGATTAGAACTAGAACACAAATTTAAGATTGCAGAAGCAAAACTAAACAAATTTATAATTAAATCAATTATTAAGAGATGTTGGGGGTCTGAGAGTTCATCATCATAAATGACATATCTACTTTAATTGACTCAACTAATTAATTTTTATTAGTTAGACGAATACCAAGAAGAATTGATTCCTTATGGAACACAAACCAATCTAGGTTCAAACTTTTCACTTACTATGACCTCAACGTTAATGGATCATTGTTTTACAGTCTAGCAAAAACTCTTTCCAAGACTTCTTCTAGAGTTTTACATGTTTCAACCGATGTTCCAACTCATGGATTTGGAATCTCATCACCAAGAGTTATAACTAACAAGATAAATAGATAGATTGATCATAGAGCTCCATCAAGGATATCACTAGGAGTCTATGGGTGCATACAATGTTGGAATCCACACTCTCTTCACCCAAAAAAGATATAATTGATCTAGACATAGTGATAACCTCCAATTTTGCAATGTTATCTTAGTGCTTTTCTGCAATTTTCCACACTATTTCTTAGATAAATTAGATAGAATCCCTAGTTATCCTCTTTTATTGCAATTATACTATTAGATTAACTTTTCTCCTTTTTACTTACAGAAAAAGATAAAAAAAATCATAAAAGACTCAAACGGTCCCAAGACCGCATGGACTCACACGGTCCCAAGACCGCATGAAGCCAACCGGTCCCAAGACCGCATGGAGTCAAACGATCTCAAGACCGCATGAAGCCAATCGGTCCCAAGACCGCATGGACTCACACGGTCCCGAGACCGCATGAAGCCAACCGGTCCCAAGACCGCATGGACTCACACGGTCCCAAGACCGCATGGAATCAAACGATCTCAAGACCGCATGAAGCCAACCGGTCCCAAGACCACATGGACTCACACGGTCCCGAGACCGCATGAAGCCGACCGGTCCCAAGACCGCATGGAGTCAAACGATCTCAAGACCACATGAGTCCAAACGGTCTTAGGAACCAAATGGTCTTCAAGACCGTTTGGACCCAAAACTGACCAAACCATTTGGACTTCACATAAGGCCTATAAATAAGACCCAAGTTGTCCTCCCAAGGGGAATTAAGTTTTCAGACGCCCAGAGGCTACCTCTACTACTCTAGAGCTATTCCAACTTCCATCCTATGCCCAAAGGCTGTCGGTCTGAGATCCACACTCCATCCTGAAGCTGCTTTCTCTCTCTTCACCAAAGAAGGTGGGAAGAGGAGACATCATCATCGAGCAACCTATGAAGTTTGAAGATCGTCATTCTCTCTCTTTCCAAGGGGTTGACTTTCCTCTCTTCTTTGTGGGGATGACACTCTCTCTCTCTTCTCGCCTCCTTCTTTGTCCTAGCTATGAGTGAGTAGTCTCTTTCACTAGGGTGCGGGGAGTAGCCCCGCTACCCATGTTTTCATTTCATGTAATGTAATCCATAGTTTGCAATATAGAGATGCTTTCTTTTCAGTTCAACATCAATCGTTTAATGAATGCTTGTTGCTTGATCACCAACTTGTGTAATCTTTTATCTTTTAGTATGAATTGTCTATGTTTGTACTACTAGATTCGAATCTCGATTGAATGTTGGTTCTTGATGCATATATCCACCATGCATCTATTTCAGTGTCTAGAAGTGTTTTCAAGCAGTAGTGTGAACTCACTTCCATCGTTGTACTTTCATACTATGAAATGGAATCAGTTGACGTATGAAAGTACAACCTTGGTAAGTCGAGGAACACACTTTGCGAGGGGAATGATGTAAAGTAGGTGACCATTCATTCGGGGATGGATGGCATTGCAACATTCCCGCACTTCTCGTAGTTAGTTCTCCGAAAGGAAGCTAAATCTACAAAGATGCTAACTATTTAGACTCTTATTGCAGGTTTTGTTTTATGTTGCATGTATTGATCCATGTGTAGTGGAGGTGAAAGCCGATCACATCCTAGTGGCTCCTTATCATTATTCAACATCCTCAAATTTACTTACTTGATTTACTTTACTTGCTCTTAGTTTAAAAACAACCAAATCAAACCTTTCAATCTAAAATCCAACTACTAAGAGATTAAGTGAGATTCTAACGTTTTCCATCTTGTTTCTCCCAACAAGACCGTTGTCCCATGGATTCGACCCTTAACTATACTACGATAAGACTTCCACGTATCTTAGTATACGTGGGTGGAGTTCTCAATCTAGTATAAGCAAGGCTAAACTTAAAGACTTACCATCTTTAAGATTTTTAGTGGTGCACACAATTCCACGTGAGTGGAAGCTCCATCAAAAATTGGCATCGTTACCGGGGACAACAAAACGTTTTTATTTCATTTAGTATCTTGCTAGTTGGTTAGGGTTTTACACTTCCTTTTAATCATTAGTCCATATCTTCTTAAGTTCATCATATCTTTGGCATCATCTAAAAGGTGTGTTCTTTTCTCTACTCAGGTAGAAGACGTGTATGCAATCATCGCATAACCTCAGATTCTCCCCTGATCCAGAGTATGACTCTGAGGTAGAGAGAAGCTTCCACCGCCGCATCAGACTTAACCGCCAAAGAGCCAGGCAAATGGCTGAAGATCAATGCCAAGCTGCACTAGTCATGGAAAGGGTCAATGCCGCCATAGCCGCTCAAAGAGCACAACTCATCACTGACACCCATGCTCAGATTCAAGCGGAGATCCGAGCGGATGAACATGCCCGCATCCGAGCTGAAAATAAAGTAGCTAACCAAGCTGCCCAGTTAGAGCTAAGAAACAAGCAATTGAGGGATTATGCGGTCCCTAAGAACTACGAAGACAATCATCCAGTTCGGCCTCCGATCATCAACATACCCAACTTTGAGATCCGGACACAATGGATTCAGATCATGCAGGGCATCTCATTCTCTAGTTGTTCTAGAGATGACTGTATGGATCACTTGAAGAGGTTCAAGGCACTTTGCCGATTGGTCCCGCAGGTCGGAGTTGCTTTCGACGCAATAATGCTACATCTTTTCCACTTCACTCTATCAGGAAGAGCTTTGAGCTGGTACAACTCGCTTGATAGGGAGCCAATAATCACCACATGGGCTCCCTTGGAAGAAAAGTTCCTGGAGAAATTCTTCCCCCCTTTGTTAACTTACGAAATTAGGGGGCTGATTAACCACTTCGCCCAACTTCCTGGAGAATCACTCGCAGAAGCTTGGGAAAGGTTCAAAGAGCTTCTAAGAAAGTGTCCTCATCACGGTATCTCCTAAAATCAATTAATAGAAACATTCTATAGGGAGTGAGTGATGACATCAAGCAATTTCTGGATTCCTCATCTGAAGGAAATTTTATGAGAAAGAACTACGAGGATGCTTGGAAAATCGTCACACTTGGAGCTGAGAATCAATCCAATTGGGGATGATCATCTGGCAAGGGAATCCTCAAAGTTTATAAAGTTGAGGAATCAATGGAAATGAAGGCTATTGCTGAAGCCTTAAAGACCATAGCTCATAAACAGCAGGCTCTTGAAACTTCGCTTGGCGAATTCGATAAGAAGAAAAACCCTCAAATTCAACAGGTTAAAGCTGCCATAGGGACCTTTGAAGCCTGTCACGCATTCGATCACCCAACTCTGTCATGCGGTCTGCTTTACAATGTGATGATGGATATGCACCCACCACAACAACAGTACGAACTAATCATTGAACAAACTGAAGAGCAAATGCTCGAACAAGTTAATTCCATTCATTCCATATCGGGACAAGCTTACTATAACCCAAGATAACCAAGAAACCACCCTGAGTTTTAATATGGAAATCCTACGGGGACTGCCAATCCACAACACCAAACACAAGGAGGATCTTCTAATAGACTGCCACCAGGATTTCAAAGCAACTTTAACCAGAATCAAGGGAACCTTAGAAATAACCTACCAAGATCCAACTACCAAAGGAATTCCTCCGCTTACTACTAATACACCCATCCTCCTCTGCACCCACAACTACCCCCTCAGCTGCAACAATCGCAACAACCTCAATTAGCACCACCTCCACAACAGCTACATCAAGGACAACAAAAATTTCAACAGAAAAATATCCCTTCCCAGCCCACTGATGAGATAACTATGATCAGGAAAATGCTACAATCGTAACAAACTATGCTCGCTAATCAGCAAGCTCAGCAGAAGACTGTAGAGGCTCAACTAGCACAAATTGCTACCCAGTTGAAATCTCCAACATGCACTTTTGTTGGCCAACCAGAGTCAAACCCAAGACATGACCAGAATAGACAAGAGCAACTGAATGCTGTCACTACCAGATCAGGTCGTGTCTTTCACGAAGCTACAAGGATCACTCATGATAATGATGATACATCTATCTTTGTTCCAAATGCAAGCCCAAGTCTAGCAACTGAGAATTCTGTAGAGTCTGAAAAAGGAAAGGAAAAGGAACAAGCCCCCAAGGAGTTAGAGGTCCCACAATATAAACCTAGGATACCATATCCAGGTAGATTGAAGGAGACTAAGATGGACACTAGATTCCAAAAATTCAAGGAGGCAATGAAGAAACTCTATATCGACATCCCTCTCCTCGATGCCCTCTCTGAAGTACCAGATTGGGATAAATACCTAAAACGTTTTCTATGAAGGAAGTACATTACTGAGGAGCAAGAGACTATTAAACTAGCTCAGACTACCTCTGATATCATTCTTAACAAGATGCCAAAGAAAAAGAAGGACCCTGGTTCCTTCAGTATCCAGTGCTGTATTGGAAATGCTTCAAGCAAGAAGGGAGTAGCTGACTTAGGAGCTAGCATATCAATTATGCCTTACTCCATGTGTAAAAGATTGGGCTTTACAGACTTATTACCCACAACAATGACGATTCAGTTAGCTGATTCTACTATCACTGCACCCCTAGGAATTATTGAAGACATTCCGGTCAGGATAGCCAGGGCGCTTATTGATGTTGAAGCTGGCACGATCATCTTAAGACTGGGAAAAGAAGCAATTCAATAACGAGTTCTCAACAACATGAAAGGTCCCAACATTCAAGAGGAGGTTTTTCTCCTAGATCCAATTCACCAAATGTCCCAATTGGAAATATCCGAGCCATCTGATGAGTTAGACAATGTTCTAACAAACGCAGAAGTCGAATTCTCAGCCAAGGAATTGGTTCAACAATGCTTGCAACACTTAGAGAAAGCCGAAGAAGCGCCAACGTCTACCTTTGAGGAGCTCAAATCCATCACTATTTTAGAAACAACAGAAGCGCCCAAGGCTCCCGAGATGAAGACTCTACCCACGGGACTTAAACACATCTTCTTGGACAAAGAAAAATTATATCCAGTTATCATCAGTTCCACTCTGACAGGAGACCAAGAAGAAAGGCTTCTCGACGAATTAAAGAAGTACAAGAAGGCCATTGGGTACAAAATAACTGACTTGACAGGTATAAACCCTACCTTATGCATGCATAGACTACCCATGGTCGAGGAATTCAAGCCTTCAAGAGAGCACCAAAGAAAGATGAACCCCAATCTTAAGGAGGTGGTCCGCCTTGAAGTCCTCAAACTACTAAAAGCCGACGTTATTTACCCAATTTCAGATTCCCAGTGGGTCAGCCCTGTCCAAGTGGTCCCCAAAAAGGGGGGGGACCATTGTCGTGCTAAATGACAAAAATGAGCAAGTGCCTACAAGGACTGTGACAGGGTGGAGGATGTGTATCGACTACAGGAAATTAAACAAATCAACACGAAAAGATCACTACCCTCTGCCCTTTCTCGACGAAGTGCTTGAACGCTTAGCTCATCAAAAGTTCTTCTGTTATCTAGATGGTTATTCCAGGTTCTACCAAATCCCTATACACCCGGAAGACCAAGAGAAAACCACTTTTACTTATCCCTTTGGGACCTATGCTTTTAGAAGAATGCCATTCAGGTTGTGCAACACACCTGCCACTTTCCAAAGATGCATGTCTTCTATCTTTGCAGGACTAACGGAATCTATAATGGAGGTATTCATGGATGATTTTTTAGTTTACGGAGACTCCTTCGACAACTGTCTACTCAACCTGGGTAAAGTTTTACAAAGATGCGAGGAAACGAACCTCATCCTAAATTGGGAAAAATGTTATTTTATGGTAACTGAAGGTGTCGTCCTCGGATATAGAGTGAGTGATAGAGGGATTGAGGTGGACAAGGCAAAGATCAATGTTATCTCAAAATTTTCACCACCTAAAGACGTAAAAGGGGTACGAGCTTTCTTAGGTCATGCTGGGTTTTACAGAAGATTTATTAAAGATTTCTCAAAAATAGCAAAATCCATGACCCCACTGCTGACCAAAGACACCGAGTTTAATTTTAACCAAGAATGCTTGCAAAGTTTCACAACTCTAAAAAATGCCTTGATTTCCGCACCCATACTAAGATCCCCGGATTGGTCACAACCTTTTGAAATCATGTGTGACGCCATTGATTATGCCATAGGGGCCATGTTAGGGCAAAGAATTGACAAGAAACCTTATGTTATATGCTACACATCCAAAACGCTCGATGAAGCGTAGAAGAATTACACCACTATAGAAAAGGAGTTCTTGGCGGTCATCTATGCGTTCGAGAAATTCTGCTCCTACCTGATTGGAGCTAAGGTCATCGTCTACACTGACCACTCCGCTATACGATATCTAATTCAGAAGCAGGACGCAAAACCCAAACTTATCCGCTAGGTGTTGATGCTTCAGGAATTTGATTTGGAAATCAAAGACAAAAGCGGAGTGGAGAACGTCATCACTGATCACCTCAGCCGTATTGAAGTCAAGGATGAGGACAAAGTGCCTATCCGAGACTCCCTCCCTGATGACCAGCTAATGAAAGTTACAACAAGATTCCCTTAGTATGATGACATAGTAAACTATCTGGCTACGGGAATCGTTCACCCTTCCGCCTCTTACCATGACAAAAAGAAATTCCTCCACGATGTCAAGAAATACTATTGGGACGAACCTTATCTCTTTCGACTATGTGCAGACAGACTTTTCTGCCGCTGCCTACTTGAGGAAGAGATCACTCGTGTCCTAGAACATTGTCACTCCGGCCCCACTAGAGGACATATGAGTTCAAAAAAGATAGCTATGAAAATACTACAATCGGGTTTCTTTTGGCCAACAATAGCAAAAGATTCCCATGATTTTGTAAAATCATGCAACAAGTGTCAACTCTCCGGTGGTATAACAAAAAGAAACGAAATGCCTCTCACTATGTGGAAGGATATCGAGATTTTCGATGTTTGGGGGATAGACTATATGGGTCCCTTCCCTTCTTCATATGGATACTCTTACTTACTGGTCGCTCTGGACTATGTCTCGAAATGGGTAGAAGCTATACCCACTATGTTTAGCGATTCCAAACCAGTCATAAAGATGTTTAAAGATATCATTTTTCCCAGATTTGGAGTCCCCCGAACTATCATATCTGATGGTGGAACCCATTTTCGAGAGAGAATCTTTGAAGCTCTCTTAAAGAAATACAGAGTCAATCATAAAGTTGCCACGCCTTACCATCCACAAATGAGTGGACAGGTTGAAGTTTCGAACAGACAACTAAAGGAAATCTTAGAGAAAACCGTAAATAGACATCGCACTGACTGGTCCACCAAGCTTCCCGATGCCCTTTGGGCTTACCGAACAACTTATAAAACACCAATCGGGATGACCCAGTTCCGTTTGGTATACGGGAAGTCATGCCATCTTCCAGTGGAACTGGAACATAAGGCTTGGTGGGCCATTAAACAACTGAATTTCGATTTCAACAGTGCCGGAGAAAACAGACAACTCCAACTACAAGAGCTGGAGGAGCTCCGAATGACCGCGTATCAAAGTGCCAGGATTTATAAAGAACAAACCAAGATGTGGTACGACGGTCATCTAAAAAGAAAAGACATTGACATTGGAGATAAAGTCCTTCTTTTCAACTCGAGGCTCAAAATGTTCCCCGGGAAACTCCGCACAAAGTGGTCCGGGCCTTTCACCATTAAACATATATACCTGACCGGAGCCATCATAATTGTTGATGGAAATGGAGGAGAAAGGACAGTCAATGGACATCGATTGAAAAAATATTATACTCCAGCGGACAAAATGCCGAGACAGACCATTGAGATCAGAGACCCCACAGTGTCAACATAACAACATCAAAACTTCGTCGAGCCAGCGACGTAAAACCCAGACGCTACTTGGGAGGCAACCCAAGATCTGAGTACCACCGTTTATCTTTTATCTTTATTTCCTGTTCCTTTCGTTAACTTAGGTTTATCATCTGAAAAATATAAAATTCACATAACCAAAACAAACATAAAAATATAAAAATAAAAATAACCTTAACCCTCCCAAACGGTCTTGAAACCGTTTGGGGCCAAACGGTCTTGAAACCGTTTGGAGCCAAATGGTCTCGAAACTGTTTGGAGTCAAACGGTCGCTAAACCATTTGACCTAGGGCTTTTGTAATGTCAACCCCCGAATCCTATAAATATAACCCCCCTCCTTCTTCTTTCTTTCGATTCCTGAACTCCCTTAACCCTCGGTGCACTGTTCCATCTCTGCTCCCACTCCCGCACAACCTCTGACGAAAGCCTTCTCTGTCGCCATCGCTCCACCTTTCGCGCGTCTTCACAATGATCATGACTCGGCCGCTTCTGCGCTTCCCTTCACCGTCGTATTCCTCACCCACAACTGCAAGGTAGACGAGCCGCCATCTCCGACGACTGCAATGCCACCGAGGCTCCCTGTTCTATCAAACCATCGTCCTTTTCACCTTCTCCATCATCTTTACCATTGCTGACGGCTTTGACGCCTCTGCGACTTCTTTTTCTACCACTATCGTCGCCCTTATCTTCGACACTGCCACGACACCCCCCTTCCTAGCCATCGTCATCTTGATCGCCGCCGACCGACCCCCGACGCTTCACCTGCCAAACAGTTTTGAGACCGTTTGGGACCAAATGGTCTTGAAACCGTTTGGGACCAAACGGTCTTCAAACCATTTGGAACCATATGGTCTTGAAACCGTTTGGAACCATACGGTCTTGAAACCGTTTGGAACCAAACGATCTTCAAACTGTTTGGAACCATACGGTCTTGAAACCGTTTGGGACCAAACGGTCTTGAAACCATTTGGAACCAAATTGTCTCCAACCCGTTTGGCTTTTCAAAACCGTTTGTTTTTTGTTAAACCATAAAAAAAATAAATAAAAACCAATTTTTATTATAATAAACTTGTTATTCTAACACATGATTTTCCATTTTTAGAAATGGCTTCACCAGCATAGCAACCCACTGGAACTGACGACGCTCCCTTATGGACAAGGGAAAAAGTGATAGAGGACCGAGCCAGGCTCCAAAAGATCGTCGATAACTACAATGAGACTGGCAAGGCCCCTCCAAAGGTCAACATCATAGCGGCCCTATGTGAAATTGACCGCATCAACAAATGCCTAGCCGAGGAGCCCGATGAAGAAGTGGAAGAAATCTCTTCCAGTGATGAGGGCTCAGAATATGAGCCAACTCCCGAGGAGGAATCCCCCACCACAAAAATCAAAGGGAAGAGGAAGGCCTAGGAAGCCACTACAACTCAACAACCAAAGAAATGGGCAAGGAAGCAGGTTCATCCCACCACCGCAAGAGAACAAACCCTGGCAGGATACATTCCACGAGCCACCACATGTGCTGCCACTTCCGCCGCCATCACCATTCCTGTTTTCCCTCTCATCACCACTACAGAACCACCACCAGAAAACCTATACATCCACACCCTACCATCCATTAATCAATCCCTTAAACCTACAAAGTACGTCTGCCCTAACATACTAATGAAGATGGGGATTTACGATAGAATCTTCACTTTGCTCGATAATGCAAATATTTCACAGCTGTGTTTCACCCCTGAGACCTCCTACATCAAACCTACAACTGAATTATTTATGCATCTTAACAAAGAAGTTGTCGACATTATGGATAGATTAAGGGATGGAGGCGACCGTAGGATGGTCACCAAGCTTTTCGGCAGCAAGGTTGTCATCATAGAAAACATGCTGAATGAAATTTTTATAGACAACCAGGAGCAGCTCAAGAAAGCCAAAGCTGTTGGAACAGAGAATGCCCAATTCAATAGACATAACTTCTGGAAATCCCTGACAGGGATCGCCACCTATGAGGCAAAGACTTGCAAGGCCTCAAACATACAATCTGGATTAGTGCGCACACTGCATAAAATTCTCACTGGTGCACTCTTCCCTAGGATAGAAGGTGGGAATGTCATCATTTTAGATCTTTTTGTTCTCTGGTCAGTCCTACATGGGATGCCAGTCAACATTGGACGTAACATGATCCAGAAGCTATCCGCTTATGCCCTGGGGAAGGAAATTTGCATGGGGGGCATATCACATATATTATCAAATATCTCAAAATGGACATACCTCTACCCAGATGCAAGCAGATAAAGGGCAACATCCTTACCAATGAACAAACTTTGAAAAACTCCTACATAATCAAAGAAAAGGATGCAAAGTTATATTACATTTTCTACCCTACAATCAAATCATCCAGAACTTTGCTACCGCTCCCGGAGCTTGCAGATTATGACACGGAAAAACTCCTCTTCACTGACGAGGATATTACAAAACTCATAGCTTCGATTAAAGCAACCGACCAAAAAGCAACGACGGGGCAGACTGAGCTCTGTATCACAGCCCTGGCAGATCGTATAACAAAAATTCCAGTGAAACGACCTTCTAAAAGACTTTCGCAGAAACAACAGCTGTCGGGGACACCAACATCAAAATCACACCCAGAGCCAGAACCCCCCCTCCCCGAAAAACAAATCACCACCTCATCTCTAGACTCTTTCATTATGAGTCTAAATGCTGAACTTACTTCCACTGCCACTCCACCACCCTCCACCTTTCCACAATCAACCACTCTCCCATCATTTCCCACAATGATGTCCATCACATCCTCTCTCTCTACAACCACACCACCACCCGCGTCCTCCATTTCACCCTTTTCCTCTTCGAGCATCCCTTTCCCCACTCCTACGTATGACTTCACACCACCTTTTCCTCTTCAACCATTTTTTCCCCAACACTATCGATCCCACCATTCTCACCAGGAATATCACCACCTTTCCCATCCACCACTACCCCGACATCACTGGTGACCCCATCTACAGTCACCACACAGTTTGTGGAACCATCAACTGTGTCTCTTCCACAAGATACTACAACCTTTCCACTCCGACCCCAACCACCCCACCCTTCCATAACCGGGGTCCCCTTTACAAATGTCGGTGAGGAATTCAGACGTCAATTCGACACCATCCGAAACCTCCTCACCGACCATTCTAACATATTGTATTCTATTTTTTCTTATGTGTAGGGAATATATAAACAGGTCGTCAAGATCGATGAGCATAACCATGCCTTGCCAAGTATCCTTCAAGGTTTTCCACAATGACAAGATTTAGTTGCCCAGCAAGTTGACTGCATCGACAACCGCTGCAACAACTTGCCCGAGATGGTCCTTGAAGTAAAAAGCCAACAAGAAGCGATGGCCAAGAAAGTTGTTAGGATCTCTACGCAGACTCAACCTCTGCCTGAGACCCTCCGCAAGCTCAAGCAGCAACAAACAACTCTTAGCTTGCGCTTGGATGACATCAGTAACACTCTCACACAGCTCAACAATCGCTAAGAGGAGTCAGCAAACAATGAAATCCAACAATTATGAGCTAAAGTAACAGATCTTACATCACGACTCCTCTCTGCCGAGGGACGATACTAAGATCTCAAGGAAACACATGACGCACTGCTCAAAAAGCACGAGCATATGCAAGTGGCATTTGACGAGCTACAAGCCACCCATCGACAGTGCAAAAAAACAACACAAAAGAAGCTATCAGACAAAGCAGCCGCTGAAAAACATGACGATGATGAATACGAAGATGACTCCAACTCCTCAACAGATTCCAACGATGACACCACCTCCTCAGATGACAAACCCGATGACTCAGACGATGCTGGGGAGGGCCCAAGCCAAGGAGCAGAACCATCTCAGAAAGGATATAACAAACACCACCAAGAAGGTGGGCATGATCCCAAGTCCCCCGCCCACAACGAAAATGTGAATATATCATACGGGGATCAATTCATCGATCACTCTGCCTTGGGATCCTTGGGGGAGGCTGCAAAAGTTGCAGCTTTTGCTGAGTTCCATCAATGTATATTAGGAACCAACACAAGCCCACCAGCTACAACCACTCCACTTTTCTCCGCTCTTGACCAATCAGTGCCCTTTCCCCCTGAACAGGAAGAATCAGAACGAGTACGTTTAGATACAGTTGAAGAACTCGATTCTACTTCTGATTCAGATGAAGGCAAAGCTTTATAGAAGATTTGGAACAAACTCCTCCACCCCCTCCACAGGAGCTTTCCCCGCCACCATCTCTACCTCATAAGATGCATGACTTAGATTTGGCGGCCATCTCTACACTAGATGCTCAGAACATATTCATCCTGAACACTATTGTCGATGATGTCAAAGAGGGGGGAGACATCGTTTAACACAATACAAAGACTAAGGGCAAGTTGACACGTGAAGATTTCCACAACATCCTACGACCACAGTCAACAATGTCGCTCACAATATTCTGTGTCCTGCTCGCCAACTGCATAGAATTTTATAGAAGCTCAAAGAGGCAGCAACTAGTTTTGAACACCTCCTCTACCCTATCTATAGGCTTGCTATACAAAGAAATATGAGCAAAGCCAATAGAGCAGCTATGTGCTAGTTTAGCACGGAGGGCACAATATCTAACCATGCCATTTCAAGTTTCCGACCATTGGTTGTTTATGATTGTGGACACCGAGGCTCGTGACACCAAGGTGTATAATTTTTGCGCTAGCGAGTTACCAGCCGGAACGATAAATTTTGTTGGAGAAGAAGCTGGAGAAGCAAGATGTATACCTTTCTGACTCGTTAAATTAATTTGGGCTGCACGCCCGTCCCTCCACCAGGATTGGAGCCAACCCTGGTTCCAAATCATAAACCCACAAGTCCAAACTACCGAGGGATCTGGGGATTGCACTTTTTGCACTATCCATCACATTCAAGCCCTAAACCAAGAAATCCCTTTCACCAAGGTGGTCGTCGAAGAATTTCACTCCGTGTGAGGGCATTACGCCATGGAACTTATTTGTGACAGATGGTTCTTCAAGGACCCAACAATGGCACCAGACGACGTCCCTCGCTACCTCTTTTCAGCAATCCAACATCCGCAAAAGCGACCTTTCAGAAAACTTTAAAAGAGTTGGAGAAAAACAAATACCCCACCATAGTCCCCAAGGAAAGAAAATGCGACCCTTCCAATTTCGATCTGGAACAGGATAAAGGGGACATAGATCTGTTATCAGGGGCAACCATCTGGAGATCCTCATCACAAATGGTGCCCCTATCTGCCATAGAACCAACGTTTCCAAATTTCGACCTCGCAGCTTGCAAGAGTCTCTCAGACAATGAACTTCGCCTCATCATGTCACGGCTTTACGCCGAGAAAGATGAACTCATTTTCATGTCTGGTGATATTATGGTCATGGCAGATGCGCTATGGGAAACTGTACAGATAAAAGGGTCTCTATCCGTGAGCTTGATGGCTTCCTATCAATTTCTTCTCGGACAAAATCACCCTACTACCTATATGGCATCCGCATACATGAAGGACGACCTCCTAAAGCTAAAGAACTTCGGAACAACTGAAACCCTAATTTCCTTCCTACAACATACGTCACCGAAATTTATTATGCTCCCCTTCCTTCACCAAGAGCACTCGATGCTTCTAACAACAAACCTACATGAAGGAACAACTATCATCTACAATAGTTCCAACAGCCAATTCAATCCACGACAGAAGAAATATGTCGTGACACCAAAGATGCCCACGGAGGAGGTGGTGAAGGAATGTCCCGATAGCCTAATTGATCTTTTAAGTCAGCACACAAGGGCATATGACAAAGAACACTTTCACCGCCCAACCTTCATCCACAGATGTCCCCAACAGATTCGGGAATCAAATGACTGCGACTTCTATGTCCTCTACTGGATGTACACCATCATGGTACTTGGAAGACCAGTAGAGGACATGACAGAAGTGGATTATCACGCATTACAAGGGAAGTTCGCCACTAATCTCCTCCGCACACATGGCGCCAATAAAGGACTAACAGAAGCCTGATGCCCTTGTCCTTGTACTTCTCAAACTATCACCTTGACACTCTGCGGCCAGAGTGAGTGATAAGTTAGGGGGGGGAGTACATTGACAAGGGCGAGGTATCATTTTCAATACCCCTCCCTCTCTACATTTTCTTTCAATTTTGTATAAAATTTTACAATTTTCTTTGCGCATTTAATTTTTGTTCTAAAAAGTTTTTTCCCTGTTAAAATAAACTTTGCACATAAACAAGAACATCCCTTTTGGAACATAGTCACCCTCAACTAACTTTAGAATCATTTTAGTCCTCAAAAGTAATAACAAGAATAGCACTTAGACATATAATGGCAACTTATTAATGCCTCTCCACTATTAATTTTCATGCTTTTGTTTCACTTCTACATCTGACTCTCCACAGGTCAGTATCAAGGCTGAAATAAGCCATGCTCACAAGGATGAGAGGGGCATCAGGCGACATCCAAATCAAGAAGTCTCGCAAGTGGACCATTAAAATAAGTGCATGTTGAAAAACTCTAAGAACATCTTTCCTCTCTTCAAATAAAAGAGGCTTGGCCACCCAAAATAAATTCCCTAAACACCCCAAATCCTAAGCTTGTGAGTCTACGAATAAAAGCCAGAGAGTTGAATAAAACTATGAGAGTTGTGCCATAAATAAGGATCTATAAAAAGGACCAATGAAGGTCTCACCCAGCCGGTACATTCAGCTGCCCTCACGAAGGAAGATTTGTCATGCCCAATAGTGAAACCCTAAGGTATCTAAATATATGAAAGGCTTATAAAGGACTCACCCGGCCGGTACATTCAGCTGCCCTCACGAAGGCAGATGTGTCACGCCCGTTAGTGAGATCCTAAAAGCATAGACAACCCCTCCCCCAGTTGAAGGGGGAGTTACACATCAAGCCTTTAGCCAACCCTCATACCCACTCTAGCTTTCAATAGGTTTTTTAGAGAGGTACAAAGCTGATTAGAGTCAACAACATGCACATAATAAAAAGTGGTCCCAATGCGGGCTGCGAGATACGGAAGAAACCTGAGAGCCAAGCAACTCTCAATACCTGAAAGAGTTAAATCAAGAAATAAGACCCGATACAACCTTAGGAGAGCTAGAGTTTATAATTGAAACAAGAGTATGGAAATCTTAACTAAATAAAATTTCCTCACCATTACATGCCTCAGCTCTATCTAACTTGAGGACAAGCTAGACTCTAAATTAGGGGGGTGATAACCTCCAATTTTGCGATGTTATCTTAGTACTTTTCTTCAATTTTCCACACTCTTTCTTAGATAAATTAGATAGAATCCCTAGTTATCCTCTTTTATTGCAATTATACTGTTAGATTAACTTTTCTCCTTTTTACTTATAGAAAAAGACACAAAAAAATCACAAAAGACTCAAACGGTCCCAAGACCGCATGGACTCACACGGTCCCAAGACCGAATGAAGCCAACCGCTCCCAAGACCACATGGAGTCAAACGATCTCAATACCGCATGAAGCCAACTGGTCCCAAGACCGCATGGACTCACACGGTCCTGAGACCGCATGAATCCAACCAGTCCCAAGACCGCATGGACTCACACGATCCCAAGACCGCATGGAGTCAAACGATCTCAAGACCGCATGAAGACAACTGGTCGCAAGACCGCATGGACTCACACGGTCCCGAGACCGCATGAAGCCAACCGGTCCCAAGACCGCATGGAGTCAAACGATCTCAAGACCACATGAGTCCAAACGGTCTCAGGACCCAAACGGTCTTCAAACCCAAAACTGACCAAACCGTTTGGACTTCACTTAAGGCCTATAAATAAGACCCAAGAGGTCCTCCCTAGGGGAATCAAGTTTTCAGATGCCCAGAGGCTGCCTCTACTACTCCAGAGCTATTCCAACTTCCATCCTCCACCCAAAGGCTGTTGGTCTGAGATCCACACTCCATCCTAAAGTTGCTTTCTCTCTCTTCGCCAAAGAAGGTGGGAAGAGGAGACATCATCATCGAGCCACCTATGAAGTTTGAAGATCGTCATTCTCTCTCTTTCCAAGGGGTTAAATTTCCTCTCTTCTTTGTGGGGATGACATTCTCTCTCTCTCTTCTCGCCTCCTTCTTTGTCCTAGCTATGAGCGAGTAGTCTCTTTCACTAGGGTGCGGGGAGTAGCCCCGCTACCCATGTTTTCATTTCATGTAATGTAATCCATAGTTTGCAATATAGAGATGCTTTCTTTTCATTTCAACATCAATCATTTAATGAATGTTTATTGCTTGATCACCAACTTGTGTTATCTTTTATCTTTTAGTATGAATTGTCTATGTTTGTACTACTAGATTTGAATCTCGATTGAATGTTGGTTCTTGATGCATGTATCCATCGTGCATCTGTTTCAGTGTCTAGGAGTGTTTTCAAGGAGTAGTGTAAACTCACTTCCGTCATTGTACTTTCATACTATGAAATGGAATCAGTTGACGTATGAAAGTACAACCTTGGTAAGTCGAGGAACACACTTTGTGAGAAGAATGATGTAAAGTAGGTGACCATTCATTCAGGGATGGCTGGCATTGCAACATTCCCGCACTTCTCGTAGTTAGTTCTCTGAAAGGAAGCTAAATCTACAAAGATACTAACTGTTTAGACTCTTATTGCAGGTTATGTTTTATGTTGCATGTATTGATCCATGTGTAGTGGCGGTGAAAGCCGATCACATCCTAGTGGCTCCTTATCATTGTTCAACATCCTCAAATTTACTTACTTGATTTACTTTACTTGCTCTTAGTTTAAAAATAATGAAATCAAACCTTTCGATCTGGATACCAACTACTAAGAGATTAAGTGAGATTCTAACGTTTTCCATCTTGTTGCTCCCAACAAGACTGTTGTCCCGTGGATTCGACCCTTAACTATACTACGATAAGACTTCCACATATCTTAGTATACGTGGGTGGAGTTCTCAATCTAGCATAAGCAAGGCTAAACTTAAAGACTTATCATCTTTAGGATTTTTAGTGGTGCACGCAATTCCACGTGAGTGGAAGCTCCATCACATAGAATAAGTAAATTTAACCAAAGAAAATAGAAATCTTGGAGTCAAATACAACTAAAATAAGATATGGGTGATGGGGTGATCAGCCCTGAGCACGCATCTAAGAAGTACATGTGTGATCCCAAAGGAGAATCAAACTTTGAAATTTATAATCTGAAACCTTCAAGGACCCCCTCAACATTATTACGGGGTCAAAGTAGATATATGGGGTCGAACACAGGGACATGGGTACATTTAGGACGCTTAAGACCCCGCTCTTAAGTTAGTTAAGTCAATACAATAGTTGATAAAAGTATGTAATTAGAACTAGTCTAGAAAAATGTCACAAAATAAAATAAAACAAAGAAAAGAAAGTAAGATAGAGGCAATCGAATTCTACTAATAAGAGAGAAGGAATTCTTGGCTATGTAACCATAAGCCAGACAGTCTATGCAACCGCTCTCGGGCATAGACAACCCTCGAACACCCTCGTAAGGGTCTAACATACTAATGTAGATGTACCGTGGTAGTTTCTCTTGTGGGGGTCATCCCAGTCGTTCTCATGCAACATGACTAAGATCTCATCAATGATCTAGATGCTCTCTCAAGGATTATGAATCAACACCCCCAGATATCCCAGATACCCTCTCAGGTTTAGAATATTCAGATATGTTAGGAACCACTCCTTTAGACCTCCTCCTTTCAGATTCCATCCAAACTACATCTCTTATCCATTTCTACAGCTAATCTCTTGATCTATGTAGAAATGGAGGTTCAAGTAAGAAAAAGATCAACCAAACCAACAATCATAACCAAAAAGAGAAGACATAACATATAGCATACTAGATCTAAAATAAAACTGCTTTCTAAAGGTAAAAGTACATAAACCTGCCCAAAATGGGCTACATAGCCAAGAAGGAGTGAACTAGTCATGGACAAGTCTAGTTGTCATCAAACAAAGATGGAAGAACATCACTCATATAGAAACGAAGGAGAACAATAGAAGAAATGGGAAGAAGAAGAGATATAGCCCATAGAGGAGAGATGATCTCTCTCCTTAGACTCTAGAATGGCTGGATCTCTTCCTTGGGTCCTCCTCCTTGATCTACTAGACTCCTTGGACTCCTTTCTCCTTGATTTTACCCTGAGCATCAGCCTTGGAGGATATATGGTGGCGGAAGGTGAATCAGAATGGCTGGAAATAGATGGAAGATGGTGGAAAGTGGAGGTGGATGGAGGCAGGCCTTAGGGATGGATGTTGGGTGTGCTCTTCGGTCCTCTCGGACCTTGGAGCACTCCCACAGAGCTCTATGAAATGCATGTCATTGGAGAGAACCCCTAAAAGTCTGAGTCACGGGACATAGACCGGAACCGTAGAACCCCTGCCTAGGTAGAATGGGGCGGGAATTCATACGAGTGATGGTTGAGACCTATGTTGCGGTCGAGACCTTTGTTTCGGTTGCTACTTTACTCCTTAGGAACAAACCCACCCAGGGGAGGGTACTATTACTGTTGGTCGATGGGCCCACGTCGATGAACCTTTTGATTGACGAGGATGCTTTCTGATAAAGGACTAACCATCAAAATAGTGTTCAATATATGAAAAGTTTCTTGGTCCCACCATCTCCTAAGTTGGTGCACATAACACAATGCTTGATGGGGTGAGAATCTGGATAATTGATGTCTTCTTCAGTTTGGTGTCTGCAAGTCCCAAAATTGACTAGTTGAGAAACTCTATCTTTAAAAGATATATAATTACAAAAAGATAAGTATCTAGAGTTATTTTAAGCATATTAAGGCTATTATGATACAAAATTATAAATAAATCCTTAGAATAAATGACTAAATTTGGATGTTACCATGGGGCATTCCTCATGCCCCAATATGAAAGTTTTACTTGCTCATGAATGAAACAAACACAAAACTAAGGATAGGGTTAGAAAGAGTCATGTTGCCATGATCTAGCAACTATAAAGGAGTTTCTTTGGGGATGACAATGACTCCTTTTCTCCCGTGTTTGGTCTATTCACCCTGTAGAAGATCTAAGATGACCGAGTATGAGATACGTTTGTGCTTTGCCTCCCCCTCCTTTTAATAAGGGGGAAAGTGGATGTAACACCCTAAAAAATACATCTAGAGGACCTGCAAAGACATGGTCCACTGCACTAGTTGGTCGACAGGAGTAGGCTGAAGCACGATATTAGATGTAGGCCAGTGGATTAGTCGGGGGACTAGCCGGTTGAATGGGCAATTTGATGCTCAAGCTCAAACTGGGTCAGTTGACTTATTTGGAGTGAATTGACCTATTTGACTATTATAGTGTCCCTCTCTTCTCATGTGGAGTTCTGAATGGGAGGCAAGTCGATTGGTTTATGATTCTAGGAGGCTAAGATCTCACATGTGGATTGACCAACTAGGTATGGAAGTCGACTGACTGGAAAGTCTGGGAGAATGAAATGTTCAATTGGAGCCTCTTACTTTTGGGTTTTTGGGCTTTGGAGTGATTGGACTACTTTCCTACAATAATCGGTCAAAACTAATAAAAACCCCAATTTAGAAGAGAAAAGCTAAACGAAGGAAATTGATTCTAAAATTATGGAATAATCAACAAAATGCTCCTAAGGAATGATCGATGGCCACGTTTGGTACATCGTATGGGAACCAGAAGGATAGAGCAAATGGATCAAAATGGGAAGGGAAATGGAGCTACATTGGAAATTTCTTCTCGATTTCATCCCATCTTGCATTTGGGTGTACTTCAATAAGTATCTAGATATCTACTAGAGCCACAAAGTTAGCACCATTGAACAACAAGAGAAAGAAAAAGAGAATATAGTCATTCCATAGAGCCAGACTAACATTTGTATGACTGGATGGTTATTCTAAATGTCATCCTCCAACAATCACTATGAATAGGGAGTATCAAAATTTTTTTTGGAGAAAAGTTTGGAACCTGCTATGGAAGGTGAAGATACCAGAATAGATTAATTCCTTGTGTTGACGTGTGCAATTAGGGAATACAATCACATGCTATGGTTGATGATTGTGGTGGTGATAAACAATGACTATCAACAATCGAAGGAGAAACCCAAACAAATGGTATATGTGTGAGTTGGGGACGAGAAAAAGCTAAGTTTGTCGTAAGCGGCTCTGAAAAATAGAGTTAAGAAAATTGGTTGGGGCGACGATGGCCATTATATGATCATTGACTAACTATTCAATCAAAGGAAAAATCAAGCGCATGATAGTTGCGTGAGTTGAGGGATGGGGTGTCGAACGATCAGGAGTGTGTTGTGGGACCGAGATGGGGATTGACAAATTCTTCCTGGTAGGTAAGCTTCAATAATCCTTTATCTTGAGGATTAGTAGCCGGGAAAATGCCTTTCTGGTTTATATATTTTTGCAACCTCACGTGTCATTGGGATGACACCCTAGATTAGAATCCTATCCTAAGATGAATACTTTGAACTAAACATGGCCTAAGGGATGAAATAAAGATGGGTGAACATGCATTCATCAGTGGCTATTCTCTTGACCCCATGGGCCTTGTGTACACATGGATGGTTTTCTGTTTACCCCATGAGCCTTATATACTTAGGGCATGATAACCTTCTAACCCCTGGGTCTTATGTACCTTTAAGAATCCCTACTTGACCCTAGGGTTGAGTTGAGTCTCTACCATACCTAGGATTTTTTGAGATGTCATAAATATATTTCATCTCTTTTATTAATTACAACTTGTTCTAGGATAAGGTTATGTAATTCCATTATATTTCTGTATCCAATGACTCATCTTACCCAAGGAGAGTCTATAACTCAGATGCCTTTCATATAATTTCATTCAATGTGAAAACTTTCATTATACATTCTTTAGAAAAAGTTGTCATACTTATATATGTATGCACCCATGGATTTAAGGAAAACATACATCTTTCTTATTCAAACTTTGTGGTAGTAGGTCTTACACACGTTGGATGCATGATAATTACACTTATTTCAATGAACTTTACTTGACATTATAGTTACCCTTAGATTTATCTCACTAAGGTTTTCATATTTTATATACGTTGTCATTTCTATCCAATTACTAAATACCACATATTATGACTAGGTAGTAGTAAGGAATTTCATGCATAATACCCATTCAACACTATTATATCTATCTCTATAAATTTATGTCCTTTAAGAACGTCCAAGGTGACTGGAGAATTTTAAAACCTAAGACAAGGTTGGTCTATCCACCTCTCTAGGGAGGGTTCTAACCTAGGGCATCATGTCATCTTTATATAGGAGGTTTGGCTTTCTTTAACAACCTAAACCCACGGGTTTAGGGTTTTCCCTCCATCATAGTCTTTTCCAATTCTTGGGTTCACCCACCCTAAGTTTTGGACACCGACCCTAAAAGGTAACTTGAGGGTCATATGTTTCTCTTATGTGACTACTGATTTCCTATGTTCCAAATACATATTCAAAACCCTTTATGTGTATACCATGCATGAGTGCTGGTACTCTATGTGCTTGCATGCATAGGAAAACTATCGATATCTAATTTGTGGTATCTAACTAAATTACCCAAATTCATTTGGATTTTATCTTTCCTTTACCCTTACTTAGGGTTTGATTGGGTAGGGTATCAATTGGATTTTATCCTTTTTTGTATACCCCAAAATTTGGTTTTTTTATTAGGGTTAAGGATTATCCACCATTTCTAGGGTTTTATTTCACCTTCAACCCACTTAGTTTTGATAACCTACTTGGTTATTCCAACCTTAGTCCTTCATGGACATGGAGTATCCCAATCCATCTTAGGTTCATCCTCACTACAGGGACATAAATGATATGTCAAATCTTCCATATCTATTTCCCTAACTAACAATTCATGTCCTTTAATCGATGGAGTATGACTTATTCCTACTTCTTTTTGAAACCCTAACTCATGATGAGGACAGAAGTGAATTCATGGGTTAGGAAAGAAAATAGCTGAGAGGAGGACAAAATTTAAGATGAAAAAACCTAGAGCTATTTTATTTAGGAAAGAACCTTAGGATATGGCTTGGTAGGATTCAAAGGGGCCAAGGAGTCCTTAATTACCAACTAGTGTTGTAGATGACAATTTTGGTAGCCCCCAAGTTGTGATCCTTATAGACACCACTATCTTTGAAAAATGCCCTAATAATTCCTTTATGTCTCTAAGGAACATATGAAAATGTAACTTATTATAAGTTAATTGATAAGTTTGTGCTTTGATACCAATTGTTACGACCCCCTCCCCCAAAGATACCCAACACTAAAGAAGATCATTAAGACAAAGATCATAAGCTCATTTACTAAGGATCCAGAATAAAATAAACATATACTAGCAAACAATTTCATCTCACCACTATGAATAATACAATATATGCTAATTTCTCCTCAAAGGATTGTACATGATCTTCAAAATAATAGGAGACTATATCAAAGGAATATTCCACACTAAAAAGGATCATTATTTATTTAACTAACTAATCCTCCTTGTCACATTAACTTCAATATCTTTAATTTATTTATCTGAATCTTCAAATCATCATACCACCACATAAGTTAGCTACCTAAAATGCTAACAAACAAGTACAAAGATCAATATTTTTGTTGTAATGTGTATGTGTGTGCATGTACAAATAAAGTCAATATTCAAATAGTACAAATAAACTTGTATTTTCTATTGGATAATCTAACATGTGCGTGTTATACTATCTCAGGTGCATTCTCTTCTATGTCCATTGTTGGACTTGCATGGACTACCCCATGATAGACATTACTCTTGGTTCTGAATATCACAATTTCTTTGTATGATACACATATTAGCATTATAGTGAACTAGAATTGAATAAACATCCAAGTAGTTTAGCATATAATTGAATTCTTTGGAAATCATCAAGCAAACCTTCAACAATTGATATATTTGGGTATTCATAAATATGCAAATACCTTAATGAAGAATCATGTGGTATACTTCAAGTACTTGAAGCATTCAATCCAACCAATCATAGCATAGATCCAAGCAATCAACATTATCTAGAAAACATACATAACCCTAATGTGTCACGATTTATACATATGATACTGAAAGGGTTGACTCTAGGGTTTAGGGTTGGTATTAGGATTGGGTCTTGGGCCCTAATTCCCATGTATATTCTAGAAACCCTAGTTTACATCATCATCATCGTTATCGTAGGATCTCATTATTAATACTTAATATCAATTTATAACTCAAAGTGAGAGTATTGAATGTATTTCACATTCAATTTATCAAAACTAGGGTTTAGGATCTACAAACCCTAATTCTTGTCATTTTATGATTCATACATGTTGAAATCCCTGATCAATCATCTTCTAAACACATATTTATTCATTTTTGCATGTTTTCAATCTTCACTTAGGAGCATTTTGTTGATTATTCCCTAATTTTAGAATTAATTGTATCAGTTTTCTTGTTTCTCATTCATTAAAGTTTTTGTTAGATTTTCCTAGATTTTGCAAAAAATGTCCCATTCACTCCGAAGCCAAAAAGCCCAAAGATCAGAGGTTTCAATTACGCATTTAGCCTCCCAAACTTTCCAATCAGTCGACTGACATACACAATCAGCTTACTCACATACAAGAATTATTCAAGACCAAAAATACAATTTCACCAACTAGACTTAGAAAAATTCAAAATCACCAACCAATGAATTAATCTCCTGGTCGACCAACTGAACCCAAATCAAGAAGGCTCATAGTTACAGAATCAACCAATTGATCATCAACCGGTCAACTGGCCTGCCTTTGGGCCAAAGTAACAACTCAAGACAATTGATTGATTGGGCTTCCCTTGACAAATTGATGTAGTTGACCAAGTCTTCCGAGCAGTTGTCATGAGTAGTTGGTAGGGTTTCATGCCTCATTCCCCTCCTATAAAAGGAGGGGGAGTCCAATCAAAAAGACCATCTCATAACATCTCATACTCTATCATCCCAAAAGCCTCCTCTGAGTGCACAAGTCTAGAAGGGAAGGAAGGATCTATCATCTTCCTTGTGGAAGATGTCATGTTGTTTCTAGAACATGACTTTTTCCATTATTACATGTTCCTTTGTGATTATTTATCATGTATGAGTTTATATACTAGGGAATGGGGAGTATCCCTATAGAACATTTCTTATTTTAATTGTATTCGACTCCAAGATTCTATCATTTAGATATTTTGATTTTGATTGTATGCACTCATTCTTTGTTTAGACCCATTAAATAATCACTGGCTAATAATATCTAGATCTCAACATTGTATGAACCCATAGACTTGTGAGATCAATTTATGAATATATATGATCAATCCATCCATTTTAACTTGTCAAATATAATTCATGGTGATGAGACACCTGATACATGGGTTGGACTCGTCACGAGATCTCTAATAGAACTTATTAGATGATTGAACAATGATCCACAAACGCCGAGGTTTGGGGTTTACAAGAAGTCCAACCCTTGTGAGATTTATGCTCTATAAGGATAAAAATCCACATGGTCCTTATCTAACTAAGAAAAATTAGGGGTTGAACCAATTAGAGTAAATATGGGGCCTATCATGGTAAAACCTCAGACACCCATTATCTCTTAACAATCATATTAAAACTCAACTTAAATTAATTTTACTTCTACAAATTTTATTTCCTTGCTTATCATTAATCACTATAACATATTGGATTTTGGTACTAAATTTAATTATTGAGATATTATACATAATCTTGTAAAATAGGAAATCTTTTTTCTAAATCTTCATTCATATTTACACTCTATTGAAATTTCTTGAAATTTGAGCAACAAAATGCGAACTGTCCTCATTTTGATCAAACCATTCTATTTGAAACCCCCAATTGAATAATGGAACTCAATTAAAGATTCTTGGTTGTACTAAATTGTGATGACCCCCTGGTCAAAACAAGATTTGACCAAACTAACACGCATCTGAGTCATATTCTCAACGTGGCCATTTCCCTAATGACACGAACATTTTTCATCTATTCCTCCATATCATTCATTTCCTTCTATCCCATTACCTTCATAAGTCACCGCCTTCCTTTTCTCCCTCATCTAAAAAAAAAACCTAGCCACCCCTTCCCTATCCCTGTGACACCCAATAAGGATGGTTGCAGGGTGACATGTCCAGCCTACTGTACTGGCTATCAACCATCAAGCAACTCCTACAAACACCCTCTACCACCAAACATCTGAACTAAGCACCATGTATGCATTTGATCACCTCTACTTCCTAATGTGGCCTTCTTCCAACTACAAACTGACCAACACCATCGACTCCACCATTAACAAGCATCCAACTCGCCTGTAGTGCCTCACATTTCTTCCGCCATGGAGTTATCATCCTCTTATGCCACATACAACTCCACCACATCATCTTATGACCCCATCACCAGTCACACTTGTAGCTAGATATCCAAAGACCTACAACTTTTATTTGCAATTGCCTCCCTCAACCTACTATGCTACTGGTCTGGGTAGGACTGTAGAACATCACCACACCACCAACACCACCACTTCCTCATGTCCCACCACCATCCTCCTCTCTCAAATCATCTCTAATGTTGGGAAAGAATTGTCCATCACTTTTTTTTCGAGCCCACCCATGAAAACACATTCGTTGGCAACCACAATCTTGATCTGAAGCACCACCATCGACCATGTGAAGAAAGACGCTAGCCAAAGCAAACTGATACTGAACAGAATTGATCATGGTGTTCAATTGGATATGTCGACTTGTAGGATAAATCCCAAGGATATCAGGAGCTACTAAATCAAACCACAATGAGATCCATACTCATGAGGCCTCATGATTGGGACACAACTTCTAGCGGCTTCAAAGGAGACCCAGAGATGGGGAAAATCCATTACAAGACATGTTTGGGACGATGATGGTGAGTAGCTACGTGTTACAATATTTCTAGAACTGAATAGTAATATATAAACCTAATAGTAAGGGGTGAAGTTGACAATTTTAGACAATATTTTGATAATGTGAATGTGATATATATAAGTATAATAGCTTGATAAATGATCTAACCCACTCATTCTTTCATTATCATGCAATTATGTTAGTAAAACAAAAGGTTTGAATCCTTGTAAGACTATGTATAATAATATTGATGTATTAAATGTTGCATTGGATTATGCTTAAGAGTATTCGAGTATTAAACATACTTATAAGAGTGACACATATAATCTAGTCAACTTCTTATACAAATATATAAACAAGAAATTTAGAAAGTTGGAATCCTTTAGCCTTAAAATTTGGAAATTTTGGAATGTTAGCATTAGTGAACTTTAGAATTTCAAGATCAAAATTTAATTATATTTATAACTTAGGTAAATCTTATATGTATCCTATTGTTCTATGTACATGTGTATTAGTATTTTAGGTATCATGTATCCTAAATACCAATTGCACTATGAAAATATATTAAAGTATGTTCAAAATATATTATTGTAACCTATTTGGAAAATATAAAGGATCACCCAATTTGAACATGTAGTTCGACACAAAACCAAATAAGAACCTCACTAAGATAGATATTATACAATATATTCATGCATATGTAAATCGATGTATACTTATGTTCTAAAGCATAATTGAGATCTAAGTATTAGGCTATGAACTTAATGATTCAGAATGAGATTTTATAACTACCAAAAGATGATTATTAAATACCCTTCCCACAAAAGGGAAAAATTCTAATTTCACCTAATAAGAACCTTTAAAGTGATTTCCAAGCCAAGGAACATCAAATAACCCTTATACATTTTGTCTTGTTAGATTCATGAGAAATTGGCATCTTTTATCCTTGTGGAAATCTTGATAGGAAATTCTCATTTGGAACAGGTACTAAATTCTTGATTTGTTATTGAACTAATTTTATTAGCCTTTCCCTCTTGTTGAAGTTCACCATGACTAAATTTGAACATTGAACATTGTTAAGAAATTGAAGTATTGTTCAATTTTAATATTTGCACAAAAACTCAAAATATTGGTTAAGATCATTTGCTCACTGAATTTGGTGGGTCACATCCCCCAACCATGCATAGTGGATAATGGACAATTAGAGGTCCCCTAGTACTGGTAACCCCCACAACTGAAAGTGTTATTCTCTCACAGAGGGGAGAATGCTAGGCACCTAACCACTGGAAAAGACAAAAAAAATTATATTGATTGTGCCAATAGATAAATCTTTTCATTTTGAATAATTTGATATATTGACATTAGTTTTGAGAAAAATCATTCCATTATGAAATATTGATATTAATTTGAGAATCTCTTTATTATTTTCTATCTACATCTATGAATTATTATACCTTTTAAAAACTAGCATTGTAACTAGATTATCTTTTATTATTCGCATACTCCACCAAGAAATCTTACCTAGATTTAATCTTATATCTCTTTATCTTTAAAATATTTCAATAATATGATTTAGTACCATCCCACTTGACCTATATTTTCCCCTTCTTATGGTCCATGTGTGGTTTTGTTCCCTCAGAAACTCTTGAATAGGTGACATAGAAATAGAAGAGACATACAAGAGTTGTCCCATGTTGGAAACTTGATAGGAATCTGAAAGCGTTAGGTGGAATATAATTTTAGAAGCTGACAATATGTACATGTACTTGTTTCTATAAATGAATTATCTAAACTGAAATACATGTGCATTGATATGCTTAATGTTTGCATGCATAGTATTCATTGTGTGTGATTTACTTTTATATAAATAAATAATATTTTAGGTTGTTCTCATCTTGGTCTCTAGATATTTGAAAGAAAAAATCATGGTATTTTGTTGTTTTCATGTGATATTTGAGATGGAGATTTCATGACCCAAACCCTGGTTATTTGCCTAACTTTTTCTACTTGTGTGTGGGTAGTTATGTACCATAATGTGTAAAACCTGGGCCCACTACTCGAGGATCTAGTAGGGTTTCAAGAACAACGATTGGCCCCACAGACCACCACTAGCCTTAACTACACAATTTTCCCTCACTCATGCACATGCTAGGATCAATTTCTCAACTGGTCACTCATCCTAGTACTATGTTGGGCTGAGCAAGCTTAACCAAAAAGTTCTTTAATGATGGGTTCCTTGAATAGGAGGAGCACCTATTTGATTTGGATAATATAACCATTCCTTTTAAATTTATTTTATCCGAGACCTCAAATCTTGGGATGTTACAATCTCTCCCACTTAGACTCTTGAACTACTCATCAAGGCTAAACTATATGGCCTCATAATATTTACCCATTTTAGTGTAGACCCATAATGGCCCATGACACACATCTTCCAATCACGGAATGCCAGCGCAAAGGTGGCTACATCACCATGAATAACCTTTCCAACATGCCTAAATTGCATGACTCAAGACTGGCATGCCACATGCCCATGTGGGCCCCACTTAGTGGAGGGCTTATGGCTCTTATACCATGTGTTAAACCTGAGCTCACTGTCCAAGGATCAAGTTGAGTTTCAAGAATGACGATTGGTCCCACAAACTACCACTAGCCTTAAGTGCATGCTTTTTCCTCACTCATGTGCAAGCCAGGTCACCCATCCTAGTACTACTTTAGGTTGAGCATGCTTAACCACATATTTCTTTAGTGATGGGCTCCCTGAAAAGGAGGTGCACCTTGGTGATATGGGTAATCCAATCATTCCTTTTAAGATGATTTTATCTGAGGCCTCAAATATTGGGATGTTACACAGTGTGTGATTTTTCTTTGCTCCAGTATCCATTGTGTTTAGGGTTAGCTGCCCTAGCCACATTGCTCATATATATATATATATATATATATATATATATATATATATATATATATATATATATATATATATATATATATATATATATATATATATATATATATATATATATATATATATATATATATATATATATATATATATATATATATATATATATATATGGGCGTTCATTCATTGCCCGCGCGGGTAGCTTGGATTTTCCCTACCCGACAGCCAAAAAAGTAACTCTCCTGGTAAAAAAAGTAACTCCACTGTCAAAAAAGTAACTATGGTGATAAGAAAGTAACTACACGAATAAAAGAGTAACTCTATACAAAATATACAACAAATAAATATAAGGATGCATTTTTTGATTTTGGTGAGGCAAATGATATTATTTTTGGATGAAATTTTTTGGGGAGCTTGAAAAAATGGTCCTCTGCAATTGCAATTTTTTTTTGAAAAAGGTGGTCGGAAGGGTGGGCGGGTAGCTACCTGCGTGGGAAATAAAGATGGGCCCTATATATACATATATCTATATATATGGGCCCATATTTATTGCCCGCGTGGGTAGC
The DNA here is from genome assembly GCA_963693085.1 of Alisma plantago-aquatica. Classification (NCBI taxonomy): domain Eukaryota; kingdom Viridiplantae; phylum Streptophyta; class Magnoliopsida; order Alismatales; family Alismataceae; genus Alisma; species Alisma plantago-aquatica. The sequence goes on from OY856410.1 coordinate 533,886,587, forward strand.
TACCCGCCCACCCTTCCCACCACTTTTTTTCAAAAAAAAATTTTGCAATTACAGAGGAGTATTTTATCTAGCTCTCCAAAAAATTTCATCCAAAAATAATATCATTTCCCCCCCCCCCAAAATCAAAAAATCCGTCCTTATATATATCTGCTGTATATTTTGTACGTAGTTACTTTTTTAGTCGTGTAGTTACTTTCTTATCACCATAGTTACTTTTTTGACAGTAGAGTTTCTTTTGTTGCCAGAAGAGTTACTTTTTTGGTTGTTGGGTAGCGAAACTCTAGGCTACCCGCACGGGCGATGAATAAACGACCTATATATATGTATCTTTCTCTCTCTCTCTCTCTCTATATATATATATATATATATATATTAGTACCATGCTATTTTATAATATGCTTTTATTTTCGATTGATGGGTTGTGTTACCTAAATAAGTTTTCTGTATTTTTATGACATATTTTTTATTTACAAAATGCATTGCATATCTTTTGGAATAAGTAGAATGGTTGTGACATCACTTTTGATAAATATTCCTCTAGACCCTAATTCATATCAAATGTGTAAATGGATCTTATTCTAATGTTTGTTTTGAAAAAAAAATTGTAAGCCCATTTTTTCTTTCTCTCTTTCCCTAATGGGAGAAATGATACCACCTTTATATACTTTTTTTGAAAGACCACGTTTTTTTACTACCTTTATATACTTGTTGTTCTTTTTCATTGTATATTAATTAGTTCCCTTTCTATTTGCACATACCTACATTTGTTGATAATTTCTGTATATTCTCCTTTTGTGGTATATTCTTTCAACATATTAGGTGAACGATAAGTAAGGGTTGACCATACATGTTCTAGGTTTATGCACCTAAAGACAACTTTCACTAAAGATACAGTCTAGACTGGTAGCTTGCCCTCAGAAACTAGTCACATCTGATCACTAGTTTCCTTTATATTTTAACCAATGTAGGTGTTGTGCCTTTTTTATCATGTAAAAAATCACATAAGGTGTATCATTTTCATTTTTCTTCTATAATGAAAATATTAAATGATGATTTATCCATTTATTGTAGATAAGTTTGTGTGTGTTTAACATATGGATAATTACTTTAATTCTACTATGTAATGAGTGGATTCCATCAAGTGTTCCACACATAACAATCCATTACCTCAATCTTATGTGTTAGTAATTAGTGTATCCAAATAAAGTCTTCACATATTAATATGCATAACTTGAAGCTAACTACATATGTATAAAAATATTTTACCACATGGATGTACTATTATCATCCTATTTTGTTAAAAAATTTATTAGTTCATTCTCCATAATTGCACTACTTTTGATTGTATTATGGTATCCATATACCTAACTTGGTTATGAAAAATGGAGGACAATTATTGTGGGGTATAATTCACTGATAATTCCTCATGTGTAGAGTGAGTCATTGGAGCTATCTATCTTCTATGTTCATCTTCACATTTGTAGCTATCCTATGGCTAAATATAATATAGAAAAAATAGACGTTTTTTTTAGGTATATACAAAATCTCATTATTTGCTATTGCATAGAGTTAAAAATATTAGTTTAGTTCTATTATTGATATTATTGGAAAATACCTTGATATATTTGATTAAATTGAATAAATAACCTATTTTGTTTTTTGGGGGGGGAGCCAGGAGGCTATTTATTTGTATTGCCCTCCTCTCAAGCCAATAGGGAACACTATTACAAGGGGAATTACTATCTACAAATGTAAAATTGGTAGTACTACTACCATTACAATATTTATTCTCTAATAAAGAATATATACATTCAGGAGGCCTAGGATGGTCACTACACCTAGTGGTGTGCTTTTGATGGTGTTTTGCCAGCTTTTCTACAACTTGGTTATGCTCTATAGGTATGTATGTGAATTTCCATCCAGGATCGTTCATAAGGGACCTTTGCATTCTATCCAAAAATCTTGTAAAACCTTGGCGCCACAAAATAAATAACTTTTAACACTAGAAAAAAGTTGATATTTTTTTTAAATTATGTATTAGAATAATTTGAGAGATAATATAAACATAAAAATCATAAAGTTAAGTAAAAATAAATTTAATATATATAATACATACTACATTTAGATTTTTTTTTGATATGATAAGAGTCATATGAATTATTTGTATTACAATTACAATATCTTTTGAATAAAAACCATAATATAATTACCATATATGGATAATGTTATACGTTGGATTAATGGTTGATAAAATGTCCATATTCAGACTCTTGTTTGCTAAAATTGCATAGTGGGATGGAAATTAGAACTCTATCTATAAAATTTTAATATTTTATTCTTAACATGACTAAGTTAGAACTAAATCTTAAAACTAATCTCATTCCTAAGACTGGCATAAATATAACGACTCCTTTTTAGAAGATTTTTTTGGATAAAAGTAAATTATATGTAAAATATAAACAAGAAGATGAAAACTATGAGGAAGAATGGGACAGATGCATGTAAACCTAATTCCAACTAGAAATAATAAAATAAGTAACTTGTGGATCATTAGCCACAGTCTAGTTATTAAAATCTAATTTCATGTTACTTGTAAATAATTCTTTAAATCATTGGAGAATCATTCATCATAATAAATTGTTTTGTACTATATCTTTGATTGAGGTACAAAATTCTATTGTTTTTTTGAATGATTACCTAGTTGAAATCACATACTAGTTTATCAGGGAGTCTGAATGTTATAAGCAATTTTCCTTTCTCCTTAGATATCCACATAGTATTTATCCAAGGAAAAATGGCACATTTTGTAATTTTATAATGAAAGAACAATTTCCTTCTAGCTTTAGTAGATGTACACTTATACAACTCTATATTAAGGTTAGTATATATTTATCCCCTACTAGTTAGCAATATAGACATGTGTTTCTGATTCACAAGGGCACATAATTTCCTAAGAACTTGGACAAAATTTAGAAGTGCCAATTTGTTTACTCTAAATACCTTGAAATACTTTAAAATATCTTGAATAATAAATAACAAATACTCAGATACAGTGGCTACTTATCTATTCCAATCTATGTAGTTCTTTTTTTCTTCATATATTTATTAATTCTTACATTTTCTCTTTTTTATAAGGTAAAATATTACTATATCAAAAATGAAGTTTAGGGGAAGCTAAAAAAACTCGGTACTATATATACATCGGTCTACTGAAGACCCCACATCCAGAAGACCATAAGTTCCACATCCTTAAGTACTTTCGGGTTAGCTTTTGAAATATATCCCAAACTATCACCAATTACATCAAAAATATTAAGGGTGTCACACGTCCTTTTGTCATGCAATCAACAATTTCTCTCTCCCAAAATATGGAAGATGTGAACAGTAAAAACTAAACCCCCTAGAGTCCTCATCTTTAGATTGCATGTGGATTTTTGAAGATCCACTATAGAGATTCATTGAGGGATTGATGTGGAAGACCCCCCTACCCCCCGAATCCACACTTTCGAGCATCTATCTTTAAAAAGTAATTAATAAATCACATTAAAAAAAGGTATGCTCATGTGTCTACGCTACTTTGTTACAAATATGATGTGCATGCTTAGTAATGAAACCCCACTTGATCATCCTATCAATCATAGGTAACCTTCTCATCAATGCTTGATAAGAACAGGAGTTCCACATAGAAATGTGAGATTTATTTCATAATAGGGTTTACAAAGAACTTGGGGTAGATTGTGATTGGTCACCCACAATTTCATATCTTATTTATCAATCCACCTGCCATTAGTGTTCTGATGATACATCTTTAGCTCCAGCTAGATCCTCACCATGGTTACCAAAATTGTGGACTCCCCATGCTTTGGCCTACCTCCTCTAGTTGTTTGCCATACAACAACCCCATCCAGCTTGTGTAAAGGGAACCCATCTTAGTATTAGTTAGACCCAATGTGCCCTAATGATAAGTTGTACCACAATGACCCAAGAAATGGCATGAACTCTCCTCCCCATGTGGAACATGCCAAGACATGTTTAAACTTCTCCAAGATGAAATAGAGAAGCTTAGCCTACTGAAACCAACATCAAACTTTGTTGTTCAAGACTAAACAAATGAGCACAACTCTACTCTCCATGGAAAGGCAAACCCATGTCCACTTCCCAACTATAGACCAAAGATTCTCTACAGATTCATTATAACCCACATCTTTACCCTTTCCACCCGTGAGGGGAGTACCCCGGTGCCTAATGAGAAAAGATCCCTCTTGTAGATTTAAAGCTTGATTGAGTCTTCCTCTACTTGAATCATAGGATCTTGGAAAGAAATCCTATGATTTATGATGAGTAATGTGAAGTCTAGTAAGCTCTCCATAATTCCTAAAAGTCTTCATGACTCCTTCATGTGTTTAGCATGTCCTGTAATGAACAAAAGAATGTCATCAACAAAAATCCTAGGAATTATCTCCTCAGTACCTTGAATTCTAAATAGTGTCACACTACCCACTCTCTCACCTATCTTAGCCAGTGTAGTGATGTTATATATATCCAACGTGAATAGTAGGGGAGATAAAGGATCTCGCTTCCTTAAGAAATTGGAAGCCCTAAACAAACATTGAGAGACCCCATTTATCAAAATTGAAAAATGACATCATTTAGACACACTATTTCATGATCAAAGAGAAATCCATTGTCTACATGGTACCCCACAAAGAATCCCACCTAACATGATCCTAGTCCATGAAGATATTCAACTTAACACATGCCTTTTTGAACCCATTCTTCAATTTAAAATCCACCAAAAACTCTATAACAACAAAACATTATTGGAAATGGACCTTCCTTGCATAAAGGAAAACATGATAATGGATACAACCTATGGGAGAATGGTCTTAAGTCTGCTAGACAATGACTTGGAGATCACTTACCAATAGAAAATAGGTGTGAAATATGTCATTACATAAACAAAGCTTTTCTTTGGGATCAACATGATGAAACCATGGTTGGCTTGTATGACCATACTGCCCCCACTAAAAACCACCAAACAGCTTGACAAACATCTCTCCCAATAATAGGCCAACAAGAATAGAAGGAGTTGGTGTTACAATTATTAGGCCCCAATGCCTTGGAGTTACCAATCGATAATGTCACCCTCTTGATTTCATCACTGTATCCATCGTCAACAAAAGTCTATTCATTGCCTCTGTGACCCTCCTATTTGGGAGGCTAGAAAGAGGGGAATTGCTCACCTCCAACTTATACAAATATGAGATGTAAGCCACAACTACCTCCCCAATCTTAAACTCTTTGTCACTAAGTTCACCACCATCATCAGACAAGTTGTGAATGTGATCTCTCATGTTATTTATCTTAAATACAACATGATAAACTCTTGAGGTTTTATCACCATATCATAGCCACTTCACTCTACTATATTACCAGTAGCTAACCTCTTTTTCTTTCTCTAGATGCATGAATCTCTTCTCGTCCTCCTCTTCTTGCTAGATAAGATCAGGGGACCTCAGAGAAGAGTTTAATTCTTTAGATACTTTCTCAAACTAAAACATAACCTCATAAATGAGCATAGGAAGTTAACCCAAACCTTTGGAACATTGCTTTAGGGCATCCATAGTCCTCCCAAGTTTCTTCAACATTACGTAAAAGGGATATTACATTGCAATTCCAAACTTCTTTGAAAATACCTTCAAAGCTTGGCCATGACAACCAATGGTTGAGGAAGAAATATGGTCTATTGTGAGCCAACTTAGATGACAAGTCCACAAGTCTTCCATGCATGATCACTATTGTAAGGAACCTGACCCACTTTTTGGATAACCCTATTTGTTTTGCTTAATTATGTTTCTTAGCTCCTTGCTCCAAGCATTTGAGTTGTAATTAGGGCGTGTTGGAAGCTTGAGTTCCTTGTTTGAGATTGTTTGGTTGATGCTTGTGTTTTGTGGAGAGGTTTTATGCAATTTGCAATTTACCCAAAGTATGGGTTGATGTGAAAATTTGCCACCTCTAGAGTGTTCCTTCTCTCTCTTAGAATCATCATGAGGAGAGAGAGATGGGCATCTTGTTTGAGCCTTGGATGAGTGGTGACATTCTTGGTGATGTTTTGGACACATGGTTGAGGTGTGCCTTGCACCAAGAAGTGTTGTCTCTGGCTTGAAAGCCTTGGAGAGGCCCTATATCGATTTGTTGGTGTCTTGAGGGACATCCTATCAATTTTGTGGTGTCTAGTGGTGCACCATATCAGTTTGTGGTACCTATTGTTTACCCTTATGATTTTGTGAAGAGAGTAGATGTGCGTATCGACCTTGACCATCATAGGTAACCTAGTGGGCGAGACATAGATCTATTCACCTTGTTGTTGTTGGGTTTTGTGGAGAAAACATGCGTGGCAGAAGCAACAAAATTCCACTCAACCCGTGATAGGATCTCGTCGACAACAACATATTTGGAAGGAGTGTTTGCGGGATATACCTTATCACGGAGCAAGTCTGGTGATGTCCCACTGCACAAAGGTGTGTAACGTTGCTACCCTACACATACGGAACTTCTCTCCCGTTCATTGTCGTAGGAAGGTCCGACGATGCTCCTTTTGTGCGATGATGTACGCCACTCGTAACGTGCATGGATGGTTGTTGATGTCCTCCGAATGCAGGCGTCTCAGTGTCTGCGTCTGTACTTCATCCACATGGATGGATAGGAACTCCACATCACACTTCCTAAGCCGATGGGAAGGAGTCGTGTCTGTGCGGCGGCGTGCTAGCGGCGCATTGCTCTCCTTTCTCTCCCGAAGATAGTGACGGCTAAGGTTTACGTATGTGAGCATAAACTGAAAAGCATATCTCGATATCTTATATAGATATCATCCGTCAACCTCCTTTAAATAGGATACGAAGGGAAGTAAGGTTTCCTAAACCCATTGGTAAACAGAAACACAGTTTCAATTAAAACGGTCGTGGATTGATTAGAATATTCTGGAATTCATTAATTAACCAAATAATCACATTAATTGATTAATTAATATCTGAATCCATGCAATCTCTTGGGATGGCTCTATGGGCAAATATACCAACAGACTCCCACTTACACTTAGAGCCAGTCACTCCAATATTATTCTAATCAATTACATAAATATTTTAATAAACAATGTGATTCAGAGCAATTCCAATCAAATCCACAATCATACTCCTATTCCAACACATCCTATGTGTGTGACCCGGTAGGCTCCAAATTACATTGGCAGTGATATCCATAATCATATTATGATTTCAATAGCAATGATTGGTATCTAGAAATACTTCATTACCACCCAAGTAATTGGAGAAGTTGGAGAACAACTTAACCTATCATTCATGACTGATATTACAATGATTGTATAGTTCCTTTGTCGCTGATATCCGGATTGAACTCGAGTCATGGAGTTGTTATCCTTTTCAACATTCAATCCATGTTCCTTGAACTAGAGCAGATTGTATGAGATATATGTAAGCTCAATATCACATATTGACTCACATCAACATGGCCATACATTTCTCAGTCTCGCTTATCAAGTGGTTGGAATATCAAACTCTCGTAGGAAGGACAAATTCCATCTACATCACTCACAGTCATGCCCATGTGTCACAGTGCACCCAAGCACCATCTTTATGGCAATCCTTATTCAGGACCACAATAGATTATGTCAAAGTACACTGAATGACATGTGATAAGTGTAGTGATTTCAGGTCTAAGAACCACAATCACCACCATCATTATGAGATGTAACTCTAACTATCAATCATGGTATCCATGTGCCACTCTCAAGGTGGGTCTATCCAATACACTGTTCTCTAACAAGTATCTATGTATTTGGTTTGATATCTCCATATCATAGATAATGAGAATCTTCCATCAACCGGCATACATTCTAATCTTATGTGTATTGATGTCTATGGATATTTCCACAATAACAATTGATTAGGGACAAAACAAGAATACATACTCTTAGCATACATATGATCTCACTGTTCTGGTCATCAACCTGAAGACATATGTCATTGAGTATATTATTCTATAGACATCTATAAGTTTTATGGTCATCTCACAATATAAAACACAAACATATGGATTGGAAACTTTCCTTTATTGATATGATCAATGTAGTATTACAGATCGTTTACATATTATCCCATTACAATCATCGAATGATAGTCTCTATGGGAATACATACCAACAGATTTCCACTTGAATTTATACCCAATCACTCATGAATCTCAATCCAAGTGATCGAACATGTCCGTCATGTTTCTACTGTGAAAGTGCTTTTGTGAGCGGATCAACCACATTGATTTCTGTAGGTACTCTACAAATCTTCACATCTCCTCGTTGTATGATCTCTCGTATGAGATGGAACTTCCGTAGAAATATGTTTGGAATGTTGGTGCGATCTTGGTTCTTTAGCATGTGCAATTTCTCCATTGTTGTCGCAAAACAACTGAATTGCATCACCAGTGCTTGGAACCACTCCAAGTTCAGAAATGAACTTCTTAATCCACACATGTTCCTTTGTAGCATTAGACGTGGCAATATATTCGACCTCTGTTGTAGAATCTAAAACCGTCTCTTGCTTGGAACTCTTCCTGCTCACAACTCCGTTGTTCAGGAAAAACACAAATCTAGATTGCGATCTATAGTCATCTTTGTCAGTTTGAAACCTAGCATCAGTGTAACCCTTTACGACGAGCTCTTCCTCACCACCGTATACCAAGAATTGATCCTTAGTCCTTCTCAAGTACTTTAGGATGTTCTTTATGGCTGTCCAGTGACATTCACCTGGATCTGACTGATACCCACTCATCATGCTCAAAGCATACGACACATCAGGATGAGCACATAACATTGCGTGCATGATAGATCCAATTGCTGATGCATATGGAATCTTAATCATGCGTGCCCGTTCATCACATGAACTAGGACATTGGGTTTTAGAGATCGTAACCCCATGGGACATGGGGAAGTTACCTCTCTTAGAGCCCTCCAAGCTAAACCTCTTTAGCACCTTGTCAATGTATGTGCTCTGACTTAGGCCTAGAAGCCTTCTTGATCTATCTCTATAGATCTTGATCCCGAGTATATAGGATGCTTCGCCTAAATCCTTCATAGAGAATGTATTCCCTAACCAACCTTTTACTGTCTAAAGAGTAGGGATGTCATTTCCCATCAATAGTATGTCATCCACATACAATATGAGAAATATGATTGTGCTCCCACTAACCCTTTTGTAAATACAAGGTTCATCTTCATTTTGACTAAAGCCAAACTTTTTGACTACTTCATCAAAACATAGATTCCAGCTTCGAGATGCTTGCTTCAATCCATAGATTGACCTTTGTATCTTACAGACTTTATTGGCTTCCTTTGGATCAATAAAATCCTCAGGTTGTGTCATGTACACATCCTTGAGTAAATTCCCATTATGGAATGTTGTTTTAACATCCATCTGCCAAACCTCATAGTCATGATAAGCTGCAATGGAAAGCATTATCCTGATGGATTTAACCATGGCAACTGGTGAGAATGTCTCGTCATAATCAACAGCTTGAATTTGACGGAATCCTTTCGCAACCAATCTACCTTTATAGGTTTGAACATTTCCATCCATGTCAGTCTTCTTCTTGAAGACCCAGTTGCACCCTATGGGTTTTACCCCTTCGGTTGGATCCACGAAGGTCCATATCTTGTTGGTGTACATGGATTCCATCTCAGATCTCATGGCTTCGAGCCATTTCTCATATTGTGGTCCCTTAGTAGATTCTAGATAGGAAGTTGTCTCATCTACTATGCCCAATTCGTCACTATCTTGAGTCACGAGAAATCCAAATCTCTCAGGCTCATGTCGTGTCCTACTAGACCTATGAGGTTCTTTTGTTACATTTGGAACTTGAAATTCCACAATAATTTGTGAGTCTTCATGTTCCTTATGTACCTCCTCAGGTTCTCTGCTTTCTTGTTGGTCTCGAACTTCTTTGAGCTCTACATTCCTCCCACTAATTCCTTTGGAAATAAATTCCTTTTTAAGAAATACAACAGTCCTAGGAACAAACACTTTGTTGTCAGTTGGTGTGTAGAAGTAGTATCCCCGAGTTTCCTTGGGGTATCCAACAAAATAACATTTTTCTGATTTCGAAGCTTTTCAGGAAATTGTTTCCTAACATAAGCTTCACATCCCCAAATCATTAACATAGACAAATTTCTATGATTCCCATTCCTCATCTCATATGGTGTATTTTGAACCAATTTGGAAGGTACACGGTTAAGTGTAAACGTTGCAGTTTTAAGAGCATATCCCCAGAACGATATTGGAAGTTTGGTTGAACTCATCAATAATCGTACCATGTCTAATAATGTATGATTCCTTCTTTCTGACACACCATTATGTTGTGGTGTACCAGGTGGAGTCCATTGTGATACAATACCACAGTCTCTTAGAAGGTCCTCAAACTCTTGGCTTAAGTATTCACCACCTCGATCTGAACGGAGTGCTTTAATACTCTTGCCAAGTTGTTTCTCTACTTCATTCATGAAAGTCTTGAACATTTCAAGAGTTTCTGACTTGTGTTTCATAAGATATACATAGCCATACCTACTGAGGTCATCAGTGAAGGTAATGAAGTATTGATAGCCTCCTCTAACATTTGATCTAAAAGGTCCACATACATCAATATGTATGAGCCCTAGCAGATAACTGGCTCTCTCACTATGTCCAGTGAAAGGAGTCTTGGTCATCTTCCCTAATAAACATGCCTCACATGTCTCCAATTATTCAAAATCAAAAGAGTCTAGATAACCATCCTTATGGAGTCTAGATATGCGCTTCTCGTTTATGTGCCCAAGACAAAAATGCCATAATAATCTTTTATTTGAGTTGTCAAGTTTTAACCTTTTAGTATTTATGTTGTATATGCTAGTCTCAAGTTCTAACAAGTAGATACCATAAGACATAGGGACATTTCCATAAAAGATCTCATCTTTAGAAATAGAAATATTTCCAATCTTAATGTGAAATTTAAATCCACTCTTATCCATAAAAGATATAGAAATAATATTTCTATCAATGATAGGTACATAATAGCAATTCTCTAATTCTATTACAAGGTTTGTAGGCAAAGATAAACAAATAACTCAAACTGCGGTGGCAGCAACTCTTTCTCCATTAGCGACCCACAACTCGACTTGGCCCTTTCGTAAAGGCTTACTTCTTATCAGATCCTACATATTAGAACATATGTGAGATCCACATCCGATAAGTACCCATGATGAAGAAGTATTTAAGTTTATCTCAATAACGTATATACCTGAAGTGGAGATCTCTGTCCCCTACTTCTTCTTCCTCAGTTCCTCTAGGTAGAGAGGACAATTTCTTTTCCAATGTCCAACCTGGTGACAATGGTGACAACTTCCTTCTTTGGAGATCCCACCTTTAGCTTTGAGCGCGGATGACTTTGGCTTCTGCCCAGCTTTAGAGCCTTTCTTAGCCTTGCCTTTAGCTTTTGACTTTCCCTTTACCTTGCTGATCATCATCACAGACTTGGGCTTGTCTTTCTTCATTTGTGCTTCAACTATCCTCAACATGCCCAACAATTCTGACAACGGCTTGTCAAAATTGTTCATGTTGTAGTTCATGACAAAATGATTATATGATTCAGGAAACGATTGTAGAATCACATCAGTGGCCAACTCTTGACCTGGGGGAAATACCATCTTGGATAGGCTTTCCATGTACCCAATTAAAGAGAGTATATGGGTGCCAACTAAGTCTCCCTCTTTCATCTTACTCCTGAACAAAACCTTTGAGACATCATATCTCTCCTGTCTTGCTTGATGTTGATACATGTTCTTGAGATGTGTTACCATCTCCATGAAATTCATGTTCTCATGCTGGTCTTGCAACTCATAGTTCATTAAGCACAACATTAGGAACTTAACACACATGGCATCATCAAGGTGCTTCTTGTAAGCATCCTTTTCAGCCTTGGGCACATTTACGGAGGGTTCCACTAGCTCTGGTGTTTCAAGGACATAGAGCTTACGCTCATGTGTGAGAACAATTCTCAGCGTCCTAAACTAGTTTTGAAAGTTAGTTCTGGTAAGTTTGTCCTTCTCAAGGACCGATCACAATGATAAAGTGTGAGTGTTGTTTTCCATTTGATTGCTACAAAAGAAAAAATTTGCATTTAGTCCAAAACATTTTGACTTGTAAAGATTTGATAAACAAGATTAATTAGGCCTTTAATTAATTACGCTCCCACTATTTTATTCAAATTGATAGCCCTCTCTATCAACTCAGAAAATTGCAACGCACAACCTTCTAGTGAGCCAAGATCCAAAATAATTGGATCAATGCCCAGCCAACGCCATCATCAAAGACCAAATACTAAGGTAGGCAACTTTTGCCAATTGCATCATATGCAACTCTTGGATAGATGATCATGCACAACTCTTTTCCATGATACATCTCTGTGCCTCTAGGTACTTGATACTATCAAGGTTCCCTAGTTAAGTCCAACCCATAAGCCAACACGATGAGTGTGCACCCTGCGGAGGTAGACCCACACACCTACCATCACACTTCCATGAGATAGATAGTGTACCACGCGGAGGCGTGCCCATACATAGTCGATCAAGCTTTTCATGTGTGTTGCTTTATGGAAGGCAACTAAAACTTAATATTATTAATTGAGGGGTTTTATTAATACATATACATATCCAAACACCACATACTTATAGTACGTATCATATACTACTATATCCACAACCACAAATGATAGACATGCAATCAAAAATACAAATACATCAGTTATGGCCATACTATTGTAATCCTTTAGAGCAACAAAGGATTACAATCCACCTATGGTCTTATGCATCTCATGCAACACCTGTGAATCAACTTGTAAGCATGTAATGATCAACATTACAATGAACAACTTCATGGATGCTTCGTGAGGTTGGAACTTCAAGTTGTTCCTTGGAATTGGATCTTCTTGTTGCTTCTCCATGGATGGTCCTTGGAGTTGGATCTTCAGGTTGCTTCTTGGAATTAGATCTTCATGGTGTTTCTCCATGGACACTCCTTGGATTTGGATCTTCAAGTGGCCTCCTTACATCAAGTTTACAAAACTAAAACTAATCCTATCTCTATTACCTCATATGAGTAAAATATAAAGGGAAAGAATTAATTACACTTTGAAATAAGAGATGAGGCTCGACATGTAAGCCGAATACTTTATACAAAGGATCCATATGCAACCATTGTACATCCATATCATTCACAAACAAACATATCCACAAGATCGACATCCACATTCATTCACAACATTCACAAAAGGGGATACAAGGCCATAACTGTGCATGCATTCACCACATAAAACATATTTTAAAGGCGACGTGTATGTTATCATAGGTATATCTACATATATATATACATATAAAAATTGCAGTACTTGTAATGCGGTACATTCCCCATTAAATAATTTTTTTAATCCCATGCAGACTATGTGGGGTACACAGGGGAAGCGCCCCTGTGCGAGGAATTTTACTTTCATGCACTTAGGAAAATCAATATTTTTCATAGTCGACCCCGTCCAAAATGTTAAAAACAAAAGTATGCGGTGCATGTGGAATTAGGTTTAGATTTGCACATAAGCAGTTTTAATTCGCATCGTATGTAATATGAAAATAGTATAAAGTGATTTGATCATATTGAAATGAATCCAAATACATTGTAGATCGACGCTTCTCTTATACTACTGTTGGGTTTTGTGGAGAAAACATGTGCGGCGGAAGCAACAAAATTCCACTCAACCCGTAACAGGATCCGTCAACAATAGCGTATTTAGAAGGAGTGTTTGTGGGATATACCCTATTGCGGAGCAAGTCCGGCGATGTCCCGCTGCACAAAGGTGTGCAACGTCACTAGTATACACAAATGAAACTTCTCTCCCATTCATTATCGCAGGAAGGTCCGGCGACGCTCATTTCATGCGATGATGTATGCCGCTCGTAACGCACATGGATGGTCGTTGATGTCCTCTGAACGCAGGCGTCTTAGCATCTGCGTCTCTACTTCATCCACGCAGATGGACTGGAACTCCACGTCGTGCTTCCTAAGCCAGCGGGAAGGAGTCATGTCTGTGCGGTGGCGTGCTAGCGACGCGTTGCTCTCCTTTCTCTCCCGAAGATGATGATGGCTAGGGTTTATGTACATGAGCATAAATTGGAAAGCCTCTCTTGATATCTTATATAGATATCGGCCATCAACCTCCTTTAAATAGGATATGAAGGGAAGTAGGGTTTCCTAAACCCATTGGTAAGCAGAAACACTGCATCAATTAATATGCTTGTGGATTAATTAGAATATTTTGGAATTCATTAATTAACCAAATAATCACATTAATTGATTAATTCATATCCAACTCCATGCAATCGCTTGGGATGGCTCTATGGGCATATATACCAACAGTTGTATGGTGTTGCACGTGGCTCCTTCTTTGTGGACAAGTGTCACTTAGGACTCTAAGGTGGTGACACCTTCCCCTTTCTCTCTCTTTCATCCCTCTTGTATATATACCTTTTTCTCTCCATGCAAAATGATCTTATTTTTTATCCTTGCATTCCTTCTTTGGTGTATGACCTTAAGCTAGAGGATTCTCTCCCTTGGAGATTGGAGGACGAGTCCCATGCTTGTGGTGCTCTCTTCATCCTCTACCTTGGTAAGCCATGATCCTTATCTTCCTTCCTCACTTTCTTTCTTCTTCTCAGCCATGGACCTTGGTTACATTTTTCCCCTCTCATGCACTCTTAACCTTGGCTCCATCTTCTCTCTTAGAGGTGTTGTGGTGATTAAGTTTTGGAGATATTCTTCTACCTTGAGCTCGTGAAGCTTGGACCTTGGTGGTGATCATTGAGGCGGGTTATATAACTCTAAACCCTCTTTGTTATTATCACCCTTTACTTGATATCTTGTTCTTTATCTTTGTCTCATTATCCCTTGTTTGTTCGTATTTTCCTTCTTGATGGTTTTGCATTCTATTTTGGGAAGAAGAATCTTCCTTAGATGATGCTCATGTGTTGCACTTATTTTTCCTTGCTTGTAACACCATTCTAAGGTTGAAAATGAGTGGGCTGATATGCATGTTTAGGCTGATATGCTATGGGTGGCCATCACGGTTTGTGACGCCACTGACCATCACAACTGTGACTGGTTGTCATGACCTTGGCAAGGCCTAGAATGACATGCTTTGCTGATGGTCATTAAGTCCTTGGGGAGCCCTAAGTCAACCGCCTTGGTAACATTTAGGTCATAATGCCTTATGCATGAGTGAACCAATATATGATCAGATGTTATGCATTATTTGGAGAACTGTCGCCTGATACTTGCTATTGTCCCTCACACTATGTGATGGTGTTGCCTAACAGATTGGGTTAGCTAACACCCCTTACTTAGGTGTTGTTGCCCGACACACCTACAACCGTCACAACTTGGTGTTGTGGCCATGGGAGCATTGCTTTGAAAAGCATTAGCAATTAGGGCTCTAGTTGTCATGACTGAGAGAGGGTTGATGCCCGATATCCCCCAACAATCTGTAACGATTGAAGCATTGCTGAAACCATAGACAAATGTCACCCTTGAGTTGCCCAATACACCATCCTTAGATGGCTAAACTAATACACATCCCAAGCTGGTAGGCCAATACCTTGGTTGTTCATCTAGTATATGCTTAACCAATACCGTACCTTTGTATGGTTGCTCGACACACCTAGGGTTAACCCGATATTCAAGGTTATAACCCAAATCAATACCTTGTGATGGTGTTAAGATACACCATGTTGATTCTAGGGTCACATGGTATTATGTGATACCCTATGGAGAAGTTGTACAAATGGTGTTGAGAGTTATGTTTCTATGCCTCATAACATGTTTTATCATTATAATGAGAATCATGTTTCTTCATTTCATAACACACCTCATAATAATGATGAAAGTAATGAACTAAGGATGGTTGTTGATCCAACCTTGTTAACCCTAATTGGGTAAAGAGAAACCCTAATTCTGATGATGTAAAATGTATGGCATGGATCTTATAAGATGATAGTGTCTATGATGTCTTATCTTTCTTGTTATAAGTTTCTAATTATGCAGGCAACACCAATTGATGTATATGGCCAGGTATGAGCTATGATGGTTATGATCTATTTGAATGGGCCTTGTGAGGCATAAAGTGTTGTTGACATTCTTGAAAGGTAAGGTTAATGGTCTTATGACCTAGTGATGGCTTATTGCCTTGCATGAGATGATTTTCTCAGTGATGAGATTTGGTTTAGAGGTTGTACGTTGTAACTTGATTGATGCCGAGAGGTGTTTAAATAACCTATATTATCAAGTGGAACTTAATATTGTAGCTTGCCTTGGGCCATAGATCCATTCAGTG
This sequence comes from Alisma plantago-aquatica, assembly GCA_963693085.1. Taxonomy (NCBI): domain Eukaryota; kingdom Viridiplantae; phylum Streptophyta; class Magnoliopsida; order Alismatales; family Alismataceae; genus Alisma; species Alisma plantago-aquatica. The sequence continues at coordinate 533,903,059 of OY856410.1, forward strand.
TCAGCATTTGCTGAATGGTGAAATAGGTTTAACTCAGAGCACATATTTTGAATATGCAGGGTACAAGTCAAGTACTTTTGTGTATCCTTAACTACCGGATGTGTGAGATGACCATGCATGAGTCGATCTCATTGTGATGTGGATGTCCATGCGTGAGACACTCCTTCTTGTTAGAACGACCATGAGTGAGCCTATTCTTCTAGTGCCGTACCTGTACCAAGGTGGGCTAGTTATGATTATATATGTGGATGACCATGCGTGAGCCAATCCCTAAATTTGACTATATGTGATTGTTGTAGTTAGCTGATATGTCTCTGTTGTGTTTTCTCTTGTACTGACTAAGAGAGGGGTGAGGTCGTGGATTCTGGCTCGTCCATTAGACCTTCTATGGAACTGATTTCGACTTATCAAAAGGTTGGTGGGATTTGAGTGGTATGACTCAAATTCTCGGGGCTTAATAAAATACATAATCAGTCGTGTAGTATACTTGTATAGGATCAAAATATAGAAACATTAGATGAGGCCTTGCTTGATCTTTATACAATGTTGTTGATAGGATTATACAAGTTCTTCATATTCCTTTTAAAATATTAAGATTTTTCATAATTCATCAGTAATTGCTTTTCCTATTAATGATCATTACCTGCTTCACTTAGCTGTAACTTTACTGCTGCTTTGTTTATCATATCTATGATAATAATAGAGTTGGTGGTGAGTTATATCTCCCAATGAGATTTGGAATCTCACCCTGTGGGTTTCCCACACCCTTTTTAGGTGGACGAGCACAAAGATGTAGAGATCATGCAATAAAGGTTGAGCAGTAGGAAGAGGAGCAGTAGCTGACAAGGATAGAAGTGTTGCTAGATGTCTTTTGTTGATAGAGTCCTAGAAGTCATCCCTGTACACTCGGGTCTTTGGGAATGTTTTGTAGATGTTTTGTGAACATGTTTCCTTTATGTGGTTGGCTTGTATACTTGTTATGTATAGATGTGGTGGAATCATGTATTTATGTTCTGGAACATGTTCTCTGGTAACAGGTTGATGGCATAGACAGTAAGTGCTTTGGGGGCATGAAAGCACCTTTATGTAGAAGTTCTTGCTATTTGGCAGTTTTATGAAATAGTTTTAATTTTTAGTATTTTCGAATAATCTTCTTATTAATCTCTCTTCCACGGTTTTGTTTCGAGTAATCTCACTTTGTGTGGCACGGGGCATCACAACTATTAGGGTCAACACCCAAATAGATCAAAGTCTCTGTGAAGATGTCTATCCAAGCCTGATTCACCAAACTACATTCTAGGATACTAAGGATTCTCCTAAGTGGAATTCTCTAGTTGTGCTAGGTGGTGAAGACACCCCTCATATTAACTTACATATGACTAGATGAATGGACTACATCATTAAATACTTTTAGAACTAAATTTTGGATTGGCAAGAATTCATTTTATTCATAGCAAGTGTGACATGATAAAAGTCTCCAATGACCAGCTATAAAAGGGCCTACCGTGTGGTATTCACCAAGCCTTCCCCAATTCTTCTTCTATCCACCTATGAATTGGATCGACACACTACATAAATAACACAATGAAATCTCCTGGTTAATTTAGTTGAGGGTGATCAATTGATCCATACCAAGAATCATTTGGATATATTATATTACCAGAATACACCCCATAACTCTCTTCCCCACATCCTCATACTCCATATTGTAGGTGAAAGTCCAGTCATTCGGGAACAAACCTCTAACTCAATGAGAAAGGTCTCTCCTTATTATCATCTCACTCACCAGCCTCACCTTTATCTCCTTGATGATCTATCAATGTGTTCTTTATTTTCCAGGAAGAGAGACACCCAGACATTCCATGTGAGGATGGTCATATATCACTTCTAAAGTGTGCACCCCTATCTGGGTGGCTCCTCCTCTATCTCTACCTCTTCCTCGGCTGCAGTGCTCTTTGGAGAAGCTTCTCTTGATTGAGATGTGCCTGCTGATTTTATGAATAACCACATCTTCCTTCTCCTGATTCTCTAGGTTGCGTAAGGGATTCTCTGACCCTCCAACTCCTTCATCACCTTCCAACATACTCTCCTTACCCATAAGAGTAATTACTAAAGAAACTGACCCCACTTTCTCAGCCTCCATTCTTGCATCAAGTTCTAGATAATTTCTCCCTCCTCCTAGATGACAAGTGTACTAGTAGGAGAAATTACATCATCTTAATTTCAGATCACACAACCCTCTATTGGTCATCTATAACCCCAACACCACCAATTGATTGTCGTGTTGTCTTGTCCTTGATCGCCTGAATTGTGTCTTTCCTCTTTTTCTTATGATCTTCTACTAGTCAATCTTGTTTTGTACACTGGAGGTTCCAAATGAGCTTCATGAACACCTGACCATCATTCAACCATGTGTCCATAAACCATGCAGACATGGTATTTCTCCAAAATTGCATCATACTCCACCCAGATTTCTAGTTTGTTTTTGTCTACTAATTCAATCATCACCATCGAGGGTAGTTTCTTTCCAACTTTGATCTCAAAGAACATGTGTTGCTATCCTACATCCTTACGTTCAAGGATAAAATTCACCACCCTAGGCATGTGAATAGAGCACATGATAACTATCACTACTTTCAGAGTCTAGTGGTGTGTTAGTCAGGTAGAGTAACCCACACAGGGGCTGGAGAGAGGGTAGTGCTTTAAACATCAGTCTCTAAAGACCAATTTCTAGTAAGGACCAATTGGTTATCAAAGAAGCATGAATGCCTTTCAAATGAAGTGTTCATGTCATTGTCCATCGCAAACTTTTCCAGATTGAGTCCATTTGTGATAGGAGAAATCCATGGTTCACCCTTGGGCCACCACATTCTTAGCATCCACCTGTATAATTATTGAAAGAAGAACCTCTTCCCTAAATCTTGCATAATGATTGTAAACTTATAAAACTCATCCATTACCCACATAATTGGGTTGGAAAACTTATTCCAAAGGCAACCTTCCTCCTTCTTGTCAAAGGGCTCCTTTGGATCCTCAGGAAACATTATTAGATAGAAATTGTGCTAGCCTTCCATGGGCTTCACTAGAGTATCTTCCCTATTTTTACCAACCATGATGTCTACCCTCAAGTCTGACTAGTCCCCAGGGAGAGGGACCAATAGGTCAGATTGGGGATATTGGGTATGTTGGAAGAGGAGGCGCCCAAAGGGGTTAAGGGAGTGGTGGTGAGGGTTGACAAATGGAGGTGGAGACTTAGGTGTAGGTTGCTGGCTGGGCTGACACCCGCCATGGGTGTGACCAAGAGCACTATACCTACTCAGAACCTTGTGTACTATGATAGTTATGTTCTATACATTGAGTGTTCCTTAGAATATTAATCACACGATCTAGACATTATGGTCACTATACCAACTCATGACAATACGAAAAGGACTCCATACACAAGGATCATCATGTTACCTCTCTTACATCATGCACTAAGTTACTCTTACAGATCTTTAAACACTATAAATGGTGCATCTTTGCTCCATAATTAGATGGGATGGTGCGACCTTTTGTAATAATAAAATTGGGACACAATGATGGATAGTAATACATCTATGGTTTGACACATACCATTTTATGATGAACTCATTTTTTGTATCTTTTATTGGTTAATGAAGTGGCATTTGATTCTTCTTCTCATATTTTGTGAGGTAATTTTGGGGTGGGGATATTTATATCAAGAAAAGCTATTCTCCATTTTATAGTATTCTTCATCTATGGTAAATATGCCTTCTATTATAATAAATACCTCCACTTCATCTTTAGTTTCCTATTGGCATGGGTGCATGCAACACATATCAAAGTAACATCTCATTTTTTTGATGAAAAAAATATTAAAATAGATAAAACTATTTGTGTTTTTATAAAATCATTAACAAATTTCTATTTTTTTAGTTCTATAGGATACTTGTGGTCCACCAACAATAATGTATGAATTTTTATAGGTATTATTAAATATATCCTATAATATATTTTTTGCAGACTTGTTCCTAGTTATGTGTATACTTTCAACTTTTGCCAATTGGGTTTATGCCTGATATCGTAAGCATTGAAGACTTTTACTTGTAACAAAGAATGATTTGTTACCAAACGTGTGCCTCATTTTATACATAACATGGCAAAAGCTAACATTCTTTACCACAAACTCTATATCAAATCAATGTGGTTGGCGGTGAGAGGAAATATCTTCACAATATTTGGGGAAAAAACATTTCTTATAAATTCTTATGCACCTTGATCATACAATAATAAGGAAATAGGTTCATTGGTTATCAAATTCATTAGGATGCCTACTCTTACTTTGAGTGTAAATTTTCCCTTTTTGGGTTTCTTTGCAGTAACTCCATATTACTTATTTGTTTAATTTTTCTGATAAACTTTTGTCATCTTTTTTTGGGACATGAGAAGGAAAAATTATCAACCAAGTCTCTTCATTGTGTATTTTCTAGCTATGTTCCACAACATAAGAGGTATTAATGTTATCACCCTCCTACTAGACATATGTTCACACCTATAGATTTCATATTTATTAATGAACCCCCTATTGTTATCTCAATCCATGTGATTTAATTTTTTTTATCTAAAGACTATCTTCAAACACCTCCAATGACACTCCAATCAATTATACATCTTATGAGTTGGTGCATAAATGATTACCAATTCATGACATACGTGAAATGCTCACTACCATGACTCCAACATCCATTTTGGAATCTAACAAGGCACTTTTGCATATTGACATCCTCTTCATGTAGACACCTTTTCATACCATCCATTTTTTAGTCAATGCCAACCACATAGAGTTCTCTCCTTCTACTGTTGCATATATTTTGTGTCCTAGGTTCTCTACTTTAATCAGACAAACAACACGAAGGTAATGCCTATGATGATAATAGTGAGATATTTGATCATTCTAGTGACGAGTTTAACACTTTTATGAAATCTTCATATATATAGAGAGTGAGTTGTATAGCTATCGACAAAGATGAAACAATCAAGTCAGCCATAATTGAAGTCATGACTAATGAATATTAGGTGTTTGAGCAGGCTAGTACGTGGTAAGTTGGTTCCTTAATGTGCATTTATAAAACAATTTAGATACAAATAGTTACAGAAACTTGAACAATGACTGAACAAAATGATAGACTCATACAAGGTCAGTGTTGTGGATGTTCAACCATAATTGGATATATATAATCACATAGTGAATAGACAGATCATAGAATAGATTGAGTAGTTCTCTTATAGTAGTTGCATCATATTGCAAGAGATTTCCTTTTCAAATGTATGTACTGAATACTTGTCAACAATTTGAGCTTATAGACACAATTTACATGCAACTCCTAATAGGTGTAATTGTACCTTTGTGACATGTGTATCAACTTGGAAGAGCCATTAGTTGGCTCAAGCGAGACCTTAGGGCTTGGTTTCAGCTCTTTTATCAATCTATGGCACATGCAAGATACATATAAGAGTAGTGTTGACAACCCAATGTTTATTAAGAAATTGGCGAGAGGATGAGTTATTCTTCTTATCTGATTAATAACATGATTATCATTGAAGCTCTTACTATTGGCTTTCTTAGCTGTAGGAATTCTCGGTGAGTCATTTTTAAATCAAAAATCTAAGATCTTATTTTTAATTTCTAGGAACTTGAAATTTTAGAATGTAACTTTGATATTCTTATATCTCACCATAAGTGTGCATCTAAATTAGTTGCACTAGCATAAATATCATTATGACAAATCAGTGGAAACCCCACTTGAGTTACAAGGAAAACTTAATCCTCATGATAGGACACCTGTAATGGAAGGTACCCCATAGAAGAAATTAGCCAGTAAACTCATATGCTAGACGATTATCATACTGGACACTAATTATGCAGTGAACATAGTTAGTCAATGACTGCTCCTTTTCACTCTCACTATTATGTAGTTTTACGGATTCTTCATTATGTCAAATAGATGATACAAATTAAAACATTGATGGGCCGCACTTCAGATCTCACTCATATAACATATTAAATGCATATTGGGTTGGATGTCCATCCATCACCGACTCTATAATGTAGTTCTATTTATGTTAACAATTTCATTTATTTAGTGAAACTGTGGAAAACAAGATGCCACTGCAACATCCAGTTGTGAGGCAGAATACAAGAAAAAATGATGAAATCATCCATGGATTCTTGCTAACACGAGCATCGTTATTGTCAATTATCTGCTGTGACAATAAAAGTGCCATACACATTGCAAGAAATCTGATTTGGTGAATTCATACGTCATTCAAGGAATATTGCGTGCCAAAGTCATGTAAAAATGGTGATGCCTTTCCCGGAAGAATGATTACCCCGGCTTTACGGCCCTGCATTTTCTAACAGAGTGTGGCTTTACGGCGGCATATTCTAACAGTGTGCCCAGCTTTTATAGATGTTAAGGTCAAAGTCCAGCAGTGGCGATCCCTGCTATTCCACATTTGCCATGTTTGGGACACCCATCAGTCGCCCATGATCCTTTGCATCCTGTTTGCAGCGGCTATTGGTTCCCACAATTGATCAGATATTCCACACCAGCCTGTAGCAGCCTTCTGCAGTAAAGTCTCGGCTTTTCGCTCATCCATGATAAACCGTCGCTCCCAGGCAGGGCGGTTGGCGAATTCTTAGAGTGCCTATTATGGCAATGGTTGCTGAAGGCGATGCACATGTCTCCTCAGTTGCACTTCGCTTGTTTCATTATCTTACAGCTTTTTTCCTAAGCTGGTTTACATATTTAATCGTAACACCATCAGTATATGAAACAAGACTATTGGAGTGCGCTGGTTGAATTTCTATGATATCATTTATCATTCACTGTTTACCTCAGGCCCAAGCACACTTACGGTACTCTCAAGTTACTACTAACTGTTACGCTTTTACGTCATGCAAGCCAAACGGTTTTGTATGACAGGGACTAAAAGGGACACGCCCAAGACACTATCCCGAGACAGAGGATGTAAACCCAACCATTTCTATCAAAAACTTTCTTAATTTATTTGTCATTTGCCGTTTGTCGACAATGTATGCTGCTATATGACAATTGACACAAGAAGTAGTTTCTGGTCCTTGTTCTATTGATACTTGGGATCGTCTTTTATTGCTCCCTATGTGTGTTCTCTGTCACTTTTCTCTCAAAAATGCTTAACAAGAAAACGTGCCTCGTTCCTACAACATATGATCCTTAAGGCCATAGGAACATAGAATTTAAGACTTGACAGTATCAAACAACTCCATGCCAAGATTTTGAGCCACCATTACCCTTTTATGTGTGAACAATCTGTTGACACCAGAGTTTCTCGTGCCAAGATAAAAGATCAAATATAAATATTTTTCAGTTGCCATCCGAGTTCTCTCATCTAGCGGCATTACCCTCTTTAACCCTGCTCCTAGTTAGGGGCTTGAAGCAAAACACCCCCATTGGCGCCCTCTTATGGTGCAACTTATGTCTGATATTTCTTGCTCTTTATTTGTTGCTTCTCGCACTATGGTTTAGGAGGAAATATTATCTTTTCATAAAGAGATAATTTGTACACATGATGGTCTTTGTGCACAATATCTTCTTGATGCTATGTGTGGTGCAACAACGTCCGTAAAGATGACACTTTGAATGAAGTGTCAATTGTGGTCAACCTTTGGCTTGCCGGCTGTAGTCTTGCCTCCCTAGCACCATAAGTTACCAGTGCCCCTTTGACCCCTCTTCTCAAACAAGTCAACGACATTCATCGGATGTGGTTGGAACAATTTGACATCATCTAATTTCTAAGGTTGCAATGAAGGGTGTCTTATCTGATGTTATCAATTATCTTCATGACCATCAATTTAGTATTGGTATTCCTGGGATGTTGAAATCTTTATAGACACTGTTACTCATCATGTCTTTGACCAACAACATTTTACCACTCTTACGATGACCATTGTTGACTTTAGAAATACTTTCAATATGGTTGATAGTTTCACCATATTTAAGGTGGTCTATTTTTATTGTCTAACTATTGCATGTTGGGTTGAATTCTTTTATAGCTCCCCAACTCCTCTTTACGTTGATTAGAGTGAACCTCATTTCTTCACGACATGAGTCCACCAAATCAATATGTTGGGAACACTTCTTTTTTATTTTGCTCTTTGTCTTCTTATTTTATAAATCATTGACCTTCTTACTTTCTATTTTGGTGATGGCATCCTTATTAGTGACACTTTTCAAGTCTACAAGGTGCCATCTATATCTAAGAATGAGGCACATACTTCGATCTTCATATCAATATCAAGAAGATGAAATCTTTTAGCCTTCTATGATCTAAGACGAGCTATAAAGTTTGATGTGTTCCCTACTAGCATCTGTCTTCATATGCATGAAGATTCTAGGAGGTCATGTTCCCACAAATCTAGGTTTTTCCTTGGAACTTCTCAAGGAATGTGTGGTTAAAACTCTTATCATGATGGATCACTTGTCTTTTCTTCAAGACCCCTAATATGAGCTTCTTCTTCTCTGATCACGTGTTGGGATGCCCAAGTTGTTGTTTTCTCTTCAAATGACAATCCTGCCATCTATCATCTCTGCATTGGATGGTTTTGATCGTGGGCTTCGTCAATGTCTAGAATATATTATGGTTGATGATGGCCCACACATTGATATTCTACAGTGGCACTTGACAACACTTCCTATGTACCTTAGGGGGTTGGACATCAAATCTACTCATGATGTCAATAAGTTTGATTATGTTTCTTCTTAGATCCACACCTAGGAACTCCAAGATTACAATTTACAAGAGGTTGTATTTGTGCCTACATGTGCGTCTTCTGTTACCGCACATGACACTATGCATAAGATTTTGCTATCCTTTTGTTGGTTTGAGTTATCAGGTACATCTTCCACCACTGTAGAGACTCATTCTATTTTGACATATGCTTACTACATAACAGTTGTCCAACAATTCACTTCAAGTGGCCTCTCTCAAAAACTAGCCGTACTCTCTTCTCTTCAAGCCGACCATGCAAAAAACTTTCTACTTGTCATTTTGTTTTATGAGCTTGATTTGTTAATATCACATATTAAGTATCAAGCAATCCTTCATTGTCGACTTATGATTCCCTTGTACCAAGATGATGAACCTTGCCCACTTTGTAACACTGTAAACCTTGAAGCCTTTGGTGATCATGTTGTTCATTGCCACACAAGACTTGTATATAAATCGTCATGACTTAGATTGTGATATAATTTTTGACCTTTCCTCTCGAGATGGATTAAAGGTCCTAAAATGTCTTTGTGGCCTTTCTTGGAACACGTCTTGATAGTATCCACTCTCAACATCCTGATGACATCTTGTTATTTGATAGGAAAAATGGAAAACACCCTTGTCCATATATCACTAAAGTCTTTCCGCTTTCAGCTATTCAGGTGTTCTTTCAACTAACTTTCCAGAAGATCATGCAACTAGCAATACTGTTGCACAAAAGGTATAAATGCACAATGTAGCTTGTATGGTAAATCACCATTTTTTTGCTTTTGATACATTTGGAGTACTTGTTGATGATACAACCTCTCATAAACAACACCTTCAACACATGGGCAATAGGAATCTTATGTCATCATCTTCTTAATCTTATTATTTTATTTTTTAGATCTATAGGCTTCACCATCCAGAAATGAATGGTAGCCTAGTTTACTGTTTGTGCTTCTGTGAAGGCATCCTTGTAAAAATTTTCAGAGAATTTAATCATATTTATATAAGGAGATCGATGCTTCACATAATTTAGTCAAAAATATATCTACAAGAGTTGTACAAATTGTTCCATTCAGTAGGAACATGTGCTTAAGAATGTGACAGGAAGTACTTTTTCTTATATAAGGTTGATAATATTGTGAAATTAGGTTAATCATGGGAATTTGAAGAGTTTGAGTGTACAAGGAAAGCATTTGATAGGAAACACCATGGATTAGAGTTATTACACTCAAAATTTGTAACATAAGGAGTTGTGCAAGCACCATGAAAAGTCCCATATATTATGGAAGCGGATCTCCACAAGTAACCCCAATATTGTTTGTAAGAACAAAAAGTACTAATCAATTTGCATCAGTCTTTGAAGAAGGTGATGGAACTTCTTTTTACACATCCTTCAATAAGGAGAGGATGATCTTGGGCTGCGACAACATTGAAATAGGGTGTCTCTTCATAGGGGTAAACTTGCCAACCAATTCTCTAACAATCAAGGCAATTATAAACAAGAAGTTAGCTGAAATATAAAATAAGGTTAGAAATTGTAATATATGAAGTAGTATATGTTTCTTTAAGTGCATATATTCCATAAGAAAAGGCATATAATATCTTATTTACGAACATGGTGATGTTTTGTATGTTAAGGTGAGCTTCGTCTGAACTAATAACATTTATGGGTAAAGTGTTATTGAAATGTAATAAGAGGGTAGAGGGAAAATAGCCTGTAAGGATGGATTGTGATGGGTTTTCTATGTGTCCCAACATATCATACAAGGAAAAGTGTAGTTTATGAATACTTTGCATTGATTGAGACCATTATTTGAGAAAATATGCCAATAAACAAAAGGATTTCAAGTGTTGTATTGGACATTAGAAGTCTTCCATGAAAGGGGTCATAAAACCTTGAAAAGATTAGAAATTCAATACTTTATGTATTAAGAAATCATCTAAAGCTAGGTGATACATTGATTATCTTGGTGGTTATTATAAAAATATTAATAGATCTAGATGTGAGGTTCACATAATGGAATCATTTTGAGTAATTTAATCTTTGACTAAGGAAGGTTGTGGCTTTCATGAAGGTGATGTTTGATTTAGGTTGTGGGATAAGTATTAGTTAAAAATGCCATAGATTATTTTATAAAACTATTAATCAAGTTAGAAAGATAGAAGAAAGGAATCATGTATTGGGTAGGACATAAGTTGTTTTATGATGTTATCTTTCTCATACATGTATTACCATGTTGGGGAACATTTATGTTTAGGGATGTACTACCATATAGGATGATGTTTGTAAATTCTCAAGATAACATTTGAATTCTAGGGAACATCTTGTTTATGCAGAAAAGCATATAGGCCTTTTATGGAAAGCATGAAGCCATGATATTTAGGTTAAGGATACTCCAAACTCCTTCTGGTTTATGAAGGCATCGGGTGCTCAATGAAATGGGGTGCATAGGTGTGTAGTTCCATTAAAACCAAATCACACCACACCCTTAGGCTCCTCTCTTCAAAGAAATCCATGATGGAAGTGTAATCCTCATTGAAATAAGTCTCAATACCATTTAACATAGAAGAGATATCATCACCAGGATGAACCTTCAAGAGACTTGTAGGTCACTTAGACAATTCTCTCAAGTGCTTTCTTAGCATGAGTCCTTTGGGGGATGACTCCTTGCCTCCACTCTTTCACCCTTCTGTAAAGCTACGAGAGTGAATGGCTTCTCCACTAGCCTTCTTTCACCCTTTCTTGACACAAAGCCCATAGCTATATCATCATTTTTTGGTCTTAAATATCAAGTTAACTACTATAAAGGAATGATCTACTGGTACTAAAACTTCAAATACTAGATGAGACTTTTGGGTAGATTAGACATAGACACTTCTTCATGGTTAATGTCACCTTTACTACCTAACTCTAGGCATAAATGTTAAGCAAGACTGTCTAAAAACCAGGAATCAAATTCATTGAGTCTCTTAAAAAGGGTATTTACATTTTTGACTATTAGTTAAGTAATAAAGGAGAGTAGGCAGTGAGGTGTAGATTGAAAAGGTCTCACAAAATCAGGCCACTAGTAGGTCTAAGAACATATTCACGCTTAATATAGAGCCCAATTCAGTTCAAGCCATCTTCATGGTTGTTTAGCTTCTTTTCTTAAGGCAATAGTAAAAAAGGACTAATTAAGCTAAAGGAATTTAGATGTCGACTACTACCAAAGTTAAACTACATCTTCACCTAGAACCCGTTGTCCCTATCTCCTTTATGACACCTTCTTTTAGTCCTTCTCATTCATATTCATAATTCCACAACATGATTTGTCAATGTAGTTAATGTTTTTTTATGTGATGGGGGATGTAGGTAATAAAGAATGAGTGTATCTTTGGTTGGATAGAGTTTTCCAAGGTTAACCTACTAGCTAGATATAGGATGATCTATACCATTTGGAGGCTTTGTTTTAGTTTTATCTACAACTAGGTTCCAAACAAATAATTTTATGGGTTATATGCTCAGAGGTGAGCTAAGATATTTTTTTAGGAAATAGTCTATGTTATAGTGAGACCATAACTCAAGATTAACCTCAATCTCTATCTAATTATTCTTTATTATGTCAATAATGTTATTTATTATTTTTTTCAGACCAATTGATTAAGAGAAATCCTTAATTTGTTTCTCACACTTTGTTTGTCCTAATTTTTAGTTTTGTTGCTTTTTTTGGACTTAATTTTAAGTTCAACATACTATGCAGACTTAAGAAAAAAAATATAAAACATAATATTGTATTTTCTTTCATTTTTATTCTTGATTGAGATTTGAGATGAAATTTGCAAAGAGATCTCTCTATTTTACTTCAGTTTCACATTAATTGTGTTGATACTGCAATTTCATGAACATTTGTGGACCAATGTGTAATTTCACCCTAATTGAAAATATAAATTTCACATTGTGTTAAAATTATCTAATAACATTTATTATTTCATATTTTCCCTCTTTGTTTGAACTTTGTATGCTTTTTGAACTTATATTTCTATAAGGCTCCTTTTCTTGATTTCTAGC